>JANFOE010000064.1:0-659647 GCA_025667525.1 Glebionis coronaria
TATATATATATATATATATATATATATATATATATATATATATATATATATATATATATATATATAGTGTAAGGTTATTTTCAGAACCAATAAAATGTACAGAACCGCGAGAACCACCATTTTGCTCCTAACAATGCATATGTATTTTAATTAGTATGTATAAATTAATGTTTACTAATTGTTTTATTAGTTATAGATTCGAGTATGATGAACGGTATGAAGAGTGCATATGTGATTTCATATTATCCAACGAAAAGATAGTTATAAGACCTACAAAGAAAATACATGTGCATGGTCCTCGGATACATGTTCCTAATGCCCCATGACAATGAAAATTCATGTTTTCTACCAAATGAACAAACCCGATGAAAATACATGTGCATTTTAAGATTAAAAAGGTGATTCTCACAGTTCTGTACATTTATTTGATTCTGAAAATAACCCTATATATATATATATATATATATATATATATATATATATATATATATATATATATATATATATATATATATATATATATATATATATATATATATATATATATATATATATATATATATATATATATATATATATATATATATATATATATATATATATATATATATATATATATATATAGAGTAGCGATCCAGTAAGAAGAGAAATAAAAATAAGAAGAATAAGAAGAACTCTGGACCACATATTTTAAATAAGAGTGAGAATTTTAAGGGGAGATGCAGAAGATTTTGTAGGTGCATCTGAAATGAGTGGTTGTGGTTTCTTCTCATCCTTCTCATTTTTGTTAATCTTCTTATTAGATCCCAACTATATATATATATATATATATATATATATATATATATATATATATATATATATATATATATATATATATATATATATATATATATATATATATATATATATATATATATATATATATATATATATATATATATATATATATATATATATATATATATATATATATATATATATATATATATATATATTATAGGTATAATTATGACTTGATACCACACCCTTAATCCCAATCATATGTGACATGGCACCTCTAAACCAATAGAATTTGTTTGTTAGCTAAAAAATCTCAAAAACTTGCCAAAAATAGTGTACAAAAACGCAATTTGTAAAAAGCGGGCCGCAATTTTCCAATAACTGCGTTTTGATACCGCATCTATATATAATAGGTTAGGACCATTTTTATTTTATTTTTTTAACAACAAACCCACGGGAAAAAACACACCCCACGGGGAAAACACACACACCAGAGACTTCATATCCATTTTTCCAGATCCAACACATATGAAACCGTTTCAATCATAACCCTTTTAAACCCTGAATCAAACAAATGATCCATCATCGTTCTTAAACCCTAATCAGATTCAACTACTATTTAACATTTTTTCAGTTTGTGTAGTTTTAATTGATTATGAACAGACGAATTAATGTTGTTGATGCAAAAGTTGGGTGATCCTTGCTAGACCCGAATTAGGCTTAATTCGGGTTGGCGGGGCTCCGGCTCCTGCACCAAGTGAACTGTATGGTTGGGATCCTGCACACTAAACAACATGCGTTAGACTTACCGTGGGAATGTTTCCCACGATTAGACTCCGGCGTGAGAGTAAGTATCGGTTTAGGGTTTATAAGAATCGAGTGAGTTGAGAGTATAGAACGTAATACCTTTGTGGAACCCTTGGGGGTTCCTTTTATAGGCAGTGGAACCCTAATGGGCTGTCACTGATGCTTCGGCCCCAAGGAGATGATAAGCACCAGAATTAGATTGATTGTTATCTTCTAATTATGGTGAGTGAATATCCTCTTCTTTGGGGTGAATCCTATTCAGAGATAGAATATGATTCTGTCTAACCCTGTACCGGTCATGCCGGGCCGTGGGCCGCACACATGTGTGCGGTTACTGTTCATCCAAGCCCATAAGCTCAAATGACATTATTCCCACCCATCTGTGATGGGCCGGATACGGGTAGTACCCGTGGGCCGGGTTCATGACCCGGCTGGGGACTATACGTCATCATGTCCCCCCAGTCTAGTTGTTACAGCCATAGGCGTAACCTCTAGACTATCAAGATTCTCCCTGGACGTACCAAGAAAGATAGGGAATGATAATTTGTCCAAGAATTTGTTTTGGCCGCACGTGGCAATCTGATTTAGGAATTTATTCCATTAATATCCCAGCCGCACGTGACGACCGAGACAAATTAAATGCAGCATTGAATTTGGGTCTTACGTAAGACTGCATAACCCGACATAAATAACTGTTGACCTGCCACTTTGACTGACAAAGTGCAAACAGTCAGAACCTCGAGCAGCGTAAACGTCTGAGTCAGAAGTGACCCGTGGGTCCCACCTGACGTTTCTCTTGCCACTTGCACCCTAACCACACGATTAAGGATAGTGGCAAACACGTGTCACGCATCCAACAGACCATGACCCACGAGGCAACCCTATAAATAAGCCACCCCTACGGCTGTGTGAAACACATAGTCCTCATCTCCATTTCTGCCATTAATGCTTTTCTTCTTAGCTTCACTTAATCACGCACAGATCCCTTCCTCCGCAGGTTAGAATACCACGTCCTTACCTTTTTATTCAGTAATGGCTCAAAGAAACAACCCCACAATTGGATCCGTGCTTAATGTGATGACCCAGGAGCAACTAGATCACTTTTGTACCAATTATTTCATCCCTACCAACCTACACCCCTCACTTCCTGGCGCCGGAGACCTCATAACTGAGGCTCCGCATGGTACAATTGGCCTATACACCCGCCTTTTTGATGCGGCCAACTACCGTATCCCTTTTACCCGTTTCCTCATAGAACTATTAGGATATTATGATGTACATATTAGTCAGCTTCACTGTATAGGCGCATGTAAGATAAGTCAATTCGAGATTCTTTGCCGTGCTAGAAGAATCCCCCCAACCGTAGAACTATTCCGGCTATTTTACACCCCAAGCATAGTAAATGGTTGTCTATCTTTTAAGAAACGATCTCCCAACAGCCCCCAGTCCCATAATAAGCCCATGGACTCATTGAAAAACTGGTACGACCACTACTTTTTCATTGACTCGATAGTGTGGCCGGCCGATTATGCCTTCAAACATAGGTTATCCCACGACCCCTTGCCGCATGTTACTACATATAACCCCCAACACTCCCGAGAAATAGATTTGAACCAAACAGGATTCCATAGAAACCTCCCCGAATCATTCCTCTGTTTGTTAGGGATTAGCCGCAACTATTTCGGCTCGTCCAACAAATATCCTGTGTTTTGGAGAAGGCAGGGTGAAGGTAGGTTAGCGTCCACATACCAAAAAGCGCATACAATTATTTTGCAATGCCTAACATATTTTGTTTATTGTGGCAGAAATGAACTTCTTTGGACTTCTACGTCAAGGCGACCCAAAGCTCGTACCAGAGGGATCTCGTCCCAGACGTGAGAACGAATTACCCCTCCTTGAGCACACCCGAAACGTGACGGTTGCTCTGGAGGCCGTGCCGGACTCCCACTCGGACGAAGAAGAAACAACTCTCTTGAGAACCCCCGTTGATTTTAGCAATGAGGATGGTGATAATAGGATGCTCGAAGGAGGAGCCGGGCCCTCCTCGCCGCCTAAGACTACCACCCCCGCACATGGGGAAGAGCAAGGAGACAATATGGAGAGGACCAACTACAGCCTTCGCCAGATGCTGGGCGACGATGAGGAGGAGGTGCAGCAAGTCAATGAGGAGGAAGATGAGGAAGCTGAAAAAGAAGTTTAAGAGGAGGTTGAAGAAGCAGCAGCTCAGCCCGTCGCTAAGCATACCCGCAGAAAAAACAAGCGGGTAAGAAGAGTCGCTCCGACCGAGGTTGGCGAGCATAATGCCCCCGCCAAGAAGCTTCGCGAGGACCACCCCCTATATCAATCTGTTGGGAGCACTACCCAGGCCTCCGAGACGATACGGGCCGCACATGTAGATCCAGTTACTCAGATTCCCCCGACAGCATCAGAACTAGCAGGAAATAACACGTAAGGCTTCATCTTTCTAAGTAAGAGCCACGAATTTCCATTTAAGCAATACTTGATATGTATCCAAATGTTTGTTTTGCAGGAATGAACAAACTGGTGTCGTGCCTCCGCCTGATGCCCAAACGGAGAAGGGAAAAGAGAAGGAAGTGGAGAGAGACCCTATGCTTCATACGGCCGTCACAAGATCCGGTCCTGCATTCGAAGAAGGTACCCCCACAGCCTCCCAAGACCTCCCAACCTCCGGCCCCCCTCAATCGTTCAATCCTGTTTGGAATATTACCACTGCGTCACGAATGAGGGAAGCCGAGGAATGCTGATATTACCTCAATAACTGCATACCACCAGGCTTAGTACGAGAAGTGAATGCGCTAAGCCATGCTGACCTGGTGGATGAGTACAACGGCGCCTTGGTGCATCAAATGGCAATGGGCACCTCGATAAGAGTAAGATTCGAAGCCGCGCTTGGGCATGTGGAGTCCCTCAAGAGAAAAGTTGGACGGAGGGAGAGGATGATCAAAGAGAATGAAGCTCAAATTGCTGCCCTTCAATCCCAACTTGCTAGTGCCGAGGCGACCGTGAAGGAACAATCAACCCACGCTAATGCTTATGATCAACAGGTGGCCGAGCTCGAGGCAAAACTTGAGGCCGCAACAACCAAGGTACGTATCCACGACGCATCACTCTCATTCCATACGAACCATAGTCTAACAAGTAATCTCTCATATAGGTGACCGTAACAGAGGCGTCCGCCAAGTCCTCCTCCAGCCAAGTATCCGTTCTTACCAAAAAACTTGAGGATGCCCAGATAATAATCCAAGGCTTGGAAAAGGTACAAGAAGAGCTTGCTTACGAGAGGGTGACGACCAAGGAGTTAAGAGAGGCGTCCGCTCAAAAAGATGTGATAATAGATGCCCTTACCACCGAACGTAACGACGTGCTATGCCCCCAACTACTAGCAGCCATTGCCGGCCACAGGTGGATGGTAGGACACGGGGCACGTCTGGCCGTTACCAAGGTGCTAGAAGCCCCTGAATTTGTGCAACAGTTTGCGAGCCTTGTGTCGGATGGCATTGATCACGGCCGCCATGAAGGAATGGTCCAGGCCGTAGAGCTAATCAAGAAAAAGGAGAACTTCACTAGGCATGCTTTCTTTAATCCTGAAGCTGCTAACAAGATGACTGCTTCCATGGCCGCAATGCGAGATCTACATTATCTATTCTTGGCCGAGCTGGAAGCCACAAAGGATGCATCAAACATGGAGATCATGGAAAAGCTTAGTCTTGGTGCGTTCTCTCAAGATGAGGGTCATTCCCGTGCTTCCTTAACTCCCTCGCCCAGCCACCTGACACTTCCTATCTATGAGGATGTAACCAGGATCGTACTTGATGAAGAACCTTTAAGCGGGGTGCTGGAGAGGAATGTGGCTCAAGCCTTGAAGCGAAGGGAACGTGGTGAGAGGTTGCCTTGCTTGGCTGAAGAACAAGTAGAGATATGTAAGTTTCTCCCCCCCATGTAGGGTGCCCCTACTTTGTTATCTATTTCAGACAATTTGGTTTGTAACCTTTGAATATTTGTAGCTTTTATTCGTCCGTGCATGTACACGGCTAAGACTGATGTGTGAAATAACTGTCTTTTGTATGTAAGTCCGTGATAACCACGACCATTTTGTTATGATTTGGAAACTTGTGTTTTTATTTTGCTAAATATCGTATACCGATACTGCATGACATGTCACGTCTTACACAAAAGAGAAAACATTCAAGTCTATAATTTACTAGACATGCGGCGATTTACTATGCAGAGCACTTCGTGAGCGCGGCATATGGAAACTTATCACAACGTCTTGTAGATAAGGTGTCTAGTAAGGATACGTGATCCGCGTCACTGGGGTTGCATCCCTCTTATGTGACAAGTTGAATTATTAGGTTCACTTAATCCTTTTACCCCACCTGGGGGCGTATTGTACATGTACGGTATTGAATGAATGCATATGAATAAGGTATGGCACATTATAATAATAATTAAATTCACACGACTGTAACGAAATCCTAAAAGATAATTTGCACAAAACGAGCCGTGGAGCTAGCTAGGCACCACGGCATTTTATGAGAATGTTTACATTTTTTAACAGGAATGATAAGTCCTAAAGAAACAAAAAGGAACCTAGAAAAAACATAAGAAACAAAACAGATAGAGTGCATGGATCTTCATTAAAGCCACATATAGCAAAGTACCCATGCAGAAGCCGTAGCTTTCAAATATAGCACCTTTTGAGATTGGAGATGTTCCATGTGCGTTCCAGATCGCGGCCATCCATGTCACGTAACTTGTACGCTCCTCGTCCTAAGGCTTCCGTGACCTCATACGGTCCTTCCCACTTAGGGCCCAGCTTTCCTGTATTCTCCGCTCGACTTGCTTCGTTAGCACGATAGACATAATCTCCCGGTCGAAAAGAAACACCTTTAACCTTGGAGTCATAATAAACCTTCATTTTAGCCTTGGACATAGCCTCATTGATGGCTGCTATCTCCCTTTTTTCTGCCAACAAATCCAGGTTGATTCGCAGTTGCTCGTCGTTCGTGACGACATTAACCTCCGCAGTGCGAATGGTAGGCATTCCGATTTCTGCTGGTATAACAGCTTCAGTGCCGTAGGACAATGCAAATGGAGTGTCTCCGTTGGCTGTTTTGATCATAGTCCTATGTGCCCATAGAACATGTGGTAGCTCATCCACCCATTTGGTGCTTCGTTCCTCCAGACGTGCCTTGATGCTGTTTCCCAAGCTTCTATTTGCTCGTTCCACAAGGCCATTTGTCTGCGGATGCTTAACAGACGCGAAGCGCCCATTTGATATTAAATGATGCGCACCAGTCCTTGAATGGATTATCCACGAACTGTTTACCGTTGTCCGAGATGATTTCTCCTGGTAAGCCAAAACGGCACAGAATGTTCTCCCAAACAAACTTTTTAACTTGTTTGCTTGTGATGGACTTGACTACCTTGGCCTCTATCCATCGTGTGAAGTAGTCCATCGCGACAATCAAGAACTTAACTCCCCCCGCAGCTACAGGAAATGGTCTTGCGATGTCGATTCCCCACTTATAGAATGGCCATGGGGATGTAATAGGTGTAAGCTCCTACTGTGGGTGTCGTGGCACTGGTCTATGCACTTGGCAATCACTACACTTGCGAATCATGTCGCGTGCGTCCCTATGCATGGTAGGCCAATAATATCCTGTACGTAGGGCTCGAGCTACCACAGATCATGGACCTGCGTGCATGCCGCATAGCCCTTCATGTATCTCACTGATCACATAAGTGGCCTGACGTGGTCCAACACACCGCAACCACGACTGCAAGAAAGAGCGCTTATAGAGGATACCTTCTCGAAGTTCGAAGTGCTGTGACTTCCTTATGATGCGCCGCGCCGCTTTTTCATCGTCTGGAAGGGTTTCACTAGTCAAATAGTTGACGATCGGGGTCATCCATGTAGGTCCATCCTCCTCAACTATAGTAGCGACCTCCCCTTCTGTTATAGACTTTTCCTTGAGTATTTCCACCAAGACTTGCTTGGATAAGTGGGCGAAGCTTGTGGATGCGATCTTGCTAAGAGCGTCCGCCTTCTTGTTCTCACCTCTTGGCACCTGCTTGATGGAAAACTTGCTGAAAGCCGCGATGAGTGACTTGAATTTCTCCAAGTATAGGACCATGTTGTCCTCCTTAGCCACATATCCACCTAGAATGTGGTTCGCGACAAGCCGTGAGTCCACGTAGGCCTCAAGGTTGCGGACTCCCATTCTAGCGGCGATTTTTAAACCCGCAATTAATGCTTCATATTCCGCTTCGTTGTTGGTGGCTGTGAACTCAAAATGGAGGGCGTACGTAAACTCCATTCCTTCCGGATTTGTGAGGATGAGACCCGCTCCCGACCCATCCGTACACGAAGATCCGTCTGTGAATAACACCCATGGTTCTGCTGGAGTCTCGTCTTGTTTTATGACTGGTCCTTCCTCATCCGGCTTCTCTATCAAGAAATCTACCAAGATCTGGCCTTTAACAGCCGTCCTTGGCCTATAAGATATATTATGCTCCCCCAATAGAATGCTCCATTTTTGTAGCCTTCCTGCCACATCCGGTCTAGAGATGACTTGTTTTATTGGTTGGTCGGTAATGACTACAATTGGGTGCGCCTGAAAGTATCGGCGCAACCGTTTTGTAGCAAACACTAGTGCCAAAACCAATTTTTCCATAGAGGAGTATTTCAACTCCGACCCTTGTAATGTTCTACTTATGAAGTAGACCGGAGTTTGCACCATGTCCCTATCCGTCATGAGTACCACACTTATTGCTCCATGTGTGGGTGAGAGATACATAATGAGCTCCTCCTTTGGCCGGGGAGCTACTAGCATAGGGAGAGATGCAAGGTGCTGCTTGAGTTGACCAAAGGCTTCCTCGGCGTCCTTTGTCCACCGAAAGTCTCCCTTCCTAATGCACTTCTTGAGTGTCTTAAATAGGGGTAATGACTTCTCTGCGGACTTTGATAGGAATCTATTTAGCCCGACCAACTTCCCATTTAATGACTGCACCTCTTTCCGCGTCTGAGGGGATGGCAGCTGTATCACTGCGCCCGTTTTTTCTGGGCAAGGTTTGATGCCATTTGGATCAATCATATATCCTAGGAACATTCCCTCCGTTGCCCCAAACGTGCATTTCTTTGGATTTAACTTCATATTAATCCTCCTTAGCGTGTCAAATGTCTCTTGGACATCCCGGAGAAGTGCATCCTCCGTATGACTTTTTATGACTAAGTCATCCACATAGACTTCCAGGTTACGGCCTATCTGTGAGTCAAAGGCTTTGTCCACAAGCCGCTGGTATGTGGCCCCGGCGTTCTTTAGCCCAAACGGCATTTTCGTATAACAATATACGCCTTGACTAGTATGGAACGCCGTCTTCTCTGCGTCCTCCTCCGCCATCTGGATCTGGTGGTATCCTTTATATGCGTCTAGGAACCACTTAAAGGGATATCCACATAGAGATTCCACCTTCTAGTCAATCTCCGGTAACGGGTAACAATCCTGTGGACAGGCTTTGTTTAGATCCGTGAAATCCACACACATACGCCAGCTTCCATCATGGTTTTTGACCATGACCGGATTGGATAACCACTCGTGGGTAGTATACCTCGCGCATGATACCTGCGTCCACTAGTTTCCGTACTTCCTCCAATATCACTTGCCTGCGCTCAGGTGTCTGACCGCGCTTCTTTTGCTTGACGGGTTGGTACCCCTGGCGGATTTGGAGCTTATGTTCTGCTATCGCGCGTGGTACGCCTGTCATATGCTTTGGCTCCCATGCGAATATATCTAGATTTGCACTTAAAAGAGAGCACATGGCCCTTTTGCCGCTATCCGAGAGCGTTCCCCCTATGGATACCTCGTGTTCCGGATAGTCAGGATGGATTGCCACCCTCCAATTGGGAGGTGGTGATCCATCCTTGGGTGGAACAGGTGGAGCCGGTGTTGTCACGGTTGACACTCGGATGTTGGTACGATTGTGTTGTAAATGGTGACAATTCCTCCCTCTATAGGGAACTTGATCATTCCGTGTGCCGTGGAAGGTACCGCCCGTATAGCCAGAATACCTAGTCTGCCTATGATCCCACTGTACGGAGAATGTGAGCGTATTACCATAAAGTTCATCCATGCAGTAGTGGAGTGTTCCTCATTCCCAATGGTTACAAGCAGACGTAGTTGCCCTATCGGCCAGATGGTGTCTCCACTAAAACCAGTGAGCGGCGCCGTGGCCGGTACCAATTGGCTTCTTATTTCTGGCCGTAGCTGCACAAAACAGTGTTCGTACAATACTTCTGCTGATGACCCTCCATCCACATACATGCGACGAACATTGTGTGTTTTAATGCTTATCTCAATAGTGAGAGGCGCATCAATCACATCGCTTGCTGTGATGGGAGGGAATGAGATTTCCCTGCCGCGTGAAAATTTTTGCCCAATTTTCTGCCTCGTGCGGCGTTGTCTGGATTGAATCATGTATATGGTCGAAGGTTTGTCCTTTTGGGGATCCTTCTTGTCATACTTCTTGTTGTCTTTTCCATCCTTCCAATCCTTAACCAAATGCTTGAGTTTACCTGATTTGATCAGTGACTCAATGTGCTTCTTGAGCTGTATGCACTCCTCCGTGCCATGGCCCTTGTCATTATGGAACTCGCATAAACGATTTCCTTGACGACGGTCCGGCGGAGTTGTCATTGGGGGAGGCCTCGGAAAATTTGCCCCTTCCGTCAGCAAGATCTCCCGGTAGGACATCTTTAGGGGGGGGTAAACTTATCGTCCGGTCGTCCTCCTTTGTTTTGGCTCTTATAGTCTGAGCCCCTACTATTGTTCTGATTGCTTTGACCGCCCGACTGTCTCCTGGACTGGTCGTTTGACCGGTAGCCGTTTCCTTTTGAAGGGTAAGCCGCGACAACCGCTATTTCTCCCTCTATGAAGTTTCTGACCCTTTCCATGAGATCATCATACCTCTCCGGACGCTTGTCATTGAGACGCCTGATTAATTCCCTATCTGTTATGACGTGCATGTAGTCGGAGATTTTCAGGAGTTCCGGCATTGTCTTTGTGCGTGTGCACTCGTCGTTGAAGCGTTCAGTGAAGGCTTCTGTAGACTCCCCCGGCCGTTGCTTGACAGTTGCCAATGAGACCGGATCCCTATTATACTTCTTCCGTTGAGTATAATTATTCTTGAACGCGGTGCGTAGTTCCGTAAAGCTATCAATGCTTCGTGGAGGGAGTCCCTCAAACCAGTCACGGGCATTGCCGATCAAGGTTGAATTGAACATTTGGCACTATATAGGCATGGGCCATCGCTCAATTTTAGCCTGCGTATCAAATATTTTGAGGTGATCATCCGGATCACCAGTTACATCATAGGTCTTGACATACGCCGGCATGCGACGTTTTGTGTCCTCGGAGTAGTTCCGTATACGGAGAGTAAAAGGATCTTCCCTGGGGTCTGCCCATGGGCGAGTGAGCCTAGGATCTTCCCATGGGTCACACCATGGACGGGAAAGATCCTCCACTTCTGCCTCCCGATAATAGGGGTCGCCATAATATTCATCATTGTTTAGCGGCGGTAGAGGGGTACGCCTAGGTCGGCGACGCTTGGGCGGATGGTCATCCGAGTCCTCTCCTGATGGATCTGGAGAAGGGGGTGGTGCCCCATCTCTTGGGTGAGGACCACTCTTTTGAGAAGAGCCAGGAGCCTTCTTCCCAGTGTTCATCCTATCCCACACACTTGTGCGGCGAGCGGCTCTGGTCAGTTCCCGGTCTGGTCGCTCGGGTGAACCGTCGGACTTCTCTTCCCCTTCTCGAGACTGCGTTAGTTCCTGTATGAGGCGATCTCCTATGCGCTCGAACACATTCCTAGGTTGAGGAGTTTCCTCGTAGATGCTCTGCTCCTGAGGCCGGGTCTTCCTCTTCCTCTGATTTTGGGAAGAGGTGCTTGGTCCGGTATTGCCAAAGTTGAGTCTAGATTGGAGGTTTCTCCCTAGATTCAACCTTGACGCAATCCCTGGGACGATCCTATCAAAGTGCTGCGTGAGAACTCGAGTGAGATCCTCCTCACTGAGTGGTTGTACTTCTACTTCCTCCTCAATCGATGGTCTGCGCGGCTCCTTGTTAGGGGGATTGGGCGCACTCCCTGGATCAGGGTTGTCCAGGGTTGAAGTAGGTGGGGAAGTTATGGAGATCGTGCTCGTCACCCCCATGGACTGAAAACCACCACGGTTGTTTGGTCCGCCCGCTGGGTGGCTAGGGGATTGATTGGGGATGAGTATCCCTTCCCCTTGGGACTTCCGATTTCCAGGATTCGTGTTCTGGGATTAGCTTGGGGATGCCCCTTCGTCATTGGGAATTCAAGATGATATTTCGCTCTAGCTTAGTGTAATGGGTCCCACGGATGGCGCCAACTTGTTGATGCAAAAGTTGGGTGATCCTTGCTAGACCCGAATTAGGCTTAATTCGGGTTGGCTGGGCTCCGGCTCCTGCACCAAGTGAACTGTATGGTTGGGATCCTGCACACTAAACAACACGCGTTAGACTTACCATGGGAATGTTTTCCACGATTAGACTCCGGTGTGAGAGTAAGTATCGGTTTAGGGTTTATAAGAATCGAGTGAGTTGATAGTATAGAACGTAATACCTTTGTGGAACCCTTTGGGGTTCCTTTTATAGGAAGTGGAACCCTAATGGGCTGTCACTGATGCTTCGGCCCCAAGGAGAGGATAAGCACCAGAATTAGATTGATTGTTATCTTCTAATTATGGTGAGTGAATATCCTCTTCTTTGGGGTGAATCCTATTCAGAGATAGAATATGATTCTGTCTAACCCTCTACCGGTCATGCCGGGCCGTGGGCCGCACACATGTGTGCGGTTACTGTTCATCCAAGCCCATAAGCTCTAATGACATTATTCCCACCCATCTGTGATGGGCCGGATACGGGTAGTACCCGTGGGCCGGGTTCATGACCCGGCTGGGGACTATACGTCATCAAATGTGATTAGGGTTTATGTTTATAATCCCTTTTATGTTTATAATCCCTAATCATTTATGAACAGGCGAATTTATGTGATTAGGGTTTATGATTTCAATTTGTGATTAGGGTTTAATGTGATTAGGGTTTATGTTTATAATCCCTAATCAATTATGAACAGACGTATTTATGTGATTAGGGTTTATATTTTCAGTTTGTGTTGGTTTAATTGACTATGAACAAACGAATTATGTGATTAGGATTTATATTTATAATCCCTAATCAATTAAACTTAATATAATACTTCAGGGTGCATCTGCTGTACTTTTCCAAGACTTCAATTCTAAGGTTATAAAGTGTCTCATGATTCTGAACGTTTTCTAAACAAGCACCCCTAACTTCAATGCAGAAAATGAGAGACCATGTAGCGATTAGTTTTTCTTTTTGTGAGTAGCTTTGGAGCCATTAGTGAGTCATTTACCTTTTCTGAATATGTTATCTGATTTGATCAATTACCGCATCATGGATCTTGATTCTATTCACTTCTACTTTGTGTGAAAGTCTTTTTATGAATCAATTACGGCGGAGCAGCTTATGTCGATACTTGATGAGTTATGGGATACTGCTCCTCATCATGGTGGCCGAAGAGGTGATTTTCTCTCAAAGTTAGCATCCTTTTGAATTTATCTATTCTCCGATGAGTCAATTTTTTGAATATAATTAAGTTTTTATTGAAAAAGTTATTAAGAACCAGCTTATTGATGCACCTAATTGGGCACAGGTGCACAACGATATTCATACCTATAAACAGATGCACGTGATTGGGAAACGCATGACACATCCACATCGTGGTTCTCATGTATTCCAAATGCACCCTCAGGTTGTTGCACGGAATGTAAGACCAAGGTTGTCGCCTATATAGGAACAAACCTTGTCGCAATACTTAATGTTTTTTATCAAATGTATTTATAAACTGCTGTTCTCACAGGTTTAGCTTAACCAGCAGATTTGTCACATGCTACTTCAAGTTGATTGCTCTTCACATATTTAATTTTCATACTCACCAACTCAGATGACCAGTTACGCTAATATTCAGCCACTATTCTTTCAAAGGAGAATGCTTTTTTTTCTTAGATGCAAAAAGGTATGTCTTTATGTGTGCTTGTGTTTGAGCTCTAACAAGCCCTTTTTTCATTATTATATTAACTGAAAATTTTAAAAGATCGCAAGTCCCAAACCTGCACAAATTTACTTGATAAATGACATTACTATTAATAAGTGTGAAAACACTTATCCTTTTACCACTTATTCCCAATAATAACAAGACCAAAACGTGTATTTTATGTTGTAAAAGTCGAAATTATGCGTGGTTTATGTTTTTATTGTGTTTTAGGACCAAAAGATGAAAAAGGAAGAAAACACGGGCTTTCACGGGCTTTTATCGAAGAAAACGAGAAAAGACGAAGTCAAAAGATCAAGAGTGCAAAAAGAACGGAAGTCCAAGGCCTATTCTGAAGATTTATCGAAGAAAAAGTCTAAAGACGGAAGTTTAATGAAGTCGAAGAACTCAAGTCTAAATTATTGAATAAAATTATAAGACGAGTTCAAATCCCGAGACGACGTCGAGAAAGACAAAGGATTTAAATCGAGTCGAGACGAAAAGAAAGAAAGAGGAGACAACACATGCGCACCTTCCCATTTTCCCTATAAATACCCTCCTAAACACATTAGGAGGGTTGGTTAATTAATTAGTTTATTTTCTTTTTAGTAGTTTAATTTTTAGAGAGAGAAAGTGTTTAACTTTCTCTCACTAAAACTTCATCTTTTCTTTCATATTTTAAGCTTTGATTTCATCTTGTATTTTTCGGATCAATTAATCTACAAGTTCAAGTTAAGTTTTTTTATCTTTAATCTTCTTCTACCTTTCTTTATTTTAATCTTGATTAGTGATAATCTTTGATTTTGTATCATCTTTATGCTTATATGATTAAAAAGTTCATATTTTTATTCATCTATAAGTTTTTATACGGATTAAGCTTTGAGCTTTTCATGCTTATTGGCTTAGTTTGTGTTTAGCTTATTCATTTTTTTAGTTTTCTTAAAAAGTTTCATCTTTTTATGATTTGATTTAAAAAGTTTGCTTATTTAAAGTCTTGAAAAGTTTTTATTAGTGCTTATTTAGTTTGTTTCATTATAGATTCGATCAAGTTTTGGATTGAGCTTATTGAAAATAGCTTAATACTTGGCTTATTTGTGAATTACAAGCTATCGGAAAAGGGTAAACCCCTTTCCGATTAGACATTCCGACTAGGGGCTCACATTCCGATTTGTGCACAAGTATTCCGATCGTATTGATCGGAAAAGGGTTTTATTATTCCGATTGGGATTCCAATCTGGATTCCGATTAGCCCTTGATTTTCCATTATTCCGACTGTAGTGTCTTTTCTTGTATTCCGACGAGATTCATTTGCCACATTCCGATTTGGGTGGATTCTGATTGCTCTCCGATTGGCTTTCCGATCGCATTCCTTTTGGCATTCCGATTGTAGCATTTTTAGACATTCTAATTGCATTTTCCGACCAGATTTCCGATCATATTCCGATTAGAACATTCCTATGGGATTAATTTCTTTTTCTTACGAAGTTTTCAAGTTTTAGATTCATTACGTTTTAATTTCCACAAATTACACGCTTACCGAAATCTCCATTTTTACCAAGTATTTTTCTAGTAATTTTTAGGTTAATTTTTAAAGCTTTAATTTTACTCAACGACATTTTCATATTTGTTTTTAGTTTAAAATTAGATAATCAACCAACCCAAATTATTTTTCACCAAAAGACGACCGAGTCGCACTAATTAACGGTAATCAATTCGAAAAGATCGGATTCAACGAACTTTCATACGAGGTAAAAGCCATGTATTAAATGGCGCCGATGCCGGCTCTTTTCGTTAAGATTAACGGTTTTTAGTGAGAGACGCGTTGGATTTTGGGATCCGTTCTTTTAAGAACGTTATTTTCTTTGCTAAAAAATTTTCAAACATCCATAAAATTAAAAATTTTCAAAAATACAAAAACATTAAAAAAATCATAAAAAGCATTTCTTTTCCAAAGTTTTGCACCAAAAAGATTTTATTTTTACGAGTGCATATATATTCTCTGTTTCTTTAGTATCTTTTCTTTTGCAGGTGTATGCGTACTAGATCTTCTACCTATTCTGAGCCCGAGACTCGTGAAGATTTAGATATGGCTGGTGTGCATAACAACAATAACAACCCACCTCTTCCCAATTTGAATAACAATAACAACAACAACAATGTTCCCTCACCCGACTTACGAACAATGGAGAAACTTTGTCAACCCACCATGAACGGACGCGGAGGACCGATTTCGCCGATGCAAATCACGGCTCCTGAATTTTCGTTGAAACATCACATGATCCAGCAAGTGCAAAACGCTTGCCCGTTTCGCGGATTACCGGATGATGATGCCAACAAACATCTCGACAAGTTCATTACCGTCACTCAAAGCATGAAACTACCCGGTGCTTCCATGTATTTTCTTCGCCTTCACCTTTTTCCATACACTTTATCCCATCATGCCGAAAAATGGTTTGATCGTCTTCCCAAAAACTCAATTCAAACATGGAATGACATGACTCAAAATTTTTTGTCACGCTACTTTCCACCATCCATGGTCACTAGTCTTCGCAACCAAATCAGTGGATTCACACAAGAACCTGATGAGTCACTTTTCGATGCTTGGGAACGCAATAATGTCTTGATCGACCGTTGTCTGAATCATAACATGCTCCCCGTTACTTTGATTGATACTTTCTATAATGGTCTCACTTTTCGTGATCGTGATACGATTAATGCTGCCGCCGGTGGTACATTCATGAAGAGAAGACCTGAGGAGTGTAGAGAGCTGATAGAGAACATGACCACTCACCACAAAAATTGGGATTCATCTGCATCTTCAAGGAATAACCAGAGGACCAATGTTTCTTCTACATCATCTAACCCAGAGCTCACCGAACTTACTCGCCAAATTGTTGAGATGAACAAAAACTTCTTAACCATGGCTACAAACCAATTTCAACAAGCTAAAGCTGTAGCAACTTATTGTGAGATTTGCGGGGGTTCTCATTCATACACCGATTGTCCTTCTACTCTAGACAATACGGAAAATGTGTATGCTGCTAACGGTAACTTTTCTACAAGAGGCTACCAAGCACGTCCTCAAGGAGACCGTAACTTGCTAAGTTATCGTTCCAACAACTATCTATCTCCACCCGGTTTTTCTCTTCAAAACCAAAACCAAAACAATTTTAACCGCAACAATCAAAGCCAACCTCGAGCTACCAATCAATATCAATCCCAAAGAAACCCATTCTACCTCAAGGAAATAATTCAGCTTACCAAGCCCCACCTCTCAATCAACCCACGGCATTGAACCAAGACCTCGAAGCTTACATGAGGACCAATAGAGAGATGGTGACGAATCTTCAAAGCCAATTCATTAACTTGAAAGGTGACATGGCAAAACAAGGGAACGATATTCGAGCTGAGCTAAGGAATGACATGGCGAAACAAGGGAATGCTCTACAAGCCGATATGAGAAACTCTATGAACAATCAAACGAATAACTTAAGGGATATGATGGCTAGTTTTTTCCCAAGTAATCAAACCTTTGGTTCGGGTTCTCTTTCGAGTAACACCGTTGCTAATCCAAGAGGGGAGATGAAAGCAATCACCACCCGAAGTGGCAAAGGTTTAAAGGAACCCGAGATTCCTACACCTACACCGGTGATTGTGACAAAGGAAAACGAGTCCCCTTCTCCAATTCCCCCACCTTATACTTACACCCCTCCACCACCCAAGGATGTGAGTGAGAATTCCATACCAAAGCCTTCATCTCTACCCAATATACCTTATCCCTCAAGGTTGAGGAAAGAGAAGTTGAAGAACAATGATGATATTCAGGTTTCTAACTTTCTAAAAATGTTTAAACAACTGAATTTCAATATCTACTTTGCCGAGGCTCTCGCTCACATGCCAAAATATGCTAAAATGTTTAAAGATCTTCTCAATGATAAGTAGAAACTCCTTGATATCGCTTAGACCCAACTTAATGAGAATTGCTCCGCAGTCCTCTTAAGGAAATTACAAACCAAACTTGGTGATCCGGGTCGTTTCTTGATTCCTTGCAACTTCCCTGGGGTAGAGAATTGTATGGCCCTAGCCGATCTAGGTGATAGTATAGACTTAATGCCTTTAAGCGTTTGGAAACAATTGTCTCTACCCGAGCTAGTCCCCACACGAATTACTTTGGAATTAGCCAACTGTACAGTTGCTTATCCGGTGGGGATAGCCGAAGACGTCTTCGTTGGTGTCGACAAATTCACCTTTCTGGCGAATTTTGTTGTCGTTGACTACGAGATGGACCCCCGTTCCATTAATCGTTGGATGTCCATTCCTGAGGACCGGTCGCACTCTCATTGATGTAGCCGCGGGCGAATTAATCATGAGAGTTGGTGACGATAAAATTGTTTTCAACATGGGAAAACTTTCTAAGCAGCCTTCTGAAAACGAGAGCGTTAATTTCATTGATGTTTTTGATGAGGCTTGTGAAGAGCACTTTAAAGACGCTTGTAAAATTGGTTCTTCTTCTCTACCCACTGTTGAGACCCGTGCCTCTATTTCTCCATCACTAACTCCATTTGGAGAAAGTGATTTACTTTTGAAATAATTTGAAGCAACTTTGGGGGATGTGGATTTAAAATATGACGATTCTCCCAATAATTGGGATGAAGACATTCGTACTATTGAGAAACTTCTCAATGAGGACCATATTTCTCCACCATCTCCTAAGGATATCTCTATCGATGAACCAAATTTGACTACGCCTTCCATCGAAAATCCTTCGGATTTAGAGCTTAAGGACCTACCGTCTCATCTCGAGTACGTTTTCCTTGACGACAACAAGAAATCACCCGTCATCATCGCAAAGGACTTGAAAGAAGAAGAAAAATCCCGACTTATCGCCGTGCTGAAGAATCATAAGAAAGCGATTGCATAGAAAATCTCCGATATTCGTGGAATTGATCCCCACTTTTGCACACATAAAATTCTCATGGAGGACGACTTTAAACCCACTATTCAAAGCCAAAGAAGGGTGAATCCTAAGATCCATGACGTTATCAAAAAAGAGGTTATCAAACTTCTTGATGTGGGCATGATCTAACCTATCTCAGATTCACCATGGGTTAGTCCGGTCCATTGTGTGCCTAAGAAAGGCGAAATCACCGTTGTGCCCAATGAAAACGACGAGTTGATTCCTACTCGTCTCGTTACAGGGTGGAAGGTTTGTATAGACTATCGCAAACTCAATGATGCTACGAGAAAGGATCATTTTCCCCTTCCTTTCATGGACCAAATGCTTGAACGTCTAGCGGGTAATGACTATTACTGCTTCTTAGACGGTTCCTCGGGTTATTTTTAAATACCCATCGATCCCCAAGACCAAGAGAAAACCACATTCACTTGTCCCTACGGCACATTTGCTTACAAAAGAATGCCTTTCGACTTATGCAATGCTCCCGGGACTTTCCAAAGGTGTATGATGGCTATCTTCCATGACATGGTTGAAGA
Source organism: Glebionis coronaria (assembly GCA_025667525.1). NCBI lineage: Eukaryota > Viridiplantae > Streptophyta > Magnoliopsida > Asterales > Asteraceae > Glebionis > Glebionis coronaria. The sequence goes on from JANFOE010000064.1 coordinate 19,240, forward strand.
AACTATGGAAGTCTTCATGGATGATTTCTCGGTCTATGGTGATTCTTTCTCTTCTTGCCTTGCCAATTTGGAACGCATGCTTAAGCGGTGTGAAGACACTCGCCTTGTTCTGAATTGGGAAAAATGCATTTCATGGTAAAAGAAGGCATTGTGCTTGGACATAAAATCTCTAAAGCCAGTCTTGAAGTGGACCGTGCTAAAGTGGATGTCATAGCCAAATTACCTCCACCTTCAACCGTGAAGGGTGTGAGAAGTTTCCTTGGTCATGCGGGCTTCTATCGTCGATTCATTCAAGATTTTTCTAAAATCGCTCGCCCGATGACCCACCTCTTGGAAAAAGATACTCCTTTTATCTTTTCTAAAGATTGTCTTGAATCCTTCAATCTTCTTAAGGACAAGCTAACTAAGGCACCTGTCTTGGTTACCCCTAATTGGGAGCTACCTTTTGAATTGATGTGTGATGCTAGCGATTTTGCTATTGGAGCAGTTTTGGGCCAAAGAGTGAACAAACACTTCCAACCAATCCATTATGCTAGAAATACAATGACGGGGGCTCAATTGCATTATACCACTACCAAAAAAGAGCTTTTAGCTGTAGTGTATGCCTTTGAAAAGTTCCGCCCCTATCTTGTCCTTTCCACCACCATTGTCTATACCGACCATTCCGCGTTGAAATACTTGTTGACTAAGAAAGATTCTAAGCCAAGACTTCTTCGTTGGGTTTTGCTCCTTCAAGAATTCAAAATTGATATTCGAGACAAAAAGGGAGCCGAAAACCTAGCCGCAGATCATCTAAGTAGATTTGATGATCCTTATCAAGGGGATCATCCGAATCAAGAGATCAATGACTCTTTTACCCTTGAGGCCTTAATGTCTATAAAATCCAATCTTGATGACACCCCGTGGTTTGCGGACATTGCAAACTACTTAGCGAGTGGTATTCTCATCGAAGGATTAACATCCCAACAAAAAAAGAAGTTCTTTAAAGATGTTAAGACTTACTTCTGGGATGACCCTTATCTCTTTAAACAATGTGCTGATCTGATTATTCATCGGTGTGTTGATGGACCTGCAACTCTAGACATTCTCGAAGCTTGCCATAAAGGACCCACCGGTGGTCACTTTGGTCCCAACTACACCGTGAAGAAAGTGTTTGACTTTGGATTTTACTGGACCACCATTTATCGTGACGCTCACGAAATGGTTAAACATTGTGATGCTTGCCAAAGACAAGGCAAGATCAAACATAAAGATGAGATGCCTCAAAATTTCATACAAGAATGTGAAATCTTTGACGTATGGGGCATCGACTTTATGGGGCCATTTACATCATCTAAAGGGAACAAGTACATCCTCGTAGCCGTTGACTACGTATCCAAATGGTTTGAAGCCAAGGCTCTCCCTACGAACGATGAGAGGGTGGTTGTGAACTTTCTGAAGCAGCTTTTTGCTCGATTCAGTGTTCCTCGTGCTATAATCAGTGACCGCGGGACTCATTTTTGCAATGATCAATTTGCTAGAGTCATGGCTAAGTACGATGTCAATCATCGTCTTTCCACCGCCTATCATCCCCAAACAAATGGGCAAGCCGAGATTTCCAACCGTGGATTAAAGCGAATTCTGGAACGTACTGCGGGAGATCATCGTGCCGCGTGGGCCGATAAGTTAGATGATGCTTTGTGGGATTTTCGTACCGCATATAAGACCCCGATTGGTTGTACACCTTATCGTCTTGTGTACGGGAAGGCATGTCACCTCCCTATTGAGCTGGAACATAAGGCATACTGGGCCTTGAAGTGGGCCAATTTTGACATCAACAAAGCCAGCGATCTTCGGAAGATTCAACTCAACGAGCTCAACGAACTAAGGAATGAAGCTTATGAGAACTCGTTGATCTACAAGGAGAAGACCAAGATCATCCATGATGTAAGGATTAAGAACCGAGAGTTCCACGTTGGTGATCAAGTTTTACTCTTTAACTCTCGGTTGAAGATCTTCTCGGGCAAGTTGAAAAGCCGCTGGTCTGGTCCATTCACCGTCGCCAAAGTCTTTCCATATGGCATCATTGAGCTTTCTCAGCCAAATGGGCCCAATTTTAAGGTGAATGGCCAGCGCGTCAAGTTGTACTTTGGTGAGGACATCTCTCATGAGATGATTCCATCCCTCACCACGTTTCCCTTGAACTAGTTCTGGGTCGAGTCAGGCTCGTGACTCGGTTATAAAAAACAAGCGCTTCTCGGGAGGCAACCCGTGATCTATTCTTTATCGTTTTCATAATAAGTGTAGGGGGGAGCCCCGTATGTGTTTGTTGTCTTGTTTCTTATTCTGTGCAGGGATTAAAGCTTCAAAGATCCATTCTCGATGACTTTTGACGAACCGTGATCCCGTGTACCCTTCTTCCCGGTTCTATCCTAAACTGTCGTGATTCAATATTTCATATATTATATTTTCACATTGAAATCACTTTAGTTTTCCTTTCCTTAGGAAGATTTAAACAAAGTGCATAATGTCCTAAGTGTAGGGGAGTTTACTCCCACAGGCTTAAACATTGAGGACAATGTTTATATTAAGTGTAGGGGGGACTTCTATCGAAGTAAGTGGTCTTTTTCATGAATTTGTCCTCATTTTAACCGGAAAATTTGATTTTTCGACATTTTTCAAATTTTTAATCTATTTTGGCCTACTAGTATAGTAGTATTTTCCTTTGCTATCATTATTTACTTTCCTTGCTTAAATAAAAGTTTAATAAAGTGGTTTTAAACTTTTCAAAGTCGTGAATATTTTGACTCAACCCGAGTTTACTTATCTAAGTTTACTCTAGCTAGTATCCTTAACGTGTTTAAGTCAAGTTTTGCTAGGCTTTTATATAGGGAGCTTTAAAACGCGAAAGTCTTAACTCTTACGGGTTAAGAACAAGAACTTTTCGCAAGTTCCTATAATTGATCCTAGAGAGTTGTTTATCAAGGGAACTTTAAAATGCGAATTCTAAACTTGAAAGAGTCTAAGAGTTTGCAAGATCCTATTGATGACTTGAAAAACTAAAACTTTGATTTAATAGGCTAAGCATCCACGAGTCTCATTCCTTGAGATTTTAAATTATTGAGACGAGAGATGATAGAGTCAATTATAAGTCTGGTATTCTTTCGTGAATTTATGTGAGTTTATTATAAGCCTATTCTCCCGTCGCTTGCTAATAAATTTATCTGCAATAAATAAGGTTGTACGATTTGAAAAGTTACTTAGCTTCTAGCACAAGATCGTTTAAAAGTTGCTCGATATTAATTAGAGTTCATAGCCAAGGCATAACTTATTGAAGTGGGATGCGAAGACTGGCGAGTCCGAAAAGGCCCTAACAAGGCATGAGGGCTACATTTTATTGCTAAAGATCCAAAAGTGATGTGAAGAATCATTTATCGAAAATCAATATGAAGGATCGAGATACACGACGAAAAACAAATACTCCCCAAAAGATCATGGAGAAGTCTATCCAAAAAGGCCCTAACAAGGTATGAGGATAAATAGATCCAAGTCCTAAAAGGAGGCGGATCGTTGTATATCAAAGTCCAAAATAAAGATTGGAGAAAAATGAAGAAGTCGTGGTCCAAATATGAAGAATCTCTCAAAAACTTCAAGTTAAGAAATTCCTATTATGAAGACAAGACCATAATTTTAAGAACGTCTCTCAAGATTTGAAGTATGAAGTCGCTGCCAAATATCGGTCCGAGAAAGGTCTCAAATCGTGAAGCGAGTTATGCCAAGATATGAACTTTATGAGGTCCCGAGAAGCAGTTTTAAAAGATTTTGTCCTTTAGCTAACTATTGATTAAATCGTCCTACTTTATTTTCGGCCTAAATAAACTATCGAAATAAGTCAAACAATGCATCCTCGTGATCATTCAAGACAACAATAAAATATAAGAGATACACCTAGGAATAAGGGAGTCTAAGTAAATAATTGGCCCACATGAATTCGTGTTAGTTTGCTAACTTATAATAACAATGATCTCGTTTTTAAGCTTGGTATGGGGAACGTGAAACTTGAGGATGATAAACATTCATGGCAGCCAAAAACCCAATGTAAGTGTTTAATTTCTTTACTTGTTTCTATCTTTTTTATTTTCCTTAATGTTTAGTATTTAATAAAGGCCAATGTGGGTTATTTATGATGGAAAATGTAAAACGTGCTTTAAAATTAATGCATTACATGAGGGCATTGCAATGGTCAAGTGTAGGGGATTTAATAAGTGTGAAAACACTTATCCTTTTACCACTTATTCCCAATAATAACAAGACCAAAACGTGTATTTTATGTCATAAAGTCGGAATTATGCGTGGTTTGTGTTTTTATTGTGTTTTAGGACCAAAAGATGAAAAAGGAAGAAAACACGGGCTTTCACGGGCTTTTATCGAAGAAAACGAGAAAAGACGAAGTCAAAAGATCAAGAGTGCAAAAAGAACGGAAGTCCAAGGCCTATTCTGAAGATTTATCGAAGAAAAAGTCTAAAGACGGAAGTTTAATGAAGTCGAAGAACTCAAGTCTAAATTATAGAAGAAAATTATAAGACGAGTTCAAATCCCGAGACGACGTCGAGAAAGACAAAGGATTTAAATCGAGTCGAGACGAGAAGAAATAAAGAGGAGACAACACATGCACACCTTCCCATTTTCCCTATAAATACCCTCCTAAACACATTAGGAGGGTTGGTTAATTAATTAGTTTATTTTCTTTTTAGTAGTTTAATTTTTAGAGAGAGAAAGTGTTTAACTTTCTCTCACTAAAACTTCATTTTTTCTTTCATATTTTAATCTTTGATTTCATCTTGTATTTTTCGGATCAATTAATCTACAAGTTCAAGTTAAGTTTTTTTTTATCTTTAATCTTCTTCTACCTTTCTTTATTTTAATCTTGATTAGTGATAATCTTTGATTTTGTATCATCTTTATGCTTATATGATTAAAAAGTTCATATTTTTATTCATCTATAACTTTTTATACGGATTAAGCTTTGAGCTTTTCATGCTTATTGGCTTAGTTTGTGTTTAGCTTATTCATTTTTTGTAGTTTTTTTAAAAAGTTTCATCTTTTTATGGTTTGATTTAAAAAGTTTGCTTATTTAAAGTCTTGAAAAGTTTTTATTAGTGCTTATTTAGTTTGTTTCATTATAGATTCGATCAAGTTTTGGATTGAGCTTATTGAAAATAGCTTAATACTTGGCTTATTTACGAATTACAAGCTATCGAAAAAGGGTAAACCCCTTTCCGATTAGACATTCCGACTAGGGGCTCACATTCCGATTTGTGCACAAGTATTCCGATCGTATTGATCGGAAAAAGGGTTTTATTATTCCGATTGGGATTCCAATCTGGATTCTGATTAGCCCTTGATTTACCATTATTCCGACTGTAGTGTCTTTTCTTGTATTCCGACGAGATTCATTTGCCACATTCCGATTTGGGTGGATTCCGATTGCTCTCCGATTGGCTTTCCGATCGTATTCCTTTTGGCATTCCGATTGTAGCATTTTTAGACATTCCGATTGCATTTTCCGACCAGCTTTCCGATCATATTCCGATTAGAACATTCCTATGGGATTAATTTCTTGTTCTTACAAAGTTTTCAAGTTTTAGATTCATTACGTTTTAATTTCCACAAATTGCACGCTTACCTAAATGTCCATTTTTACCAAGTATTTTTCTAGTAATTTTTAGGTTAATTTTTAAAGCTTTAATTTTACTCAATGACATTTTCATATTTGTTTTTAGTTTGAAATTAGATAATCAACCAACCCAAATTATTTTTCACCAAAAGACGACTGAGTCGCACTAATTAACGGTAATCAATTCGAAAAGATCGGATTCAACGAACTTTCTTACGAGGTAAAAGCCATGTATTAGCTATTATCCTATTATACATATCAACACAATTGTGTTGTCTATTTATGTATAAAAGTTATTAGTCTTTTTATTTGTGTCTACTATTTTTAGAGTGACTCTTATGCGATACTACAATAGATATATATAGATACAACCTAGGGGTAATTAGTGGCCTATGATGAACAGACATGTAGGTTTGCCCATAGAATGTCTTACTGATTAAATTCTTTTCTGAAATGACTATGGTTATTATAATGGTTCTCTAACATCAGTATCTCTAATGTTGTTTTACAACATCCTAAATCCCATTTTTCAAAGTTTTAGAATATTTTACAAACAACTATGCCCAATCCAGCTGTAGCGGGGTATGGCCATGTTCTTTAGTTTCATGTTACTGAATATGGGCTTCTCACTTAGAATTAAGTGCATAATTTTAAACCTCTACTACTGAATTTTGGGTTCCCGACATATACACGATTGCAAAAATCCTTCTCCAATATAGGATCCTGAAAAGCCTACAAGCCCCGCGGCAGTTGCGCGGACTAGAAATGCAGACCAGGCGCTGCCATACTGTAAGTCTGTAATAGCCAAGTACAAATTTACTTATTGGTCGAGTTCTATTGCATATTTTTTTAGCGAAATTGGCTTACTCCAGCACTTCAGCAAACTTGACGACAAATGTATCATACCTTTCGTTATAGAAAATGACTTTTCTGCACAGTTTTCTTGCTTTACAAGGCTGTTTGGATATTATATGTATGCCGGTTTACTGCAAGTATGGTGCTGAAGCAGCTGAACTTGCAATGTCATTGCTTGTGGGAGCATTACCATTTTATTTTTCTGGGAGGTAAATAGTCACATATGGATAGCGAAGGTATCCACCTCACAATTTTAGTTGGTTCCTATTCCTATTTTTGAGTGAGAATTTTGATTCATTTATGTATGTCCCAATCGGTCCAGTAGGTAAATTTGAAAACCATGTGAACCCTCAAAGGGTCGAAAGTCACGCAAAGTGTTCTCTTTATTGCATAGCACATTAAATAAGTTAATTTGAAGAATTAGACTTTAGCATTGATATGTTATTGTATTTAGTTTTTGGTGCTAGATTATATATTCTTTTTGACATCGATATTGTCTATTTTCTAGGTACCGCTACGACATGACAATCGAGGGAGCCGCTGACCAAGCTAGAAGATCCATCTATCATGCAACATTCTGTGATGGTGCAAGTGCTGGTGTTGCTAGCGGTACTCTATCTTTCTGTGTCCAATGCATATGTTTTTTGTGTAGGTGACTATGATTTTGAAACAATTAAATGATTCATATTGTAGTGTATCACGTGGGCCTAAACGGAAGGACCAAGCTATCCGGCGATAATGTTGGGGAACTTCCCTACTCTTACTACCCTGTTGAACCTGCCACTGTTGAACATGAAATGACCGAGGTTGTCATTGTAATTTGTCTCATTTGCTTAACATAAACATAGCTCAAGTGCGCTAAGTGTGGTGTTCATCGTGCTCTCAACATGATAATTGTTTTGCATTATAATTATTGGCTCTGGTTAGGTCTATATTTTGATGATAAACGCTGTTTGGTAAGTTGGTCGCTCCATATAGGGAACATAGTTTAGCCCTTGACGGATATATGAGTGATCTAATTTTTAACAAATGATTTTGCACAATTTGTCAATTTGCTTAGTTATTGTAGCAACAACCCCTCTTATTATTGTTACCTACCTTAAATTTTGCTAACTCACCATACAATGGTTTTCTACTATTTAAAGGTTGAATCTGTGTGTGTTTGCATAGTGTTTCTTTATCTGAGATTATAAGTAACAGTGTTTTTGTGTAAGGGCACTTGGTAGCTACCTTGGCGTTAAGGTACATGCTTATGTTGGTGGAACCAGTGTTCGTGAGGATCAGCGTATTCTCTCAGATGGTGTGCATGTTGTTTTTGGTACTCCCGGCCGTGTGTTTGACATTCTGCGCAAGCAGTCACTACGTTCCAACTACATCAAAATGTATGTGGTGGATGAAGCTGATGAAATACTCTCAAGAGGTTTCAAGGATCAGGTCAACATATTACTTTTCTGCAGTTCTTATGGTTAATATACTTTAGAGATAGCAAAATGACCACATTGGGTTGGTTGGTAATTGATTCTAAATAAAGTGACTGTCGTAGAAGGGTAATGACAGAACCTCTTCCGGTAAAGGTTTGACCAGACGAAGTATTAGCAGGGTTAGCTTCTGGTTTCCATAAGGCTTGACCAATTGAAGCATTAGTAGGCTCATATTTTGTTTTCGATCAGTAAGGTTTGATCAGCCAATACAGTATTCTACATGAAGGTTAAAAAGAAGGAAGTCTTGGAAACCACTTGGAAGCTTTGTGACCAAAATTTTATATATGAGGTAAGATAATATCGTTACCCTAAGAGCATTGTATTATATATTACACATGACTTTACGTCTAGCAATATATCTTACCAGCACTGCACCAAACTCATCATAATGTACTTTAACTTTACTATGAAACTTGTAAAGTTCTTCAAAAATAAGTTGTTTCTGAGGTGTTTAGGATTGCTTAGATAAACTCCTACTGCAAGTCAGGATGCAACAAGTTTTAAATTAAGCAGTCCAAACACTGCATAGGTTTTTTTATCAAATCAAAGTAGATCAGCAATTTTACATCCCAAACACCCTCACTTTATTTACATTTAAACATGATCAATCTTAAGTTAAAAGCCTTCATGATTAGGCAGCCATACGGTGAAAAGAGTCCTCTACGTCAAAGATGATGTTATGATACTGTCATGATACATAAATTTTAGTATTCATTATTTTAAATGAACATGGATATAACTAATAAGACCTGGCTCGAGTATAGAAAATTTCAACCTGAATTCTTAATTATATAAACCTGTATATACTAAGAATTTAAAATCTTATTTTATCTGTGAACAAAATTTTTTGATGGACTAATACTGTGGTTTTAGAACTTGGACATCATTTAATGATTATTGTTGCAGGTCAGTGATCCAGTTGAATCTTGGCTTAACAATCTGCTTTGCAAAGCTGAAAGCAAGTCTAGAGGCACGGAATTTGCATCATGTGAAACTGGTATTGCAGATCATTAATGGAAATTTGGCAGAAGTGAAAGTGCAGGTTTCGAGTGGGAGTCTTGATTATCAAATCATATGGTCAAGGCCCCGTGATATGAAATCAATCATGGACATGGTATCAGGAAGCTTAAGGTTGGTTTCAAATCAGTATGCACAAGTGAACTATCAATTATCTTCCCGCATCAGTTCTAGCCAATGGACAGATTGAAATTCAGTTGGGGCTTACAAGGCATTCTGATAGGACTCAGCTCAATATCATATAAATTGAGTCACTTATTCATGCTACTAAATTTCATTTAGCACCAATATCATCTAACAATAATGTTACCTAAGTTGCAGATCATCTTTAGATGCTTCAAACCCTTTAATATTCTTTTAGATACCCAAATGAATGCTAAGCTTACGAACTTCAAACTTGCTAGGGAAGGTCCTCAAGATCGATCGACCCATGTCTCAACAACATCAGTATGTTCATTTCCAACAATTTTTCTTTTTTTTCTATTTGCAACTTTCCTAATATATCATTGTTATCGTTAGAACAAAGATGAAACTAAACCTGTGATAATACTTAGGTCCTAGAAACAAATGCATATTAAGATGAAGAATATATCTATACGAGACTTTATCATTATATGTTGATAATGTTAACAAAGTTCTATCATGTAACCGAAAATGATAACACTTAAAAGGCATGCATGCCATGGAAAATGAGGACCAAGATCAAGCCTTAAAAGTAGAACAAAATCTGCTGCTTGATTCTTTACTGCCCAAAGATGATACACATGAAAGCGATTGCATTTTGGAAGTTAGAGCAGGTAACAGAATCATTGATTAGTACAGTTCTCAAAAAACAACGCTAAATCTTATAATTTGTTTATGCTAAAGAGGAACTCATTTATGCAGGAGAGGATTCCAATACACTTATACCAAAGAACGTAGAAGAATTTGCTTCTCAAGCTATTGACTCTAAGGTAAATATATAAAGTGTTTTCGACTATAGATTGTGTCTACAAACTGATTCTTAATTTGACTTTTCATAGTTAGTATGGTTTTTTATTATCATGGGCTTATGCAGCATACTCTGTTGGATTTTGGATTGACTATTGCAGCTTTAGTATGATTGCTTTTGCAGACCCGTCTGATGTCCATCGGTATTTTTTTACTCCGAGCTAACATCTATTACTAACACTCTGGTGCTGCATTCATTAGTAATGATAATGCTACTTTTTGTGGTAGGTTATAGCTGTGATGTTTGGCTTCCTTATTTTTCTCGAAACTGCCACTCAACGTAACATATGTTGAACGTACGATTCTTGATTATTTTATATATGTGTATTTTTTTTAGAAAGCTATTCATCATGTGTAGTTAGGTGCACATGTCACTCAAAGTAGAATCATAGTCACATAATTCGTTAGAGTACCCGTGAATTGCGATCCAGTTCGTTCGATCCAAAACAGGGTACGAAATCGATCCGGATCGATCGGGGATCGCGATCTGGTTCACCACTTTTCACTTTCCAAAACAGCTTCATTTAGTACCAAAAATCAGTGGGTTCGGCGTACCAAAAGCGATCGGTTCGGCGGTCAACGACGGTCAACGCTTAATTTATGGTGTTAGATTTTAATGGTGATGAAGTTTTCAGATGGAATGAGAAAAGCTGGAAGATAAAGAGATATGTTACCCTAAAGCATTTAGTAGCTAACTTGTTTATTTTAGTGTTTTATGGGCCCAACTAATAACATATATACATGGGCCAAGTAGACTTATTCTATTTAAGTCATATTATTATCAGATACATATTAGTGGGCTTTTATAAAATGTATAATTTATATAATTAGAACAATTAAATGTGAATTATTAAAATTTTGTAAATATATATTTGTAAAATATATTCCATGCACCTATTACAACTTATATATGTGTAAGTATAATATGGTACATTGTATCAAATTGGGTACATCGTACCAAATTATACGGTACATCGAACCGGAGCGTACCGAAATGAGCCTACCCCTTTCGTACCGAATTTTAAAGACCCCGCGAACCGCGTTCCCGTTCCCTGTTCCCGAACCGAAGCGTACCGCGTTCCATGTGACTATGAGTAGAATGCATATAGTAGCAGTGATGCTTTATTCTGCGAGTGTAAATTTGTTACAGTTATTTTTGAGATATCTAATTTGATAAGGTCGTTGAATTATAGGGAAGCTAATATGGGAACATACAGCGGCAGTTGACATTCTTATTTGGACTCTGACCGATGGGTAGGTACAACCATCGGCCCGATGTAAGGTTTGATTACAACTACCATACTACTCTATCTATTTTGTATATGCTTATGTTTTTCAGAACATGTTCGAAGGCATGGAATGGGAATTCTCAATACTAAGCTTGGACAATGACCATGAAAGGTTATGATTAAACCTGTCTAAAGGGACTATGATCTCAACTTTTGGACATGTCAAGAATCTTCTAAAATTTATCAGGTACTTCAGTGATTGCATCAGCATCTATAAAAGTACATATAGTTCCAGAATTTTCTTTTTCTACTCCTTAGGGGGGTGGTGCCTTGAAATATAATTCGACAGAGCATACCCCCCTAAGGAGTAGAAAGTACATACAGCTCGTTGGTAATTTGCTCTTGATTATTTTCTTCCATATCAACAAATATCATTTCAGCATCAAACTAAATTTCAGTCATCCCGTCCTACTTTTTTTATTGGCCTAATTATCTTTGTTGACTTTATGTTAACCCATCACTAATATCTTTTGGCATGTTTGTGGGACATGGTGATGGATTCTTGGAATTACTGTTGAGCCGCCTATTCTTTAGTTCTGTTTCATATTGTAAATGGCAGATGTATGTCTTACGGTCTTACCCCGCAACAATCCATACGGTTTCTAACCTATTCTGGCCAGGTTACTCTATGTCCATGTCAATCTATCTCAAACAGGTCCAACTGATGTGTTGAGTACGTCAAAATGTTACTCAATGCCCATGTCAATCCAGCATCCAAAATTTTATCATAAATTTTCACAATGAAATTCTTGTGGCCTTTGATGTTTCAGGCTTAGATATACAAATGTTATTTACTCCGGTATGTAACCTTTAAGACTTAGTGAGTATTCAAACCTCACTAGGTGTGTACATTTGGGGGTGGCCACCGATGTTCACCTGCGACGACTCTAGGCTATCCAAAAAGGTAGTCGCCATAGGATTAGTCGGCTTGCAATGTCGAGTCGGAAACCCATGTATACCCAAAAATTTAATGTTTCCACATCATGAGAATGATATCTCTCAAGTTGCAGTGCCAATCCAGACAACAATATAAAGTACTTGATGCACAATGGTTTTGTCACCGTAAATAGTGAAAAGATGTCGAACTCACTATGAAGCTACACTGTATTACTGAAAAACAACTGATAAAAACGTGAAGAAACCATCAAATTCTTAATTAATCAGACCCTTAAAGGGTATAACTATTTACCCTTCATACTCAGTTTGATATTCCATCATACTATTTTATATTGAGACTAATTTATATATAGCCAATGTATAATTAAAGTTTTGATTGCAACTCAATCTGTTTCATAACTCTCAATCAACCACATATCACATTTTAGTCATGGGTCTACATATGCGGATTATGTATTTCATGTTATTCATCTGCATCGTAACCATGGTATATTCTGAGTGTTTTGTTTGTTCACATGAACTCATCTTCTATGCCAAACAATTCACAAGCCCACGTAGCTGGTATCAACCTACACTCCAACCTGTCTTAGACCAACCGTCGTCCATATCCACTAAAAAACTTATTTATAGCTATACACAAGGTTATAAATAGTGTGAAGCGTGGCGTGGCGGCATATCCAAGCTACATGCTTTAGCGGCTAAGGCGAAGCTTTTGCGTTTCTAAAGCGTAGCTTATAGCGGCACAACATATAAAAGTATTTATTTATTTTATGTATTTTAATATTATATTAATATTAAGTTCATAATTAGTGTTATGCATAATAGTTAAAGCTAGAAAACTCTCTTTACATGTGACAATATTCCTTTTTTAGAGTTGAATTCAAAAAATTATCGCATCTCATGTCGTAGCGCGCCTTGACCTATTGCGTAGCGTGGAGGCCACGCCTCAAGCTTTAGCGTACGTTAAGGCGAGCTATAGCGAGCTTCTTAATGCTTATCAGGTTTTAGATATATTCTATGCATATAATGTTATGTTATTATTTACGTACATTGTCTATTTCAAATTCACCATACTTAGTTGTAGGGCTGAGCATCGGTCCAAGACCTGACCGGACCGGCCATGACCGGACCGGCCATGACCGGACCGGCCATGACCGGACCGGCCATGACCGGACCGGCCATGACCGGACCGGCCATGACCGGACCGGCCATGACCGGACCGGCCAAGACCGAACCGGACCGAGGATCGAAATAGTCCGAAACCCCGGACCGAAATAGTTCGGTTTGGTCCGGGTCGGTCCAGTCCGGTTCGGTCCTCGGTCCGGTCCGGTCCTATTAGGCAAAATCGATAAGATTTTTTGTAAGACCGAACCGGACCGAGGACCGAATTTGTCCAAAACCCCGGACCGAGGACCGGACCGAAATTGTACGGTCCGGTTCGGTTCGGTCCGGTCCGGTCCGATTTTCTGGTCCGGGTCGGTTTTAGGTCTGCCATGCTCAGCCCTACTTAGTTGTAACTTAAAGACTACAAAAAACTACTTATAATTTATGGTGTTTCCTAGCTTATTCCAAAAATGAGACGTATGACATTTGGTTGCGTATAATTGATGGAACTAGTTTTATGAATGGGTATTATTTTTTGTCGACACACACCAAAACTTCATAAGGTTAAAAAGCACAAGAGGCTACAAAGAGGAACCACTAAGAGCAATATGTAGAAATCGGTCAGAGGATATCTCGTTTGGTAAAAGTATAGATGGCGCTGAACGAATTTGAATGCTTCTAGATCATGCAGGGTAAAATACTTGCAAAATCATTCAGTGACCATCTTTTCCTATTTTATCCTTTTTTTTATCTTCTAATGTGTTGCTAATTCTTTTTTATATGTTTTCGAAGTGTAGAAATTAATAACCTATGAATCTATGAAGTGGGTTGATGTTTTTCTAGTGAGAGAAACTAGAGAGAGAAAGTGAGAGAAATATGTGGAAGATTTTATTACTATGAAATGTGAATGAAACAACAACCAACCCCTTTCCTTAGTGGAAAGGGGTATTTATAGTCCAAGCCATACATTGGGCTTGGGCCGGTCCATGACAAGCCCATGGACCGGTTCTTACTTAAGTTAATAAGCGAATAACAACTAATATCTAACTACGAGCTATTACAACATGAATATTATTATGGAGTGACCGATACTTCTAATATACGTAAAAACGTATTTCTAACAATCTCCCCCTAAGGGAGGTCACTCCACGTTACAAAGTTCTAAACCTAGCATACTATACTAAGTCTTCGTTCTTTAGCTCGTAGTCTTTTCTTCTTTTCTTTCTTTTGTTGTGAATATGTTGATTTGATCTTTTTGGCTTTGACTTGAGAGCATTGTTCTTTGGCCTTTCACGTGCGATCTTTGCCTTTCTTGTGAACTTTGCCTCCTCGTGACTTCATGTTCCACACACTTACGTCTTTTTGTTGGATTCTTGAAAGCTTCAGAATTTGGTACAGCGGAAGACTTCATCTTGTACTTTCTTGAATTTTTGTTGCAAAAGACATAAGCATGTGGGAACGACTTTTACAGGTACACCGCAACACCACCGTCTTCACTGGTACACAGCAACGCCACCGTCTTCAACAGGTACTCAGCAACGCCACCGTCTTTAGCAGGTACACAGCAACGACACGAATAAAATGGCTTTGAACATTTTATTCTAATTCGGTAGCATTTTACCTCCGGTCGGTGAAGACCGTTGGACGATATTAGATATCGTACCCGTGACGGATAGTTTCAATTAAGTAACTTCCTGACAGGATTTCGCGGGTAAACCCGTTCTCTTTATTCGACCGTCCAAAGCTGACTGCGAACATAAAGAGTGAATCACTTGGATAAATTATCCTTGTGATTAAAAGCCGTCAATTCATGAAACCTGGAACAAGTGAATCTCAATTAAGATTTTCACCATCGTTGCTTTCCAGTTGTCACGAGCTCGATTCATAAGGAATCTTGCGCGTTACCTACCAAGTGCTGTTTGATGTTGACACTAGAAGGATTTCCACTCGTCACTGTGGTCAATAAAGAGTCACTCTGAGTGTTCTGGCAAGATCATATGATAATGCGAAGAGGCCTGGAACGAGTTTAAGTTCAATTAAGAATTAAACCACTGTTACCTTCCAGTTTTTCACAAGATTGGTTCTAAAAGAACCGCACGTGTAACCTACCATGAGCTTGTTTGATGTTGGCTCAAGCAGGATTTCCATCTTCATTGTAATACTTGCGTATTACTCGGATGTTCTGGCAATATTACAGGAATACTGCGTAGGACTCATGAAAATCTCTTACTTTTCACAGTGTGTGAGAAAGCAAGGAATAAATGGAAAGTGTCCTAATGAGACTTTTGATGATCTCTTGGCTCTAGACTCGATTGTGCGTTTTGATTTAGTGAGCGATGGCTGGAGAGGAGTGCCACCTTTTCAATACCAGTCTATTCGGAGTGAATAAACCAGTAGATAATGTGTTGATCTCCGTGTGATTAAAACAAATACCTTTTGAGAGATATTTGAGTTAGCTGGGGAAGGGTTGTGCATTGCATCACTGGGTCCATGATGTCTTTCTTCAATACCGAGAATCATTAGCAAAAATGACCTCAATAGCATATGTATTGACCCGGTTTCTGCCTAAAGTTGTAAGGAGGGCTTCTTTCTTTACACCCTTTATCTTTACATTTCTTTTTCATTCTTCAACCCCTTCAATGCTTACCAATACGTCATCACTAGCACCTTGTTGTGATTGTTCCAGTGCTAGCTTAAGTACTTGGTCGGCATTCAGCTACGTTCACATTCTTTCTCCATCTTTCCTAGGACTTCTAATTCTAACTAGGGAATTGTCCTTGGGAAGATTCCATCGGCTCTGATGAATCATTGGACTAAACCTATTCCTACCACCCTTTTGTCACCACATCCGTCGTGAATTAAGCGTGTTTTGGGAAGGAATTGCCACCATGAAAAATCATTGAAAATCACCTAAAGTACTTGTGATATTGAAATCAAAAGTTTTGTACCTTAGGTGTTTTGTTCATCAAAAACGCTCCCCCTTAACACGTGCTTTACACATATTAAGTTGGATAATCTTTAAGTCTTTTTCATCTTTTAGCCAAGTATCATTTACGTCTCCTTAATCCCATTTTCTCCCCTTATCCAAAATGTTAACCATTAATATTTGGGATATTGAATGGATTAACCGGTCTTTGGGTAAAAATGAAATTGTTGTTTGGCCATAGAACAACTGATTGCTCCCCCTTAAGTTAATAAGGGGTAGTTGTAGTGCTTTAATATGATATATTTTGAAAGATTTAGAATCTCGTGAGAAATTCTTGAAAAATTATCATACTTTAACACTACAACAAGCCATTAACGCACATTATTCACAAATATACATATTCACAAATAATACCAATATAGAGTGACCTGAAATGTACGACCCTTCAGATGGATCGTTGCAGTGTCCTGTAGTGCACTCCATATGGTCTACCACCCACAAATCTTTCCAAGCTCCTCATCAATCTACGTTCACGGAGCTTCTGATCGATCTTCTTGATGACATACTTCGCCATCTGCCGGTAACCTGGATGCCAATCCTCCGTCATTTCTGGCAAAGTCCCACCCGAGTTCAGATGCTCCAACTTGTCTCTGACTTGTATAAGAGTGCCATCACTATACTTGTGGAGCTCCCCCACCCTCATAAACTTCATCAATCCTCGACTGTTCAAGTAGAAGATGCCGGAATTCGGAACAGAAATGCCGGTATAGGGACATCTTGCTACATGTTGAGGTAACACTTGGTTCACAGGACGGGTTAAATTGAGCTTCCTCTGATAGCTTTCGACTCCCAATTGAAGATCTTCAACTCGTGTTTTGATGACAACGCTTCGTGTGAACATGCGAAGTGCTGTATTCAACGCAATCAGGTCTTCACGAGGAATATGTGTCAGTTGATCTCTGGTCATCAGAAGCAGCATATCTTCGATATCCTCAAGGCGAATGATGGAAAAATCTCCCTGCTGGATTCTGTATTCCCTGTCATCCTCCCTTTTCAAGCGAATCTCCGTCACATGATAGTAGCCATTCTTGGCTTCTGTTTTCATCCCTAAAATGCTGGAGATGCGGATATCGGATCTAACTGAGCTTCCAGAATTGACTAAACAACAACACCTGTACGCCCTTCTGACTCGTTCGTCCCAATGAGATGCACCTATGACAGCATACATATCATAATTACGATTTATCTTAGGGACCCAGAGTCGGTTTACCTTTTCCTCGATGAAGGGTATTGTCCCCCAGTTGGCAGCTTTCAGCAATGTCAGGGATGTTGCGTACTTTGATGACCCCTTCAGTAGATACACCAGATCATTGGTGACAAAGAAGTCAAGAGCAATCTGATTATCTTGATCCATTGGAGGTGGAGCTCTTTCTGATTCATGAAGACCTGGCCGTTGAACGGTATTCAGAGCCTTCAGGATCTCCTCGGCATAATATTCGAACTCCATTTGGGGCAACCGGGTTTTGGCGCGAAGTCTTTTATCCTTCAGTACTTTCTTCACCAATGATGGAGTAACCGAAGTCTTATACTCATGAGCAAGAAATGCACATAAGTCAATCGGACTTCGGATACGAAGGTACAAGACATCTTTGTCGGCGTCGGTGATCGGATCATACTGCGCCGCTGCCATGATCCAAGCCTGTGGTGGAGCAGTCTCGTCGATTTCCAACGTGTCCTCCCAGTTCCTTGTGCTTGGTTCAGGAACAGTGGATTGTGGGTTTTGTTGCAGAGGAGTCGAGATGTGAACATCTGCTTCAGATTCAGGCATTTCAGCAGTGTCATGGATGGGTGAGTGTTGAGCAGCTTCTGGTTCTGTAACCGATTCTGCAATCACAGGAGTAACAACACAAGAACTAACGGGGTTAGTGGTAACATGTATTGATTTATGGATAAATGTACCAGGAATAGATGACCCTGTAGTGGCATTCACGTCATGGCGCCACTTCGATCGTCTGGATTCCGTGGATGTAGACTTCTCCTTTGGTGCTGCATCCTTCTTTGACTTGGTGCCAGACTTAACCACTTTCTTTGAGCTGGCGCCTTTATCCCCTTTCTCACTCTGTTCACCTTTATCCGCATTGCTCCCCTTAACACTCTCCTGGTGACCATCACCACCATTATTACCATCATTATCATCATCTCCATCCTCATCATCATCATCCTCATCATCCTCATCATCATCTTCATCATCCTTATCATTATCATCATCCTCATCATTCTCATCATCCTCATCATTATTCTCATCCTCATCCTCCTCCTCGTTCTTATCTTCTTCTTCTTCTTCTTCCTCCTCTCCACCAGTACCCTCGTCTTCCTCACTCTCTTCCCGTTCTTCTTCAGGGAGAATGTGGTAGGGTACCACACTTCCAAACGTCTTGAATAACCTATCATCCTCCATGATAGCGTCATTCAGGGATTTGAAGAGAGCTCGTTGTTTCCTCGATTTATCAAACGAACCAAGTTCCTTCATTCGAGCCTTAAGGATCTTCTTCAGTTCAAAATCCGTCAAGTCATATGCGATCTTGTAGGCGGCTTCTGAAGGATTGGATGACTTGATCATCAAGTTATCAGCAGCAAGCGTCTTCAAGTCATCACGCAGTTTAGGCATTAAAGATTCAACTGAGTCTTTTACTTTCTGCTCAATAGTAGCTTCAAGAGCGTCGTTTTGCTCTTTAAGGTCATCCTTAATAGCTTTAAGTCTTGCAATTCGTGCTTTATGCCTATTAGCTTCATCCCTTTTTACCTGAGCAAGTTCCTCTGCATGAGCTTTACGTGTAGCTTCCATGTCTGCAGCGAACTTGGCAATCAACTCTTCTTGAGCTTTCCTTGATGCTTCTTCACTTTGAGCTCTTCTATTTAACTCTTGGCGAAGTTCATTCATTTCTCTCTTGTGAGCATCCACATGTTTATCCAACATCTCGCCCAACACTATTGCTGCCATTGCAGATGTTGCAGATGTTGCAGATGTTGATGGAATAGGCTCGGTTGTGACTGCGGTGCTAAGGATGGGCTTTGGTGGTGGTGGAGGAAGTGGTGTAGAAACCTGTTTGGTTGGTAAGGGTTGAGTTGGTGGAGGTTGAGTTGTTAAAGGTTGAGTAGGTGGAGGAGGTGGTGTAGAAACAGGGATTGATTGCTCCTTCGAAGTGGAATAATTTTCAGGTGACCCAAACTCATCAACATCATGAGGTTCAATATACTCATCCTCAACGTCTATTCTTACACCTGAACCACTACCACCAGTATCTTTCCTGCTCCTTTGAATGGCTGTCTTCATCATTTGTTTCTCAGTTTTCTCAATATCAGGATCAGCAATATTTTCTTCGTCACGCAGACGCATCAAGTCCTTACCCTTTCCCTTCTTACCCTCTGTCTTCTTCTTCTTGGTTTTGGGCTCAGGTAAATCTGCTTGCTTCCTTTTACCTTTGCTTTTAACCGTGGTAGATGAGTCTTCACCTGCTAGAAGGCTTGCTCGTTGTTTCTCAATTTCCGTGAGCAAGTTCTTGTAATCATCAGATTCAATGATCTCATCGGTTAGAAGATGACTGGGAATGGGACCAGGAATAACCGTATTCGAATGAGTCTCCTGCCTTAAGTCTACCAAATCATCATCATCTATCATGTGGTGACGACTACCTACAAGCTTGTTAATGGATGCATCGTTTTCCATAAAGTAATGGATGATCAACTTAATAAACCTAGGGTACTGATAAGTTTTAATTTTACCCTTGGTGTTAGTGAAGAGTTGAAAAGTAAACTCCTCCCACAGCAGTGATGCATAATCAATACCCATACCTTTGAACATACCATAAAACATCTTGATGATTGGTGGACGAACAGCATCATACCCAGTTGTTTTGGGTGTCAAGCATCGGCTAAGAATCCCAAAAATAGCTTTCCATGGTTGACCAATTTTGGCAGTAGTAAACTCAGACGGGGTTCGAATGTCAAGACATCCAATGGCGGTGAACATCTCCATCATCTGGTCCTTGGTTGGGTTGGGTGAGTATGATGGTAGACCTTTGAGTAACGGTCGAAAGCCAAAGATCTTCCTGAAGTCTGACACAGTAAGTGTCTGCTGCTTGTTGTCCAAAGAAAAAGTGATCTTGTTCGACGTCTTCTCTTTGGTAGCCCAGAACTCGTAAAGGTAGTCATATGGCACCGAAGCACTTCTCCTTAGCGCATACTTGAAGTGAGATTTATCAAGCATGGCTGTAGCTACCTTAAAGCCATTATGGGTAGAGTGAGATACCTCCTTCAGACGGTAGTTGTTTGGAACAAACTTAAGAGTCTTGGCTTCAGCAATGGCGGCAGCTCTGTCGTCTTGTAGTTGTTGTACGGTAGGGTTAGTCATCGTCTCTGCTTAAGATAAAACACAAAGGTTGATACAAACAAGTATGAATATCATTATGACTTTAAACCTAAGCATTGTACATATGACATAATCCCTTAAGCTTTGAAATCATGCAAACATCTTCTATTCGGAATATTCACTCAATTCGGAATAATAGTCCTATGCTGAATATAAGTCCTATTCGGAATATATAGCCTATGCGGAAAACATTCCTATTCTGAATAAAAAGGCAATTCGGAACTTTTGACCTATGCGGAATAAATTCCCTATGCGGAACATTTGGGCTATGCGGAACATTTGGGCTATGCGGAACATTTGGGCTATGCGGAACATTTGGGCTATGCGGAACATTTTCCTATTCGGAACATTTTCTTATTCGGAACATTTTCCTATTCGGAACATTTTCCTATTCGGAACATTTTCCTATTCGGAACATTTTCCTATTCGGAACATTTTCCTATTCGGAACATTTTCCTATTCGGAACATTTTCCTATTCGGAACATTGCCCTATGCGGAACATTTTCCTATTCGGAACATTTTCCTATTCGGAACATTTTCCTATTCGGAACTTTGCCCTATGCGGAAAAATTTGCCCTATGCGGAACATTTTGCCCTATGCGGAAAATTTGCCTTATGCGGAACATTTTGCCTTATGCGGAACATTTTGCTCTATGCAGAACTTTTGCCCTATGCGGAAAAAACAGTTCTATTTGAAAAAAATGCTTCTATGCGGAAAGTGACAAGCAGTAACGATTTTCTAATTAGGCATGAGATCGTTTGATTCACATGTTCTAAAGGCCAAATTAGTGCATTTAAATCTATTCCGAATACACCCCAAGCAAAACCCCCAAATTATTTAACCCTAATTAATCAGTAATTTGATTCGAATTGATTTTTCCAATTAAGCAGTTAATTAATCTTGTTTTGCATGAAGGATTAAACCGTTTTAGTACCTTTTTGATGATCTTGGATTGAAAGATGTTGATTTTGAGATGAGTGTGATTGATTTCGTGATTGTGTGTGTAAGTTTTGTTAATGGCGGCAATAGATAGATGTAAACAGTGAATGATTTAGAAACAAAACGGGGGGGATAACTTTTGACTAGGTCAAAGTTTTCCACAAGTTTGACAAGTTGTCAACTTTGCCCCCTCAGTTTTTCTTTTTGCTTCAATCAATCATTCCAAGTTTTGATACTAGCCATTTTGACCTTATCTTATGTTAACTAATCGAGCCTTAGTGATTAACTTAACACAAGCACCAAACTATCCACGACAAACTTATAAGCAACAACGCTACAAATGCCAAAGCAATCCAACCATTAACCATTAAGCTTTGTGAGTTTCCTTGAAACCTTTTGAAGATCTTTTTGATGTAAAAGATGATGAAACATTTTCTCCCCCTTAAACGATGACCCGTTTTCTATTTAAAGAGCTGTAGTCATTGTTTAACGAGGCACATGATGATGAAAAACATTTCCTAATTGATTTCTTGAAAAAGTTTGATTCGTGGTGTCAATAAGATTTCTCTTATTTTAACAAATTAATGCACTGAGACGTACACAAATTCGTGTTAGACCAAGTTGTAAAGTAAACTTGATCCCTTTGCATGATTTGGCTTGTAAATCACGCCCGAGAAAATTAATTCCCGTTCTGAGCCAACGTTTTCCAAGGAAATACGTGACTTTAATATGAAAACCGGGTTGCAGTCTGAAATAACTACAAGCCATAATGGGCATGTTTTAAAAATGTACAACTTTTATACGGACTCTATTTATGGCACCGTGTCAATATTGATCGACATTTCTAAGGCCGTAAATATTACCGTACTAAAAGACATGCCCGATTTAAAACGAAAAATATTTTTGGTTTTTCTGGATTTTATAATTTTTATGGTTTTTATAGGTTTTATATTTTTTTTTTTTTATGGTTTTTCTTGGTTTTATATTTTTTATGGTTTTTCTTGGTTTTATATTTTTTATGGTTTTTCTTGGTTTTATATTTTTGTATTTTTCTTTTGTGGTTTATATATTTACGATAATATACATGATCACAACCAAAGGATACTCTGAATAGTTTACCACGACTATTCAGCTGATTCTTCTGCCAACTCTTTGAGAGTCGCTGGAGTAAATGATTTCATGCCAAGCTTGTCGATCAAAAACTCGATTCGTCCTCGATCTAAGGCTTTGGTGAACATATCCGCCAGCTGGTACTCAGTAGTGACAAAATACAGCTCGATCACTCCGTTCTCCACCTGCTCCTTGATGAAATGGTAGCGAATGTCTATGTGCTTGGCCCGGGAGTGTTGAACATAGTTGCAGCAAAGGGCAATGGCGCTCTTGTTGTCACAATACATCGGGATTTTGTTAAATCCAAGACCGTAGTCAGTTAATTGTGATCTCATCCAAAGGACTTGAGCACAACAACCGGACATGGCGATGTATTCAGCCTCCGTGCTTGATATTGCAGCGCTTTTCTGCCTTTTTGAGGACCAACTGATCAATCTATCTCCAAGGAGTTGCACAGATCCAGAAGTGCTACGCCTCGTATCTTGACATCCAGCATGATCGGCATCTGCGTATGATATTAAAGCAATCGAGGAATCTTTCGGATACCATAGACCACGATGAAGTGTTCCTTTTAGATACCGAAAGATCCTTTTCACAACATGTAAGTGCTTTTCGGTAGGCCGAGCCTGATACCGGGCACACATGCATACAACAAATTGCAAATCAGGCCTGCTAGCAGTCAGATAGAGAAGGGTGCCAATCATTCCACGGTAAAGTTTCGGATCGACAATAATCCCATCCCTATCTTCATCTAACTTGGTTTTCTCAACCATTGGAGTGTCTACGGGGTCACAATTCTCAAAGTTATATTTCTTAAGAGATTCTAGAGCATATTTGGATTGATTTATAAAGATGCCTCTGGGATTCTGAGAAATCTGTAATCCTAAGAAAAATGAAATTTTTCCCATCATCGACATCTGAAAGCGTGTGGACATTATCTTCTCAAATTGTTTAGACAATTCTATATTAGTGGCAGCAAAAATTATATCATCAACATAAATTTGTACCAGAAGCATGTCGTTGCCGTCTTTGAGAGTGAATAGAGTGGGGTCCACTTTGCCTTTGGAGAAGCCTTCCGACATGAGATATGTTGACAGGAGATCATACCACGCGCGTGGAGCTTGTTTCAACCCATAGAGAGCCTTCTTAAGCTTGTACACATGGTTAGGAGACTCCGTACTCACGAACCCATCCGGTTGACTAACATAAACCTCTTCCCTTAGTTCACCGTTCAAAAATGCCGTCTTCACATCCATTTGATAGACGATCATGTTCATATGAGCAGCAAACGCAAGGAATAGTCTAATCGCCTCCAATCTAGCCACAGGAGCAAAAGATTCCTCAAAGTCTATACCCAAGGCTTGTTTATATCCTCTAGCGACCAATCTTGCTTTGTTCTTTAATACGGAACCCATCTCATCAAGTTTAACCTTATAAACCCATAACAAGGTAAGGATGTTAACCTTGTCAGGGCGAGGAACCAATTCCCATACTTCTAGTCGTTTGAATTCATTGAGTTCCTCCTGCATAGCTTCAATCCAAGATGATTGGGTCATAGCCTGCTGCCAATTTTTGGGTTCAACTTCAGAGAGAAATGCATCAAAGTAACAATATAGTGCACTTTCTTGTAGTTGATGGCGTGTAGAGACTGGTCGATCTAGATCTCCAATAACATTCCTAATTGGGTGATCTTTTGTCCATTTAGTGCTATGGTTTTCAATCCTAGGTGGTCTGGAGTGAACAATAGATGGAGCTTCTTCTGAGGTAGAGGCTGCTGAAGGGTTTTCAGGGATCGCTACACCAAAGAAAGGAAGCTCTTGCAAGTGAGCATATTCCAGGTCGTGATCAGTAGTATCCTCTTCTACATCATTAGGCACAAGTAGGGGTGATGATTCAGGTGTAGTTTGAGAATCACTTGGTGAAGGTGCATCCGGTTCATTGTGAATTGTAGATGCATTAGATAAAGGTTCATTGACTTGAGCAACCACTTCAGGTATTGGAGCAATTACTACAGGTACTGGAACTTCATCAGTCGGGGGATCGAAGAATTCATCAAACAACGGTTGAAACAGTTTATCCCACTCGGGCCTTGATGGTGGTAAAAATGATGTAGAAGTAGGATTGTTGGGAACTAATCCGGAACTTATAGCACCGGGTCCCATCTCATGAAGCGCGGGTTCAGAGCTGTGTTGCTCAGAAGCCATCGCTGTCAGCTCGTCGAAATCAGCGTCCATAGTTTCTACAATCTTGCCAAGACGACGGTTATAGATTCGGTATGCTCTTTTGGACGGTGAGTAACCAATGAAAATACCTATGTCGGCTTTTGGTTGAAGCTTACCCAAGTTCTCACTATTGATGTTTGGATAACACAGAGCACCAAACACATGGAAAAATGAAACATCGGGTTTGCGGTCATGTAGAAGCTCATAAGGTGTTTTTCCATGGCGTTTCCGAATGATTGAACGGTTTTGGGTGAAACATGCAGTAGAAATAGCCTCTGCCCACAAGAACAATGGAGCGTTCGCATAAATAAGCATGGTCCTAGCAGCTTCCATAAGTGTGCGATTTCGTCTTTCAACGACACCGTTTTGTTGTGGAGTGCGTGCAGCGGATGTTTCATGTGATATACCAACTCCTTCATAATAATCACGAAGAGTCTGGTTGACGAACACTGTACCATTGTCTGTACGAATACGGCGGACAGTGGTATTCAAACGTACCTGAATGAACTTCAGAAAAGTGATGATAGCCTTCGGAGCTTCATCCTTTGTACGTAGAAATCTAACCCATGTAAACCTTGAAAAATCATCCACAATGACGAGAATGAATTTCTTACCGCTCACACTTTCAGTTCTCATCGGTCCACAAAGATCCATATGCAAAAGATGAAGTTTTTCTTGATTAGTGTCTTCAGCTTTGGGTTTGTAAGATTTCTTGGTGCTTTTCCCCCTTGAACACGCGGAACATAAATGATCCTTGTGAAATTTAAGCTTGGGAAGACCACGAACTAACTCGTTTTTAGCCAGATGATTAATAGCATCAAAATTAAGATGAGATAATCTGCGATGCCATAACCATGACTTGGTCTTAGAGGCTTTAGAGAGAAGACATACTGGAGAAGCGGCCATCATGTCTTGTAAGGACAAAGTGTAAAGATTTGCACCACGAGATCCCTTCAACAAATCTTTTCCTTCCAAGTTGCGGATGAAACAAGTATGTTGTCGAAAAGCAACCTCAAGGTTGGAATCACAAAACTGTCCTACTGAGAATAAGTTATGACCAAGACCTTCAACATAGTATACCCTAGAAATCGTCACGTTTCCAATCTGATATTCACCATACCCCATAATCTTTGCTATATGATCATTCCCAAATTTAACCGTACCAAGAAACTTGCTGACGAAATTTCGGAGCATCGAGCGATTTCCGGTCATATGTTTTGAACAACCGGAGTCCAAATACCACAGGATGATTTGGACCACCTGAAAATATCACCACACAAAGACAATGTAGAGGTATCGGAATCTGAGTGTTCCTTGTTATTAGCAGGTACAGATTTAATAATCTTAGATTTGCTAACTCTAGGTTTCTTAGATTTCCTAGCCTTTTTCTTCTTAATTGGTGGTGTAGATTCTAATTGGCTCAAATCCTGAGGTATTTCTACACTGATAGGCACTATAGTGGGGGCTGACCTA
Organism: Glebionis coronaria; assembly: GCA_025667525.1. Classification (NCBI taxonomy): domain Eukaryota; kingdom Viridiplantae; phylum Streptophyta; class Magnoliopsida; order Asterales; family Asteraceae; genus Glebionis; species Glebionis coronaria. Next base: position 45,630 of record JANFOE010000064.1, read on the forward strand.
ATTAAAGGGCGCTGTTTCCTTACTTGAGTGCGAGTGTTCCTAACTAAAGGACGCTCAGACCTAACCTCAATGGATGCATTCCTAGTCAAAGGGCACATTTTACCATCGAGAGTAAAGGTCCTACCAGTGGGACGCCATTGCCAGCCAACTTGGGCACGAGTTCTACCCGTTGGCTTCCATTCAAGACCATTCTTAATAGCATTCATTTCATTAACGTGATCAATCAGACACAAATCATGACGCTGTGAAAACATACATTCATTACAATTCCAGCAATTTAAATCAGAATTCACGAATGGTTTAGGCTGCTGCACAGGCGCAGAGCTTTTAGTCTTAACATGATTCGTTTTATTTAAAACTGAACTAGCATTCCTATTGTGGACTTCTACTTTCTTCTTTGTGGCACTACTAGTGGCGGGCTTGATCTTATCTTTCTTGAGTGGCGATCCTTTAGCCTTAGTAGTCGCTTTTAATCCTGTAGAAGGCAAATTGGGAACATTAGCAGCAGATTTTAAAGGTGTCTTACTTGATTGTGCCAATGACGGTTTCGCTCCTAGAGTCTTATTAAATGGAGTGACAGCAATGGGCCTATTATTAAGTAGTGCAGAACCTGGTGTACCTATGTATTGCAAATAAGCCAAGCAATATTGAACTCGTTTAACATATTCATGAGCCGAATAATAGTCGCTACTTAAGGGATCTAAGGCATAAAGATCGTCTACAATATCCCTAAGAAGATCGACATGCTTAATGGCATTCCTCATATAATCATCATAGGTAAGCTGGTTTCTCTTATGAAGCGGATTCTTATAAAGCACTACTTTCTTGGTTGTTGGAGCACTAGTGGACGGTGCAGAGTCGGTAGCTAAGTTATCAACAGCTTCTTGTCGGGTGAGAAGAAGTGTCTCCTTTAACTCAGCCAAAACCATATTTTTGTCTATGAGCAGGATGTTCAAGTCAGAGATTTCTTCGCACTTTTGGTTCAGTTGTTCAACATAATATTGTTGCTGTGTCGCATTAAAAGCGAATCGATCTTCTAGTGAACCATAAAGAGCGGATAGTCCCTGCCTTGTCCGATCCATCTCCCCTAGAACAGTTGATAGTCTAATTTCTAAGACCTGGTTTTTAGACTCTGCGGCCTCTAGTTCCATTCTTAATGTTTCCTTTGATGATATCTCTCTCTTCAATCTCATGATTTCTTCCTCTAATGTCTTAACAATTGCAATCATCTTGTCACTATTCTCAACACCGTTTTCACAAACATTTGATATCAAAAGATTTTCATTTTGATTTTGTTGTTTTAATTCTAAAGATATACAATGTTGTTCTAGTTGATTAAAGCGTTGTGAAAGTAAATTGTAAGAATCTTGTAGCTTTAAAAACTCAGCGTTAGATTCGTGACAAGAATGATTATCTACCTCATTTACAGTTTCAGCAACATTTACAGAAATATCACAAACATCATCACAAATATCATTACAAATATTCACAGCATCACAATTAATCATCGCAGATGTAAGCTCATTTGAATAATTAACATTTACAACAGTAAGCACATCACACGAGATTACTTCGGACAAGAATCGGTCATATTCGGTTGAAATCTTTTCCTTTTCAATTAGTTGCAGTTCGTAAGCGGTGTCCATTTCATAAAACACTTTTTGAACTTCACCAATTTCAAACTGAAGATTTTCCTTAAGAGATGCAAAACTTCCTTTTAGACTTTCGACAAACGGATTGATCTTAGTTTTAAACACCTCGTTCATGTGTTCGAAAGCCCATTCTCCGGCGTTTAAGCCATTTGAAGTCGTACATTCCAAAATGACCTTGTCAAAGTTAGTAAAGTATCGGTTAATCTCTTTCAAGTTTAACCATACAGTGCTAACAGGTGGAAGATTCTTTGGAATTTCCTTAGGACCTTCCATGTTGACAAGTGTAGGAAATGTACTAGGGCGTTCTTCCTCTAACATGTAGGTTGGTGCTGTAATGAGATCTTTATCCATATGGAAGCGAACTCTAAAATCAGTTTTAGCAAGCTCCTTATTCATTTTAAAATAATCACACTCTGGATATTTTTCTGAATTGTATGACCGATCCTCATCAACTAGAACTTTACTTGTTCGATCATTGGGAAAAACAATCGGGTCTAAAGCCAATCCTAATTGAGTTGCATTATAAAGTCTAGGACTATGTCTTAAAGCTTGTTTTGCATATCGTGGATTAGGGGGAAGGCCTTTTAGACGTGATAAGTTAAACTCTTTAAACGAAGCATCAAATAAGTGAACTAGTTGTGAAGCAGCGTATTGTCTTAACAGCAAGTAGTCTAGACTCCTAATCTTATTAGTAGCATTAATCTCCATTTCAGTCTTCTTAGATTCGAGTAATTCAAAATCAGTTTGAAGTTTTTGAAAATTAGTGACCACTAACTCCTTTTCTTTAAGTTCACTAGACAGATTTGCTCTTAAGTTTTCGATTTCTTGCAAGTGACTCATTTGTTTGTTTCTAAAGTGATCATATTCGAGATTTGTGAGAACACTAGACGAAGGCACTAATTCCAAAGTTTGTACTTTCTCATTGCTTAAGGCAAGCTCATCAGACAAATTCTTATTCTTAGCTAAGGTTTCTAAGAGTGCAGCATTCATTTGGCTAAGTAGTGTAGCAGGAACCATGACCAAATCTTGTTGAGCAGGAGTAGGCGTATGCGAACTGGGTCCCGGTTGTGATTCACTCAAAGTCTGGGAACTCACATTGATATTGCTATCATTGTTTGTCTCCTCGTTTGAAAGACTCACCACCGAAGATTCATTCGAATCAGCACTCTCTTGCCCAACTTGATGTGGTTGAATACTAGCATCAGTGGCATTATCGGTGTTATTAATAAGTACCTCAGATTTCTTATCTGGCCCTAAGCTGGAGAAAGTTGCCATGAAAGCAGCCTTTGCAGTTTGAAAGTCATCACAGTCGGAATCATACGCATCAAGATCATCGGCTTGGTAAGCTGCATTTTGCGTGGTGACAACGTCTTGTTCAGCAATCCCTGGGTCAGCAAGAAATGCAAGCTCCTCTTCATCAAGTTCCCTTCCTTGCGCCTGAGCATTTACCAGATAGATCTTTTCTGCAAACCACTGTCCATCCCTTTTCCTCTTGGGTTTCTTACAATCCCTGGACATATGACCCTCTTCTTTGCAGTTGTAGCAGGTAATCATTCTCAACTTGCCTGTATTAGCCCGTGGGGGATTGTTAACCATTGGAGCAGGAGCAGGAGTAATCGTGCGAGCATTGGTTGAAGTGGAAGATCTCCCCTGATACGGTTGAATTGGCTGAACCATGACCCTGCCATTCTCAATTGTAGCTTGTTGGCGAGAATTGGATGAGTTCCTCAACTGATTGTTGGTAGGAGCTGATCCTCTGTATCCTCGTTTGCTTAAAGTTCTTGTGAGATATGCAGACATAGTAGTTAGCACTTCAACTGGGTCAGCTCCTTGTTGAAAAACAGGAACAGGGACTTCTTCATCATCACAATACAGTGCTTGATCTGGATGAGCTGCATAATCAGTAGAAGGAATACTCATTTGATCAGGGTAGCTTGTTTGATATGCTGCATTCTCTTGATAAGACGAATATGAAGGCTGAGCATAAGGTGCAACATTTGCTGGATGAGGTTGTGAACCATACTGTGGTGAAGGTGCATTGAACCGATACTGTTGCTGATGTGAGGTGGGAGGTTGTGGTAAAATCGAGTATTGTGGAAAAGTTGGTGTTATGTAAGGTGATGGATGATAGGCCTGATGTCCCAAAATATAAGGTGTGTTGTTGTGTGATAAGCTTGGTTGATTCGCCATCAAAGCTAAGGAATCTGGGTACATACCGCGAGGAGAACGGTGCATAATCACATGCTTCTCATGTTGCTGAAGAAAAGCATAGATTTGATCTAAGTTGCACTTATGCAAATCCCGGGTTAACTTCACATCGGTAATATACTCACCCCATTCAGCTTGAGGTAAAGTATTCAAGAACTTGGTGTTAACCTGGAATGGAGCAATTACCAGATTGTATACATTCAGATCATTCATTAAAGTAGTGAATCTGAAGTAGTAATCGTGTAGTGTTTCCCCTGGGCTGTATGTGAATCGATCAAACAAATCATACAGCTGACACTCCCTTTCTTGTTTGGTGAGCGACGTGCCTTGTAGCAACACCTTTAACCGTTCCCATAAATCTTTTGCCACTGTATACTGACTTACCATCCTATAAATATCATGGGGAAGAGCTTGAAGAATTGTTTGAAGAGCTTTTTCATCTGCATCTGCAACAAGTTGTTGAGCTGGAGTAAGTTCTTCAAATTCTCGTGGTCTAGTCACGTTGTCAACCGTAATGGTACCATAGTCGAGTGGACCATTCAAAATCGATTTGACCATAAGCCTTCCGTATGTCGGTTTCCCCTTTAGATATTGCATCATTCGACCTTGCCATGCCTCAAACACCTCTTTAATAAGCATCGGTGGACGACTATCAGTCCCCGTTATGATCGAAATATCCGTAAGAGATGTCATCTGAGGCATTAATGAACTTGGATTCATTGTGATCACTTGACAGACTCAAAGATTATCGTTTGATCGAGCAGTGAAGAAAGGTTGAGAATTTGTGTTGTGTTGGTTAACTCAAGATTAAATCCACTAAAGATCGTCGGAAAAACTCAAATACCTCTTGAACTTGCTTATACGGAATAACCCAAACTCAGAATAAACCCTTATTCGGAATAATGCCTATTCGGAATAATCCTATGCTGAAAAATACCCTATTCGGAATAAACTCTATGCAGAATAACCCTTATGCGGAAAAACCCCTATTCGGAATGTTTTCTTCAATTCGGAATATTTTGGCAATTTGGCCTATTCGGAAAAACTGGTCTATTCGGAATGATGGCAATTCGGAATATTTCCTAATTTTGGCTATTCGGAAAATTGGTGTCTATTCGGAAAAATTGGCTATTCGGAAAATTGGTGTCTATTCGGAAAAAATTGGCTATTCGGAAAGTTTGTTGCTATTCGGAAAAAATCTTCTATTCGGAAAAAATGTGGCTATTCGGAAAGTTTCTTCTAAACGGAAAGTCTATTCGGAAAAACCCTTCTATTCGGAATACTATCCTATTCGGAACTTCTATTCGGAATAAACCCTCTATTCGGAAAACCTTCCTATTCGGAACTTCTATTCGGAATAAACTGTCTACTCGGAAAACCTTCCTATTCGGAAAATCCTATTCGGAATAAACTGGTGAAATATTTCCGAGACTTCTAAAACAGCTTAAAACCCCGATTTTTGATCCAAAACCACAAAAAGTTTTATGATTTTTACCAAAATAAGCTAAACCCAATCCTTATCAATCAATCCCAATAACAAAAACACCAAAAACAACAAGATTCAAGATTGATTTTTCCTAAAGATCACTAATAGATTCAAAAACTAAAAAAAGCAACACAATCCTTACCTTAAATCACCCCATAGCTCTTGATACCAAATGTAGAAATTAATAACCTATGAATCTATGAAGTGGGTTGATGTTTTTCTAGTGAGAGAAACTAGAGAGAGAAAGTGAGAGAAATATGTGGAAGATTTTATTACTATGAAATGTGAATGAAACAACAACCAACCCCTTTCCTTAGTGGAAAGGGGTATTTATAGTCCAAGCCATACATTGGGCTTGGGCCGGTCCATGACAAGCCCATGGACCGGTTCTTACTTAAGTTAATAAGCGAATAACAACTAATATCTAACTACGAGCTATTACAACATGAATATTATTGTGGAGTGACCGATACTTCTAATATACGTAAAAACGTATTTCTAACACGAAGGAATTTTGTATAGTTTACTCATATATGCAGACTTTTTACTCCGTATTTCCCAAGCTCCAATGATTACGGTACAAGTTTAAAACTTGACACTACAAAATTATTATATTCATTTAGATGGAACGTCATACATAAAACATAATTTTATAAAACATTTTTTCTTTTACATAGCAATTGGTGTTTTAGTAATTCGTATACTTATCAAAGAGTTACTTTAAATTTACGTTAAGTGAGTACAAAGGATAAAATGGTAATTTAATCATTAAGAGTGTTGATTATTTAGAACTTTCAAACGTTCATTTTCGTCAGAGCGTAGTTTATTCAGAACCTTTGAATTATTCAGTGTCTTTTATTCATTCAGCGCTAAATCGTATCAGTTTATCAAACAGCCCCTAAAACACGTCACAAAAACGTTAAGGGAACTCGCTCGCAAATAATTTTTTAACCCAATTATCCCAATTTAGAGATGAACAACTGCTCCTATTATTATTATTTATTTATTTTAACCTGGTTTTCTGACTCGATATTGGGAGTCGACTAATATCAAATTGACTACTTTATTGAATAGCCTGGAGTCGACGCATGTATACCTCCGTAGCCACAAGATAAGTGCTCATATTGTTAAGCCATAAAAGAGATAATCTTTAAAACAAGGTTTTACTTTTAACCAAAAAAAAATCACAAACTTATATTTGTAGAAACAAATATTCACATGGGACAAAACACGTCCGTTGGGTGAACCAAACCCTAAATGTATCAAAAATTTATTTCTTTTTAGTTTTCCTTTAAAAAAAGCGCCCCACCAAAATTAGATATAAATAATATCCAAACGTACTTTTAAAAAAATTCACGAAACTAACCCGCGCATTGATTGATGGCTCTATGCTCAATTTATGTAGAGAACAAAAGTATAGTTTATTATGATGATGTATTATAATGATATATCATAGCTAATTAAGAGGTTGATTATGCATGGAACAAGTAATGTTAAACTTGAATCATACTCAATGGGTTGTAACCACCAACAGGAGGGTATCATTATATAGTTTGCGTCAACAGATAACACATATAAATCATTAACAAAGCATATGAAACTTCAAGTTTTGGAATAAAATCCTGTATATTAGAATTAACTTTCCTTTATAAATCCAGTTTCAAACCGATTCAGTTTGTTGATCGATTGACTAAAAGTGATCCAGTTTAAAAATCGATACGGTTTTAAAAAACGGTTTACTTAATTATAGATACAACTGAGTGCATTGATTGAATTATATATCTAACATGTGGGATTAACTTAATGTGCATTGATTGAATTATATATCTAACATGTGGGATTAACATAAAAAGAAGTGGGATCGTTCAAATTTTTTTTCATTACGTAGATGAACATATTCAAACAACTTATTTAATATTAACACACTATTGTACAGATCAAATATTACTTGATCAAGAACAATATCACTATAGTTTCAAGACGAGGTTTAAAAATTGAATATGTTGAATACACAAACGTACTTTTAGAAAATAAATTACAAACAAAACACATTACTTGGGTGTAGCAAGAACTAATATCAAAGGATAATTTACCTTTATCTAACATAATTTAAAAAAAAAGATAGTAGTACAACGAAAGATTAACATGGGACAAAACAAGTCCGTTGGGTAGGTCAGGGTCAAAAAATATCAGAAAACAAATCCCTAACTACAAATACATAAAACTAAAACACAAATGTACTCTTAAAAAAGATTTACGAAACGACCCCGCCCGTTGGGCGGATTACGACACTAGTATATATATATATATATATATATATATATATATATATATATATATATATATATATATATATATATATATATATATATATATATATATATATATATCTTTACATTATATATAACAGGAGGGAAATGCCACATAAGCAGTCATTAAATCCATGTCATCATTTTCTATTTTCACAATTTTATGTAAAATTCGAATTTTTTAAAAAACTTAGTCAGATGCAAGATTCGAACTCGGCTCATGCAACTAAATATATAGTCGCCCAACCATTCGGCTAGACAAATAATCTTGGTATGAAACTGCAAAACTAAATTAATATATGAATAAAACAATGAAAAAACCCTACTATCATTCTTAATAAAAACCCTGATTGACTAAAATCATTCATTCATTCTCGTCTCTTAAAGACGGAGATGATGGTACAGGCAAAACCACGTGTCTGCGTTTTGGTTATATGTAATCTTCATTAATCCATCGAATGAGCGTGAACACGTCTCTGATATTATTATTTTTTCCTTTGATTGAATTCTGGAACTGAATCACGAAGATTTAAATATTTGATACAATTTTGTTTTTGAAGATGCTCATTGTTTTGATTATCCACGTACATGTTAAGGTAAAGTCTGCTCTTCTTCAAGATAGGTCCCAACTGCCTAGGTATCATCAAGCCGGCCTGGAGAGTACAACATCAGATTCATGCCTAGATACATCCACAAGCCAGGGCGCATCGGTATTGTATCTCCGTCTAGAGGTACAATTTTGTTTCTGTTTCGTGCTTCTGATTTTTTTTGTTTTGAATCTGTTTGTGTCTCGGTCAGGAAAATCCAACTGGAGGTACAATTTTGACTTTTTGTTTATGTTTCAGGCTTATGATTTCTTAGTTTTTTTTTTGAATTTATTTATGTCTGTTATCTTTAGGAAAGGTGATTGTATGTTTCTTATGTTCGACGCTTTTGATTTATGCAGGCGACCAACACTTGATCTGTCAAGCAGAAGCACCATTTTTAAGACGATCGGATCTTTGGTACGATGTGAAAAACCGCTTATATAAAGCTTATGTCATCTGCATGACTACATTAGGGAGGAGCTATACAAGGAGTCTGTCGAGTCTTTACAAGGAAGACACGTGTTAAACAAACAGGAATATAAAGGAATTGAAACACCTTTGTAAGAGGCTATCGAGAACGTTGCTGCCAAACTTTTGAATTGGTACTCTTTATGATATACTTGCACTAAAAATATGTATATTGTGAAAAGGATTATACCTTTTCCAGTATGATTTTATTATTTGTATTTAATTTATCTGACATAGCAATTATTATACTTAAATATAACCAATTGTTGTTTCTTGAACAAAGGTTAAAACCTCTGCTCAAACAGGATCGGAACACATACTTGCGGCATTGCTCAGGTGGCCTTTTAGGTCTCCTGTAGTTAGGACTGCCATGTAGATCAGGCCTTGAATCAAGGCTTGTACTTAACATGCTGGCCTTACTCGAGATCATATGGCAAAAAATCACCCTTCACGACTGGTGGAAAAATAGGCGGTTTTGATTTATTGGCGAGACAAGTGCACATCTGCCGGCTAAAGGTGATTGCAGGAGTTTATATCAACTTCAGCTTAACATAGAAGCGACTGCAATTGATGATGGTGAAGATGAGTTTGCTAAGGTGTATGAGTAGTAACTTCAACAATACTAGAATTACATACTATCTGATCTCACGGTAAACAAATGGAAGACACATGACAATGGTTTTAGAGTATTTCAGATTCTTAGTTGTTTACTGGTAGATCAAAATAAAGAATGTATAGGTTTAAAAAACATGTGACAAAATTTAAAGCTGGCTTTAAGGATCCTGCAAAGGCAGGCACTAAAGTAATTTACAAGCCTCTATTCTTTTCCAGAAATTATAGGTTTTTACGTGGTGCTGTTTTGCAAGTTCCTAATATTTGGCTTTTGGATACGGCGGAGAAGGGTACGACTGATCTCAGTGAGTGAATATTGTTCCTATATTTAGTCGTTCAATAATAATGGTTACATTGAAAGAATTTCTTATTTGAAAAGAGTGTTTCTTATAGCTTATTAGTAAATATTTGACAAAATTGAAAATTGTTGTCTGTGTTTTGATGTTTAATACATGATGCATAGATAATAGCGGTTGTACAGTTAGCAAGTAAAATGAATAACCCTTGATTTGTGATAATGCAGAATTAGATCAACCTTTGCGATGGAAATGCGAGTCTATAGAAACTTTAGTTAAGATCAGAAAAATGTTTAAATGTGACAATGATTAACCAGTCAAAAAAATACTTTTGACCGTGTCGACCCATTTGACTATTGGAACTGGAGTACAACACACATTGGAGTAGCCTCTTCACATCCTGATGATATTTGTCTATTATGCAGGTCACTCTCTTTTACTGCTAATGGAGAAAAACGAGCACCTCCTATCGCTTCTATGGGGTAACTGAGGAGCTGAAGGCTTTTATAAGGACATCTCAGAGTCCTTAAGATATATATCTGATTTAAACTTGCAGTAGGGTACTAAGATTAAAGGTACGCGAGTTGTGGAAATTCTGGATGCAATGCTCAAATTTGGAATTAAACAAGGAGCCTCCATAAAGGTAAAGAAGTTTTAAGCGTTCAGTATCGTGATCGTGTGATCATACATTTATAATGCTCATTCAGTGGTAAACTCACATATACCATCATCATAGAACTTATGTTTGACCTATAAAACTTGCAAGTATGCAAGAGTTACGACCCAAATTAGTGCAAAAATTAGAGTAGCTAATTTTGAGTATTTGGGTCCTATTATAACTTTAGTAAATGCAAAAAAAAATACTGCCATTTTGGGGACGGTGAACTCTGAAGTAGTAAGGTAAATATGATAGTTGTTTTGTAAATTTTCATACTATAAACGAGTTTGCGTGGGATATGATTAATGTTAAATATAAATGGGTCAAATAGATGGTTTCGCTAAATGATAATAACAGTGCACATGCCTTCATTAGCAACATAAATGTGATGCACATGGCAATGTGGGTATGTAAATGCAGTGGCTAGGGTTATACTTTTGTTGATACGTCAAAATAGATTAGTGTCAGTCTCTTTTGTATTACAGATGATGTTACATCTCTGCTATAACCCATGTTCTGATCACAACTAATGTTTCGGTCAGATCATCAGACATGTTCGATGAAGATGCAAAGTTTATATGGTCTTACGGTAATTTCTATACTAATCCTATTGATATAAACTGTAAATTGTTCTCATGCATAAACTGTAATCGAGTATAACTGTGTAATTGAGCCGGATGGTGGCCAATCTTTTGAGTTATTCTGTGATAATGATGAGCTAGCCGATGAGTATAATTGTGTATGTGATGATTATGTTGAGACTATTAGGCATTTAGGGGTGATGAGGAGTGGAGTGAAGCACAACACGAAGCATCTTAGAATTATGTGCATGTTTATTCACTGATCTTGTGCAATCCTGTAAGTATTACGCATTGGGGACCTTAGGACTGGACTTTAGGGTATGTAATGCCTAATGAATTTTGTTGTCCACAATATTTTCAGATAATAGCTGACAATGGTCAGTATGCCGTTTCCGAGATTATTGTTGCAGTCTCATATTTCCTTGACCATGAGTGAGTAGCCTCTTATCTATTGCTTTATGGTCCTAATTTCTTTTTTGGAGCTTGCGAAAACTTTGATTTTATGTACTGTACATATTACTGCACATGGACAATCTAAATATAGACTGAGTTCTGCTTCACAGGGCAATTATCTTTCAAAGTAGATGATAGCTATTAACTGCCACAAGATTCCATATCACGTTTTGGATTATCTGAAACAGTGCTTAAACAAAAGATGTAAATATTTATCAAACTTGGAGTTCAGGACGCTGCACATTTAGTTCATGTAGAGAAATTAACTCTACATGACTACACTTACGTTACAGTCTTATAGATATAGTTAGCCTATATTATAGGCAGAATAAACATGTTATAATTATTATTTTTATACACTGCAAGTTCAGTGTTTTATAATCGTGCTTATGAATTGTTGTGTAGTGTTTGTTTAAAATGCATGAAATTTTGATCAGTGAACAATTTTATGGACCTAATATTTAATACTTTACGAATGATAATTCTTATTATCGATGTTCAACAACTTTAAGACTACTACCGGTAAGTAGGGGTGTCAATATTTCTGACTTGACCCGAACGTGACCCGAGCATATTAGGTCGGGTTACTCTGGTTTAAATTTCAAGTCGGTCAAGCCAAGTACCCGACTAACCCGAATTTGAAATTAGGTTGGACTCGGTATAATATTTATGTCTAATACGGGTTCGGGTTAACCCGATTGACTCGAATAAGAATTTTTTTTATTTTTAAAATATAATTTAATATAAAGTCTATTAAAAAATATTTATATTTTTTAAAGAATTTACCTGAATTCGGGTTGACCCGAACTCGACATCGGGTCGGGTTCGGATAAAATGTTTTTACCTTTGACCCGAATTCAACCCGACCCAATTAACCCGAACCTGACCAACCCAACCCGATTACCAAACGTACCGGTAAGTATATATAAAATCTATCATGAGTTTACACCGTTGATTTTTTGAATTCGTAAATCATACATATGTGTTATAATTCTTTTATTATTCTTCAAGTATTAAATAATACGTAACCTCCTCATATGCCATCATTTTGTTTTATAATTCTTTTAATCATATAAACTTATATGATAGTGCTATCATTTGGATTAATTGGTTTATCACAAATTAAATAATTGTTATTTTGAACTACTTTTGCTAATCAAAATCTTTGTATAACATAAAAATTTCACACCAACATTTAGCTAAACAAGAAACAACAATTACAAGTCATGCGACCTAAGACATTTTAATAAAAGCGATAAATAAAACAAAGGTCATGTCGACAAATCATGCATTAAAAGATAATTATATCAAAGAAAGCATTAAATAAACAACAACGCTATGCTTAAGAAAATATGAAAAAATATTTACCTCAGCAAAAAATTACAAACAATACATTTTGTAAATAAAAAATATATACAACAAATACAAGTAATCATGACAGATAATGCATTAAAATACAAGTAATCATGATAGATAATCCATTAAAAACAAATAAATAAAAGAAAGTTACAAACAAATATTTATCAAATAAAAAAGTTAAACAAAATTTACAAGTCATACTCGTCAATCGAACATTACAAACATATATTTACCAAAAATAAAAAGTCAAACGGCAATGAGAAGTCATACCCGTCCATCGGACGGGTTTTGCCACTAGTATATATATATATATATATATATATATATATATATATATATATATATATATATATATATATATATATATATATATATATATATATATATATATATATATGGAACCGCGGGCCTATTTAATGAACCGCGACCAGAGAAGACTGTCAAGCTCTTGTCCTATAAATAGTGGACCATTTCCAAATTTCATTTCATCTCTTTTGCACACAAATTTCCAGATTCAATCCACCTTCTTAAATCACTCAAATCCTTGATTATTTGGTTAATTACTAATTGTTTAGAAGTGAATCTTTTTCCTCCTCTCTCATCCTTTCAAATGGAAGGAGAAGATCACTTTCATCCTTGAAGTGTTGTGTTTACCTCAAGATCCATTGAAGATCAAAACTTTATTTCATTCTTGTGTCATTGTGAAGATCCATAAAGTTATGTATATTTGGAAGTTGTGTATGTATTATGGTAAATACTTAGGGCTTAAAGTGTATTGGTGTAGATTGGTCCTAGCTAAGATTAGGGCTCGAATTTTAGCTTAGAGTCGTAATACAAGGTTTTGACCAAGTATAAAAGATTATCGTCCGATCTCTTCGAATTAATTACCGGCTAAGAGTGTGACTCAATTGTCTTTTGGAAAACAAGAGGATGTGTTTGTTTGATTATCTAAATTTTAAAACTAAAAGTAAGTAAGAAAATTGTCCTTGAGAAGAATAAAAGCTTTTGAAATTTAAACTACAAATAAAAGTGTGCAATCTTTGGAAATTAAAACTTAAAAACTTGATCAAAATAAACTAAGACAAAAGAGTGGGAAAGATAAAATTTAAAATCTAAGGAAAACAAAACAAGCCTAAGTCCGATCGAGATGCGATCGCACTCAAATAGTAATCCAGATCGCACTTAATGCGATCACAACTTGGGAACCAGATCGTACTCAATAGTGCGATGGGTAGGGGTGATCGTACTCAGCAATCGCAACCACGATCGCAATGAGTGATCGTGGTCTTTGATCGTCACACAAAGATCGCAGTCAATGCGATTGTAACAAGAAGACGTGCCACGATCGCACCCACGATCGGAATGAGTGATCGTGGCGTGTGATCGTACCAGGGAAAAACATGTAGATCGCAGTCAATGCGATCGAAGCCAGATGATCGTAACAACAAAACCCTCCTGAGATCGTAATGAAATCCCAAGAGTAACCAAGCTTAATGAATAAGCAGTAGACACAATAAGTACTTCCAAACTTTCAGACAAAGATAAATAAGCACAAATTTGAAACTTTTAGAAATCTAAACACGTAACCTTTATAAACTGAACTTTAAAAAGATAAACTTTTTAAGAAAGTTTAAAGGTTAATAAGCTAAAACATTCGGATAAGCTACTAAGCATAAAAAGCTTATAGCCTATACGTATGAAAGCTTATGAATGGGTAAAAGATTAACTTTTACTTGACTAAAACATCAAAATCAATCACGCATTAAGGACTAATCGGATCAAAAATGAAGTTTCGGATTAAGGAATAAGCAAAATCAAGAAATGTAGAAGGAGATTAAAGAAAACAAAGCTTAAACTTAAACTTTTTTTTGATTAATAAAACTCAAATACAAAGATTAACTAGAGCTTAACTTAAAAGAAAAGATGAAGTTTTAGTGAGAGAAAGTTAAACACTTTCTCTCTCTAAAATGAAAAACTATAGCAAAGAAAATAAAACTAGCTAACCACCCTCCTAATGTGATTAGGAGGGTATTTATAGGCTAAGTGGGAAGTGCATGTGTGGTGTGCTTCCTTCTTTCTTTTCTTTTCGACTCGATTTAATTCTTTGTCTTTTCTCGACGTCGTCTCGGGATTTGAACTTGTCTTAATAATTTTCTTCTTTAATTTAGACTTGAGTTTTTCGACTTCATTAAACTTCCGTCTTTAGACTTTTTCTTCGATAAATCTTCAGAATAGGTCTTGGACATCCGTTCTTTAAGCACTCTTGATCTCTTGACTTCGTCTTTTCTCGTTTTCTTCGATAAAAGCCCGTGAAAGCCCGTGTTTTCTTCCTTTTTCATCTTTTGGTCCTAAAACACAATAAAAACACAAACCACGCATAATTCCGATGTTTACGACATAAATTACACGTTTTGGTCTTGTTATTATTGGAAATAAGCGATAAAAGGATAAGTGTTTTCACACTTATTAAATCCCCTACACTTGACCATTGCAATGCCCTCATGCAATGCATTAATTTTAAAGCACGGTTTACATTTTTCATTATAAATAACCCACCTTGGCCTTTATTAAATACTAAACATTTAAGAAAAATAAGAAGATGGAAAACAAGTAAAGAAATCAAAGACTTACATTGGTTTTAGGCTGCCATGAACGTTTATCATCCTCAAGTTTCACTTTCCCCATATCAAGCTTAAAAACGAGATCATTGTTATTATAAGTTAGCAAACTCACACGCATTCATGTGGGCCAATTATTTACTTAGACTCCCTTATTCCTAGGTGTATCTCTTATATTTTATTTTTGTCTTCAATGATCACGAGGATGCATTGTTTGACTTATTTCAATAGTTATTTAGGCCGAAAATAAAGTGAACGATTTAATCAATAGTTAGCTAAAGGACAAAATCTTTTAAAACTGCTTCTCGGGACCTCATAAAGTTCATATCTTGGCATAATTCGCTTCACGATTTGAGACCTTTCTCGGACCAATATTTGGCAGCGACTTCATACTTCGAATCTTTGAGAGACGTTCTTGAAATTATGGTCTTCTCTTCATAATAGGAATTTCTTCACTTGAAGTTTTGAGAGATTCTTCATCTTTGGACCACGACTTCTTCATTTTTCTCCAATCTTTATTTTGGACTTTGATATACAACGATCCGCCTCCTTTTAGGACTTGGATCTATTTATCCTCATACCTTGTTAGGGCCTTTTTGGATAGACTTGTCCATGATCTTTTGGGGAGTTTTTGCTTTTCGTCGTGTGTCTCGATCCTTCCTATTGCTTTTCGATAAATGATTCTTCACATCACTTTTGGATATTTAGCAACAAAATGTAGCCCTCATGCCTTGTTAGGGCCTTTTCGGACTCGCCAATCTTTGCATCCCGCTTCAATAAGTTATGTCTTGGCTATGAACTCTAATTAATACCGAGCAACTTTTAAACGATCTTGGGTTAGAAGCTAAGTAACTTTTCAAATCGTACAACCTTATTTATTGCAGATAAATTTATTAACAAGCGATGGGAGAATAGGATCATAATTAACTCACATAAATTCACAAAAGAATATCAAACTTATAATTGACTCTATCATCTCTCGTCCTCCACAGTTTAAAATCTCAAGGAATGAGACTCGTGGATGCTTAGCCAATTAAATCAAAGTTTTGGGTTTTCAAGTCATCTATAGGATCTTGCAACGTCTTAGACTTTTTCAAGTTTAGAATTCGCATTTTAAAGTTCCCTTGATAAACGACTCTCTAGGATCAATTATAGGAACTTGCGAAAAGTTCTTGTTCTTAACCCGTGAGAGTTAAGACTTTCGCGTTTTAAAGTTCCCTATATAAAAGCCTAGCAAAACTTGACTTAAACACATTAATGATACTAGCTAGAGTAAACTTAGATAAGTAAACTCGGGTTGAGTCAAAATATTCACGACTTTGAAAAATTTAAAACCACTTTATTGAAAATTTATTCTAGCAAGGAAAGAAAATAACCATAACAAAGGAAAATACAACTATACAACTAGGCCAAAATAGATTAAAAATTTTGAAAAATGTCGAAAAATCAAATTTTCCGGTTAAAATGTGGGCAAATTTATGGAAAAGACCACTTACTTCGATAGAAGTCCCCCTACACTTGATATAAACATTTTCCTTAATGTTTAAGCATGTGGGAGTAAACTCCCCTACACTTATGACATTGTGCACTTTGTTTAAGTCTTGCTAAGGAAAGGACAATTAGAGTGATTTCAATGTGAACATATAAGATATAAAATATTGAATCACGATAGTTTAGGATAGAACCAGGAAGATGGGAACACGGGATCACGATTCGTCAAAAGTCATCGAGGTGCTCTTTGAAGCTTGAATCCCTGCACAAAATGAGAAACAAGACAACCAACACATACGGGGTTCCCCCCTACACTTATTATGAAAACGGTAAAGGATAGATCACGGGTTGCCTCCCGAGAAGCGCTTGTTTTTGTTAACCGAGTCACGAGCCTGACTCGATCCAAAACTAGTTCATAGGAAACGTGGTGAGGGGTGGAATCATCTCATGAGAGATGTCCTCACCAAAGTACAACTTCAATCATTGGCCATTCACCTTAAAATTGGGCCCATTTGGCTGAGAAAGCTCAATGGTGCCATATGGAAAGACTTTGGCGACGGTGAATGGACCAGACCAGCGGCTCTTCGACTTGCCCGAGAAGATCTTCAACCGAGAGCTAAAAAGTAAGACTTGATCACCAACGTGGAACTCTCGGTTCTTAATCCTTGCATCATGGATGATATTGGTCTTCTCCTTGTAGATCAGTGAGTTCTCGTAAGCTTCATTCCTCAGTTCATTAAGCTCGTTGAGTTGAATCTTCCGAAGATCACCGGCTTTGTTGATGTCGAAGTTAGCCCACTTCAAGGCCCAGTACGCCTTGTGTTCCAGCTCGATAGGGAGGTGGCATGCTTTCCCGTACACAAGACGATAAGATGTACAACCAATCGGCGTCTTATAGGCGGTACGGAAAGCCCACAAAGCATCATCTAATTTATCGGCCCTCTCCCACAGTTCTCTCAAGAATTCGCTTCAATCCGCGGTTAGAAATCTCGGCTTGCCCATTGGTTTGGGGATGATAGGCGGTGGAAAGACGATGATTGACACCATACTTAGCCATGACTCTTGCAAATTGATCATTGCAAAAATGAGTCTCGCGGTCACTGATTATAGCACGAGGAACACCGAATCGAGCAAACAACTGCTTCAAAAATTTCACAACCACCCTTGCATCGTTCGTTTGGGAGAGCCTTAGCTTCAACCCATTTAGAAACGTAGTCAACGGCTACGAGGATGTACTTGTTCCCTTTGGATGATGGAAATGGCCCCATAAAGTCGATGCCCCATACGTCAAAGATTTCACATTCTTGTATGAAATTTTGAGGCATCTCGTCTTTATGTGTGATCTTGCCTTGTTGTTGGCAAGCATCACAATGCTTAACCATTTCGTGAGCGTCACGATAAATGGTGGGCCAATAGAATCCAGAGTCAAACACTTTCTTGGCGGTGTAGTTGCGACCAAAGTGACCACCAGTGGGTTCTTTATGGCAAGCATCAAGGATTTGTAAAGCTGCCGGTCCATCAACACATCAGCGAATGATCAGATCAGCGCATTGTTTGAAGAGATAAGGGTCATCCCAGAAGTAAGTCTTAACATCTTTAAAGAACTTCTTCTTTTGTTGGGATGTTAACCCTTTGATGAGAATACCACCCGCCAAGTAGTTTGCAATGTCCGCAAACCATGGGGTGTCATCAAGATTGGAGTGAATAGACATTAAGGCCTCAAGGGGAAAAGAGTCATTGATCTCTTGGTTCGGATGATCCCCTTGATACGGATCCTCAAGTCTACTCAGATGATCCGCTGCTAGGTTTTCGGCTCCCTTTTTGTCACGAATTTCAATGTTGAATTCTTGAAGGAGCAAAACCCAACGAAGAAGTCTTGGCTTAGAATCTTGCTTAGTTAACAAGTACTTCAACGCGGAATGGTCGTTATAGACAATTGTGGTGGAAAGGACAAGATAGGGGCGGAACTTCTCAAAAGCATACACTACAGCTAAAAGCTCTTTTTCGGTAGTGGTATAATGCATATGAGCCCCTGTCATAGTCTTGCTAGCATAGTGGATTGGTTGGAAGTGTTTGTTCACTCTTTGGCCCAAAACCGCTCCAATAGCAAAGTCGCTAGCATCACACATCAATTCGAAAGGAAGCTCCCAATTAGGGGTAACTAAGACCGGTGCCTTAGTCAGCTTGTCCTTAAGAAGATTGAAAGATTCAAGACACTCTTTGGAAAATATGAAAGGAGTATCTTTTTCCAAGAGGTGGGTCATCGGGCGAGCGATTTTAGAGAAATCCTGAATGAAACGACGATAGAAGCCCGCATGACCCAGAAAACTTCTCACACCCTTCACGGTTGAAGGTGGAGGTAATTTTGCTATGACATCCACTTTAGCACGGTCGACTTCAAGACCGGCTTTTGAGATTTTGTGTCCTAGCACAATGCCTTCTTTTACCATGAAATGGCATTTTTCCCATTCAGAACAAGGCGAGTGTCTTCACACCGCTTTAGCATGCGTTCCAAATTGGCAAGGCACGTAGAGAAGGAATCACCATAGACC
Source organism: Glebionis coronaria (assembly GCA_025667525.1). Classification (NCBI taxonomy): domain Eukaryota; kingdom Viridiplantae; phylum Streptophyta; class Magnoliopsida; order Asterales; family Asteraceae; genus Glebionis; species Glebionis coronaria. The sequence continues at coordinate 64,960 of JANFOE010000064.1, forward strand.
GAGAAATCATCCATGAAGACTTCCATGGTTTCTTCAACCATGTCATGGAAGATAGCCATCATGCACCTTTGGAATGTCCCTGGAGCATTGCATAAGCCAAAAGGCATTCTTTTATAAGCAAATGTGCCGTAGGGACAAGTGAATGTGGTTTTTTCTTAGTCTTTGGGATCGATGGGTATTTGAAAATAACCCGAGAAACCGTCTAAGAAGCAGTAATAATCATTACCCGCTAGACGTTCAAGCATTTGGTCCATGAAAGGAAGGGGAAAATGATCCTTTCTCGTAGCATCATTGAGTTTGCGATAGTCTATACAAACTCTCCACCCTGTAACGAGACGAGTAGGAATCAACTCGTTGTTTTCGTTGGACACAACGGTGATTCCGCCTTTCTTAGGCACACAATGGGCTGGACTAACCCATGGTGAATCCGAGATAGGGTAAATCATACCCGCATCAAGAAGTTTGATAACCTCTTTTTTGATAACGTCATGGATCTTTGGATTCACCCTTATTTGGCTTTGAATAGTGGGTTTAAAGTCTTCCTCCATGAGAACTTTATGTGTGCAAAAGTGAGGATCAATTCCACGAATATCGGAGATTTTCCAAGCAATCGCTTTCTTATGATTCTTCAGCACGACGATAAGTCGGGATTTTTCTTCTTCTTTCAAGTCCTTTGCGATGATGACCGGTAACTTCTTGTTGTCTTCAAGGAAAATGTACTCGAGATGAGACGGAAGATCCTTAAGCTCTAAATCCAGAGGATTTTTGATGGACGGCGTAGTCAACTTCGGATCATCGGTAGAGATAGCCTTAGGAGACTGTGGAGAAATATGGTCCTCATTGCGAAGTTTCTCAATGGTACGAATGTCTTCATCCCAATTGGAGGGAGAATCGTCATATTGCAAATCCACATCTCCCAGAGTTGCTTCAAATTCTTTCAAGAGGAAATCACTTTCTCCAAATGGAGTTAGTGATGGAGCAATAGAGTCAACGGTCTCAACAGTGGGTAGAGAAGAAGAACCACTTTTACAAGCGTCTTTGAAATGTTCTTCACAAGCCTCATCAAGAACGTCAATAAAATTAACACTCTCGTTTTCCGAAGGCTGCTTAGAAAGTTTACCCATGTTGAAGACGATTTTATCGTCACCAACTCTCATGATTAATTCGCCCCCGGCTACATCAATGAGAATGCGACCGGTCCTCAAGAATGGACGTCCAACGATTAATGGAACACGAGGATCCATTTCGTAGTCAACGACAACAAAATCCGCCGGAAAGCTGAATTTGTCGACGCCAACGAAGACATCTTCGGCTATCCCCACAGGATAAGCAACCGTACGGTTAGCTAATTCCAAGGTCATTCGGGTGGGGACTAGCTCGGGTAGAGATAATTGTTTCCAAACGCTTAGAGGCATTAAGTTGATACTAGCACCTAGATCGGCTAGGGCCATACAATCTCTACCCCAGGAAAGTTGCAAGGAATCAATAAACAACCCAGATCGCCAAGTTTGGTTGGTAATTTCCTTAAGAGGACGACAAAGCAACTCTCATTAAGTTGGGTATGAGCGATATCAAGGAGTTTCTCCTTATCACTGAGCAGATCTTTAAACATTTTGGCGTATTTCGGCATGTGGGCGAGAGCCTCAGCAAAGGAGATATTGAAATTCAGTTGTTTAAACATTTTTAGAAAGTTAGAAACCTGAATATCATCCTTGTTTTTCAACTTCTCTTTCCTCAACCTTGAGGGATAAGGTATATTGGATGGAGATGAAGGCTTCATAATGGAATTCTTACTCACATCCTTGGGTGGTGGAGGGGTGGAAGAAGAAGGTGGTGGAATTGGAGAAGGGGACTCGTTTTCCTTAGTCACAATCACCGGTGGAGGTGTAGGAAGCTCGGGTTCCGTATAACCTTTTCCACTACGAGTGGTGATTGCTTTCATCTCCCCTCTTGGATTAGCAACGGTGTTACTCGGAAGAGTACCCGAAGAAGAGGGTTGATTACCTTGGAAAAGCGAACCGATCATATCAAGTATATTATTCGCTTGAGTGCTGAAGGAGTCTCTCATGTTTGCGCGAATATCATTGCTTTGTTTCGCCATGCCATTCTTTAGCTCGGCTCGAATATCGCTCCCTTGTTCCGCCATGTCTCCCTTCAAGTTGACGAATTGACTCTGAAGATTCGTCACCATCTCTCTATTAGTCCTCATGAACGTCTCGATGTCTTGATTCAACGTCGTTGGTTGATTGAGAGGTGGAGCTTGGTAAGCTTGAGAATTTCCTTGAGGTGGGTATGGTTTTCTTTGGGATTGATATTGATTGTTAGCACGAGGTTGGGTTTGGTTATTTCGGTTATAGCTTTGTTGTTGGTTTTGGTTTTGAGGAGTAAAACCGGGTGGTGCAAGATAGTTGTTTGAACGATAACTTAGCAAGTTACGGTCTCCTTGAGGACGAGCTTGATAGCTTCCCGTGGGATAGGTGCCGTATGCCGCGTTAACGTTTTCACAAAAATTGCCTTGAGTAGAAGGACAATCATTGTTAGAATGAGGACCACCACATGTGTCACAAGAAATAGCAACGGCTTTAGCTTGTTGAAAGTGGTTTGTGGCCATGGTCATGTAATTCTTGTTCGTTTCCACGATTTGTCGGGTAAGTTCGGTTATTTCGGGATTGGAAGTAGTAGAAGAAACATTGACTCTCGGGTTAGATCTTGAGGATGCGGATGAATCCCAATTCTTGTGGTGAGTAGTCATGTTTTCAATCAACTCTCTACACTCCTCCGGTCTCCTTTTCATAAAAGTACCACCGGCGGCGGCGTTGATCGTGTCACGATCACGAAAAGTGAGACCATTGTAGAAAGTATCAATAAGAGTGACAGGGAGCATGTTATGATTTGGACAAGGGTCGATCAAATCATTGTATCGTTCCCAAGCATCAAAGAGCGATTCATCATCGTCTTGCATGAATCCATTAATTTGGTTACGAAGGCTCGTGACCATGGATGGTGGAAAGTAGCGCGACAAAAATCGTTGAGTCATGTCGTCCCAAGTATGAATAGAATTCTTTGGGAGACGGTCAAACCATTTTTCGGCATGGTGAGAAAGCGACTGGGGAAATAGTTGAAGGTGAAGTACATCCATAGAAGCACCGGGTAACTTCATGCTTTGGGTGATGGTAATGAAATTGTCTAGGTGTTTGTTGGCATCATCATCTGGTATTCCACGAAATGGATTAGTTTGCACTTGTTGGATCATGTGATGCTTCAACGAAAACTCCTGAGCCGTGATTTGCGTCGGCGCAATCGGGCCTCCACGTCCATTCATAGTAGGTTGGCATAGCTCCTCCATGGTTCGTAGGTCGGGTTGGGGTAGATTATTCATGTTGGGGTGAGGTGTATTATTATTGTTGTGTACACCGGCCATGTCTAAATTATCGAGAGTCTCGGGCTCGAGATAAGACGTTGATCGAGTATGCATACACTAAAAGAAAATGCAAGAGAAAATATTTTTGGTTTTTATAGGTTTTTTAATTTTTTTGTATTTTTGAAAATTTTTGAGCAAGGAAAATAACTTTCTTAAAAGAATGGGTCCCAAAATTCAATGCGTCTCTCACTAGAAACCGTTAATCTTAACGAAAAGAGCCGGCAACGGCGCCATTTAATACAAAGTTTTGGCCAAGTATGAAATAATTTCGTTGTTCCAAGTCTCTTCGAATTGATTACCGGCTAAGAGTGTGACTCAATTGTCTTTTGGAAAATAAGAGGATGTGTTTGTTTGATTATCTAAATTTTAAAACTAAAAGTAAGTAAGAAAATTGTCTTTTGAGAAGAATAAAAGCTTTTGAAATTTAAACTACAAATAAAAGTGTGCAATCTTTGGAAATTAAAACTTAAAAACTTGATCAAAATAAACTAAGACAAAAGAGTGGGAAAGATAAAATTTAAAATCTAAGGAAAACAAAACAAGCCTAATTCCAATCGAGATGCGATCGCACTCAAATAGTAATCCAGATCGCACTCAATGCGATCGCAACTTGGGAACCAGATCGTACTCAATAGTACGATCGGTAGGGGTGATCGTACTCAGCAATCGCAACCACGATCACAATGAGTGATCGTGGTCTTTGATCGTAACGCAAAGATCACAGTCAATGCGATTGTAACAAGAAGACGTGCCACGATCGCACCCACGATCGCAATGAGTGATCGTGGCGTGTGATCGTACCAGGGAAAAACGTGTAGATCGCAGTCAGTGCGATCGAAGCCAGATGATCGTAACAACAAAACCCTCCTGAGATCGTAATGAAATCCCAAGAGTAACCAAGCTTAATGAATAAGCAGTAGACACAATAAGCACTTCCAAACTTTCAGACAAAGATAAATAAGCACAAATTTGAAACTTTTAGAAATCTAAACACGTAACCTTTATAAACCGAACTTTAAAAAGATAAACTTTTTAAGAAAGTTTAAAGGTTAATAAGCTAAAACATTCGGATAAGCTACTAAGCATAAAAAGCTTATAGCCTATACGTATGAAAGCTTATGAATGGGTAAAAGATTAACTTTTACTTGACTAAAACATCAAAATCAATCATGCATTAAGGACTAATCGGATCAAAAATGAAGTTTCGGATTAAGGAATAAGCAAAATCAAGAAATGTAGAAGGAGATTAAAGAACACAAAGCTTAAACTTAAACTTTTTTTGATTAATAAAACTCAAATACAAAGATTAACTAGAGCTTAACTTAAAAGAAAAGATGAAGTTTTAGTGAGAGAAAGTTAAACACTTTCTCTCTCTAAAATGAAAAACTAAAGCAAAGAAAATAAAACTAGCTAACCACCCTCCTAATGTGATTAGGAGGGTATTTATAGGCTAAGTGGGAAGTGCATGTGTGGTGTGCTTCCTTCTTTCTTTTCTTCTCGACTCGATTTAATTCTTTGTCTTTTCTCGACGTCGTCTCGGGATTTGAACTTGTCTTAATAATTTTCTTCTTTAATTTAGACTTGAGTTCTTCGACTTCATTAACCTTCCGTCTTTAGACTTTTTCTTCCATAAATCTTCAGAATAGGTCTTGGACATCCGTTCTTTAAGCACTCTTGATCTCTTGACTTCGTCTTTTCTCGTTTTCTTCGATAAAAGCCCGTGAAAGCCCGTGTTTTCTTCCTTTTTCATCTTTTGGTCCTAAAACACAATAAAAACACAAACCACGCATAATTCCGATTTTTACGACATAAATTACACGTTTTGGTCTTGTTATTATTGGAAATAAGCGGTAAAAGGATAAGTGTTTTCACACTTATTAAATCGGAAATTGGTTAAGCGAAGTGTGCGGTATCTCCACCTTAAGGAGCTTGTTGATTAGTGAACTCTCGAGTAAGAAGTACTCGAGGAGTGGAGTAGGAACGAGGCGTGAGCTTCGTTGCCGAACCACTATAAATACTTGGTGTTTGGTTTGATCTTTCCTTTCCTTTCCTTATCTATTTCCATTCATTATTCTTTATTACATATACTTGTGATTATTAGTTTAGATCCACTATCTATTGTTCATATTGTGCATAAGAAGTTTTACATAATCACTCAAGTATAAGTTTTTGAAAAGGATTTTTGAAAATCGATCTTTGATCAATTTAATTTAAGAAACTATTCGACCCCCTTGTAGTTTCTATAATTGGTATTAGAGCGGGTTGCTCAATCTTTTATAATACATTGTATTTTAAAACTTGAGTCGATATATAGATTCCAACAAGTACATAGAAGGGAAATCTATGCAAAGACCACCACTTTTTGAAACCGATAGTTTTATTTATTGGAAAAATAGATTTGGGACATATGTGAAATCAAAAGATTTAGATCTTTGGCATGTTATTACCATTGGTGACCTGTTGCCTTATCAATATAATGTGGTTTCTAAAAAGAAAGAACTAGTTTCTTTTGAAAATTCAAATGATGACACTAAGAAGAAGCTTGCAAAAAATAATGAGGCTGAAATGGTTATTTATAATTCTTTGCCTAAGAAAGAGTATGAAAGGATTTTTATGTGTAAAACCGCTAAAGAAATTTGAAACACTCTTTTAGTAACCCACCAAGGTAATAGTCAAGTCAAAGAAAGAAAAATTGATCTTCTTGTTCAACAATATGAACAATTTGTCATCTTAGAAAATGAAACTATTAATAGTGCACTTGCTAGGTTTAATAATGTTATTACTAGTCTAAAAGCATTTGATGAAGGTTTTTCTAGCAAGGACAATGTTAGGAAGTTTCTTCTGGCGTTGCATCCAAAGTGGAGAGCCAAGGTCACGACGATTAAAGAATCAAAGGATCTCACTACATTATCACTTGATGAACTTATTGGTTACTTGAAAGTTCATGAAATGATAATTTTGAAGGACACGGAGATGGTGAAAAGCAAGAGTGAAAGAAAGTCTCTAGCACTAACGACCAAGAAAGGGCAAAGTGACCATGAAAGCTCTTCCTCGGATAGTGATGATGAGTAGTATGCTATGGCAGTTAGAGACTTCAAGAAGTTCTTCAAAAGACGAGGTCAATACGTGAGACAACCAAGCAACGACAATAAAACTTTCTCCAAGAACTGATTTGTTAAAAATGACAAAGGTGATAGGAAATGCTTTAGATGCGGTGATCCAAACCATTTCATCGGTGAATGTCACAAGCCACCTCACGACAAGAATCACATGACGTTCGTTGGAGTGTCGTGGAGCGATAATGGTGAAGAATGTGATGATAATGCTAAAGACGAGAAATGTCTCATGGCTCATTTTTCTAAAGAGGTACGTTCTGAAACCAAATATTATAGAAATGATAGTTCTTCTCTAGATGATTAGAATTAGAAAGTTAATAAATCTATGCAAACTAAGTTTAAAATTCATAGGAAAGAATAAATTGCTAAAGTCTACTACATCTAAACTTAAAAAAGAGATTAGTGAGCCAAAAGGTAAATTGGCTAAGCTAGAGAAAAATAAAGAAGTTGATGTAGGTTGTCTAAGTTATGAAAATATTAGACAAGAGAATGACGATCTCAAGAGTACCTCCATTAAATTGAAAAAGTTCATGCAAAGTACTAGTGCTCTTGATGACATGTTAAGTAGAAAAATTCATTCTAAAGAAAGACTTGGTTTAGGTTTTGACACCAATGAAGCATCTACTAGTGAACCAAAACAAGGCATGTTTTCAGAAAAATGCCTGCTGCACATGGATCCACAAAGTATGCGGCGGTTTCATATAATTATGGAACCACGGGGCACAACAATGAGCCACGGACAAAGACGTCTGAAACTGAGAAAGTTAAGCTTTCTAAAAAATCTATTTTAGGTAAAAGGCTAAAACATCTTGTCATTAACAAGTCAAATTGCCTATTCTTGATAAAAAGGACCTTAATATGTTTTATACACCTTTAAGTAAACCTTTAATGGGAATGAAGGATTATTCAAGAAAATCATCTACTCTCTCTCCTAGAGTAAGAAATGATTCAAGACCTAGAAGTAGAAAACCAACACCTAAAATCAATGAACACTCTAAGTCACAACCTAGAAGTAAGACACTCACACCTAGAAACAATAATCGTTCTAGATCAAGGTCTAAAACACCTAAGAAAAACAATGGACATCAAAATGCTCATATGAATTGGAATAATTTCCAAAAAAAATGTTTTTCTGTTTGGGGTATGTGTCCTCCATTCATGCATCCCAATCAAATGCAAGGGATGTTTGGAACTAACAACTTTGGAACAATGAGATATTGGGGACCAAATGTTTGATTTTGTGTGTTGTTACCTAGATATGCTTGGGAATTGATTTGGAGCATGACGAGTGGATTAAGGATATTGGTTATTCTAAACACATGACGGGTAATCGAAGTTTGTTCTCTACTTACAAAGCATATAATGGAGGTAACGTCACTTTTGCTAGTAACATCACTGGCAAATATACGGTTTCTCTTGACTCCATGACCATTGAAAATGTTGAGCACGTATATGACTTAGGTTTTAAGTTACTAAGTATAGGTCAAATTTATGACAATAAGTGTAAGGTCATCTTTTTCGAACATGGTAGGTCAAATTTGTGACAATAGCGAATTTAGATGATAGTTCTACTCCTTGGCATAGGAGATTAGGTCACACTAATATGCGTTTAATTCAATCTTTAGTCTCTAAGGAGTTGGTAAGATATGTCCCCAGGATGAAGTTTGATAGTCACTTTTGTGATGCTTACATAGTTGGGAAGCAAGTTCACTCAAGTCACAAAGCCAAGAATTTGGTTTCGACCTCTCGGTGCCTAGAGCTCCTACATATGGATCTCTTTGGACCTTCCGCTATACGAAGTTATGGAGGTAACCTTTATACCCTATTGATAGTTCATGACTATTCTAGATTCACTTGGACTAGATTTTTGGCTAATAAGAATGAATCTTTCGATCATTAGGAAGTCTTTAGTTGGAAGATCCAAAGTCAATTAGGATGTCCAATTGTCTCTATCAGGATGGATCATGGTAGGGAATTTGATAATGAAGTGCAATTTAGTGCCTTTTGTGAAGCTCATGGTATTACCTATAACTTCTCGGCTCCCCGCACTCCACAATCAAATGAGGTAGTTGAAAAGAAGAATAAGACTCTCCAAGAGATGAGTAGGACCATGTTAAAATGAGCAATCCTTGCCTGAAATTTTTTGGTGCAATGCCATTGACACATCGACCTATATTCTCAACTAAATTCTTATTCGACCTTTTCTAGGAAAGATACCCTACGAGATTCTTAAAGGTAAGAATCCCTCATTAGAATATTTTAAGGTGTTTGTAAGCAAGTGCTTCATTCTCAACACTAAAGACTACCTCACCAAGTTCGACCCAAAGTCGTACGAAGGTATCTTTTTAGGATATTCACAAACTAGTAAAGCCTACATAGTCCTCAATAGAACCTCTGGTGTAATAGAAGAATCACTCAACGTGGAACTCGATGAAACTCCGCCTTTATCTAAGACACCACCTTTGGTAGATGATGACATATATGAAATAGACATAGTTAATGCCAAAGTGTGAGGCCCCCGTAAACAGGAAAGGAAATACGTAGGCAGCATGGGGGTGCCATTTCATGGTAAAATAAACAATGAAATATGTTTAACACAAAATTGACGTAATAAAATATTTACATTACATTATAAAAGATCAGAGTTTTTAACTTAAAGGTCCCAGAGTTTGGAAACATAGTAAAGTGTTAATACACATATTTTGACACAGAATTACCAAAATAACAGAATAAATATTCTTTGGCGGCTTTTAACAAAATAAAAGCTTTTGTCACACCCCACCATGGCGGAATATGGGACGCGACGTATGGATATCATCACAACAAAATGGTGTCTCAATAGAGTAATACTAAATGCAAAAGAAATGTCATAAATGGCGACACAAATGTCGTGACAATATCTCAACAAAATGTAGGAGTCTAGGTAAGTAGGTAAGAGTCTCACCTCTTACCAAAGACAAAAAAATAAAACAAACATCAACATATAGGTTCATAGTATCACTTACGCAAATAAACAGAAAGAAAACTAAGAGGAAAGGTGATCTCCTCCTAAATGCAACCCTATGGCAACTCCATTCCTAGCCACTCCTATTATCACCTGAAATGACACTAAAATCTGTCAACATAAAGTTGGTGAGAACATAGGCTTAAGTTATCAAAACATCTTAAGAAACCTTGTCAACCGCTGTAAATAAGTTAAAGAAAACAAGTTAAAGTAATGGACTATAACGTGATAATCATGTTACACACAACTACAAACAAAACATAGTATAACAATTAAGAGCACACATTAAGAACAAATGCACTACACTTATCCGGATCTTTCTCACACCCTGTGTGGAGATGAACCATATCCCCGTCGAGATATCTTGTCTTCGAGAAGACGATGCACAAGTACTCAGAACACATAATAGAACATATAACATAACACACGAGTAAGCATATCACATAATAACATATTAAGTCCACACATTTGAAAAACATATTATCAAAACATTTTAGAGAATATAGTACTAAGACATTTAAAAACATTACAATCCCATACTAGAAAAACATTTAAAAACTTAGTGAAAATGGGACTATGAACTCACCTGATTGAGCTTCACCAAATATCTGCGCACTAGCAAAAAGCTAAACAAAACAAATACATAACATCAAGACATGAACCAAATACTAAAAATGGATCATCAATCTATGATGTATATCTAACCCTCTCCCACATAATAATATCATTTACATGCTATTAGCATCCATTACACCCCTCTCCAAAGCCCTTAACTTGGTTAAGTTCATAACCTATCCCGTTAACATTTTACCGAAACATTCCCCATTTTTATACCCGAAACTATGAGTCCAACGCCCACTTAGCCAAACCCATACTTTATGTAAAAGAAACCCTATGCCTTACATGTGTTAGCTAACTCTAAAAATTTGCCCCAACCTTAAAGCGACTGTTAAGGCTCCGATATATATATATATATATATATATATATATATATATATATATATATATATATATATATATATATATATATATATATATATATATATATATATATATATATATATATATATATATATATATATATATATATATATATATATATATATATATATATATATATATATATATATATATATATATATATATATATATATATATATATATATATATATATATATATATATATATATATATATATATATATATATATATATATATATATATATATATATATATATATATACTAGCCTTTAGACCCGTCCGGTGGACGGGCTAGCTTTATGTATATATTTTTTAATGAAAAATGAATTTATGTGTGTTTGTATTAGAAGTTTAGTATATGTAGTGTTAGTTATGACATTGATATTTTAATAATGTAGCATAGAATAGACAAAAATAACGTAGTTTAAGATATTTTATTTATTTAAAAATATTATGAGTTAATTGAATTTGCATATGTTAACGGTATGAATAAGTTTGTTACATTAATTTTTTTAGAATTTTAATAATATTGTATAAATATTTTATGTATTTTTGAATTTTATGAGGTAACAAATTGTGTATATGTTAATGTTATGAATAACGTTTTTACATTAATTTTTTTGAAATTAATATTATTGTTGTGCATTTTTATAGAATTTTGTATTTAAGGCATTGTTTCCTTATATATTTTTATATAATTTTGTATTTATGGCATCATTTGTAATTCCTATATATATTTTTATAGAATTTTGTATTTAAGGTATCCTTTGTAATTCCCATTTTATTTTTGAAGCATTTTATGGAATCATTTTTATAGAATTTTGTATTTAAGACATTGTTTCACCATCCTTCGTTATATTTTTATAAAATTTTGTATTTAAGACATCATTTGTAATTCCTATATATATTTTATAGAATTTTGTATTTAAGACATCAATTGAAATTTTATAGAATTTTGTATTTAAGGCATCATTTGTAATTCCCTTTTTTGAAGCATTTTATGGAGTCATTTTTATAGAATTTTGTATTTTAGGCATTGTTTCACCATCCTTCCATATATATTTTTATATAATTTTGTATTTAGGGCATCATTTATAATTCCTATGTATATTTTCATAGAATTTTGTATTTAAGTCATCATTTGTAACTCCTATTTGATTTTGAAGCATTTTATGGAATCATTTTTATAGAATTTTGTATTTAAGGCATTATTTCACCATCCGTCCTTTTATATTTTTATAAAATTTTGTATTTATGGAATCATTTTTAATTCCTATATATATTTTTATAGAATTTTGAATTTAAGGCATCGTTTGTAGTTCCTATTTTATTTTTGAAGTATTTTATGGAATCATTTTTATAGAATTTTGTATTTAATGCATTGTTTCACCATCCTTCCTTATATATTTTTATAGAATTTTCTATTTAAGGCATCATTTTTAATTCCTATATATATATTTATAGAATTTTTTATTTAAGGCATCATTTATAATTCCTATTTTATTTTTAAAGCATTATTTGAAATCATTTTTTATAGAATTTTGTATTAAGGCATTGTTTCACCATCATTCCTTATCTATTTTTAAAGAATTTTTTATTTAAGGCATCGTTTGTAATTCATATATATATTTTTATAGAATTTTTTATTTAAGGCATCATTTGTAATTCCTATTTTATTTTTGAAGCATTTTATGGAATTATTTTTTTATAGAATTTTGTATTTAAGGCATTGTTTCACCATCATTCCTTATATATTTTTATAAAATTTTATATTTAAGGCATCATTTGTAATTCCTATATATATTTTTTTATATAATTTTGTATTTAAGGCATCATTTGTAATTCCTATTTTCTTTTTGAAGCATTTTATGGAATCATTTTTATAGAATTTTGTATTTAAGGTATTGTTTCACCATCCTTCCTTATATATTTTTATAGAATTTTGTATTTAAGGCATCATTTGTAATTCCTATATATTTTTATTGAATTTTGTATTTAAAGCATCATTTGGAATTCTTATTTTCTTTTTGAAGCATTTTATGGAAACGCTTTAATGAATTACATGTGTCATTTTTATAGAATTTTGTATTTAAGAAATTGTTTCACCATCCTTCCTTATGATTTGATATATCTTTTACATTATATATAACAGAAGGGATTTGCCACGTCATCAATCATCTCCCTAATCCACGTCACCACAATCATACGTCTTGGGCCAACCCACGTTCTGGACTACGACTGGGCCGTGTTTTGATTATCATTATTTTTATTTTATAATTTTCGGATCTTTATTGTTTCATTCTCATCACTAGCGACATATACACGGAACCCTATTTTTTCGATCTCTCTACATCCAGTAACTAAGATCCACTGAAAAACCCACACACAAAACTTAAATCCAATCCTTGAAAATTATTTTATCAATCGTCCACTGAACCATAATATAATAAATTTTAAAGGATCGAATGTTTTGTAAATAACGATGATTTCATTGATGCTAGACCACCAATTAATTTGCATTAAAATTCAGAACCAGATCATCATTGAAGATATAGGAATAGGGATTAGTTTGCAGGTATGATTTTTAATTTAAATATTTAGAGTTTCGAATTATGTGATGCAAATTACAATTATATTCTTTCAATTCATATATATGATTATACGATATTTGTTGTTTTTTTCACATCCAATCTGTCGAATTGGGATTTTAATTAGGGTTTTGGTGAACTCTAACGTTGAACCCTAACATTGAAATTATTATACGATATATATGAACCCATATGTATCTTCTTCTCCAAACCCTAACGTCGAAATTATTGTTCCATCTTTCAATTTTGTAGGTATTATGTATACACGAAGTTGTGCGTCTCTTCTTATGAAAACCCTAAGGTACCTATATAATTCTTGAAACCCTAATTATTAAAGATTTTTTATTTTTACTTTTTTTAGCTATGTAATCATAAGTTGGTTTGTAATGATTTTCAGTTATTTATAAGGTTTATTTTGTAACACAGGAGAACCATGACAAGCAAGCCACTGAGCCATGCATTTTCTGATGTAGTTAACTATCAAAAACCAAAAGGCCGCCACCTCCATGTGATTCTTCGTCCAAGAGTGCTTCCGCGGAGTCTTCTTTTGGAAAAAGGTCCCCAATGGGAGGTTTGTGTGTACTTCAAAAGTCGTTTAACTATAGTATCTTTTTGGTTGGGATATCTTTATATAAGAATGTATGAATATTGTTTTGTGAATAGAAAATGAAGAAAATAGACATGGTTAAAGAAAAGGGTCTCTAAATATATGAAAAATGTTTGTAGGATTGGGACGAATTTGTAAGAGTGGAATGTCTTAAGAATGGGGATTTAGGATTTGATTTGTATTTAAGAATGGCCATTGACCATTGCTGATCTGTATGTATGTTTGCGAGTAGCTGGGAAATGGGTGTTATTTCATCTAGGATTGTTTGATTGGGACTAATTTAACCATTTAGAGACTATTTTGGCAATCATCCATATTGTCACAACCGTACAACCAGTGTTTATCGATTTCACATAGATTTCTATATCTCTATAATCTTTTGTTTATGATAGTTTTTACGTGTAATTAGCATCTTCTCCCTGGAAACTTACAACTATAACAAGTGATTATAGAGATTATTATGTCTCTATAATCTTTTGTTTATGATAGTTTTTACGTGTATATCTTTTATAAGATTTATTTATAGCAATTAATTTGAATCTATCTTTATCCAATTTTAGGAAAGCTCTAACGTGAAAGGTATATTGTTAATATCACCACCATTAGTCTTGAGTAAAAAGTTGTTTGACGGTTTGTTAGCCATGCCATGTAAGTTAGCTCAGCCACTATTTCAATAGGTTAAACGTATGTTTGTCCAAATATTGCAGGTATAAAGCAAGATTCATTTAACAAGATATTCGACATGTTGAAAATTTACATATCACAAAATTATATGTTGCTAGGCACCTGGTTGGATTAGATTTTTGCGTCAAAAACTCACATTCATAAGTCAAATTCGGTTCTAATGATGTGAGGATTGTTTGTATCTATGGTATGGGCGGTTTAGGAAACTCGACAATTGCAGAATCATTCTACATTCATCACAGTATAATTGTTTTCCTATTTTGATCCGTTAATCGAAGAAGATCCATACTCGAAACTATTTTAGCTATCTCTATGCATGAGGTATGTCCTGCTTTTTAGCAAAAAAGTTATATATGATTCTAAGGTCGTTAGAGTAATTCCTTTTTTTGTATTAAAAAATTGTTTCTTGATGCTTAGATGGGCAATGAGCGAGTAGATGTTGTTGTGATTGATGAGAAATCTGTTGATACAGTAGATTCATTAGGATGTAGTTGAAAGATACTATAAGGGGATGTTGCCTTAGGAAATTATCTTGCACAAATGAGGTCTAAAGAACAACAAGTATAGTAGGCCTGAATATTGCAGCTTCACGTGTGGAAATTAGAGCAGATAATAGGGTTTTTTTTTGTTTTTTTTAATCTTTTTTGGCTTTCTTCGTTTTAGCTAATTTCCTCGATTTTAAACAAAGAATTAAATAAGACGAGAGGAAATCTGTTACTCTTGACTCTCGAGGATAGGATTGTTGTACCACTCATCATGTAATAAATTTCTTATAAAGGGAGCTTGCTGATTCATTGGCTTATAACAAGTTAACTTCCCATACCATCTTCAATTGAGGCATTATTTAGTTTAGCTAATGCACGATTTTTCTTCACAATCGAAGTAAGATCTGGTGAATATTAGTCCAGGTGTTGGCACCATGTCAACCAAACACGGGTCAAAACTTTTGAACAAAGTAGCTTATTATTCAATTATATAGAAGTGATAACAGTTATAGGTGATTTTGAATTTTTCGTTTCTTTAATGACCTGTGAAACAGGCAGAGATTCTGCTGACGACAAGGAGGAGCTGCAAGGCGCATGGCTGTTGTAATGGAGATGATGAAGCACAACGCAACAATTGAGGAAATACACGTAAGTAGGTGGTGGATATACATTGTAAACGAGTCAGATCTCATTGACATTGACAAATACGATACCACGTTAAACTCCTAACAACAACTTTAACTTTTATCTTGGCTACATTTCAGCAATATTGGACCCTATAGATTTTACTTCATCAAGTCTCTGACCAATTAATAACCACGTCCACGTGTGGTCGAAGTGATTAACAACTTACATACTTTAGGTTTCATCAGAAGAGCAAAAATCTTAATAAAACATTTTCACAATTTTTATTTACATATGAATATGAACTTAAATCTTATGAATTTGTTAACTTAGGAGCGTTCCAGATGACTGGTCAAGCTCAGGTCTTTGATGATGTGCATCTAAAGAAGGTGAGGGAATATGAGCTTTCGTTTAAAAGTCATTCTCTTACGGACATGGCAATCCCTTGCATTTTTGATACTATGAGGAATGAACAAAACGTTTGTTTGTTTCAGGCAGATGCAATATGGAATCTGGCTAGATTCGCATTTTAATGCTTTTGTTTCACATGTTATAGTTCTTACATGGTGTCCTTTGTAGATCAATAGTAACTGAACTTTCTTTCACATGTACTAATGTCATGTATGTTGAAATAAATTTTTGGCATGCAAAATATGTGTAGAAACTTTCACGTGGGTTTAAGTTATGACGATATGAGTGGGGCCTCCTGCTAGATTCTCTGGCGGGCGGAAGTTTCCATCCACAACTACAGAAGCTCGGGTTGTACTCCTCTAAGGATAAGACCTAGCCGTAGTCATGTCCGAGCACCTGCTAGGAGAAGCTCTAAGGAAAGTAGGTGCAGTTATTCTATGAGCCCTATAGGTGGGTGCAGGGGCATGTCTCCTTTAGGTGATCGTGTAAGGAGCTTATCCGGAAGTGTTTCAACTGATAGGTCCCCCAAGCGTATCAGAAGAGGGAGAGATTTCAGCAACCAATATTCTTATGCACATAGAAGTCATTCTCCCTATCGTTCTCCAGTTAGATCCATCGGTGTGGCAGGAGTGACTGTGACAGGTAACACACAAGCACGTGCATTCTCAAAGTTGGATCCACTGTATTAAGGTGAGTTTTATGCACTAGCGGTTACCTAAGCACACTAACTCATTTATATTACACGTGCAAACAAAGTTTCATCTCAAGATCTTATATAGCACTAAAACTGCTTATTTGAATGGGCTTTAAAATGTGGCACCTTTGATCTCAGCTTTTCGGCTTGATATTACAAACTGTAATGTAGGTAGTTGCAAAGTAGCATGTTAAAGAGTGTTTCTTGTCCCAACTCATCATGCTGCAATGTATAAGGTAGAAACTCTGTGCAAAGCGAGGAGAGTTGGAAACCTTTCTGTTCATTTTCAAGGGGTGTTGGATTTAGCTTATTTGACTCACTTCTTTTACTTTTGAGCTTATGGCTTATAAATTCAGAAGCTCATGATAATTAAACATATATAATTGAGGTAATGAAGCTGTCAATGTGCTATCCTTTATTACAGACCTTTAGAAACCGTCTATACAAGACCGGACCCTGCTGACATATATGAAACTGAACTTGATATGTCGTTTTCTCAAGTGCTTGTGAAATGGAAAGCATTGGAAGGAAAGAGTGGGTCTGATTTGTATGGTTGAAGTCAAATCACACTGGTCTGCATAAGCACGATTTAGTGCTCAAGTTTTTAATTGTTTATAGTGCCAATTATAAGCTTTTTTTGATAATTTTTGTTGCTCAACATAAGCTTCATGTACATGGTTTTGTTTTAAAGGGGTATTTGGTTGCTGTAAAACTGATATGGTACCCAATGTATATTTACATGTCTTTGCTTTAAAGTAGTGTTTTCGTATTTAGTTGCTATAAAATTGTTTTGTTGTTTTATAGGTCCCATTATAATGTTTTATTTTTCCCATTATAAGATAAAGCATATGCATCCCATAGTGCGCAATAAGAAAGTTACAAGCCAAATCAAGATCGTGGTACTGGTGGCACTGTTCACGCTGGTGCAAGTTCTTATGCACCTTTTGAAAATAATATGATGGACAGATGAGCCCATGGGAATTGAGCGTGAAAATGAACATGAGCATAAACATGTGAAGGACCGGGACCATCTAGAGAATCAAAAGCGGAAAGATAAGACCGGACGGAGAGAGAGGCATAGAGAGCGAGAAAATGATAGAAAGTTTGAGGCCAAAGAACATGTAGTGTAACAGTCATGTACGATCAACGCTTACTCAATCAAGAAAAGGGAATGATTCTGGTTTTGCAACCGACTCTATCTACTCATCATGATTTACACTTTCTGAAGCTCATATTGCCACATTCAAGGGTTTTAAAGACGCTAACCTTCAGTTGTTATACTAATTCTAACCATCCAAAGGAAGATCTAAAGTTGTTTCGTACAAATTTGACAAAGCAAAGTGGAATTGAACAATATAAAACTTTAATCAGTGAAGGAAGCTTTGTACCGGTTTACCATGGTACTTTACCAGATGGACATGAAGTAGTTGTAAAAGTCCTGTCAAACATGGTGGTCTGAGATCCTTCAGATGAAGCTGATAAACATAGTGGTCTGAGATTCTTCAGATGAGTCTAAACTGATAAACATGGTGGCTACGACTACAACAATTGATGACAGACCTTCACGAGACGCAATTGCTTTGGTGCACCTCTTCCTCATACCAATAAATGAGTTCCCCTCTAGGTTTGTACCTAATTCCATCTATTGACTTCTCTTTACATTCAAGTGAACCATTATACAATTTTTTTAGTTGTATGGCTAATAACTAACTTTTGTGTTGGTTAATAAAAAGGTTTTTTGCTTGCAAGATCTCTCTTTGCGTTGCTCGTACCCAATTGATATATATCGTTGTTTCGTTCTCGGTATCTTCTCGAATCGATCACGGTCAAAAGTGGAATAGTTGTAATTGGTGACTAAAAAGGGGGAGCTTTAGTCTAAATCTACTAAAATTTAAGAACTAGAAGTAATTAAATTAAACTAAAAATTATAACTGAGAATAAGTACCTTAACTACTGACTGGAAAACTCTATTCTGGATCCCTATGCGGAATGTACTGCTCTACTCGGAATGTTTCCCTTACTCGGAATAATTAAGGCCATGCGGAACAAAAGTCTTATGCGGAAAGTTTGGCTTATGCGGAATAATCTAAAAGAACCTCTATTCGGAAAGTTTAGTTCTGTTCGGAAAGTTTAGCTCTATTCGGAATATCTGAAAAATGAGGCTATGCGGAATAATTAAAGAAAAACCTTATGCGGAAAGAATGCTCTATGCGGAATAATTATCTTAATCGGAATATTTGCTCTATTCGGAAAGTTTGGGCTATTCGGAATATTTTCAAACAGGACTCTATTCGGAATATCTGGAAAGACAGCTTTACTCGGAATAATTTTAATATTCCGAATAACCAGGAGAAAGAAACCCTACTCGGAAGTTTTTAAATATTCCGAATATAACACACTCCCAGAATCCTTATTCGGAATCTGGGGAGCTCAGACACTCGAAGGCGAAGAACAGGGGATATAAGGACACGAATTCAATACTAAAAATCACCAAATTTTTAACCAAAACTAAAACCAATTTTACCACTAATCCTTTACTCATAGAAAGCTTGAATCCAAAACGACAAAATCGCAAATCCCACTTACTTTTGACAATCAAACCGAAAGAATTAAACTTAAGAGCTACGAATCAAAAAGTGATGAAGAACAAGATGATGGAAAGATTAAAAGAAGACTTGTATTAATGATTTAAGATTCAACAAACAAATGGAAAGATCAAACTTACAAGATTGGAAGAAATTGAACAAAGAAGAAAACCTCTCCTTAAGGGAGATGGTTCCTAAGAACTAGAAAAAACTAAAACAGAAAAGGAAGATGAGAGAGAGGCCGGATGTGTGAATGGGAGGAGTATTTATAGGCTTCTCCCTTGGTTGGTGAGTGGGCTTTCTTCCTTTCTTTTTGTCTTCTCGTCTTTTCAGAAAAGTTGACGTTTTCGATTCTGATTCGGGATTCGTCGACGATTAAATTCAACTCGTCTTTTAATTTCTTCGATTAATAGACTTGAGTTTCTTCGACACATGTAAATCTTCCGTCTTTGGTCCTTTTCTTCGATAAATCTTCAAATAGGCCCATTGACTTCAAATCTTTTGCATCTCTTGGACTATAGACTTCATCTTATCGTCTTTTTCCTCGATAAAACCCGTGCAATCCCATGTTTTCTCCAATATTTATCCGGTTGGCTCTGAAAACATAACAAACACACAAACCACGCATAATTCCAAACAAATGACATTAAATACGCGTTTTGGTCTTGTTTTAGCAAGAAATAAGTGGTAAAAGGATGGGTGTTTTCACACCTATCAAATCCCCTACACTTAACCATTGCCATGCCCTCATGCAATGCTTAGTGATAAAGCAACTTTACACTTTTCTCATAATTAATTAACCTTGGCCTTATTCAAATACTACTAAACAAAAATTAAAGCACTAAGAGAAATTAAAACTTTTAAAGTAAACAAAAGGATAGAACATAGCTATGTGGAAATAACTTGTAAAGAGATCGAGGACTTACATTAGGGCTTTGGTGCTGCGAAGATTTATCACCCTCAAGTTTCACGTTCCCCAAACTAAGCTTAAAAACGAGATCATTGTTATTATAAGTTAGCAATTCAAACACTTACACACATAGCTTAATTAAATGCTTAAACTCCCTTATTCCTAGGTGTATCTCTTATATTTTATTTTTGTCTTAGAATGATCATGAAGATGCATTTTTGGACTTATTTCGATAGTTTATTTAGGCTGAAAGCAAAGTAGGACGATTTGATCAATAGTTAGCTAAAGGACAAAATCTCTTAAAACTGCTTCTCGGGATATCAAAAAGTTCATATCTTGGCATAACTTGGTTCACGATTTGAGACCTTTCTCAGGCCGATATTTGGCATGTACTTCATACTTCATATCTTGAGAGACGTTCTTGAGATAATGGTCTTCTCATCATAATAGAGTTTCTTCACTTTGGAGACTTTTGAGGAGTACTCCAACTTTGTTGACCACGACTTAATGATTATTTCTTCAATCTCTATTTGGGATTTTGAGATACAACGATCCGCCTCCTTTTCGGACTTGGATCTATTTATCCTCATACCTTGTTAGGGTCTTTTCGGATAGACTTCTCCATCATCTTAGTGGGAGTTGATTGCTTTTCGTCGTGAGTCTTGATCCTTCATATTGACTTTGGGAATAATGCTTTTCACATCACTTTGGATCTTCAGCAATAAAATGGAATCCTCATGCCTTGTTAGGGCCTTTTCGGACTCGCCAATCTTCACGCCCCGCTTCATAAGTTATGCCTTGGCTATGAACTCTCGTCATTACCGAGCAACTTTTAAACGATCTTGGGCTAGAAGCTAAGTAACTTTTCAAATCGTACGACCTTACTTATTGCAGATAAGTTATTAGCAAGTGATGGGAGAATAGGCAAATAATTACACCAAGTGAGCTTGCGCAAGAATACCGACTTATAATTGACTCTATCATTTCTCGTCCTCCACAGTTTAAAATCTCAAATAATGAGACTTGTGGACACTTAGCCTAATAAACCAATTAAGGTCTACCTGGTTAAGGATACTAGCTAGAATAAACTTGGATAAGTCCATTCGGGTTGAGTCAAAATATTCACAACGGGCCTAATATATCTAAGATATCTAAACTTGCTAAAACCATTTTATTAATTTTTTTTTGAATTTATTGCGGAATATATACATATGAAAGCAAAATAAAAAAAATAAAAAAAATAAAAAATTACGACTAAATGGCCAAAGTTAATAAAAAATTTGAAAAATGTTGAAAAACAGGATTTTCTGGTTAAATGAAGGCATTTTCATAGAAAAGTCCACTTAAAACTTCGATAGAAGTCCCCCCTACACTTAAGATAAACATTGTCCTCAATGTTTAAGCATGTGGGAAAAATCTCCCCTACACTTATGACATTGTGCACGTTGGTTAACTCAAGCTAAGGAAGAGACGACTAAAGTGATCAATTTCAAATGTGAATATGAAGATAATTGAATCACGCTAGTGGAGAGATAGAACTAGTATTGTGGATAACATGGGAGCACGGTTCTTCAAATATTCCAAGAGTGCAATAATCCCTGTAATCACATCACCATCTAAAAACAAGCAACCTATATAGCTCCCCCTACACTTATTATGAAAAACGGGAAAGGGGGATAGATACTCGGGCTGCCTCTCGAGGAGCGCTTGTTTTTGTTTACCGAGTCGCGAGCCTGACTCGGTCCCGAACTAATTCAAGGGAAACATGGTGAGGGATGGAACCATCTCCTGAGAGATGTCCTCACCAAAGTACAATTTCAAACGCTGGCCATTCACCTTGAAGTTGGGCCCATTTGGCTGAGAAAGCTCAATGGTACCATAGGGAAAGACATTGGCGATGGTGAATGGACCAGACCAGCGGCTCTTCAACTTGCCTGAGAAGATCTTCAACCGAGAGTTAAAGAGTAAGACTTGATCACCAACGTTGAACTCTCGGTTCTTGATTTTAGCATCGTGGATAATCTTGGTCTTCTCCTTGTAAATCAATGAGTTCTCGTAAGCTTGATTCCTCAATTCTTGTAGCTCGTTGAGTTGAATCTTTCGAAAATCACCGGCTTTGTTGATGTCGAAGTTAGCCCACTTCAAGGCCCAGTATGCCTTATGTTCCAGCTCGATGGGGAGGTGGCAGGCTTTCCCGTACACAAGACGATAAGGTGTACAACCAATCGGCGTCTTATAGGCGGTACGGAAAGCCCACAGAGCATCATCAAGTTTATCGGCCCACGAGGCACGATGCTCTCCCACAGTACGTTCCAAAATTCTCTTCAATCCATGGTTGGATATCTCGGCTTGACCGTTGGTTTGAGGATGATAAGCGGTGGAAAGACGGTGATTGACACCATACTTAGCCATGACTCTTGCAAATTGATTGTTGCAAAAATGAGTCCCGCGGTCACTGATAATAGCACGAGGAACACCAAAACGAGCAAACGGTTGTTACAAGAAATTACAAACCACCCTCGCGTGGTTAGTGGGTAAAGCTTTGGCTTCAACCCATTTAGAAACGTAGTCGACAGCGACAAGGATGTATTTGTTGCCTTTAGAAGACGGGAATGGCCCCATAAAGTCGATGCCCCATACATCAAAGATTTCACACTCTTGTATGAAATTTTGAGGCATCTCATCCTTATGTGTGATCTTGCCTTGTCGTTGGCAAGCATCACAATGCTTAACCATTTCGTGAGCGTCACGATAAATGGTGGGCCAGTAGAATCCAGAATCAAACACTTTCTTAGCGGTGTAGTTGGGACCAAAGTGACCACCGGTGGGTCCTTTGTGGCAAGCTTGGAGAATATCAAAAGCTGTCGGTCCGTCAACACATCGACGAATGATCAGATCAGCACATTGTTTGAATAGAAAAGGGTCATCCCAAAAGTAAGTCTTAACATCGTGCAAGAACTTCTTCTTTTGTTGGGATGTTAACCCTTGGATGAGAACACCACCCGCTAAGTAGTTTGCAATATCGGCAAACCACGGGGTGCCATCAAGATTGAGATTTATAGACATTAAGGTCTCAAGGGGAAAAGAGTCATTGATCTCTTTGTTCGGATGGTCCCCTTGATATGGATCCTCAAGTCTGCTCAGATGATCCGCGGCCAGGTTTTCAGCACCCTTCTTGTCACGAATTTCAATGTTGAATTCTTGAAGGAGTAAAACCCAGCGGAGAAGTCTTGGCTTAGAATCATTCTTAGTCATCAAGTACTTCAACGCGGAATGGTCCGTGTATACGATGGTGGTGGATAAAACAAGATAGGGGCGGAATTTTTCAAAAGCATAGACAACAGCTAAAAGCTCTTTTTCGGTCGTTGTATAATGCAATTGAGCCCCCGTCATTGTTTTGCTAGCATAGTGGATTGGTTGGAAGTGTTTATTCACTCTTTGGCCCAAAACCGCACCAATAGCAAAGTCGCTAGCATCGCACATCAATTCAAAAGGCAGCTCCTAATTGGGGGTGACCAAGACCGGTGCCTTAGTTAGCTTATCCTTGAGAAGATTGAAGGCTTCGAGACACTCTTTAGAAAAGATAAAAGGAGTATCTTTTTCCAAGAGGTGGGTCATCGGGCGAACAATTTTAGAGAAATCTTGAATGAATCGACGATAGAAGCCCGCATGACCCAGAAAACTTCTCACACCCTTCACGGTTGAAGGTAGAGGTAATTTGGCTATGACATCTACTTTAGCACGGTCGACTTCAAGACCGGATTTTGAGATTTTGTGTCCTAGCACAATGCCTTCTTTTACCATAAAATGGCATTTTTCCCAATTCAGAACAAGGCGAGTGTCTTCGCACCGCTTAAGCATACGTTCCAAATTGGCAAGGCAAGAAGAGAAGGAATCCCCGAAGACCGAGAAATCATCCATGAAGACTTCCATGGTTTGCTCAACCATGTCATGGAAGATAGCCAACATGCACCTTTGGAAAGTCCCAGGGGCATTGCATAAGCCAAAAGGCATTCTTTTATAAGCAAATGTGTCGTAGGGACAAGTGAATGTTGTCTTCTCTTGATCTTGGGGATCGATGGGTATTTGAAAATAACCTGAGAAACCATCAAGAAAGCAGTAATATTCATTACCCGCTAAACGTTCAAGCATTTGGTCCATTAAAGGTAGAGGGAAATGATCCTTTCTCGTGGCATCATTGAGTTTGCGGTAGTCTATACAAACTCTCCACCCAGTAACGAGACGGGTAGGAATTAACTCGTTGTTTGCATTGGGCACAACGGTGATTCCGCCCTTCTTAGGCACACAATGGACTGGACTAACCCATGGTGAATCCGAAATAGGGTAAATCATACCCGCATCAAGAAGTTTGATAACCTCTTTTTTGATGACTTCATGTATTTTAGGATTCACCCTTCGTTGACTTTGAATTCTGGGCTTAAAGTCGTCCTCCATGAGAATTTTATGTGTGCAAAAGTGAGGATCAATTCCGCGGATGTCGGAGATTTTCTAAGCGATAGCTCGTTTATGCTTCTTCAACACAGCGACAAGTCGGGCTTTTTCGTCTTCTTTCAGATCCTTAGCGATGATGACCGGTAGCTTCTCGTCGTCTTCCAGAAAAACGTACTCAAGATGAGGAGGTAGGTCCTTAAGCTCGAGAGTAGGAGGATCCTCAATAGATGGTGAAACTAACGATGGATCATCATTAATCACCTCTTTAGGAGAAGGAGGAGACAACGGGTCCTCATTGAGAAGTCTCTCAATAGTACGAATGTCTTCATTCCAATTGGTGGACAAATTATCATACTTAATATCGAGAGGACCTAAGCTAGCTTCGAAATCATCCAAGTCACTTTCTCCAAAAGGAGTCAATGCTGGAGCAATTGAGGCAACGGTCTCAACATTGGGTAGAGAAGAAAGAGTACTTTTGCAAGCATCATGAAAATGTTCTTCGCAAGCCTCATCGAGAACATCAATAGCATTAACACTCTCATACGAATAAGGTTGCTTAGAAATCTTACCCATGTTGAAGACAATTTTATCGTCACCAACTCTCATGATTATTTCGCCTGCGGCTACATCAATAAGAGTGTGACCGGTCCTCAGGAAGGGACGTCCAACGATTAATGGGACACGGGGATCCATCTCGTAGTCAACGACGACAAAATCCGCCGGGAAGGTGAATTTATCAACGCCAACAAAGACATCTTCGGCTATCCCCACTGGATAAGCAACCGTACGGTTGGCTAATTCCAAAGTCATTTTGGTGGGGACTAGCTCGGGGAGAGATAATTGCTTCCAAACACTTAAAGGCATTAAGTTTATACTGGCACCTAGATCGGCTAGGGCCATGCAATTCTCTACTCCCGGGAAGTTGCAAGGAATCAAGAAGCGACCCGGATCACCAAGTTTGGTGGGCAATTGCCTTAAGAGCACTGCGGAGCAATTCTCATTAAGGTGGGTCTGAGCAATGTCAAGGAGTTTCTCTTTATCACTTAGAAGATCTTTAAACATCTTAGCGTATTTGGGCATGTGAGCGAGAGCCTCGGCAAAGGAGATGTTAAAATTCAGTTGTTTAAACATTTTAAGAAATTTTGAAACTTGAATATCATCCTTGCTCTTTTGCTTCTCTTTCCTCAACCTTGAAGGATAAGGTATATTGAATGAAGAAGAAGGCTTTAAGGGAATAGGATCACTCACAACCACGGGTGGTGGGGAAATGGGGATAGAAGGTGAAGGAGGTGGAGAAAGTTGCTCTTTTTCCTTGTTCACAATCACGGGTGGAGGTGTAGGAAGCTCGGGTTCCATATAACCTTTTCCACTACGAGTGGTGATTGCTTTCATCTCCCCTCTTGGATTCGCAACGGTATTACTCGGAAGAGTACCCGAAGAAGAGGGTTGATTACCTTGGATGAGCGAACCAATCATATCACGAAGGTGAACAGCTTGATTATTAAAAGAGTTTTGCATGTTGGCATTAATAGCATCGCTGTGTTTGGCCATATCATTCCGTAGCTCGGCTCGAATATCGCTCCCTTGTTTCACCATGTCATTCTTCAAATTGACAAATTGACTCTGAAGATTCGTTACCATCTCACGATTAGTCTTCATGAACGACTCGACGTCGGGATTCACTGCCATCGGTTGATTGAGAGGTGGAGTTTGGTAAGCTTGAGAATTTCCTTGAGTTGGGTAGGTGTTTCTTTGGGATGGATATTGATTTTGAGCACGAGGTTGGGATTGGTTGTTTCGGTTATAGCTTTGTTGTTGGTTTTGGTTTTCAGGAGGGAAACCGGGAGGAGCAAGATAATTGTTGGAACGATAACTTAGCAAGCTACGGTCTCCTTGAGGACGAGCTTGATAGCCTCCCGTGGGATATGTACCGTATGCCGCGTTAACGTTTTCAGAATAATTGCCTTGAGTAGAAGGACAATCATTATAAGAATGAGGGCCACCACATGTGTCACAAGAAATAGCAACGGCTTTAGCTTGTTGAAAGTGGTTTGTGGCCATGGCCATGAAATTCTTGTTCATTTCAGCGAGTTGTCGAGAAATTTCAGACATTTCAGGATTGGAGGTAGTAGATGAAACATTGACTCTCGAATTGGATCTTGAGGATGCGGATGAATCCCAATTCTTGTGGTGAGTAGTCATGTTTTTAATCAACTCTCGACACTCCTCCGGTCTCCTTTTCATAAAAGTACCACCGGCGGCGGCATTGATCGTGTCACGATCACGAAAAGTGAGACCATTGTAAAAGGTGTCAATGAGAGTGACGGGGAGCATATTGTGATTAGGACAGCGGTCGATCAAATCATTGTAGCGTTCCCAAGCATCGAAAAGCGATTCATCATTCTCTTGCATGAATCCACTAATTTGGTTACGAAGGCTAGTGACCATGGATGGGGGAAAGTAGCGCGATAAAAAGCGTTGAGTCATGTCATTCCACGTATGAATAGAATTCTTAGGAAGACGGTCAAACCATTTTTCGGCATGGTGAGAAAGCGAGTGTGGAAAGAGTTGAAGGCGAAGGTCATCCATAGAAACACCGGAGCACTTCATGCTTTGGGTCATGGTAATGAATTTGTCGAGGTGTTTGTTGGCATCATCATCCGGAATTCCATGAAATGGGTTCGTTTGCACTTGTTGTATCATGTGATGCTTCAACGAAAACTCCTGAGCCGTGACGTGCATTGGCACAATCGGGCCTCCGCGTCCGTTCATGGTGGGTTGGCACAATTCCTCCATGGTTCGTAAATCAGGTAAAAGAACATTGTTGTTGTTGTTGTTGTTATTCAAATTGTGTTGAGGTGGGTGATTATTGTTGTTATTAACACCAGCCATATCTAAATCTTCACGAGTCTCGGGCTCAGAATAGTTCGAAGATCTAGTACGCATGCACCTGCAGAAGAAAAATATACACAAAGAGAATATCTATATAATCTTTTTGGTGCAAAACCTTTGGAAAAGAATTGCTTTTAATGATTTTTTAATGTTTTTGTATTTTTGAAGAGTTTTATATTTTTTTGGATTTTTTTGGAAATTTTTATAGCAAATGAAAATAACGTTCAAAGAACGGATCCCAAAATTCAATGCGTCTCTCACTAGAAACCGTTTATCTTAACGAAAAGAGCCGGCAGCGGCGCCATTTAATACAAGGCTTTTGACACCCTGTATAAAAATATTAAAGTTCGTTGTGTTGGTCTAATCGAATTGAAAAACTTGTGTTTAATGTGTGACTCAGTTGAACTTTGGTGGAACAAAGATGTGTCGTTGTAGTGTTTAAAATTAAAGGTGCAGAACAATTAAAGTAAAAGTGCAATTTAAGTAAATCTAAATCTAATAAAGTAAAGGGTGCAAGTAATTAAAAAGCAAGACTAAAATTAAAGGGCACTAATGTAAATAACGCAAACTTAGATCTAACTAAGGCAAACTTAAAACGCAACTAAAACTAAATCTTAAACTAAGGCAATTAAACTTAAAGTGCGATTAAGGAAGAAGGCGGGAAAAATAAAGCTTAAAATAAAAGGGCAGAAACTTAAAAACTAATATGACAAAACTGAAAATATCCCCTATTCGGAATAAACCCCTATTCGGAAAACTGTCACCAATCCGGAATAAGTTCTACTCGGAATATTCACCCTTATGCGGAATGTGCCTCCTATTCGGAATAATACCTCTATTCGGAATATCTGTCCCTATTCGGAATAAAGTCCTACTCGGAATATTAGGCCTATTCGGAAAATCCAGTCTATTCGGAATAAAACCCTCTACTCGGAATAATACACTTATGCGGAATAAAGTCTCTATCCGGAATATCTGTCCCTATTCGGAATGAATACTCTATGCGGAAAAGTGTGGCTATTCGGAATAAAGTGCCTTACGCGGAAAATCCCCCTATTCGGAAAACCAAGTCTATTCGGAATATTGTCACCCTATTCGGAACAAACTTCCTATTCGGAATAGAAGCCCTATGCGGAATGATTTCCTATTCGGAAAATCACCCTTATGCGGAATATAGGCCCTATTCGGAATATTAAATATTCCGAATAAAGCACAAAAAAGCAAAAACCTCTATTCGGAATAAATCTGGGCTAGGATCCTGGGAAAGAACAGTACGAGGTCCGAAGAACAAGGGATAAGATTTAAGCTCGGATCTAATAGAAACTAAACCAAATCAACAATAAGATTAAATCAAACAAGTAAATAAACAAATATAAAGCATAAACAATCAATACAAAACAATAAAACTAAACAAGATACTCAAAACCACTTTAATCAAATCAACAAAAATAAATAACTTGAACATAAACAAATCAACACAAAGATTAAAGAAAGGTAGAATGAGATTAACAAGGTAAAGATAAAGCTTAACAAGAATTAAAAGAAAAACTTACTTAAAATTAAATGGTAATTAAGTGCAAGACAAGGTAATTAAATTGGACAAGTAATTAAAGGTGCAAGGTAATTAAAAATGGAAGAGATAGTTTGTCAAGCTATCCAACAAAATGAAATGATTAACAATCTAAACTATTTATAGGGCAGGATTAGGAAGCTTCCTCCCCTTCTTCCTTTTCTCTTAATTGCGTCATTAGGTCCTTAAGCATATAGTCTTCATTAATTGCACCATTAGTCCTTTTTCCTTCTAATCTTCTTTACTTGGACTCTAATAACATGTGGCTCGGGATTTCTTTTAAACTCGTCTTTAATTTCTTCAATAAAATAGACTTGAGTTTCTCGGCTTTTGATAAACTTCCGTCTTTTGACTTTTTCTTCGATAAATCTTCAGAATTGGTCTTGGACTTCCGTTCTTTTTCCACTTTTGACTTCTCGACTCCGTCTTTCATCTTTTTCTTCAATAAAAGCCGTGAATTCCCGTGTTTTCTCCACTTTTCACAATTTCATCCTAAATTACAACAAAAACACAAACCGCGCATAATTCCGACATAAAAGACATAAAATACACGTTTTGGTCCGGTTGTTATTGTAATTAAGTGGTAGAAAAGATGGGTGTTTACACACCTATCAAATCCCCTACACTTGACCATTGCAATGTCCTCATGCAATGCATTAGTTACAAAGCATGTTTACACTTTTCATCATAATCAATCCACGTTGGCCTTTATAAAAGAGATAGAAAATTATAAAAATGCAAAGCAAAGAAATTAAAAGCATACCTTGGGTTTTGAAAATGTCATGAATAATCATCATCCTCAACTTTTCACTTTCTCCAAACCAAGCTTAAAAACGAGATCATTGTTATTATAAGTTAGTAAACTAACACGAACTCATGTGGGCCAATTATTCACTTAGACTCCCTTATTCCTATGGGTATCTCTTATATTTTATTATTTGTCTTGAATGATCACGAAGATGCATTGTTTGACTTATTTCGATAATTATTTAGTCTGAAAATAAAGTGCACGATTTAATCAATAGTTAGCTAAAGGACCAAATCTTTTAAAACTGCTTCTCGGGATATCAAAAAGTTCATATCTTGGCATAACTTGGTTCGCGATTTGAGACCTTTCTCGGGCCGATATTTGGCAGCGACTTCATACTTCAAATCTTGAGAGACGTTCATGAAATAATGGTCTTCTCTTCATAATTGGAATTTCTTCACTTGAAATTTTTGAGAGATTCTTCATATATGGACCACGACTTCTTCATTTTTCTCCAATCTTTATTTTGGATTTTGATATACAACGATCCGCCTCCTTTATTGACTTGGATCTATTTATCCTAACTTTAATAACTAACTTTTGTGTTGGTTAATAAAAAGGTTTTTTGCTTGCAAGATCTCTCTTTGCGTTGCTCGTACCCAATTGATATATATCGTTGTTTCGTTCTCGGTATCTTCTCGAATCGATCACGGTCAAAAGTGGAATAGTTGTAATTGGTGACTAAAAAGGGGGAGCTTTAGTCTAAATCTACTAAAATTTAAGAACTAGAAGTAATTAAATTAAACTAAAAATTATAACTGAGAATAAGTACCTTAACTACTGACTGGAAAACTCTATTCTGGATCCCTATGCGGAATGTACTGCTCTACTCGGAATGTTTCCCTTACTCGGAATAATTAAGGCCATGCGGAACAAAAGTCTTATGCGGAAAGTTTGGCTTATGCGGAATAATTTGAAAGAACCTCTATTCGGAAAGTTTAGTTCTGTTCGGAAAGTTTAGCTCTATTCGGAATATCTAAAAAATGAGGCTATGCGGAATAATTAAAGAAAAACCTTATGCGGAAAGAATGCTCTATGCGGAATAATTATCTTAATCGGAATATTTGCTCTATTCGGAAAGTTTGGGCTATTCGGAATATTTTCAAACAGGACTCTATTCGGAATATCTGGAAAGACAGCTTTACTCGGAATAATTTTAATATTCCGAATAACCAGGAGAAAGAAACCCTACTCAGAATTTTTTAAATATTCCGAATAAACACACTCCCAGAATCCTTATTCGGAATCTGGGGAGCTCAGACACTCGAAGGCGAAGAACAGGGGATATAAGGACACGAATTCAATACTAAAAATCACCAAATTTTTAACCAAAACTAAAACCAATTTTACCACTAATCCTTTACTCATAGAAAGCTTGAATCCAAAACGAAAAAATCGCAAATCCCACTTACTTTTGACAATCAAACCGAAAGAATTAAACTTAAGAGCTACGAATCAAAAAGTGATGAAGAACAAGATGATGGAAAGATTAAAAGAAGACTTGTATTAATGATTTAAGATTCAACAAACAAATGGAAAGATCAAACTTACAAGATTGGAAGAAATTGAACAAAGAAGAAAACCTCTCCTTAAGGGAGATGGTTCCTAAGAACTAGGAAAAACTAAAACAGAAAAGGAAGATGAGAGAGAGACCGGATGTGTGAATGGGAGGAGTATTTATAGGCTTCTCCCTTGGTTGGTGAGTGGGCTTTCTTCCTTTCTTTTTGTCTTCTCGTCTTTTCAGAAAAGTTGACGTTTTCGATTCTGATTCGGGATTCGTCGACGATTAAATTCAACTCGTCTTTTAATTTCTTCGATTAATAGACTTGAGTTTCTTCGACACATGTAAATCTTCCGTCTTTGGTCCTTTTCTTCGATAAATCTTCAAATAGGCCCATTGACTTCAAATCTTTTGCATCTCTTGGACTATAGACTTCATCTTATCGTCTTTTTCCTCGATAAAACCCGTGCAATCCCATGTTTTCTCCAATATTTATCCGGTTGGCTCTGAAAACATAACAAACACACAAACCACGCATAATTCCAAACAAATGACATTAAATACGCGTTTTGGTCTTGTTTTAGCAAGAAATAAGTGGTAAAAGGATGGGTGTTTTCACACCTATCAATGGCATGCTTATTTCATAAGAATTATAATAAGATAGATATCATCCTAATTCTTTTTAGGCGTATCGATGCTCACCAAATACAAGACTTTTTAGCTATGGTCAGAAAATTAATTAAGAAGTTAAACCCATAGCATAACATTGTGTCTCCACAGTTCGAAAACACCATCTGATAATACACTGTGATTGCTTGGATATTTTTGCATCTATGCTCTGCAAACACAATACTGCTGATTTGTCTGGATAACTTTTGTTTTGCAATTCAAAATACCGTCTAGATATTTTGAAATTGTCTTTAGTAGTTGATATTTTATATGATTTGGATGGAATAGAAAATCGTGGTCATGAAAATGGTCAATGCTTGAACCAAAAGATATACTTTGAAAGGGTACTCTAAAATTATTGTTTACTGTAAAAGCGGAGGTTTAGTTTTCTATTTAATTATAACACATATTTTATAAATAACATTGTGATATTATTCCTAATGCCCTTTAGCTCGACCATGTTTAAAGTAGTCCTGAAGAATTATAACACATATTTTATTAATGTCATCTATATTACCTTTTTTTCTTTCTAAAATTTACATGTTATCTGAATTGAAATTATGATAATCTGAGTGATTAGTGTGATGTGCAATTAGGTAACCGTCTTTTATATAAAAAAATCGATGCAACGATGAGTTGAAACTGGTCTTTGTATTGATATTCTAACAAAGGCAGTCACTATAATCTCAATACCCAATCATATTAGTTAGCTTTATCGTGTTGATTCGTGATTTGTAATGAAAATTATTTCCGTTATAGGCAAGAAGATACATGAGTTTTCAAGTTTTGTAATGCATCAGATGCTTAAAAATTGAAGGACCGCAGTAACCAAAAAACAACATATGAGCTATTAAGTAGCAAATGTTTCAAGGAGCTACTTAAAATTGATTATTTATAACCTGCAAATTTGAATAGAATACAAAATGGTTGCTTTAAATTTTCCAGATTTATGCACACTAGACAACATGTAATTTATTATAGATAAAATAACATGTAATTTATTATAGATACAATAGAAAACATGACAAGATTTTTTCATAATTTAATTTCTTAGTAATGACTTTATCTTCTATAGTGTGTTTACACTAAATGGGATTTCAAAAGCTACTCAAGTCCTATAAGCTTTCTCTGCATACAAACATTGACTGATTAGTTCTTGTGACTGTTGTTGTCACAGGCTCAATTGTTTGTCTCCCCTTGCAGGTTACTTTTTACTATTATGACATAGGATGAGTCATAACAATCTAATTCCATTTCAGATTTAAAATGAACTTTACGGTAGGGGTTTATACATATCATAATGTACTAACATTGTAACAACACAAAAAGGAGTAGATGAAATATGAAGGTACTTTCTTGACTGCCATAAAAGCAATGTTTTAAAAATCGGGTTGACCCGGTCGGTTGAACTGTGAACTGGCTCGGAGACCGAGCCGGATGTGACCGGTTTTTTGCTTGTTTGAGAACCGGATTGAACCGCCGGTTTTTCGTTGACCCGGGTTGATCCGGTTTGATAAACCTAGGCGGGTCACAATCTTTTATAAAAAAATATTGTTAAAAACTTTTTTTTATAAACATTTCTAAATTTTAAAGATAAATTTAAGTACTGCTGATTATTATTTAAAATAAATTTAAAACTAACTTAAAATACAAACTAATATCATTTTATCATAGTTTAATACAAATTATAAATATAAATTAATTGTTTTTCCATACATTTGCTATAATGTTATAAATATTAAACAAAAATATTTAAATATACTTATCGATTTAACTTGACGTAAGACAAGTTATAAGATTATACAATATTATGTATTAAACATATAAAAGATATATATATATATATATAAAACCGGGTTGACCCAACGGTTCAACCGGTTGACCCATGAATCGGTCATTAGACCGAGTCAATTAAAAACCCGGGTTTTAAAACATTGTATAAAAGTGATGAATTTATGTTAGATTGTTGGTGGTTTTAGTTGATTATCTGTTTTATTATATTTGTCATTCGATTTTCTTATTTTTTTTGTCTTTTTCTTGAATTCTGGAACTAAATCACTAAGGCTCGGTTCTTGAGATTTATTTATATAGGAAAGGAAAATGTTGGGAGGGAAATAAGAAAGCTTTATGATCTCAATTGACATGGACTTAGGTTCTGATATTTGTGTAAATATTTTAATCATTTTTTGTTATAGTTTTTTCAATTTTGAACTAAATCAAGTTTGACTTATCTTTTACTACTATGCAGATAGCTTGCTACGTCAAGTCAAATACAACCAAATGGGATTTTGTTATATTGTGCATTCGATTCACTATATGCATGCACCTAGGCACATAGCTTGCTATGTCAAGGCAAAGATAAAAGCATGTTGATTATGGAGCATGAAAGCACTCTAATTTTTCCTTTTTAGTTTTTAATCAAAGTAACATTCAATAACATTTGAGAGTAAATCATCTGCTCTTGCTCCTGACTCATGTGTAGTTATTTTATTTATTTGTTATAGTGTAGTTATATGCAATGCTTTGATATCACATCGACTCGATCGGTTAAACCGGTTTCGGTTGAAAAAAAGGGTCAAATTGACCCGGGTCTTATATTTTAGAAACCCGTGTGACTCGCTGGGTTTGAATGGACCCGGGTTGACCGGGGCCGTGAGAACTGGCAAGGTTTTCATATTTTTCATGTTTTTTTTCGAAATTTATATATATGTACTTGCAACGTGATTTTGTTTTTCATGTTATATTTGTTAATAAATGGTTTTTAGCAGTTACACGCATTCTCGACTATTTGTGACGTCTAAATTGCATGAATATCATTATTTAGATTTTTTTGTTGTTTTTTTAAGTCCATTATCAGTGTATAAGAATCCATGTTACATTGATACGTTAGTTCATCATTATAAGTTTGTAATTATTGTCCATTCTTACTTTTGTTACCATTTAGGCCTATTGTTACTATTGTTAAAAGCATATACTTTGTAAGGACGGGTAATTTACTAATTTTTTTTCTTTTTATCAGATTACTAGACATTTCTTTTTGTACGTTATTCACTCTATATCAATTTTACGTTGTTCGTAATTCATTAATAGTGACTTAATTTATTCCTTGATACTTAGAAAGGCGCACCAACCCACCGACGAGCTTTGCAACTTCTATTAAGATGAATAATAATTTCTTTTTGTTGTTAATGCATTCAATAAAAACACTTAACATGTTTCTAATTTATTTACTAAAAAATGTAAACGATAATCAGAAGTCATACCCGTTCATCGGACAGGTTTTGCCACTAGTACATATATATATATATATATATATATATATATATATATATATATATATATATATATATATATATATATATATATATATATATATATATATATATATATATATATATATATATATATATATATATATATATATATATATATATATATATATATATATATATATATATATATATATATATATATATATACTAGATCGGACGGGTATGACTTCTGATTTTCATTTTACTTTTTTATATTTTTTAAATATTTGTTTGTAATTTTATATTAACATTTGTTTTTGTTTTTAGTTTAATTGTTTTTAATGCATTATCAATCATGATTTTTAGATGTTTTTAAATGATTATTTAGTTTAGACTTGATTATGAGTCGAACTTTAATATATTTTCATGTTTCCACAAATTGTGGCCAAAAAACAAAAAAAAGTATAGTTAAGTTAAGAACCGTGTCATTCTAATGACGCGAGGAGTGGTGGTTTTTTGATGTCTAGACTTAGTTTTTGTATTCAAAAAGGGGTGGGCGCGCAGCTTGTTTCGCGGCTCCCTTCCAATTTTGTGTGATTAATAAAATTGGAATTTTATTTACAAACTTTTTGTAAATCCTATTATTCTAATAGAGTGATGATTATAATTAAAAAAAAAAAAAAAAAAAAAATAATAATAATAATAATAATAATAATAATAAATTTTGTATTCACAAAGAGTGGGAGCACAACTTGTGTCTAGACACCCATCCAACTTTATGTAAAGGTTTTAAAATAATTTATAAATTATTATAATAATAAAACTTGAAGTAGAGAACAACATGCATTATTCCAACGATATTGCTTCTAACAATCACCACTGCTCTATTCCCTTTAATGGAAATATCGTATCTATGCGACAACTCTATGCATCCGTTAGGTGTGCATGGAACAAACAACGGTTCTCTCCCTCTCATAGCTAACCGACCAATAATATTCAGAGGATGAAATCCATCAACATCCTTTTCGATGCAAGCATTCAATACGTTCTGATCATTCATATGTTGGTCCAACAAATGCGTTAGATCATGTCAATTTACATTCTTTGTACCAAATAAATTTTCTTGTCAAAAAAATTAAAGAAATAACAAACATAGATCATTAATCATCAAACGCTTCATTCATCGAAACCTCCCCCGCGATCAGTCTGCTCATATCATTAACGAAAGAATCCACCTCAAAGATAAAGCCATAAGCCTCTCTATCAAACTGGTATCGCAAATTTCAAAATTCAGAATTTTGATATTCTTGAAAGCATTACATTTTAGCCGCTAACAGTTTGGGAATGTCAAACCTGTGGCGGCTCTTATTTGCTTCTTGCTCGTCAATACTCACCCACGTACTCGCATACGAAGTTTCCTCGATTCATTGGTTCCCCAGATCTCACTACCCAACCCTGAGAATTAATTGTGATGACCGCACAGGCCAACCATCAAAACCAATAATTGAAACATCCAAAAATAAATTTAATATACTAATTATCGCAAACTAAAAAGACATTCATTAGAGTTTGTTGTAACCTGCAAAGATATTCATGTTAATTAGCCAATGTATATGCAAATCACATGACTGATCACTATTGCTTCATTATCTTGGAAGCCCTGGTACAACTTCAAAGTTTGCAAAATCCAACGAACTGATCATCTTTTCCTGCACCACCTGATAGGTAAAAAAAGCAGTTTATTACACACGAACAAAAGAAAATATTTTACTCAGATCCAAAAAAACACTAACTTGAACTTCATATTTTCTGACAAAACTCTCCATACAAAAGAAAATTAAGATTATCACACACGAACCTGTGATTGATTTTTATTACAAAATCGGGGTTCATTATTCCGAATGAAAAACTTGGTCAGATGGAATTGATGGAATCTACCTTTTCTGGGGATATTTGAGACAATAGGGGTGATAGTGGTGCCGTCAGAATTAGTAAGTCTAGACCCTTTAGCTAAAAGTGCACTCAAAACCTGCTTGAGGTTAACTTGGAACCATTAATCAGATCAAATTCGACTTACAAAAATCATAAACCTTATAAATAATTGAATATCATTACAAAACCTGGTCTGAAAAGCATATACATGGTACTGAATCGGTTTAGCTTTAGTGATTGAGAAGTTAGTGATTGAATAAAAATTGGCTAATTATGAAAACACTGAAATCAAACAGGAAAAAAAAAAGATGAAAAGACAGAATTCACAAACCTGATTTTGAGGCGACTTGATTCTGAAGAAATTGGGGTTTTGGTTGATTTTTTTATTGAAGAATTGATTTTGTTTTCAAATTGATGATATACTTCACATCCGTTATTTTAGGAACTGATATAGTTGCTGATACATTTACGGGTTTTGATTAAAAAATAAAAAAAAGGTTGTGTGTTTATATTAGACCCATCAACCAATCTTAGACCCGAGTTCGAATCATGTACGGGTCATATTTTTGGAAATATTCATTGTTACAAAACATGCTGAGGTGGATTAAAGGCATGCTTATGTGGCATATCCCTCCTCTTATATATAATGTAAAGATATATATATATATATATATATATATATATATATATATATATATATATATATATATATATATATATATATATATATATATATATATACGTATATATATATATATATACGTATATATATATATATACGTATATATATATATATATGTATATATATATATACATATATATATATATATATATATATATATATATATATATATATATATATATATATATATATATATATATATATATATATATATATATATATATATATATATATATATATATATATATATATATATATATATATATATATATATATATATATATAGTTTCGTAACCCGCCCAACGGGCGGGTATGTTTCATTAATTTTTTTAAAAGAACATTGCTCGGTTTGTTATATTAGTTGACAGTTAGATATATAAGGTTTAACTGTTTTTGTTTAAAAAAGTCTTTCCTTACATCTATGCTTGCTCACTCGCTGAACTGATTATGTCCCATGTTAATCTTACGATGTAGAAAAATACACTGTTGTGTGTTTATTAGTATATATGTATAAAAAATTGTTTGAAAATATGTTATATTCTTTTTAGTTTAACATATATTTGTTGTTTTTATTTTTCTAATAAAAATGATTTAAAATTTAGTTAGTGTTAGTCGATGTATTTCTGAATGAACGATTGCTTTTAGCCACATATTAATCTTTGAGTGTACAAAATTATTAGATTGTTTTTAAAAATTTTGAATTTGTAATTTACTTGTTTTATTGCAATTTGATTAATATTTCATTAGTTGTCTATTATAAATTTTTGTAAAATTTTAATTATAATATTATCTTGACTCGCCATTTTATACATTGTTTCCGAGTATAAAACAAAAAAAAGAGACAAAGAGAAAAAATAGGAGAGTGGTGTAGAAGAGAGGAATGACAAATGATAAACTGCAATAAGAGTATATTTAGTTGTCACCAAAAGTTGTTGCAACTTTTTCACTTGCCAGACTCAGACCCAAAAATTGGCAGAAGATTAATTAATTACTCAAAATCAGAACATACATATTCTATGAGAAATAATATGGACCATAGAGATGGAAATATGGATGGTTTTCTGAATTAGGAGCAGGTGAGACACATTCCACTCATGCTAAGGAGCGAACACCTTTTGAAATTCAACCTACAAACATAAACATAGGCGTGTGCAAACACATACAATTATATATACAGTCTATAAGGAACGAACACCTTTTAAGTTTTCCATGAACCGATGAATATTTTACCCTACTCGTTTGCCTAAAATATATACAAAGTGAAGGTGATGTCAAATCAAACTCATGTGACACAAAACTGGACTTGTTAAAACTCTACACTTCTGTCCAACACTGCTGCAAGATATAGTTGTCAATATTTAGACATAGCAAGACAAATGGTTACATAGATCATAATAATAACATATTGGTTTTAGGACCTGACATCACATCAGCTCACTAATCACTTCTTGTCCTGCAATGTCTAAGTCACAACAACATAAATCCTATTATAAAGCACACTGATCCAAAAATTAGAATATGTCGCACACTGTTCCAAAAATCAGAATATGTCCCACAAGGATTAGAAAATACAGAGTCATTAGCGCTATCAGCATCAAGATAAGATGAACTTGAATGCCGAGGAATAAAATCCTCATCGCTGAGCTTATATTTCTTCTGATTAATCATCTGTAAACTTGTTGATTTCCTTACAGGACTGACCAAGTTTTCAGGAGTCATACATGGCACAGGAGGTAAAGAGACATTAGAGCCATCATCACGTGAGAAGATTCACTTGACAATTGTTCTCAACATCTTCATCGCTAACCAATTCTTCAGATGACAGAAAGGGCTTAGGATGTATGTTAGTGCATGTAGTCACATTTAGTGATCAAAGGTCCAATGATATCGTTTGCAGAAGCTGATGGTTTTATTTTTTTGGCTGCCTGTTGGATACACATACACATAAGAAACAACAGTGGCAAACCCGTATTGGAAAAAACAAAGTAGGCATAAGAAAATTCTCCTAATAACTTACGATGGAAATGTCCAGACTTGTGGGTGGGCATAGCTACTGTACATAGTTTCTAATGGCCATCATGAATACATTAACCCAGTGTATAAGTTGAGGATCTTATTTCAAGTAATACTAATATCATACTACATAAACTAATAAAGTAACACATACATGTCATTTTCTTCAATGGAGAAACTTACCTTGCCAATAAAACCACCCAGAACCCATAAATATCACTTCTAGCAGTTGATTAAATAAGTGAGCTAACCTCAAATCTGTGGAGTGAGGATTTCCAATTATAACTTCAGTTGATTTCTCATCTCTAAAGCACAGGAGTTCATCTTGTAAAGAAAAAATAAGAAAAAGATGAGAAATGCAGGTAGCATTGTCACGGTTGCAAAGAATTAGAATAACACAAACTACAAACCGTATAATGGCTGCAACGACCCAATAGCACAAAAACTTACATGTACACGTACGTTGCGTTGTTGCGTGTGCGCGCCTGTTATTGGAATCCTGAGAAGTAAACACATTCGCTGTCCGAGTCTAACCTGTTGTACCTGCAGATAGAGCGTAGTTAAGACAATGAAATTGTGTTTCTTATTCCTTGTCATGTATATGTACATGTGTTTCACCAGGTACATTTTTATAGTAATATCAGAAATCTCGGGTATATACTGTGCGGAATACACATGATCAACACTTGATAGGACATAATCATAAGGCACAAAAAACAGTACACTTACATTCCAATAAGCGAGAAAATACAAATTAAAACAAAATGATCACTAAGATGATTTTCATTGACTAACTGTTTTATCTGGAGGGATTTTTGGACAGAAAATGAGTGAAGAAAAACGTTAAAAATCCGGAGTAGGGGTTGTTTGGACAGGACCATATGAGCGGTTGCTTGGACATTAATTAAGTGCATAAAATATGTTCTAAAAAGTCTAACAAACAACTGATTGTAAAAAACAAAAGAATCATGTTTTGAGTTTTAGAACCTCCCTATGGAAACATCCCCAAGGGTATGGACCTGCACAGAAAACCACATACTCGTAACAGTGGTACAATTGCAAAGATTTTATTCGTATAATAGTAAAGATGCTAAGTTATAATATTGAAACTTGGAAAAAGGATCAACATAATATTGGCTAAGCTAGAAAGAAGAAATGTCATATTGAAGAAAAAATACTAACAAAACATCAGCCGCACCCAATTATACGTAACCAAAAGAGTAGGAAAGGCAATTGCATTCTTAAAGCAAAACTATTTCGTGAAATTGACAGATAATTTGAAATCCAAATGTTTCAACCTCTGGCATGTATTCATCTCCTTGAAAGACCACTAAAAAATTTGGATGTGTGGGTCCCTTTATCATACTTTTTTGTATTTAGAAACCTCAATGTGGTCCAACATTTGAAAGGGTGATATCAAAGTCCCTATAAATATTGGTATTACAGTTTATTTGATGGTCAGTTTTAATCGGTAGCCTTTGCCTTTACGCGTACTGCTGGTTTGAAGAATATACAAACCATGGAACCAACTAAGTTACATTGATCATTCTATTATAATACATATGGTCATACGAAATGGCATGGATTAATAACACGTATGCTAATCAGGAAAGGCATACCTCAGAACACTCGCCCTTCTTTACAACACCACAGTCTAAGGCTTTGGGACTTTTAAATGCTATAAACAGAAAAAAAAATAAAAAAAAGAACAAAAGATGTCAAAAATTTTCAAATCTCGTGTGGATCTAATGAACGGAAAAAAGTGAGTTGGTTTGAACCTTTCAACTGATTGGAATATCAGATCCCTTGTTTCTGGGTTAAACCTTGCTTTAAAACCAATGCGGCAATCTCAGTTATCAATAACATAATTAACTGTAGTAACAGGCAAAGTAGGAGCTATCAGATCTCTAACCACCTTGTTAACCAGACCTTTATGCTTTTAGTTGATTTTAAGCTTTCTTTATTGCTAAACCGTATATAGTCAGCTGATTTTGCATTATTCTCCAGCAACCTCTTTATCGAATCCCCTATTAAAAAGAATAAATATCTTAACTGTCGCTTATATGAGATAAATGCTTCAGAAAGAAACTATGGGAAACAGTTGACATAGGTGATAAACTCGGACCTTGCCTTAGACCTTTGGGCCCAGAAGTGTTCGGCAAGTCGTGAACTTGCAGTCTTGTCCTGATCACATCTAACGGGCACACAAAAGTGACATCTATAGCACCTGCATACCATATTAAATCAGATCGTCGTGATATTACCACTGTAATATACAAAAACCAGCGAGTCATAATTATGCCATGTCTCAAACGAACATGTAGAATAAAGGAAGACAAACAGTTGAACATGTAGAACCCAAAGATCTTTAAATCACCAGTAGCTGCAGCAGTAGCTTCTGTAACAGCTGCACCACTAGCTTACGTAACTGCTGCATATGCCCTAGCTAAATCTTTAGTCTCCACTTGCTACAGGAACAAACTTGCGAAAAAAGAAACTAACATATGTACAATTTTATTAGGGTTTTAGAAAAAAAATGTAACCTGTAAAACCGAACTCAGGAATAAATGATATTGAAAAGATGATCCTTGATATTTTAGGGCTTTGAAGTCATGATAAGCATAACAGTGACTAACCGTGTATGTGTTTTAGGGTTTTGAATATGTACAAATTATATAAAACAATACATTAATAAGATGCCTTACCTATAGATTTTCCTTTAAGGACAACTGAAGTATGATGATTCATGTCTTGTAGGAAAGATCTTTGAATTGAATGGCTCATAATGCTATTAGGGTTTTCAGAAATTCTTTCTTTAAGGATAACTCATTATGCCGATATATGTTTTGCAGGAAGGATCTTTTGAATGGCTCGTAATGTTATTGGGGTTCTAAGTAAGATAATGAGATGATATACTAAATTTTACGAAGATATAGTTGTTTGGTCCAACGGCCAATCATGACTTTACTACTTAATCCATGCTCAACGTTAGGACCCTTATTCAGTACATCGGTGAATTGTAGAGCTAGAGGGGTTTTGATCTGATGGATAAGGGATTTAGCATCGTTTGGTTGATGTGGGGTACTGGGGGTT
The DNA here is from genome assembly GCA_025667525.1 of Glebionis coronaria. Taxonomy (NCBI): domain Eukaryota; kingdom Viridiplantae; phylum Streptophyta; class Magnoliopsida; order Asterales; family Asteraceae; genus Glebionis; species Glebionis coronaria. The sequence continues at coordinate 107,933 of JANFOE010000064.1, forward strand.
AGATACTCCGTATTTGCAACATAATTAAGAAATTAACCATGCTAGTGGAATGGGCTCAACTGAGTAAAATAGATAGGATATATATATGGACTATGGTACTGGACCTTTTTATCATTAATGGTTAAACATATGTTGATAATGGCATGAGAATATGGCTACTGGCTTGTCTTCGCCTCAGGATGTGGGGCTAGATAGCTTGAGGTGTTCTCGTCTGCTTCGAACAGTAGTATCGGTATAGAACCGAGCGAGTATGCGCACTGCTGAGGGATCACAACCCTAAAATCCTGACATAAAAATAGAAAACACAAAAGATAAAATTATAGTATTAAACAGAATTATTTGCGGTGGACTAATGAGGTGGGAAGTTATCGTGGAACCACACCTGTACACTCCAAGATTACATATAGAACAGACAATCATGATCCTGACCTCGTGTATAGTAACTTCTTGAAAAATAGAATTAGACAAAGCAATAATGGCATTTGAATAACGAAAAGTAATAACAAAAAGGAAAAGTAGTCGCTAAATGCAGCCAATACAAAACAAAGAATTATTACTTAAACAAAGCATAATCTACGTAATAAGATGCATATATAATTAATATTAGTTACCTGGATCAATTCATCAGGTGTTAGATTTTTACCCGTTTTCATTACCAAGGGTTGGATGGTGTGCCAGTTATTCCTGAAACTATGCATAAACACAATATAATATCTTATCGTAATTCTTCAATCTTACTATCATGAATTACGTATTCTGTTAGGATTCAGTATAACCACATGCGTTCACCCATGATTTCATACACAACCATTAGGGTAAAAAAGAAGATACATACAATTTTTACATGATTCGTTCGGTTTTTTATAAGAGATGCATAACTTTACAGAAAACTAAAATAAAAAAAAACTTTTGAATCTTTAGCTGATTATCAAACGACTTTTTCGCTTCAGCCGTCACTTGCCTCATCACCTTAATTAGTTCTTTCACCTCCTTTTTAAAGCAAAAAACAATATAAGGTTGTAAATCATGCATGAAAAAACAGATCCACGTTAAATACATACCACATTGTCCACATGCAAATCCATATTAGGGTTTTGAATACATACCTGACTTCGAATAATGAATAGGGTTTTGAAAAAAGGTTATTACATGTAGAACCAAACTCAAACAGAATGAGAAAGAGAAGTCGTATCTTTATTGTGTGTGTGAATGAATTAAGGTTTATTGTGAATGAAGTCGTATCTTTTTTACTGTGAATGAAGTCGTTTTTTTATGGTATATCAAAGCAATATAATCTGATCCATAGAGTAGGCTCAAAAATACACAACCATAGGATTGCGTAACAAAATAAATGAAAAAAATATCATAAATTAGTATACTGACAAATAACACATAAGGGTTAAACTCATCGTTTTGCTCTCTATGTCCAAGCCTATAGTTAAAGTTAAACGCCATGCCGACCATCAAAGATAGTAACACTAAAAAAACTCACGTAGATTCAGAAACAGTTTGAAACAGGCTGTTGTAATACGAATCAGGTTGAATATGACATTGCAGTTAGCTTCAATATCATGAAAGTTTTGATTGAATGGCAGCTTCAGCCTCTTTCAACAGCCTGAGCTACAGCAATATCCGCCAATTCTGAATCTGTGTTTTCTCTGTAAATAAAGTATAATCAAGGAGTGTTTTTTCATGTTAACTATGTTAGAGATATAACCTGTATATGGAATGGATGCTCACCCATAGCAAAACAAGCTTCAGAATCAGCAAAATCGACAACTTTTGGAATTCAATACACAAACAAAAAATTATGTGTGTTTATGAGCTTATGAGTTTAATGAATTTCTAGCGTTGTCTCACATAATATTTTCTTTAAAACCTTTAAAAACCACTTTAGAAAATAAAGGACAGTAAAGGCATAAAAAATACCGCAAACCTTCTGCCTGATTTAGCACATGTCCATGTTTGCATTGGAACCGAGCGGATCAATCCCATCACGCCTGTGCATGGCTCAGTCCTAATCCCGTACCTGAACACCTTCCCTGAAAACACGTAAAAACTTATTTAACCGTAACAGTCAAAAAGATGACCTGCATAATGAAACCCTAATGTGCAAACTGTTATATATTGAGGCTGTATTAGCTTCATTCATGTGCATTCGGGTTTTATTATGGTATTGTTTTTATCAAATCATGTACCAGGAAAAGAAGAAGCAATCATAAACCCACAAATCAACCTATGAATTAAAAAGATCAATTCCAACATAAACCTGAAGTATAATCTTATGAAAACTCTGATTTGTTACATAAAAATCGAAAAGACATACCTTGTTCATCATGGTTTTGGTAATCAATATTAATAATTAAACTCTAATTTTGATTTGGGTTTGATATGGGAACCGATCTGAGACAAAAGGGCACATATAATCAAGATATGGTGAATACAAAGAAAGATATTTTTACCTTGGTTGTGACAGAATGAATACTATGCTATTAGGGTTTCTAGGAAACGAAGTTCAAGAATTCTATTACGGTTTATGAATGTCGAATGTTTTTTAGGGTTTCGAGCAAACGTAGTTGATGCTGAGAAAGAGTCGAATATTATGATGGAAAAGAAACAATCGAATTATCTTTTACGTATATATTTAGAGTCAAGTTATTTTGGATACCATATCTATCATGGATACTAAGGGACTCATCCCCACCATCCATCCTCATCATATCTAATGGTTGAGATTAAAAGTATTTAATTATTTCACTTATTTTTAAAACTTAAATATCTTTTAAACCGTTAAGTGTTAAACGGAAAAAAATATACCATTGCGACGAGCATTTAATTAGCTTTCTACAGATATGCAATATGATATACTTTTGAAGAAAAAAAAATCGTTTTTTTTTTAAATTTGCGTAAAATATCATATATGATAATAGTGTTTTATCATATATGATATTAGTGTTATGTTACAAATTATTACAGAATCATATATGATATTGGTTTATATCATATGATATTGGTTTATATCATATGATATTGTTTTATATCATATGATATTGGTTTATATCATATATGATAAGTTATATCATATATGATACCAGTGTTACTATCATATATGATATTTAGTATCATATATGATAAATTACGGAAAAAACAAAAAAAAATAATTTGTCGAAAGTATATCATATAGCATATCTGTAGAAAGATAATTAAATGCCCGTCGTAATGGTATATTTTTTTTCGTATAACGATTGACGGTTTAAAAGATATTAATGTTTGAAAAAAAAGAGAAAATTGGTTTTATGTTTAATGTTATCTATTAGATTAAGATGGAGATGAGTGGTGGAGATTAGTCCCTTAGTATCCAAATAAAGTTTGGTATCCAAATGAACTTAAATCATATATTTAAAGAATAGATTCTAGGATATTTGTTTCCTTAAATTTTCAGCCGAATTTTTATGTAGATTAGCCAATGAGATGGCTCTAAATTGCCACATAGGATATGAGGTGGCGCCATCTTATTTTCCTATGTCAAACTTAGCCCCATATATATATTATAGATATATATATATATATGTATATATATATACTAGCGGCGTAACCAGCCCAATGGGCGGGTTCATTTCGTAAATCTTTTTTAAATGTACGTTTGTGTGTTAGTTTTATCAGTTGGCAGTGGGGCCTGTTTTGTTAAAACAAAAATGAAAGAAAATTAATTTTTGATATTTTATGCCTAGGCTCACCTAACGAGCGTGTTTTATCCAATGTGAATCTTTAGTTATATAAATATCAAGTTTTTATTTTAAAATTACTTTCTTTATTTTTTTTAAATTTTCAGTGTATATTTAACGTTTTCTTCCCAATGGATTTTTATAAACTTGATTCATTATTTAGAAAAGGCCTAAGGAGTAAGAGTACTAATTACAATAACATTTAAAAGGGTACTCTAGAAATAAAATAAGTAACACTAATAATTAATTAAATTGGCTTGGTTCTCATTTTAATCTTCGAACGTACAGAAACCAACATCTAAATTTTGGTCGTAAATATTTTTTAAAAACAACATTTTTAGATCCGTTATATTAATAATGATTTAATGATTATATGTTATCACATAATAATATGTTACAACTAAATTTTTCTTAACGGCGAGTTAGTAGTTAGTGATTCGAGCTTACAGTGACATCTAATTGGGCAGTATGTAAGCCTTGAACATTCTCTTTAGAGGATATACCCCACTTCTGGATCTATTCAATTTGAACCCCTGAAGGTCATTAGTAAGACTCGAACTCGAAACCTCTCTAAAAATACTTCTTCAAATTTTAAAAATACTTCTTCAAATTTACCTTTGGTAGCCAACTGAGCTAACTAAATTGGTTAATATATTATAACCAAATGATTAAACATTTCTCATTGAGTAGCATATTTTCATATTTTGCACACAAACAGGACATGTAATCTCATATGAATAAGCTAACTCATTATTTGTCCTTACATGATCTTCCAACAAATAAATGCTTGCGTATGTTAGTCAAATTTCTTAGTATAAAACAAAGTTAGTCATACATTATTTTAGCCTTGCATTATCTTTAAAATTATACTGTAACTATTTTTACTCGATCACAATCAGTTTGGGTCTTACACTTGGTCAAAACAATCATCCAACTTAATACAATATCATCAAGTATGTTTATTTACATCAGTTGTTCAAATTTATTGTTTTTTTCCTTTTTTTGAAACTCGCCTCATTTTGTGGCAATCTATACATGAAAGGCATCAGAAGCATAACATCTTTGGTGACTTAGTTTCAACACTTAAATCTTTTTTTGAACATCAGTTTCAACACTTAAATGCTTATAGTAATGTAACATTATATTACGATTAAATAAATGTACTTTCTATTTACCTTTTTGAAGATGATCATTGTGGTTTGGAGATGGTTCAAGTTTGTGAGTGTTTAGATTTTACTACAGTCACTTGTAAAATGTTGACAGTCGGGTCTACATTACACTCATTTAACACGACCAAAATGGGTTCTGCTCGAGCTTTACCCATCTTTCTGTTCCTATTTAAAAGTTCGTATGAATTACAAGAACTCGGTTATTAAGAGAGACACTCGCCTTCAATCTTTCCTTGTCGAGTGAAGTATAGAAACGATGGTACACTAAAGGCATGGACTAAGATCAAGAGAAACTTGAGACTTCCTGCATAAAGGATAAAAGTTAAACTATGTGCATGCAACCTTTAGGTTCAACCAATTCCTACAGTAGTAAAACCTCAACTAATAATACTGTATGCAAGTTTTAAGCTCAACCAATTGACCATTTTTCTTTTATGGAACACTTAACTCACAAGTATGATAGAGTAGAACACCAGTATATGAATTTATACAAACAATAAAAATTAAAGCCTATACTTAATTCAAAATAGACGCCAAACACAAAAATAAAATGAGTGAAATAAAGAATAATGGACCATGCAGCGATGCCATATCTACCGTAACATAAAGGAAGCTATCCTACCAATACCATTACCTCAATTCCCACCGATTTATATGATCCGTTGATTCCACCACCTGCCAAAAGTATAAAAGAAGCAGGAGCATTTACAGGTAATTTTACAACTTATAAGTATTATGACAATCCACGTGGTAAAAGAAACTACTAATCTTCTTTTTTCTTGAAGAAAAAGAGAGTATCCAACTTTTAATTCTTTTTTCTTATTCTAACATTGTTTATGCTTACTCTTGGACTCTTGTACAAAGTGGTTCACCATTATGTTGTCAAAATCTTCATCATCAAGATGGGTGTCTCCGCATGTGGATTTAACTTTGAAGATACCCTCTTCAATGGTCAAAGGTGACACATCAAAGGTACCACCTCCAAGATCAAAGATGAGCACATTCTTCTAACCAACACTGGTAGCCTTCTTGTCAAGATCGTAAGTGATGGCAGCAGCTGTTGGCTCAGTAATGATACGCATAACATTGAGACCAGAGATAATTGTAGCATCCTTGGTAGCTTGACGCTGTAAGACATTGAAGTAAGCAGGTACTGTCACGAAAACATTGTTAATGGTTGAACCAAGGAAAGCTTCAGCAATTTCCTTCATCCTGATGAGGACCATAGAGGAGATTTCCTCAGCGGCAAAGGTTTTTTCCTCACCATTGTAGTTGACAGAAATCATAGGCTTCTCAGCTGGTCCAAGGGTAACCTTAACTTGCCAAAACTTGATGTCACTTTGGACTGAAGCGTCAGCAAATCTCCTACCGATGAGACGTTTAGCATTTGTAAAATGAAAGCAATAGGTTATACAATCCTCCACAACAATTACAATATAAAACAGTAAATTTATATTTTAGAAGATATGAAACCTAAAAACATTCATAATTTTAGAATAAAGTGATATAGTCAGCCACATCTGTGAATCATAATTGAATCAGGTTGAAAGATCGGCTTCAGTCACAGTCAAACTAACGAACAGTAGCCTTCTTTGAGTCGCAAACTTTTCTCATTGTAGCAATCATCGCAGCCTACACTATTCCGCTCATTCGTTCGGTACCACTCCATGTATGACATGCTTATCTTCATATCCAATGAAATTACTTACTTGATTCTCCTGCCTCTTAAATACTTTTTTCTGCATTTTGAAGCTGTTTTCCAAGCAAGACATTCGTGTCATCTGATAATCGATACTCCCTCATGTGAAAAAGAATTAGACCAACATTGATTTAAGTAGCAAAACTAATGAATTATTTGCAGAATAAACTATGACCAAGAGTAGAATAGCATACCTGATAAATTAATTTGTAAAAAGCTAACCATGTTCACCATGATTCTTCTTGTCAGTTTCTACTTCATCTGATACAACTAACCATGTTCTTGGCCATTGACATACATAGAAGAACTACAGGATATAATTTATATTTGTCGTATTACTATGTTTAATAAATAACACATGTACACAAATACTTATAATGTAACTGGTCACTGCATTACGAAAATCAATAATCCAGGAAACATTCAGACACATTGGTTATTATGGATTAATAAATTAGCATAAAAGAGTAATAAGTTTTCTTGATGAAAGTGTGGTCTGCTCATCGACGGATGTTGAGATTCAGCCAAATTCATTAGCCAGAATCTCGTTTCTCATCTTCAAATTCTCAAAATTTATTACAGCGTGTGAACAAATGTCCTTCGCATCTTCTACATTATGAACGGTTGATTTCGTGTTCATGACATTGTCAAATGCAGCATGGATTAGAGTTACCACAGGACTTGTCGTTAATCCCTTGAGCAGTCTGTTCAGTTTGATTTATTGGCTTTACATGCACATTAATGGAAAGGAAGTATAGTCAGTGGTGACTCACCAGAATTTCCATTCTATGTCAACAAATGGCCGAATCCCAGAGAATCAGAAGCATGCCGACATCTTAAACTGCCTTCACAAATTAGGGTAAATCAGACTTTCCACCGCACTTCTACAACCCATCAAGCAAGCAACAACCAATTAATTAGTGATCATTGTATAATTAAACAAAGTCGAAGTGCAGATAGGACATTGTCTAAACAACAGATTGTACTGGATTCAACTCTGCCCACACAGCTGCACTCACGCTTACCTTGCTCATCTGCCACTCTCTCACTTAAAGAGTAAAAAAAATCATATTAGCATAAAAATATAACAATCCAATCTGCAAATAAGGCATACAAAATACATTCAATACCAATCTGCAGTCCTTATTCTCTATCTGCAAGTTAAAACTAATATCACAAAAATGTACAGACCAAACACAGACGTCAAAATCCAAGCTGCAGTCCTTATTCTCAATCTGCAAGTTAAAACTAATATCATAAACGTCTCACAAGCAATGCATTGACACGACCTTGGCGACTAAAGTCAATATCAATCGCTAATTCTTGCTCGCCTTGACCAAGTCGAAAAAGATAACAGGCTGGTACATCCCTCAATAGCTTCAATACTTTGAAATTCATTTATTAAATTATTTACAAACTTGGAAAAAAGTACCAAACTGATGGCTGGATATGTTAGAGCCGTTGCGATACTTTTAGAGATTGCACCAAGCAAGAAGGCTGAGAATGCCAAAAGGGATTCGGGAGAAGATCTGATTCCTGATTTTTTCAGTTTTCCGCCTAAAAGTTTTTAGATCTAGTTGATCAACTAGAACTGATTAGTTTTAGTTATATGAAACATACGTTATATGGTGGATATATCGAGCTGAACAAAACACGTAATATTTCCAGCATTTTCCCACGCAGTGACTGCGAACAATCATCGGGGGACAACTCACCGGAACAACGATCAACTAAAATATGCACCAGAAATCCTTTTTTATCAGTTGACTTACATATATCAAAAAGACTACAAAGAAGAATGATATTTCGTTTTCCCACATGGAAGCAGTAGGTTAAAAGAAGAAATAAAACTTAGAAAGGTTAAAGATCCTAATAACATGATAACCTCCCATTAAGCCAATAGACACTTGTTTGTTGAATTTGGCAGCGATAGTGTTGATGCCACACGCTCTTGTTGCAGCAACCAAGCATCCCCGTATTCTAAAACCTACAGCTTGACTTTGATCTATAAACATTAGCTACCGGCAAGTTATAGAGAAAGCATTAATATCAATCGCCAATCAAAGATATAAGTATAGAGCATAAATTTTTAATAACCAAAATAATTATTAAAGAAATATAAAATAGGGAGATTCCGATTTGTTGAATTGATCAATTACGATTCCATGATCACCACCAGATGTTACATCTAATGGATTTCACAAAATACTAAAAAGTATAGAAGATAAAGTGTTGGATTTCTTCTATTGAAATTAACGTTTTCTAGTCAAATGCTTTTCGTGAACTACTGCTTTTGTGCGTCTGCTAAAACATATAACCATATTCTTAGTCCTTCACCATTCCATATCCTCAAACACCTGTATAAAAAAGAAAATAAAAGGGTCATATCTTATATCTCCTGAAAAGATAAAAATTCAAAAAAACATATGCATACAAATATCTAAAAGATATAATTCTATGAGATTTGAGAAGAAAATACATGAAGATAAAAAAAAAATAGTTAAATAAATACACGAAGATCAAAAAAATAATATAGTTGCAATAAGGTTTTGAGAGAAAATATACCTTTTAGATTAAACAAAGAAGATGATAAACCTGAAAAACAAACATATGGATCCGAATCTAAAACAATTCATCATTACAGTTTTTAGAAAGTTAGGGTTTTAATATACCTTCACAAATTAAAGAAGATGATCAAGCTGCAAAAAAACAAATCTGCACAAAAAACAACCAATAAAGACTAAAAAACACAACATAAATACAATTATGAATATGATCATGAATGATACAATGAATAACATACATGTGATCTCGTTTAAAGTCGTATGTTAGGATCCAGGATTGGAAAAAAGAACCTGTAGAAAAGAAACAATAGTTACGTATGTTATTGATATTATGATTATGTAAAAGTTATATTAGAAGAAAAGATAATATTTGTCAAAGCTATATTCAAGGGAAAGATATGTTTTAATTCAAATCAGGGAATGATATTAAACTTATATATTTGGTTTTTAAATACCAAATACAACTTCTAGCTTAGTCTAGTGGTTGTGTATGTTGTTATTATATCCCCAACCCGGGATCGAACCCAACTATGGACAATAAGTTTACACATTTTAATATTTATAAAAAACACTTACAAAACCCGATTTTTTTCAGACCCGGCCCGTCCCAAACGTGAACCGGACCGGTCCAGACCTACAAAACGCGATTTTCAAAACGCAGATTTCATAAGCGCGTTTCCAAAACGCGATTTTCAAAAAACTGCGATTTCAATCCCGAATTTCGTGGAATTTGGAGATTTTCTAGGAAATTCTGAAATACTATTGGCTAAAAGATGTGACTGGGATTGAAACTGTGGTTTCAAATCATAATTATACCTATATATAATATAGAGATATGTATATATATATATATATATATATATATATATATATATATATATATATATATATATATATATATATATATATATATATATATATATATATATATATATATATATATAGTAAAGTGCTATATGTAGAACCTCTCTTTTGGTACAGAAGCAGTTTTTTTACTCATAATTATGCATGAGGTACATATAATTATTGCAAAATGGCAGTTTTGAAAATATAAACAACTTATTTTATAAGAAAATAAAAGATGAAGGGCAAATAAGGCTTTTTAGATATCCATAAAAATTGCACCCCCGTAACATCAGTTACCTAATAAAATTGCTCATCACATCTTAGAAATCTAAAACCACTTTTTCCTCTGTAAACTTAAAAAACTCCACATTACATACCTATTAGCCGCCTTTTACAAGGTAATTCTTACGTTTATGTGAAAGTGATCCGACAAGTGTGATCGAACCCCACCCCTGTAGATCCAGGAAACAACAAAAACGACTTGAACTAAATCAAACGCATCAAGCAAAGATCCAAACGAATGCTGTTAATCGGGGGTCGGCTTCACGAAGACCTTCTATGAAGGTCTCGGGTAGGCTTAATTATTTGTTTAAGTGTTTCTCTCCAATGATGTGTGATGATTTTTTATACCTTTGTCGTTAAGAACAAATATGTGGGCATTAAAGAATATGTGTTAGATCTTGCTTCTGAAGACGTATTTTGTTAAGAAAGGATTCGTGAATATTAAAGACATGTTTTGTGTTTATATTCCTTGGTTCCTCTAGGACTAGCAGGGTATCCGTGTGATGCAGCGTCGGGTACCCTGTAATAATACTTTTAACGAGCAATATTCTTTGATTACATGTCTCTTTTGGATAATAGCTTTACGCATGACGAAAAATTTAGTAAATAAATGTATCGCGAGCTATTTAATATTAATATTTAGAACATGTTTTTATTAAATTTATAGTGAAGATAATCATAATGACGTAATTCAATTCAAGTTTTGTAACTGACGTGCTATATTAGCTTGTACAATGTGCTTATATATACGTGTGTTACTTAAATATTATTTACTTAAGTTTTTAGTAGATAACTTGTACAATATGCATATGAATATGTATTACTTAAATAACTAATATGAGAAAGATACTAATCTCTTTTATATGTAGTATAGATATATACTGCTTTTTTTGTTAATTCCCTAGGCTTAATTTTTGGTTTGATTTAAGTTGATTGGTGTTTTGGTTGTTTTGCGATACGTGTAGTTTAAGGTGGGACTTGTTTTTCATACTTATTTTTATATTAGACATTTTTTATTAAGATGAACAAAGTCAGTTTCTTCTTTGTTTGTGGGCTTCGGTAGTGTAACCATCCACCAATTTTTTACACAAAAAGATTATAATGGCAATTGAAATGATCACGTACTAATCTTTATTTTATTCTTCTTTCTCACTTGCTAATTGAAATGATCACGTGTAGATGTAGAATGTGGTTATTAAAACCCTTTTTACATTTATTTGTTTTTTTCTAGATTTATGAATTTTATTATTGGGATATGTGTTTCAATTACTTAGCTAATCAAACAGGAGGATGTCAAATGAGGGCCCAAATATGGTCAGTGTTACATTTGGAGCGAGGACGACGACGACATTTGTTAGAGGAGGATGACGGAGTAGGATGGTAGTTGCGTGCTTGGTACAACGGTAGGCTTTTTGACACTCATAAATTTAATATGTCGTAGTTTGATATAACAAGCTTTTTTTTCTTACATATTTGTTTCAACTGGGATCACTCAATCGTAAAAAAGACGCAGATTATCAAATAATGCAGTTGTCGTGTTTTAGAAGTCGCGCATATATGTTCTAGAATAGCGTGCATAGATGTTCTCGAGATACGTGCATAAATGTTTTTGGAAGAAGTTCACGTATGTGGTCGACTGAAACACATACCGGAAACATACATGTTTTTGTAAGGCGTACATATATGTTCTAAAGGATTTGATGAGCCAACGCAATCTGCAGATATGTTATTGGAAGGATTTCGGATATGACATACCTGTTTTTTTTTTTAATATTTTGCACATTTATAATTAAGAATATACATTTGTATATGAATTGTATTGTATTTGATATCAAAATTTCTGTATTGCACTTATGTTGTTTCTTTGTTATATATTAGAGATCACGAACATATGTGTAATTATTACCTATTTAAGCAAACTAAGTGTCATGGGTACAAAAAAATATATTAGATTTATGATATTATAAAAAACATTTATGCACATTTATTTAAAACTTGTATGTTTTTATAAAACATGTATGTTCTCTTAAAACATGTATGATGGGAAAAAATGTGTAAATTAAAAAAAAAATCATTTTTTAATTTTAAAAATCAAGGGCCTTTAAAAACGCTTTTTAATTAAAAAAAAGAAGTGAAAATGCATATTACCAATATACCCTTTTGACTTAAGTAAAAAGATTTAATAATAAAAAGATTCTATTGGTTGATATTGGTTCTGTAGGTTCTGTACCAAAAAATAGGTTCTATAAATAGCGCACCCCTATATATATATATATATATATATATATATATATATATATATATATATATATATATATATATATATATATATATATATATATATATATATATATATATATATATATATATATGTATATGTGTGTGTGTATGTGTGTGTGTGTGCGTATATATATATATATATATATATATATATATATATATATATATATATATATATATCTTACATTATATATAAGAGGAGAGATTTGCCACGTCATCTATCAGGGCACTAATCCCAGTCAGCACATGGGCTTATGTTCTGGGCTTACATTCTGGGCTTAAATTGATATTGACTTTTACCAATTCCCGAACCCAAAAACTTTAAAACATAAAACATGATACTAACATTCGGATTAAAACCGCATATATCATTAATAAGAACAACCTTACTGACTACAAACCCTATATCATTCGGATTAAAATCCTCACACTTTTCTACGTTAACCATCAACATGAAAAAAAAAGATTGCTGGTAATTTAAATCTTTATTGGTATCCATTTATATCTGCAATTATTGTGTGTGATGTTGATTTTCCAGGGGCGTGTGATCATAGTCTTAGATCAATTGATTTCACACCGCTTCATACCAGAGGTATTTTTAATATCGGTCAGTCATGATCTCTTGATTTGTTCCTCATTAAGTATATTATGTTGATTTATATGTTGCTGATATGATAATTGTTTTTTTATTAAAAATATGAATTCCAAATTGCAGAACCACACATCGGCAAAGCATCAGATTGATGAACAAGAAGAAGACGATTTTGATGATGATAAACTATATGAATTTTTATATATTAATCTTCGTTATAATATTATGGTGAGCTTTATTTTGTAGCATAATTTACTGCTTTGCAAGTCCACATCGGCCACTATTTACTAGCGATCTAAGCTTGCATTTGCTACAAACGCTCCTTTTAAATACGATCTGACCACTGTATAACTTTTTACTTTTTTGATAGTTTAACACAAAAGGCATATGTTGAAGGTGACTTAGAAGGTGATTTACAAGCAGATGCAATAGCGGGTTATTCGTCATACGGGTATGGGTACTATGCATAGAACATTGTTCTTAAACTTGGTTTATGACCATATTCGAGATCAATATCATGCCGTGGGTTATGTATCGTGTTCCATAGGTTGATTCCTATAGGAAGGTGCCTGACAAAAAATTTAAATACTTTTTAGGGCATGGACATGCTTGGATCGAGCCTTTGGGATGTTTGGAATTCCTTAGTCTAATCGTAAGATATGAATAGCAGATTCACAACTTGCAGGCCTTGGGAAAAAGTAAGCTACCTTTTACTTTTCTGCACCGCATAAGTTAATAAGTATTTTTCATCATTAATAGTTCAGTTTTGAGCATTCTTTGATCCTCTATTCAATACTGGGTCAAGAAAATGTTTGCAATCAATTACAATCGAATCTACGATATTTAGCCAAGGTGAGGAAAAATATTACAATTATCTTTAATTTGTTCTAATTATTACTATGCAAGTCGGTGCGTGTCTTTGGCACTTGACTACACAAGTCAAACCTGTCCTTCGTTTTGGTATACGGATAATCTGGCCGTTTTGTTATGGACTTAACTTCACTGGCAGAGGAGAATTTGCAGAGGGACGAGTTTAGATTATTCTTTTGCTTTTAGATATTTTATAAGCTTCTTTGTGTGATTTATAAATAACATCATTTGTGTATATAAACTTCAATGTAAGTTGGTGTTTATTTTGAATCTAGAATATCATCACTTTATACTGGCTGACAACCGCCCAGGATTGTTCGCCTCTTAAAACCATCTTTTATGCCTTTTATCTGATAATCGGATTACGACTTTTTTTGCTTTGAGAAAACGCGTCTTTCTTATTGCTTTCATTTACGACGAGAATTTAGCTTTATCTTTGAACACACTAACTCTTCAGAAAATCTGTTTGAAACTCATGTTCTTTATTCGGAATTTGTCTTTTGGTTCCAGAAAATGACATTATGTGCATAAAAAAGGTTTAGAAGTAACATTTTGTTACTGCTTTTATGTACTGAAACAATGCTTTATAAAATTAAAAGTAATGATTGATTCCTTAAGATGTGACAGTATTATTTAACAACTACATGAAATACAGTTGTTATCAATATAAGATTAGCGTTTATCTCATTGTAGGAAGGAGGAGATACAGAGAGCGGGATTCATTTTAGATGATGCAAACGTAAGTATTATTTTAGATTTATGACTATATGTATTATACTTTTGTAACTAAGGGTTCACTTTTGGGTTAAAACATTAATGCATTGGTAATATTGCAACTATGTGGTTTCACTAATTTCCTCAGTGCTCATTTAGTATATTTGGTCACAAAAATAAAATGTAAACAATTCAAAAGTATTCAACCATACTGAATTAGGAGGCCAAACATAATTATTCTTAATAAATGGTTAAACTTCTAAACTGTAGTCATTTACTCTTTTCGAAGGGGCTTCTTCTTGAACGTAAACCTGAAGAAGGAGCTGCAAATGGTGTTTTGCTGTTGTTTAAAAAACTAAGCCAATCCAACATCTTTGTAAATGGTAACTCTCTGATTATAAAGTTTAATTTGTATATATTATCTTTAACTAATAGAATAAGCTCCAATGTTTTATGAGATTTTAATTAGGTTAGCTTTGTAAGATTTGACAGCCGTTGGTAAGGTTCGAGGATTTATAAGTTAGATATGGTTTTAGAACTTGGTTTTAGTTTAGCTATTGTTGATCCGAGAGGTATGGATGAAGTTTTTTTCCTATTATTTTAGAGTTATGATTATCATTGGAAGGATATATGCATAAGTTCATCCTAATGTAACCTTTTGAAAGTTTGATAGATCCCTAAACATCTACCTGCTATTGCTAAAACTATAATATCTTATATTATCTTAGCTTTACAAGGTGTTTGACTTGAAAACCTTTAAGATGTTATACAATGTACACTATATCAGATAAAAATGTAAAAGAGGTCCCACCAATTCTGATTTCCCACCCTTTACGATTTGCTCCATCTTATATTAATTTGACTTCAGTTGTTCCCGATGCAAGTACACTACCGTCAACTGTGATGTATGTCGGTATATCGGATTCTAAGGCTATGTTTGTCTTAATGTAACGGTTATTCTTGTACAAGAGAGCTTGCAACATAGATATAGAAGAAAAAATACTGGTTATTGGTGATTTCATCAGTATCCAAGCGACTACATTGGTGGAGAGAATGCCCGGGAGGATATTAGGAAGTTAGATAATGGAGTTCATGTTGTTTCTGTAACCCTGTTTTATTCATTGTTCCATGTTTTATATCATAGTATTGATTGTATATTTACATGTTTTATTCATTGTCACTCATCTAGGATTGTATATTTACCTTCTTAAACAATCACGTAGAATCACTGTTGGCCTATTAATCCATGTTTTCTTACCTTCTATTAAAGAAATGTTAACATAAGTCAGCAACGAGGTGCGAGTAGCTCAGAAACAAGAGAAGGCATACATTGGTCGAAGATACTTCAGAATATGAACTTACATACATGCCTATCCATATGTACAAAAAAAACTTGCGTTTTTTCGTGTCCAATGCATTGTGCTACTGTTAAAGTAGGTTATGATTTGTTGCAGTATGTTCTTGGGTTGAACGCTTAGATACCGGTTACGTCAATGACTTTAGGTAATTTACTATTATATGAAAAATCATTGGCTGATAAACTTAATTCGAATGTGCTTTATCATGTGTGCTGAAATGTATATCTGTGTGTGGCCCATTAGCTGGTTAATGGGTCAATTTGGTTATCTATTCTTTTCTTAATGGGTCAAATGAGAATATTCATAAAAATGGAAATAGTAAAATGAAGTAGTCTTACGGGAATATAGATGGTTTACATGTATCAATAATCCGTGTTGAAGCTACTAGAGAACCTGTTAATACTTTTTCTATCAACTTCTCTCAAGAAGTTGCTGCAAATAATGATATTGTTGTTGGTTAAATGCTATGGGAAAAGAAATAGGGTTTTCATGGTACAAGAAATTATTAATTATTTGTTGGAGTTATACACTAGAGAATCAACGTATATGTTATCTTCACGGAATTCTGGTGGTAGGGTACATAGGATGTACAGTTATGCTATGTAAAATAAGTAGTATGTATCATTTGTATTTTGTAAACCAAGACATGTAGGTGACGGTGTTCTAAATTTTGGTCTTCTTGGTCTCAAGTGCAAGCATTTCACGTGTTTCTCTGTGATAAGGGTAAAAAATAGTTAACGTGAGAATTCTCTGTATCTGGTAGTGATGGAACGAGGCAGGTTTGACGAATTGGGTAATTCATCATTGTTTAGTATAGGTCAAAATGATACCCGGTCTGGCGAGTCTGTATATTTGTTGCTTCTATGTTGTTTTGGTACGGGTCAAATTGTGTCTGGTTAAGTTAAATTTACCCACAAACACTTCTTTTTTTTTCTCCATTTGTTGGTCATCCTTCTTCATGAAAATATTTAATGTGTTGATAATGGTTACGAAATAATAATACAAAATTGATAATCTGGATATACAAATAAAAAGTATTTAGGAGAGTTTTTGCGTCAAATAGACTTTGGATGAGTTCCAAAGCGTCCGTTTTTTTATCTAATTCCCTTAATTATACCCAGTGATTTCTTTAATATGTCATACAAGTCATGCAACATTCATTATTCTGTATCATTTCTCTTATAAATTTATTTATTTTTTTATGGTTGAATTACAGTTATTAGGAGCTCTTAATCAACATATTTAAACTAAGAAAAGCTAGAGTGTTTGTTAATAGTTTTGATTGAAAAAGGTAAACCTTATGTTTGATCATTAAGATTCTTGCCTACTGACTAACTTTGATTTGACTCTGAAGTGTGATTTCCCTCATCGTACATTTATGTGGCATTCTGATTTTGTAATGTCGTTGTACATCCACCCAAATAAAGATGATCTAATATGTTTGTGTGACGGGGCTGGGGAGATACGATACTGGAGCATAAATAAATGGTAGCAATTTTTATCTCTTAAGTTGCTGATTTCTTACAATCAATCCCATCCATTCTTATTCGACGAACATGACCATGAAATTTATTATAGATATGGATTAAATATTATTTAATATCTGCAGGAACGTGACAATTCCAGGTCTATTGAGAATTATGTGAGTGCTGATATCACACTTGTGGCGACTGTATCCACAGGCATTGATATGATTTACTCACATATGTATCCAAACTGGTTGTGTCCCCAAGGGGAAATGACGAAACTGGATCATGCATGAATATTGCATGTGTGACGTTTCACAGGAAGATTATCATCATCATTAGATAAGTAAGATTATTATGAATTTTTATGTAATGTTCTCATGTTGCATTATAAAATACTTTTTAACCATTTAAGAGTGTGTATGTGTTTCATAATTATAGCTTTTAGGCAATTCATATTCAAGCAACATTGGTGTTATTGTTCATGACCTGATGCATAATGTTTGTGCAATGCAGGATTGCGTGTGTTCTGGTTAAATCTCAAACGAGCCAGAGAAGCACGACTGCTCCAATACATAACGATTCTGAATGGGTAAGTTGTTTAAAATGATTTACGGTCGTCTCAACAACGAAAAGGAAGGAAGAAGCAATTTCCTGAAACTAAGGCATGAACTAAATTTTGGACTTTGCATAGTTAGTCTCATAGATGTTCAAGTGCACCAGGCTTCTCAAGAGCGAACTTTATGTGTCACTTAGGCCGATTGGTAATGATGATAACTTGTTTTATTTCATGTGTATTTACAAAGTCACATTATAATACTGATCCTTAGTTGGCATAATATAAACCTAGAATGCCTTTGTCGTGCTGCAGGACTAAGGTTGCCTCATTTTAGTGAAGATAAAAGTAATGCTCAGTCTTTGATCCTACACAAAGACCCCTCTTGAACTTTATTAAACCGACAGACAACAACAAACAAAATGTGAATTAAGAGGACTCGGCTTATTTTAAAGACGGTTATGAAGTGTCTGGGCATTCGCATATCGATCCATTACTATTTATCAGAGATTCAACATAGAAGCTTGGCTCTTTATATGTGATTTCTAATGGAGAAGGATCCAATAATACATTGGGTTACACCCTCAGTTCTTCAGTTCTATATATATATATATATATATATATATATATATATATATATATATATATATATATATATATATATATATATATATATATATATATATATATATATATATATATATATATATATATATATATATATATATATATATATATATATATATATATATATATATATATATATATATATATATATATATATATATACATATATATATATATATACATATATATATATATATGTATATATATATATATACATATATATATATATATGTATATATATATATATACATATATATATATATATATATATATATATATATATATATATATATATATATATATATATATATATATATATATATATATATATATATATATATATATATATATATATATATATATATATATATATATCTATATATATATATATACATATATATATATATATATATATATATATATATATATATATATATATATATATATATATATATATATATATATATATATATATATATATATATATATATATATATATATATATATATTTGGTAAACGTTATTTTCTTATCTTATAATCTAAAGTCATTTAACATTCTTTCCGTGAGTACAAAAAGGTTCAATTTTTTTTCTTAATTACCATTTTATTTAAACACAAAAATAATTAAATTAAATGTCTTTATATTGATCTAAAACTGTAAATTAAAAATTCATTTACATAATATTTTTTAAAATAAAATTGCAAAATTGGCTAATATCATAGTTGATAAAGAAGGAAACATATTATAAAATAAAATATACCTATATGAAAGGTTAATCGACTAATATCATTGTTGATAAAGAGACTAAGTTTAAATATTTTGAACTAAATTTGATAAATATTAGTTTTAACAAACGAAAACAAGATAAATGATAACTAGAAGTTATACCCGTCCATCGGACGGGTTTTGCCACTAGTATATATATATATATATATATAATATATATATATATATATATATATATATATATATATATATATATATATATATATATATATATATATATATATATATATATATATATATATATATATATATATATATATATATATATATATATATATACTAGTTGCAAAACCCGCCCGATTGGCGGGTATGACTTGTGATTTTCATTAACATTTTATTATTTGGCAAATTATTGTTGTTATAAACATTTGTGTTTTAGAATTTTTATAAACATGTATAGCAAAATATAATTAAGAAACAATAAAATTTCATAATGTGTCTAAAAGAACCATTCGAGTTAATAAAACATAGAAGAAAAGGCAATATGTCATGCTTTATCAGATATGTTGCATGCCCTTGTTCTCTTAACAGATGCTCGAAGTCATATTTTTTTATAGTCTACAGCTCGATTTTAGAAGAGTCCTAGGGTGTTTTAAGATAGCTTCAGACGTGATACAAACCAACAAAAGAAATAATGATATTTAAAAAGATTGCAGTTACAAACATAGATGTAGAAGTAAAAAAAAAAGTTGAATGATACCAAAAACCTCAAAAATGGCACAATAGTAAGAAAAAGAGAGTTTGATGATTTCTCATAAGAAAAAAGTTTGGTTTCGGTGCTTTTCCACTTACATATGTATGTTTTCAATCAAATTATTCCTTAAAAAATTTTATGCTATCCGAGGAGGGTTTTTGATGAAGTAATTTAATGAGTTCAATCTTAACTTCTCGTTAAAATGTCACCGCAACATGCGCTCATTATCTAGCTCTTGATCTTTAGGGAAAGGTCAGTCGACACCCAAAAAGATGCATGAGTCCATGATGATTTCCACGCCTATTTAAACTTTTTAGAAACTTTTATACTAAGATAATTTGTCATTTGAAAAAAATGTTGAATGTACATTTGATCTTGCATGGATTTTTCGATTCTAATTTGTTTTGATATAGTAAAAAGAGGGTATTGATTTAATCATTTAATAAATTATTGCAAGTGACTTTTTTAATATGTATGGCAAGCTTAGAAAAGCTTCCTTTAAACAGACCTTGAATCTATAAGAAATCTTTAGTGCTAGTTGGTGGAACTAAAATGAGGGTATACATTGGGATTATTAATGACAATGAGAGTATTGCTCAATGTTTCGAAACCCGGGTCGAAAAAAACGGGTCAAATTGACCCTGGTTTTACATTTTGGAAACCCGGTATAACCCGTCGGGTTTGAAGCGATCCTGGTTGACCCGGTTCGTGCGACCCGGCCGGGTTTTTTTTTTTATTTTTTTCGATTTTTTCGTTTTTTTTTTCGTTTTTTCGCGATATAATTATACGTATTTGTAACGTAACTTTGTTTTTACGTGTTATATTTGTTAGTAAATGGTGTTTAGGCCAAATATATGAAGTATTCACGATTTATATTTTTATATATATATATATATATATATATATATATATATATATATATATATATATATATATATATATATATAGTAATATTGGAAATATTTAAATAAAATTTTTTAATTGAAAACCGGGTCGACCCGACGGTCCAACCGGTTGAACCGGTGACCCGGTAGCTCGACCGGGTCGATAAAACCCGGGTTTTAAAACATTGGTATTGCTTATTGAATTATGGGGGTATAGGCAGTATTTTTAAACCCGGTTGGCCCGGCGGGGTCAACCGATTGACTCGGTTTCGGTCGAAAAAAGGGTCATATTGATCCGGGTTTTATATTTTCGAAACCTAGCTAGACCCGCCGGGTTTGGGGTGACCCGGGTCACCCCGGTTCTCGTGACCCGGCCGGGTTTCGATATTTTTGAGTTTTTTTAAAAATAATATATAAATTTTACGTATTTACGCTGAAATTTTTATTTTTACATATTATATTAGTTGGTAAACAATTTATATCTTTAATATACGTGAGTTTCTATGGTTTTTATATATAATTTTTTTTAATTATTAAAAAATATAAAAAAATTATTTTTTTAGAAAACTTGGTTAACCTGGGTCGACCCGGACCCGATAACTCGATCGGGTGGATTTAAAAAAGGGGTTATTATTAATTTACATATGGGATAATTAATGACCGAACATGTTCATAATTATTCTTTACAACGTTATCTTGCATTTCATGTTTGTGAGGAAAATAAGTCTTTGCACCATCTCTCTAATTATTTTGTTTAGCATGGGATATATACTTTAATTTGGATATTGTACTCTTCATATCATTGAAATTTCTTTTTTTATTGAGTTTATACAAAATATAAACAACTTTCTATTATGGAAACAAACTTTTCTTTGCACATAAGAAAGCTCCAGTTATCTTATATAAATCATAAATAATAAAGTAAACACGGTTAAAAGTAACTTGTCAAGTTATCTTAAATATAAATCTATTGTTTGTAGTTATCACGTGTGTTGAAAGTTGAGCCTTAGTGAGTGCCAATAAAGGGTGTCGTTTATAACAGAAAAGACTGACTGATGTTGATTACCTCTAAATGCAATTCGCTCACTTCTATTTGTTCTAACATGCTACAACTTTTTGTCTACAAAATTGCAGAGTGCTTTGTGTTCCTTGTTTGCACAAGGTGGTCGAATTCATCAATTCACATAGATTCGGAATCATGTAAAGCAAGCTCATCATCAACGCCTATTAGATATGTTGATTGGAATAGTACTCCATTAGTATTTTCTGATACTCACTCAAGCGATCGCTCCAGACAAATTGGTACTAATCCTGAAGCAATGATGGTCGCCATATGTTGTTTTAGAAAGAATGATACTATCAAGTTTCAATTCTTGCAAGCAGATATAGACTTGTTTATTACTTTGTTAAGTTATTCAGGTTTATAAAACCTAATCTTGAATTACGCAGATGTTTATATTCAGTTTGCAAGTGTCATACTTTTTTGAGTCTTTTAAAACCGAAACCTAATACTGAACTACGCAGATGTTTATATTCTTAAATGCAACAAAAAATCTCTATTATATAAGGCCGGCAAATCTAAATAGTGAACCAAAAAAGCTTATAAACATTCTTATATCATGCCTCAAATTCAACATAACTATCTCAGTTTACTTGTTCCAATCAATAAGTAGAAGTTTAAAAATACCCTTTTAAGAATAGATCAACACCTTCAGCAAAAATCTACTACATATTAGCATTCATAGATTGAAATTGATTCCCGCTGCCTCTAATTGTCTGTGAATCACAAACAGGAAACTGAACTATTTTTTCCCATGCCAACAATATTAAGTTACTTAAATAAAGTATGGGTAAGTCTCTTTTCTGCCGCTAATTTATGGTAATATGCTTGCATTGATAAATACAAAGACGATTTTTCCTGTTAGACATCTATTTCATTTTTTTAGACACAGTCAAGAAGGATGCATATTTCACATAGCAAAAATCTCACAAATTTCAAAAGTTATATTTTTTAACGTTTTATATATTTTAAAATTTGAAGCCAACTATATTATACCTGAGCAGAAACCGTTCACGCAATCATCTCCGTATCCATGGTTATGACATTTATGTTTTGGGAAGAGAGCGTATTACACCGTAGATAGGGTTTTACCAAGTATTTTGGCTATACATATATATTTATTTATGCTTATGAACAATTCCGTAAGCAGGGTTCAAAAACATAGTTGTCATATGATCTCTTTGTACTATTAAACTTAGCAAAGAAACCTTCCTGCAAGTCGAAAGAGGCCATATTTGAGTACAGACTTGTCCCCTTGTCTGAACTCGTCTGCATATACCGCAGATGTATCTGATTCTATCTAGTGTTTAAAAAACTCACCTAGTTGCTTCTCAAAGTCAGATCTTTTACCCTTTTTTGACGACTCCTGAGTAGGTGCAGATGAGGAAGATGATGAAGTTGAAGCAGCATTTGTATTACTGGAACCAGCCATGAGCTCGGAATCCAACTACATGTGAGCTAGCACTTGACAGATCCCATCTTCAACATCAGATGGAAGATTAGAGTATGCATGATGCAATGCCTGTGTATAAGAAATTAGCGAAGACCATAGTTAAATTTACAGTCAATTACACTGAGATAGTCTTTGGAAAGTTTGTCCTCTGATGGATTAAATATACGTCTATTAAACTTTACAACCATGAAAGAGTAGTCGAGTCAAACTAAGCTTTAATGAAGAAACCATAACAAACCTGCGTTTTGCACAGAAAGTCATCACCAATTAGTCAACTTGGGTTCGATAATCACGAACCTGCAAGATATATAGTGAATGATTATATCAAAGAACGATTACAATGATTATAAACTGAATCCGCAAAACACAAAATGTAGAAATTAATTCCAAATATTACCATGTACAACACAACATTTAGTAAAGCTCAAAAACTTTCTGTATGCTACTTCAGTTTGAACGTATTATACAAAAACATACATAGTTGTTGATCTTATTAATAGCTCACAGTCGGACACTTGACCCGTTTTATTTTGGGCACATCCCCGACCTCTAAATCCCAAACATTGCAACAGGTTTTGTTCAAACACAGTTTGTGCAACAGAATCATGAAGAATCCAAATACTTTAATCGCTAAAGAACAAATACTCTCAAAATACACAAAGTATATAAATTAATCATGCAACCATATCACTCGAAATACTTGGAAGTTTTAATTTTTCTATTCACATAGTTGTTGAACAAACAGAAACTGCATGAACCAACTCACGTAGTTACTCTATACGAAAATATTTGTAATTTTCACAGATGAAGATCTGAACGGTACCCGTTTTGACTCCTGCACTTTCGAAAGAAGCTCAATTGAAACAATATCTGTTAGAACAAAAATTTTGACACCTACTCATTTGTTCACATTTACAGGAGAGTGTTACTCCCCGTATTGCTTTGACAATAGTTGAATAGTTAGAATATGAATGTGTGGCTAACACGTTCTTGTTATCTTAACTAATATGAGTTCATATGTTGATGCTCTCTGTGCGGTAATCATCATTTTCACCATGAATTTCTTATCTTTTATTTGTTTCTCTAGGAAATAACCAACGTGTGTAACTAATGAATAAATGAGTGGCATCACTGGTAGACTCTAATTTGATTCATTTTCATAGATGATACTCAAAGATAAATTGAAAAAAGCAGCCAAAAAGGAATAAAACGGGGTATATCAGAATGCATATTTGGAAATGCTTTGTCTGCACTGAAAATAAGCATGAAACAGCCCCTTATTTATATTAGAGTGCTTTTTTACTACATAATAAACAGATAAGAAGTCTCATTCAAATACCTAAAGCAGATAAGCACTTAAATAAGCATTCCCATACCCCTCAAATATTTGTTGACAAATGCCAAAACATAAACGAATTGTACGAAAAGTTGGATCTAAGGTGATTTGCAAGCACCTATGATATTCAAAATTAGAAGATCAATGTTTGAGAGTCATATTATGGTGCCGTTCTAAAAAACAAAAAGAAAAAAATAAAAATAAAGTAAAAACGCAATAGTTACATGTAATGACATGGTCATTATTATATATACCATTTATCAAGGTTTCATGATCGGACTTATTTTATAAATTTTGTATATATGTGTGTGCATGAGTTAGAGTTACTAAAAATTAAAGACAGTGTTAATATGGGAAATAACAATTTACCATGTGAATATAAAAACTCACATGTTATAGCTCTGACGGTCTCGCTAGAGGCATCCTTCTGGATAATATTGTTAGAAAAAAGAAGCTTAATAAACATCAGAACCTGAACTGATGTATCAGTATTACTTGAACCAATCGGATCAAGTACGATTTGGACCCCACCAGCTTTTGGAACTGCTCTTTTATCTGAGCGACGATTCATCATAAGATTCTGAAGATGTAAATATTCTCTCCAAAGCTACCTCTACTAAATCTGAAAGAATGTCTACTTTCTCCATTGTATCCACCTGGTTTTTCAGCAATTGCACTTCCAACACCAAGCATATTCCATGCTAAATCCAAGTCGGATTCATCCTCGTCAACATCACTTCCTTCAAAATTTGTCTTCCTTATTTTCTTCATCACCGCCTGTCATCTGAGAAAAAATCGCACATGAGAAATATGTATTGTTTCTCTAGGGGATACGGTCCATGACCTTCTCTTACTACACCAGGTTTTAGTTTTGTTTAGTAACAGAAATCCAGACGGTGATTTCTATAAACAAATAAATGTTTACGTTCATTTCTTAAGAGTCTGCGCTCACAGTTTGAGTCTTTCTAGATCAATTTAAACCCTCGGAATAGCAATGGTTAAAATGGGTTAAATCTGAACTCAAGCATTCTGGGCGATAATGAAATCGGATTAGTGGAAGCCCATATAACTATTATATTTTACATCTTTGGTACCTTTATGTAAGTAGTACCTTACTTCAACCCAATGATGGAGATATGTTTCTTGAAGTGCAACAGGTCCCACCTTTCATCAACAACTTCTGCATTGGAACTTTTCATAGCAATATGACCTAGTGAGAACTCGATATCAAACTTACTTCAGCAACAAAATGCACCTTTAAGTTGGTTATTAAGCGGAAATAACAGCAAGCAAACTGCCAATTTTCTGCATCAAAATCAGCAACCACAAGAGGTTTTTTCCTGCATAAAAATTCAGCAACCACCATGTCTCTGCGCAAAATTTCAGCAAAACAAAACAATGAGTACAAACACTTTTCAGCACATAATTTCAGCCACTAAGCAATCATTTATAGTCAAATTTCCTGCAAAATGTCTTTTGTACCCAAAAAAACATTTTAAGCCCTAGATGTGTATATTAAGATATGTGAATTTAACAAACCTGCTGCGATAAGACTGGAATTATATATTCAGATATATGCGTGGGCAGAATATGTATTGGGCAAAGTGAATGAACCATACATATAAAGCTAATGATGAATAATATACATAGATGTGTTTTCCTCGCTAAGTGGTGACTGAATCATATCCGCATTTTGTGACGCACAGGTGCATTTACACTTAAGCCACATATCTGCAAGACAAGATTTGGTAATCTGTTTTCATGAGTAGTTGCAGATAAGGAGCGAATATTGTGTCTACTGCTCTACTCATAGCAAACCTGAATCAGAACAAATCAGAACCGGAAGAAGTCCATTTCGAATTGCTGCAAAAGTTCAAGCTGATCGGTTAACAATTTCTCACGAGATAGATCTCAGGGGCACGACCACTTATGTCTTGCTTGATAATGGAGGAAGAAGCTCATTGGCCAAATTCACAATCTCAAAAATATAAAGATCAAAACATAAATAAAAAAAGCGTTGACATTAGACAAACAACTGTTGAAAGTAAACCTAGACACCGCAAAAAACGTTATGCGCATGTGCACACACGATACAAATATGGTATTATGACATATACATGAAATAAAACGTACGTGATCTGTACATTGGCGTTTTTTGTTTTACGAAAGACATATTCGCATGATCCGGATTAAGAAAAGTGCTCAATATCTTTTGAGATATACTGCCATGGCCATATTTTGATGTCAAAAATGTTAATTGAATTTAGACCCTGTTATCAACATATTTTCTTTACATAACATCCTCTTTCTGATGTAAACAACTTACCGGTGTGTTTGGTACAGCTTCCTCACCAGTAGGATCTACGTCGGTTCTTTTGCTTCGTCATTACCTTATGTTGGGAGATCAACGCTTACTTTTGGAGCAACTTAAAGTACAACACTCGGTGCTGCTTCGTCAACTCCTTTTGGTGAGATATCCATGATTAGGCAGAAGCCTGTATTTGGTGATTTTGATTAACTACAACATCAAGTCCTTTTGGAAGTTTATTCGTACATAATCAAAATCTGCTACGGAAGTAGTCAGTTTGGCTCGTTAACTTTTGAAGCTGGAGGCCAACCTACGTTTGGTGTGTCAAACACTAAAAAAATATGAGAAAACCATATTGGGTATTCATTTGGAGTTTTTAACTCCCTTTTCGAATCAAGCACCCCTAGCTTATGGTGTTCATCCGTTCCTGCATTTGGTACCCCTCATATTCTGTCATAATAAGTAACTTTGGTACATGACATATTGGGTTAGACAGAATCACTTGTTTTTTGAGCCGTTGGTTATATATTAACCAATAAAGATATGAACGTATTGGATATTGACAAACTCTAATTTTTTTTCCTCAACAAAAAACAACAAAGATATATGTTTGCAAAAGTTTTATGCAAACAGTATAACAGTATATGACATCGTCCTAACATAATGGTTCGCTGGACTCATTCCAACAAAGTAAGAAACTGCCGTTGGTGAAGCCCATTGACTTCAAATGAACATCAACGAAAGCAAAATCCCAATACGAATCATGAATATCAGAATTAATAAAAAAGAAAATCGATTGACCAGGGTGTGTGATTGCATGTGTTTTTTGTAATTTAGGGTTCGATTGACCATACCTTCTTTTCTTCAGGGTGTGCGATTGTAGGTGTTTTTTTAATTTAAGGTTATGATTGACGGATGAATTCACAACAATTTTTGGAAGGATATATAATTATATATATCAAACGGAGTCGTGTTAAGCCAAGCCCAAAAAAAAGCCCATGTGCTGACTGGGATTAGTGCCCTGATTGATGATGTGGCAAATCCCTCCTCTTATATATAATGTAAAGATATATATATATATATATATATATATATATATATATATGTATATATATATATATATATATATATATATATATATATATATATATATATATATATATATATATATATATATATATATATATATATATATATATATATATATATATATATATATAGTGTAACTTTCTTTTTAGAACTCATATTAGTGCGAGAACTGACAGAACTTTTTTTGGACCATTCGATGAAGTGATCAGTGGTTAAAAATAAACATGGCAGTTTTGTAATTAAATTAAAAACATATTATATCCACTTAAACGAAAAAGGGTATTCTAGGCTTTTACTAAATATACTGATAATAAACAAACCGATTTAATTCAAAATAAAACCATACACATCAAACCTACTCACCATATTCACACATATCTTTTCTCTCCTCTAAATCTTACCGCCGCTTCATTTTTTTTCTCAACATAATTTCACCGAAAAATCACGATTAACAATTACCACCACCATCGTTCTCATCATTTACATCGATGGATCCATGTGAAAATTGTTTGTGGGTTGTGTAAACTATATGTAGGCTGTTTGTACAACACGAAGAACACGAACAAAAGATTAAATTGTTGGTCGTTGTTTTGGCTTCAAGAAAATGAAAAAAGATGCTTCATGTAAGATTTTTTTATTGTTTCTTCTTTTTACGGATTTTTTTAATATTACTGAAAGATAAATGATGGGCTGGTATTTTTTTAAGACTTGTTAATGGTTATCTTCATGAACCTGATATTTTAAAAAAAGTTGGTTGTGTTCTTTTCAGATTCATCAAGTTGTGTCATTGAGTTATTATTATAAATTATGCAATATAGGCAAAAATTACTTGTTATTAACATTTTGGTAGAGACAAAAAATAGTCAATTTACAAGTAAAATTTATGTTTCGTACGTTTGATGTAAAATAATAGTCAAACATTGCATTTGATTTAATGCTAGCGTTGACCGACCATTATGATGTTAGTTTTTAATACTATTTTTAATATGAGTTGAATGTAAATGGTGATATGTTTAATCTATGTTTTGATAGCAAAGTTTCATTCGTGATAGATAATGTGTGGCGAGGACGGTGTGCAGATCTATTTAATAGATGATGTGCGGCGAGGATTCGTGATCACAAGGTAAGTGATTTATCAAATTTTTCAATATTTAATAGCTGCTCAAATTTGTTTTTACTCATGCTTGGAGTTTGTAAAAAGTATTTGTTTGCAATTGCTTGTTAAGATAAATTTTTGCTTTAGTTGTATGTTTTTCTTAACAATACATGCATGTTTTTTTAACAATACATGTATAACTTTATTTAGGTAAAAGGATTTTATAAGGTAATAACATGTATTTTTTGTAACAAACATGTATGACTTTATTTAGGTAAAAGGATTTTATAAGGTAATAACATGTATGTTTTTTAACAATACATGTATGTTTTTTAATAATACATGTATGTTTTTTAACAATACATGTATGATTTTATTTAGGTAAAATGATTTTATAAGGTAATAACATGTATGTTGATGAGATTTAGTATTACGGGGCATATGTGTTCTCGGCTAGTTTCATGCTGAGAACATTTTTGTAATTTTGTGTAATTGATTTTGCACTCAAACAAATTATTCATTCTCGGTTATTTATCTTCTATGTTTAGATTTTTATTGTTTAACCTTTTGACTCAAGTAAGCTTTACTAACATTGGTTCTAACATATATGTTCTTTCACAGTTTTAACATTTGTTCAGACATATTTGTTTCTAACGGTTAAAATTTCGTTCGGACATATATGTTTCTAATGGTTTTAACATCAAACTATTTTTTTTGCAATGTTGCGATTTGGACGAATTAGTATGCGGCATCAGAAGAAATACATTTTTTAACGGAATACATGCATGTTCGTTCAAGGCGTGCACCTAGCTAAAAGAATTTGATGAGAAACTAAAAGAACAAGTATTTTTTGGAGGCGGACAAGTATGTTTTTGGAGGCGGACAAGTATGTTTTTTTGGAGGCGGACATGTATGATTTTTGGAGGCGGACATGTATGTTTTTGGAGGTGGACATGTATGATTTTTGGAGGCGGACAAGTTTGTTGTTGGAGGCGGACATGTATGATTTTTAGAGGCGGACATGTATGTTTTCGGAAGCGTACATATATGTTTTCTAGAATATGCCCACACATGTTTGAAAGAGAGACTTCAAATATATATTTTTGTTCACGTATGCTCATTTGCATTAAATATTATATTAGTGCATGTGTACTTTTGTTTTTTTAGTAATTTGTATTTCAATTGATATGAAATGTGTTTAACATTTATATTTTTAGTGTGCTATAAATTTACATTATTCAAACAAAATATATGTTCAAGTGACAGGCCGAAAAACATGGATGTTTATGGAAAAGTTTAAAAAATTGTCTAGTATAAAAACGTTTATATTATTTAATACTAAAAAAACATACATGTAAAATTCATTTTTTTTTTCAAAACATGAATGTTTTTTTATTTTAATTATGAGAATTTAAAAAACAAAACAAAAAATAAAAAATAAAAAATTTCAAAAATTAAACGATTAAAAAATGAGATTATTTTTAAAAATAATAAATAATAAAAAATGTATTTTACAATTATACCCTTTTCAATAAATAAAAATCATTAATATTTAGAAAAGTTTCATTGGTCTAAAAAAGTTCTGATAGTTCTCTCACTAATATTGGTTCTGAAAAGAAAGCCCCCTATATATATATATATATATATATATATATATATATATATATATATATATATATATATATATATATATAGGGGAGCGTTCAATGCAGAACCACTATTTATTTACAGAACTTACAGAACCATAATAATTAATCCCTACACCCTAAAATTCAAACCCAAAACTCTAAATCACACTCTGTGAAGTCTAAATCCCAAATTCTAACCCTTAAACCCTAAATTTTAGACCTTAAATTTAAATTCTAAATCCTAAAAGAAATGATAACTTATAGTTCTGCAAGTTCTATATATAATAATGTTTTTGCATTTAACGCTCTAAATCCCACACCCTAAGCAGTAAACCTTATACAATGAACTTTAAAGCCTTAAATATAAAGCCAAAACCTAAAATCATACACCATAAACCCTAAAATAGATAGAAACTAGTAGTTCTGTAAGTTCTACACAAAAATAGTGGTTCTACATTGAATACTACACTATATATATATATATATATATATATATATATATATATATATATATATATATATATATATATATATATATATATATATAATATATATATATATATATATATATATATATATATATATGAGGCTAAGTTTGACTAGGAAAATGAAAGAGGTGCCACGTCATATGCCTACATGGCCTTTTAGAGGCATCCCATTGGTTAAGGGTTATATTTGATTTTATTTGGAAGCTAGATCTTTTAAATCGAAATATTTATTTCGGCATATATTTAATAACTGTAAATTCTATATTCGGAATGTTGATGAAAAAGTTAGGTGATCCTTGCTAGACCCGAATTAGGCTTAATTCGGGTTGGCTGGGCTCCGGCTCCTGCACCAAGTGAACTATCTGGTTGGGATCCTGCACACTAAACGATACGCGTTAGGCTTACCGTGGGAAGGTTTCCTACGATTAGACTCCAGCGTGAGAGTAAGTAATCGGTTAGGGTTTTATGTGAGTTGAGAGTTTAGAAAGTAAAATCTTTGTGGAACCCTTGGGGGTTCCTTTTATAGGCAGTGGAACCCTAGTGGGCTGCCACTGATACTTTGGCCCCAAGGAAAGGATAACTATCAGAATTAGAATGATTGTTATCTTCTAATTATGGTAGTGAATATCCTCCTCTTTTGGGGTAAACCTATTCCTAGACAGAATATGATTTTGTCTAACCCTATGTCGGCCGCGCCGGGCCGTGGGCCGCACACATGTGTGCGGTCACTGTTCATCCAAGCCCATAAGCTTGAGTGACATTATTCCCACCCATATGTGATGGGCCGGATACGGGTAGTACCCGTGGGCCGGGTTCCTGACCCGGCTGGGGACTATACGTCATCATGTCCCCCCAGTCTAGTTGTTACAGCCGTAGGCGTAACCTCTAGACTATCAAGGTGCTCTCCGGATGTACCAAGAAAGACCTAGGGGAATAAAAAATATTGGAAATGTTGTTTTGGCCGCACGTGACGGCCCGCCTTAGGAATATTTTTTGAATAGCACCTCAGCCGCACGTAACGGCCGAGACAAATTAAATGTAGTATTAAATGCGGTCTTATGTAAGAGCCGCATATCCCGACACAAGAATAAGAACATTAATGGTAGTCAACTTTCCATTCGCACGCCTGCAAAAAGTGCACCATTAATGCCCACCATTGAGCCACGTAAAACTGCCAAGAAGCGACCCATGGGCCCCCCTCTGATTTTGCAGAAGTGTCAGAAATCCTATCCGTTGGATAGGCATGGTGGCCTACACGTGTCGAGCATCCACGTTACCTCGGAAACCGAGGCAACCCTATATAAGAGTTGGTATGTGTGTTTGTTACACACACAACTCCCATCTCCTTCCGCCATTGTTATTTTCAAGCTTTTACTCCCAAAACTTTGCCTTCTTTTCCACGGACTTCCTTCGCCGCAGGTTAGATCATCACGCCCTTAAAAACCTTTTTATAAAACATGGTAAAGGACAACCCACTTATCACGGATGTCCTCAACGTGATATCAGCGGAAAAATACATCGACTTCCTGTCGAAGTATTATATTCCCGAAAGCGTACACCCCCTATCCAGGTGAAAGTGAAGCGATTACGGATGCACCGGCGGGGAAAATAGGCGTGTACACACGCCTGTTAGACTTGGCCAACTACCGTATCCCCATGTCCAAATTCTTGGTAGACCTACTATTGTATTATGACTTCCACATAACCCAGCTTCACTACATAGGGGCGTGTAAAATCAACCAGTTTTAAATTACATGCCATACCTGTGGAGTAACCCCAACCGTAAACCTTTTTAGGGATTTTTATTTTCCCCAGCTAGTGAATGGGTGGCTATCGTTTATAAAACGATCCGGGAACGCCCCTATGACGTATAGGAAGCCTCTAGACTCCCATAAGAACTGGTACGACCACTACTTCTTTGTAGATGAGAAGGTATCTCCTACTCCTTTCGTACTCAAAACCAGAGCACCCAAAGATTATCCGCCCAAAGCCAAAGACTATAGTAGCAAAGACTTGAAAATACTAGATACCCACCGCACGGAATTCCATAGAGGGTTGCCAAAACACTTCCTGTGCTTAGTAGGAATAAGCCGCCGCTACTTTGGGAGGGATGACCTATATCCGTGCTTCCTGACGGAACAGGGAGAGGGTAGGTTTACTTTATACCTTGTAAATGTGAAATGCCATGCATATTTGTAAAACCTTACTAACCCACATATCATAAATGTTCGTAGAAATGAATCTACACGGGTTAATACGCCAGGGCGACCCCATGAAGGTGCCCGAAGGGTTCCGGCCACTGAAGGAGAATGAGCTCCCCCTACTGGAGGCGACCGCTGACCGCACCATGTCGCTCGAAGAAACGTCCGAGCCCAGATCGGATGAAGAAGAGCCCGTCATTGAGAAATCCCCATTGGATTTCCATAATGAAGATGGTGAAGAACCACTGTTGGAGGGGGGCGCAACCAACCAGGAAGAGGAGAATGACCCCAATGAAGACACTACTCAGGCATCCGGGTCCGCCCCGCTCACATCTAGGAAGAGAAAGACCACCAGGAGGTTGGCAAAGAAGATAGGGGACGAGGCCGGAGCCGCGAATGCTCCCCCAAAGAAACTGAGGAAGGATCATCCGCAGTACCAAGAGGTGAGTGGTACTGCGACCGCTCAGGCCGACCCCACCCCGAACATGGGAGGGCAAGTCTTGCGAGTCACACCCGTGAGCGCCGTAGCTCCTACCTGCCCAGACCCTACCATTGATACCTCGTAAGTATCCTTCTAATATGATTCGTGTCATTATATAATGCGTAGACTAATTTTGCCATGTCACAGGGCTAATCCGTCGGCCGTAGCGCAAGAGGAAGAAGTGGGGAGGAATCCATCCCCCGCACCAACTAACAAACCCCCATCCCCTGCTGCAACACACGCCAAGGAACCACACCCCGAGGGGCCAGAAGAAAGCCTGCGCCTAGCATGGAACCTGTCAAGCTTGACAAGGTTGGAAGCAGAATCTGAGTGCTCAGAATTTATTGAGCACATCACCCCGCCAGTCCTTGCACAAGATTTAGACGAGTTGGATCATGAGGCCCTTCTTGAGCAATTTGACGTGTCGTCCGCACACCAAGTGAGGGTGGGAGCTGCTTTGAGACGCCGTTTGATCACGGCCCTTACAAATGTGAATCGGGCAGATAAGAAGATAGCCCGTCGTGAGGCGATGGTCGTGAAAAACGAAAAGACCATCGCGTCCTTGCAGGCAGCGCTGGTGACAGCCAAGGCGACGGTAAAAGAGCAAGCTCATCACGCCGACACCCGAGAGAAGCGCATTGCCGAGCTCGAAGCCCTTGTAGCCGCATAAAATAAGAAGGTATACTTTCGAAATTTTTGCACATATACTCAAACTCTGGGTATTCATTTGACCAAAAAAGTATATATCCTTGTAATAACTCGAAATTTTATATGCAGGTGTCTGCAGCCGAAGCTGCTACCAAGGCCGTGACCGTGCAATCCTTCAACATCGCCCAAGAGCGTGATGCGCTGAAGGATGAGTTGACACAGGCGCAGACCAACCTGGAAGAGCAGGCTGCCTCAGCGGATGAGAAGCTAAGCAAGATGGCCATAAGTTGTGCTGAGAGACTATGCCCCCCCCCCCCCCTGCTATCCGCTATAGCTGGACGCAGGTGGATAATCGGGCAATGACTGCGACTTGCTGTGAGCAGGGCCTTGGAAGCTCCACACGTATTGCAGGCATTTGCCGGGGTCGTATCCGATGGAATCGACCGTGGTAGACATGAGGGCTTAGTCAAAGCTGCGGAACTGATAGGAAAAAATAAAGATATCATGCAACATCCCTACCACAATCCCTCCGCCGCGGATAATATGACCGCGTCCATGAATGCCTTGGCGGAGATCCAACACCCTCTCTTGGATGAGCTTGAGACACTTAGAGACGCTCCAAACGAGGCAATAATGTCCCGGCTGACTGCGGACCCCATCCCTTTGACCTTGGCCACTTATGATTCCGCCTCTAAAATGATGAAAGGTGAGAAACTGCTTGCAGAAGCATTGGATGCGATTGCGGTCAAAGCCCAGCATGGGAAGGATGCTCGTGGGGAGGTCCTCCGTGCTCTGATTGAAGACGGGAAGAAGGACATAGGGGAATTCCTACCCCCTTGTAATTTATCAGTTGTAAACATTTGTAATTTTATTCATCCGTGCATGTACACGGCTAAGACATATGTGAAATGACTGCCTTTTATATGGAAGTCCGTGATTACCACGGCCATTTTGTTATTTATTTTTGAAACTTGTGTATCTTCATTTTGTTTGAACATTGTATGCCAATACCGCATGACATGTCACGTCTTACACAAAAGAAAAGATACCTACAAGCCTATAATTTACTAGACATGCGACGTGCGTCTTTATTGTGCGGAGCACTGCGTGAGTACGGCATACGAAACTTACCACAACGTCTTGTGAGTAAGGTGTCTAGTAAGGATACATGATCCGTGCGGCTGGGGTTGCATCCCTCTTACGCGGCAAGTTGAATTAGTAGGTTCACTTAATCCTCTTACCCCGCCTGGAGGCGTATAGTACATGTACAGTAATTTGAATGAATGCATACGAATGAAACATGACATATTATAATAACAACTAAAATTCATATGACTGGCAAAAATCTAAAAAAATGATTTGCACGAAACAAGCTGTGGAGCTAGCTAGGCGCCACGACATTTTATTAAAACGTTTACATTTTTTGTTTGAACAAGAATGATAAGTCCTAAAAACAAAAAAGGAACCTAAACAAACATAAGAAGAAAAACAAATAAGCCGCATGGTTCTTCATTAAAGCCATATATAGCAAAGCACCCATGCGGAGGCCGTAGCTTTCAAAGATATCACCTTTTGAGATTGGAGATGTTCCATGTGCGTTCTAGGTCGCGGCCATCCATGTCACGTAACTTGTATGCACCTCGTCCCAAGGCTTCCGTGACTTCATAAGGTCCTTCCGATTTAGGGCCCAGCTTTCCTGTATTCTCCGCTCGACTCGCTTCGTTAGCACGATAGACATAATCTCCCGGTCGGAAAGAAACACCTTTGACCTTAGCGTCATAATAAGCCTTCATTTTAGCCTTGGATTTAGCCTCATTGATGGCTGCCACCTCCCTTTTTTCTTCCAACAGATCTAGGTTGATTCGCAGCTGCTCGTCGTTCGTAACGACATTAACCTCCGCCGTGCGAATGGTAGGCATTCCTATCTCTGCTGGTATAACAGCTTCCGTGCCGTAGGCCAATGCAAATGGAGTATCTATGTTGGCTGTTTTGATCATAGTTCTATGCGCCCATAGCACATGTGGTAACTCATCGACCCATTTGGCGCTTCGTTCATCCAGACGCGCCTTGATGCCATTTCCCAAGCTTCTATTTGCTCGTTCCACGAGGCCATTTGTCTGCGGATGCTTAACAGATGCGAAACGCCGCTTGATATTCAATGATGCACACCAGTCCTTGAATGGATTATCCGCGAACTGTTTTCCGTTATCCGAGATGATTTCTCCTGGTAGGCCAAAACGGCACACAATATGCTCCCAAACAAACTTTTTAACTTGTTTGCCTGTGATGGATTTGACTGCCTTGGCCTCTATCCATCGTGTGAAGTAGTCCATCGCGACAATCAAGAACTTAACTCCCCCCGCGGCTACGGGAAACGGTCCTGCGATGTCAATTCCCCACTTATAGAATGGCCATGGGGATGTAATAGGTGTAAGCTCCTGCTGCGGATATCGCGGCACTAGTCTATGCACTTGGCAATCACTACACTTGCGAATCATATCGCGTGCGTCCCTGTGCATGGTAGGCCAATAGTATCCTGTTCGTAAGGCTCGAGCTACCACAGATCGTGGACCTGCGTGCATGCCGCATAACCCTTCATGTATGTCACTGATTACGTAAGCGGCCTGACGTGGTCCAACACACCGCAGCCACGGCTACAAGAAAGAGCGCTTGTAAAGGATGCCTTCT
Organism: Glebionis coronaria; assembly: GCA_025667525.1. Lineage (NCBI taxonomy): Eukaryota > Viridiplantae > Streptophyta > Magnoliopsida > Asterales > Asteraceae > Glebionis > Glebionis coronaria. The sequence continues at coordinate 145,522 of JANFOE010000064.1, forward strand.
CGAAGTTCGAAGTGTTGCGACTTCCTCCTGATGCGCCGTGCTGCTTTTTCCTCGTCTGGAAGGGTCTCACTAGTCAAATAGTTGATAATCGGGGTCATCCATGTAGGTCCATCCTCCTCAACTATAGTAGCGACCTCCCCTTCCGTTATAGATTTCTCCTTGAGTATTTCCACCAAGACTTGTTTGGACAAGTGAGCGAAGCTTGTGGATGCGATCTTGCTGAGAGCGTCCGCCTTCTTGTTCTCGCCTCTTTGCACCTGCTTGATGGAAAATTTGCTGAAAGCCGCGATTAGTGACTTGACTTTTTCCAAGTATCTGACCATGTTGTCCTCCTTAGCCACATATCCACCTAGGATATGGTTCGCAACAAGCCGTGAGTCCACGTAGGCCTCAAGGTTGCAGACTCCCATTCTAGCGGCGATTTTTAAACCCGCAATTAATGCTTCATATTCCGCTTCGTTGTTGGTGGCCGTGAACTCAAAACGGAGGTCGTACGTGAACTCCATTTCTTCCGGATTTGTGAGGATGAGACCAGTTCCGGAGCCATCCGTACACGAAGATCCGTCCGTAAATAGCACCCATGGTTCTGTTGGAGTCTCATCTTGTTTAACAATTGGCCCTTCCTCATCCGGCTTCTCAATCAGGAAATCTGCCAAGATCTGGCCTTTCACAGCCGTCCTTGGCCTATAAGATATATTGTGCTCCCCCAATAAGATGCTCCATTTTTGTAGCCTCCCTACCACATCCGGTCTAGAAATAACCTGCTTGATTGGCTGGTCCGTAATGACTACAATTGGGTGCGCCTGAAAGTACCGGCGCAACTGCTTTGTAGCAAACACTAGTGCTAACACCAATTTTTCCATGGAGGAGTAATTCAGCTCCGACCCTTGTAATGTTCTACTTATAAAGTAGACCGGAGTTTGCACTGTATCTCTATCTGTCATGAGTACCGCGCTTATTGCGCCATGAGTGGCTGAGAGATACATAATGAGTTCCTCCTTTGGCCGGGGAGCTACTAGCATAGGGAGAGATGCAAGATGCTGCTTGAGTTGGCCAAAAGCTTCCTCGGCTTCCTTCGTCCACCGGAAGTCTCCCTTCCTAATGCACTTCTTGAGTGTCGACTTCTCTGCGGATTTAGATAGGAACCTATTCAGCCCGGCTAGTTTCCCATTTAAGGATTGCACCTCCTTCCGTGTCTGAGGGGATGGCAGCTGTATCACTGCGTCCGTTTTCTCTGGGCAAGGTTTGATGCCGTTTGGATCAATCAAATATCCAAGGAACATTCCCTCCGTTGCCCCAAACGTGCATTTCTTTGGGTTTAGCTTCATGTTAATCCTCCTCAGTGTGTGGAATGTCTCTTGGACATCCCGGAGAAGTGCATCCTCCGTATGACTTTTTATAACCAAGTCATCCACATAGACTTCCAAGTTGCGGCCTATCTGTGATTCAAAAGCTTTGTCCACAAGCCGCTGGTATGTAGCACCGACGTTCTTTAGTCCAGACGACATTTTCGTATAGCAATATACGCCCTGGCTTGTATGGAACGCCGTTTTTTCTGCATCTTCTTCCGCCATCTGGATCTGGTGATATCCTTTATATGCGTCTAAGAAGCATTTAAAGGGATATCCACATAGGGATTCCACCTTCCAGTCTATTTCCGGTAACGGGTAACAATCCTGTTGACAGGCTTTGTTCAGATCCGTAAAATCCACACACATGCGCCAACTTCCGTCATGTTTTTTGACCATGACCGGATTGGATAACCACTCGTGGTAGTATACCTCGCGCATGATACCTGCGTCCACTAGTTTCCGTACTTCCTCCAATATTACTTGACTGCGCTCAGGCGCCTGGCCGCGCTTCTTTTGCTTGACGGGTTGGTACCCCTGGCGGATCTGGAGCTTATGTTCTGCTATCGCCCGTGGCACGCCTGTCATATGCTTTGGCTCCCATGCGAATATATCTAGGTTTGCACTTAAAAGAGAGCACATGGCCCTTTTGCCATTATCCGAGAGTGCTCCTCCTATGGATATCTCCTGTTCCGGATAGTCGGGATGAATTGCCACCTTCCAATTGGGAGGTGGTGATCCATCCTTGGGTGGAACAGGTGGAGCCGGTGTTGTCACGGTGTGACACTCGGATGCTGGTACGATTGTGTTGTAAATGATAACGATTCATCCCTCAACAGGGAATTTGATCATTCCGTGCGCCGTGAGGGTACCGCCCGTATAGCCAAAATACCTGGTCTGCCTATGATCCCGTTGTACGGAGAATGTGAGCGTATCACCATGAAGTTCATCCACGCTGTAGTGGAGTGTTCCTCATTCCCAATGGTTACAAGCAGACGTAGTTGCCCTATCGTCCAGATAGTGTCTCCACTAAAGCCGGTGAGCGGCGCCGTGGCCGGTACTAATTGGCTTCTTATTTCTGGGCATAACTGCACAAAACAGTGTTCATACAGTACCTCTGGTGACGACCCTCCATCCACATACATGCGACGAACATTGTGTGTTCCAATGCTTATCTCAATAGTGAGAGGCGCATCAATCACATCGCTTGCTGTGATGGGAGGGAACGAGATTTCCCTGCCGCGTGAAAATTTTTGGCCAACTTTCTGCCTCGTGTGGCGTTGTCTGGATTGGATCATGTATATGGTCGAAGGTTTGTCCTTTTGGGGATCCTTCTTATCATACTTCTTGTTGTCTTTTCCATCCTTCCAATCCTTAACTAAGTGCTTGAGTTTACCTGATTTGATCAGTGACTCAATGTGCTTCTTGAGCTGGATACACTCCTCCGTTCCATGGCCCTTGTCGTTATGGAACTCGCAGAAGCGATTTCCTTGCCGACGTTCCGGCGGAGTTGTCATTGGGGGAGGCCTTGGAAAGTTTGCCCCTTTCGTCAGCAAGATCTCCCGGTAGGACATCTTTAGGGGGGTAAACTTATCGTCCGGCCGTCCTCCTTTGTTCTGGCTCTTATAGTCTGAGCCCTTGCTATTGTTCTGATTGCCTTGACCGCCCGACTGTCTCTGAGACTGGTCGTTTGACCGGTACCCATTTCCTCTGGATGGATAAGCCGCGGCAACAGCTGTTTCTCCTTCTATGAAGTTTCTGACCCTTTCCATGAGGTCATCATATCTCTCTGGACGCTTGTCATTGAGGCGTCTGATCAATTCCCTGTCTGTTATGGCGTGCATGTAGTCAGAGATTTTCAGGAGTTCCGGCATTGTTTTTGTGCGCGTGCACTCATCATTGAAGCGTTCAGTGAAGGCTTCTGTGGACTCCCCCGGCCATTGTTTGACAGTCGCCAATGAGACCGGATCCCTATTATACTTCTTCCTCTGAGTATAATTGTTCTTGAACGCAGTGCGTAGTTCCGTGAAACTATCAATGCTTCGTGGAGGGAGTCCCTCAAACCAGTCACGGGCATTTCCGATCAGAGTTGAATTGAACATTTGGCACCATATAGGCATGGGCCATCGCTCAATTTTAGCCTGCGTATCAAATATTTTAAGGTGATCATCCGGATCACCAGTTCCGTCATAGGTCTTGACACACGCCGGCATGCGACGTTTGGTGTCCTCAGAATAGTTCCGTATGCGGAGGGTGAATGGGTCTTCCCTGGGATCCGCCCATGGCCGGGTGAGCCTAGGGTCATCCCATGGTTCACACCACGGGCGGGAAAGATCCTCCGCTTCTGCATCTCGATAATAAGGGCCACCATAATACTCATCATTGTTTGGTGGTGGTGGAGGGGTACGCCTAGGTCGACGACGCTTAGGCGGATGGTCATCTGAGTCTTCCCCTGACGGGTCTGGAGACGGGGGTGGTGCCCCATCCTTTGGGTGAGGACCACTTTTTTGGGACGAACCAGGAGTCCTTTTCCCAGTGTTCATCCTGTCCCACACGCTCGTGCGGCGAGCGGCTCTGGCCAGCTCTCGATCTGGTCGCTCGGGTGAACCGTCAGACTTATCTCCCCCTTCTCGAGACTGCATTAGTTCCTGTATGAGGCGATCTCCTATGCGCTCAAACACATTCCTAGGTTGAGGGGTTTCCTCAAAGATGCTCTGCTCCTGAGGCCGAGCTTTCCTTTTCCTCTGATTTTGGGAAGAGGTGATTGGTCCGGTGTCACCAAAGTTGAGTCTAGATTGGAGGTTCCTCCCTAGATTTAACCTTGATGCGATCCCCGGGACGATCCTATCAAAGTTCTGCGTGAGAACTCGAGTGAGATCCTCCTCGCTGAGTGGTTGGACTTCCACTTCCTCCTCCACTGATGGTCTGCGCGGCTCCTTGTTAGGAGGATTGGGCGCACTCCCTGGATCAGGGTTATCCAGGGTTGAAGTAGGTAGGGGTGTTATGGAGATCGTGCTCGTCACCCCCAAGGGCTGAAAACCACCCCGGTTACCCGGTCCGCCTGCAAGGCGGCTAGGTGATTGATTGGGGATGAGTATCCCTTCCCATTGGGACTTCCGATTCCCAGGATTCGTGTTCCTGGGATTAGCTTGCGGATGCCCCTTCGTCATTGGAAATTCAGAATGAGGTTTTGTTCTAGCCTAGTGTAATGGGTCCCACGGATGGCGCCAACTTGTGGATGCAAAAGTTGGGTGATCCTTGCTAGACCCGAATTAGGCTTAATTCGGGTTGGCTGGGCTCCGGCTCCTGCACCAAGTGAACTATCTGGTTGGGATCCTGCACACTAAACGATACGCGTTAGGCTTACCGTGGGAAGGTTTCCCACGATTAGACTCCGGCGTGAGAGTAAGTAATCGGTTAGGGTTTTATGTGAGTTGAGAGTTTAGAACGTAAAATCTTTGTGGAACCCTTGGGGGTTCCTTTTATAGGCAGTGGAACCCTAGTGGGCTGCCACTGATACTTTGGCCCCAAGGAAAGGATAACTATCAGAATTAGAATGATTGTTATCTTCTAATTATGGTAGTGAATATCCTCCTCTTTTGGGGTAAACCTATTCCTAGACAGAATATGATTCTGTCTAACCCTATGTCGGCCGCGCCGGGCCGTGGGCCGCACACATGTGTGCGGTCACTGTTCATCCAAGCCCATAAGCTTGAATGACATTATTCCCACCCATCTGTGATGGGCCGGATACGGGTAGTACCCGTGGGCCGGGTTCCTGACCCGGCTAGGGACTATACGTCATCACGGAAAAAATTTGGCTTCAATATTGGTTTAATTAAATATGCACGACTCTTTCTCATTCATATATTCACCTCAAATCATTAAAAAATCTTGAATCTCACAAAAACCTAAACCTAATATTGTTCAAAAAGTATAAGCTATTGGATCACCTCTTATCAATCGTCATAAACAAGCATAGTTATTAGACTACTGTATCCAGCTTCAATGAATTATCTGTTTATATAGTGAGTTTCAATCTTATATCATGTTTATATGTTTTCTATTAACAAATTCGGATTCATGACTTATTTGATCAGTGGTATACATAATTTATCCAAGGTATGTATTTTTCTTTTTATTTTGATTTATTGATGTATTGGCCGATTTGGACTATGTATTATCTGTATCTGGTCAAAGGTGATTGTAATTTCTCATTTTACCACGTATACAAAAACACAGATTGCTTGAGTTTGTATTGCGCGTTATTCCAGATTGCTTGGGTGTGTTGTCTAAATGCACGTTATACTCAAATGTATAATTTCTGCAATAATCATGCAATAATCAGGACACCAGCCACCTTGAGCAGGCCTTGGACAGTCTAAAGAGCTTTTGTGTCAAACAATTTTTGTTTGTGACAGGGTTACCTATACATGTCCCATTAAAATTGTTTAGGGTCCATAGGTGGCATGGTTGTTGACAACTAAACATTTTGATCTTTCACAGGTACTCATAGATGGCCGCGCAGACGAAATAAGCCTCAAAATGTTTCAAATGGCGTAGCGAGGAGACTTAAACCAGAATGAGATCAGGAACGTTTAAGTAATGTGTCACTTGAGGTTGAATATGCAATATAAAATCAGATAAGCCGTACTTGAGGAACGTTAATTATGTAATTTGAAAAAACCACGACTACTTCTTGAATTACAGGCAATGACGGAGAAGACGAGGATAAGCTCGAAGACGAGGATGAGCTCGAAGACCAGGGAGAGTCCGAGGTATACAAAGAGAAACAGGAGGAGGAAGGTTAGAAACACGACTAACAAGAAGAAAAGGGAGAAAAAGAAAAGGTAAATGATTTTTTTGAACAAAAAAACTTATTCAGTATAAACTTAAGAGCAGTACCTGCCGCACCTTACTGATAAAGAGCAGAATAAAGTAAACGTTGTCAAAAAAAGATGAGAATAAAGTCGGATAAACAAAAGATGGCGAGGAGTTGGGTGGAAAATAAAAGAGAAAAGATAAAAGAGCTCGACCTAGAAACAGGAACAAAACCAAAGATGCTCAAAAAGCATCTGGGATATTGAACGGTTGGAGAAAGATGGAGGTTCCTTTTTAGGATGGAGACTACAAAAGCTACATGTTCGATTAGTTATGCAGGCTTATGCTGAGTTCAACCCAGACAAATACTCAAGTTCATTGGAGATGTACAAGGTATACTTCTGGTTGTTGTTATCCTATACATCCCTTAGTGGGAAGTTATTATGCAGCTTTGATAATCTTCTACTGTACATCTGAACGCATCCAACATCATGAGTTATTAACTTATATCATTTCACCAAGTAATGAATATTGTAGATCGATATTAAAATCTTGATATCTTTATTTCACACAAGTAACCCTTGATGAAGATTTTGGAAAACGCTGCCATTTTATCGATACGCATTGGGTGACTGTTGGGAAATATCGATACGCATATTCGTGTTCTTTGTATGAAAATAAAGTGTCAATTTTTATTGACTGTCAAGCATTATGGCTGATCCAGCGTATAAACAAAGACCAGATATGGTACATTTTGAAACGTTTAGTATAATACTGGATAAAAGCCTCCAGATGCTATGATGACTGCTGGCCCACATTCAGCATCCACACTGTATGTGTCGTACCCCTTATCTTTTAGAGCAAGCTACGTACTAATTTGATAAAGATATCATGGAAAATTAGAGTTTAAAAGTTTGATCCCTTTAGTTATGAATGGTCGGTATTTAACGGCTGGCATAGTCAAAATAAATGAATTCCAAATGGATAGTATAGGTAGCGAAAAAAGTTTGCTAACGGGTCAAATGGTTAGGAGAGGTGAAGTAAAAATAATATTTGCGCATCCTTTTTAGTTAATAAGATCTGCTTCACATTATAAATTTAGTAAATGAAAGGTATAAAGTAACATGAAAAAGAAGAAAGAGTGGACTGGGTAAAATAGATGTGTTATAAGATTGAGGTGACAGATTTTAAGAAGTTCCTCCATGTCTGAGTGTCTAACCATGTTCCATCGGATTTATGTTTTATTTAACTTTCACATGCATGTATGTCATTCTTATATTTAATTTTCAGAATGTGAAGATATTCATACAGAGAAGATATAATAATGAAGTTGCAGATAGTTCTCGACAGAAGCAGTTGGAGATGTTTTTTGGATTAAGGCTTTTTATGCATCTTCTATCCGTTAGTGTCAGGACGACCTTTGAATGTATGTAACAAGGATTTTTTATTTAAATGTTTTTAATTTAAGCGCACAAGTTTATTTGATGTCTCTACTTTTCTTGCTAGGTACTTAGTAGACGCTGGTATGAAAACTACCAAGTTACAGGACGAGAAAGAGGTTCAAGATATGGAACATCAGCATCATGAAACTTGAAATGCCAACCAAATATTTGTAGCTTAAACGTCTTGACCTCAATCATTTGAAGTTGAAGATCATTAACCACATGAGTAATTCGAATATTGAGGAGCTAATACTACATGGCTGTGATGATCTTTGGTAGAACTTGAAGTGCAATGTCTAAAGCTCAAAGAGCAACCATCTTAAAATACTCCTCAAAAAACACAGTACGTAACTCCCAACGCACCCTACTAAATTTCCGAGCAAACTTGCGATCCTCATCCGGCGACCTCCGACGATAAAGAACCATCACGTCCAACCAATCAGATGAACCAACAATAGCCTGCAACTCTTCAATCTTTGGATACAAAACCATTTACACACTAAAATAGAATCCACAAACAGCAAGACCATTTAGCTTTATCTAGCCAAAAATGGCCATACCCATTTGTATCTTTAGCACCATGCCACCCCTACACGATTAGAACATCGACACTGACAACAGTAACATGAAAAAAATTGATTGCAAGAAACTGAGAAGCGAAAGTGAAAATAAAGAAATTTTTTTGTAACAAATGTTACCGAGACAAAAGTGATATCAAAATTGTTTTTTATTAACCTTTTTTCAATGTTTTGAGACCCGGCTTTCAAATCGACTAGGTTGAGCTATCGGGTCGAGGTCAACCCAGGTCGAACCCGGGTTAATCCAGTTTAAAAAAAAAAAATATATTTTTAATATTTTTAATAATTAATAAAAATTGTATATAAAAAACTATAAAAACTTCTGTATATTGAAGATATCAATTTTTTACCAACCAATATAATATGTAAAAATAAAATCTTATCAAATATACGTAAAATTTATATATTTAAAAAAAAAACTCGAATAAATCAAAAACCGGTCGGTCTCGGGCACTGGGTTAATCCGGGTCACCTCAAACCTGGTGGGTCGAGCCGGGTTTCGTAAATGTAAAACCCGGGTCAATATGGCCCATTTTTCAGCTAGAACTGGATCAGTCGATTTACCCGCCCGGGTCGACTTGCCTTTTTTAACCAACCGTTTCGTTAGTGGGAATTTAATATCAAGAAAATTTATTTTTAACCCTTTTTTATGAAATTTTAGTGAGATTTTTTGTAAAATAATTTTTTATTAACATCTTTACTTTATCAACACAGTGGGAATTTTTGAAAAAAACCTTTCGTAAAAAATGTTAGTGAGACAAACGTTAGCAATAATTGTTTTTTTTAAAGGAGTTTAGTAACATCAAACATATAGATTACATAAAAAGGATACCATTGGCGGCCTAAAGGTAAGCATTAGGTTAAATGTGCACCGACTTGAAACTCTGTAAGATATTTAAACAAACAAGCTAAGTTTGAACCTGATCATAACCGTGTAAGATATTTAAACAAACAAGCTAAGTTTGAACCTGATCATAACCGTATCACTAAAGTAATAATAAGTTTTAAAAACTCACTAATAAGTTAACAACTCATTAGCATTTTATTAAAAATGTTACAAACAATCGGTACACTTTCAGAAAAAAACATCGTTCAAAAAGTAAATCGTTTACTAAATGTAACTCTAAAACCAAACGTATTCTTAAAAACAAAAAAAACACAAATCAATAACTAATACACAACAAAAAAATTGTGTATAAAAAAACGAACAAAACAAGTCCGCTGGGTGGCCAGAGCATATAAAAACCACGAAAAAAACACAACTAGAAACACATAAAACTAACACACAAACGTACATTTAAAAAAGATTAACGAAACAAACCCGCCCATTGGGCGGGTTATGCCGCTAGTATATATATATATATATATATATACCTATCCGGAAATTACTGATTTTGAACATATGAAAAGTTTGTTATGATTAGAGAGTCTTTCCCTATCCCATTTGCTTAGCCCTCCATCAGATCTCTTATTTAATATATTAACTAAGTCTCATGTTTATTTGAAGGTCCAATTTTACTCCTAAGTACCTACCATCTTAACACATTAATTGTAAACCGACTGATCCAAAAACTGTTTTGACACCCGACTGTTGTAACCTGTTTTTGACCCACTTCCTGATCTCCACTTTAGTTCTCATTTCTTTCATTCAAAAGCTAACTCAAATAACTTTACAGAGGTACTTGGATCGCAATTTAAAAGTGTGTAGAACTCTAGATATGATCAAAACAAATGACCTAAAATTCTGCCCAATTTTTTAAAAACGAATTTAACACAACTGGTCTAATTAATTACCATCACCATGTAAAATTATGAACCCTAATTAATCTAAGCATGATTATATAATTAAATTACAGATTTTATGATAAACCTAAACCTAGATCCATCATGCATTGATTACAAATGCATTAAAAATAATTAAATTGAAAAGAGTAATGAAGGTTTTACCTTAAAATTTATGGAAGACAGACACTATGAAGAACTCTAATTTTTCTTGTATATGTAGACTCCTTGTTGATCTACAGGGAGTTTATGAAGTGTTTTGATAAATAAAAAGGCTTTATATAATTTTCTAACAAGTCTTTGGCCCGATACAAGTCTAGTTTCTATTTTTCTCTTTTTTTTCCATTTGCGTCGCACCAAACCGACCTAAACACCCATACATTTTTTTATTTCTATTACTTATTAATATCTTATTAATAATAACTTAATTTCCCTTAATTTGTTTTAGCTCTTAAAACCTCCAAAACCTCAAAACCGTAAAACTAGTCAAATTTACGCGTATACCGTAAAAGACGTAATATATACAGTTTTATGAAAACTCTTGAAATAAGTTATTAAGTAAATAACTAAGTCCAAAACTTAAAACCATCCCGTAAATTATTCCAAAGACTAAATCTATAGCCCATGACCTCTAAACCCTAAACCTTAAATCGTAAAAATGCGATTTACTATAATACATATACGTACACATAAAATCTTAAAATAGCACCATATTCTATCATAGTTACACAAAGTGAACTAATGAGCACGAATTAACCCCATTTCAACAACATATAATGTACTACGCACTACATATATGATGTCTAACATCCAATCCAAGGCTCAAATATAAACATATTGCACATAAACGCACACTAAGCACATAATCATAGTCAAACAGTCAATAGTGACAAATCCAAAATCTAGGGTTGTCACATCACTCCCTACTAATAGAAATCTCATCCCGAGATTTACTCCCTAGGCTCAATAACTAAATCTCGCATTCACAGAAAACTTCCTCTACCTCCTCTACTTCCCCTTTCTTCTCAAACCGCATCACCCCTTTCCATGGTGAAACCTTTAGCATAAATTTTCTCTAACACTAAACTCCAACGGTTTACGCCTCTTATCAGCATAACTCTCTTGTCGGTCTTTTTCCGTCTTCAATTTCTCCTTAGGCACTATTATCACATCGGTAGTTTCCTGAACCATTTATGTTCCAATAACCTGACTGCTTCCAACTTTCTCTAGACGAGACTTTCCCTTCCTTACTCATGATCACTAACTTTCAGCTCTGACGCTAACCCTTCCAATATCAATCTACTATCTTGACAATCTCTTGCTTCCTCAAGCCATTCCTTCCTCACTACTACTTTTCGATTGTCCCTCCATAATGTTAAGTTCATAACATCACATTTGTACGAAATCTTTCCAACTTCTCAACTTCATGACTTCTCATTCTGCTAGAAAAATGTGATGAATTAGTTAGTCTATCGACTATCACCCAGCTCTCGTCGTACCTACTTCTCCATCTCACTATATATCTTCTCTACGTCAACGTCGTTACACCGTCTTTCCAAGACACTCCTATCTATTTAGGAAGTATAGCCTATCCCCTTTTTCTCCATTTGGTAGTCCAAGCCATGCCACGTAGGTATTGACGTGTTCTCTGCTTTTGACAACTCAACTGGTGCAACTAGAATCTTTCATCTAACCCATCTTAACACGTCATCCATATAGCCCAAGTTTGTCCTAGCTTCACTTCCTTCCTCTTATTCCATGTCTCATTAACTATGCTTACCATTCCTAAATGGTACTTGGCCTTGCAATTTCCCGTCACCACTTAACTTCCCCTGTCTATGTCTTATATAGTTCTTCCAAACCTTCAGTTCCTACAATGTATAAGCAGTCGTCTTTCTTCGCCGTCCTCGCCCGCATCCTAATCCTTGCTCCACGTATCGTCGTGCTTCACGAATTCGTCCAGTCCTTTTGATAATGCTAAGATCGACTCATTACCCACGCTAGTTATTTAGCCTCCAAAACGCTTCCTCATCTTGATTCGCTTCAACCTTGTTGGTCCAAACTACATGCTATCATTTCTAACTACTTAGTCCAGTAACCAAATTCCTACAATTTCACACTTAAAAGTTCCAGCATACTTCATGTTGGGAATTATTGTAAAGTACCAAGTACCGTTAGTACAAGTACTAGTACTGTTTGTGTTAGCAAGTACAGTTAGTATTAACGCGGTATATGTCAAGTACCGTTAGAGTTAATGTATGTACTGCTAAGTCGATAAAGACGAATATACCTTTGGTAAAGATTTATTATAGTTATAGTTAGAGTATATCTTATGTGATATACTTAATAGTTGAGAATATTGATAATATATCGTGTGTGATATACTTATCATAATAGAATATTCTAGGGTTCCTTGCACTATAAAAGGAACATAGGTACGATGAGTTTCTTGTACCTTTTGCAAAAGTCGATTAATAGAAGATCGAATAGTTAGAGTAATTGTGTTCTTTTTTGCTTTATAAGTTAGATTCTGCATAGCTTATTTAGTTGAGTAAGAGTCTCTCAAGTTCTCTAGTTTGATTACAAGCTATTGTACAAATCCTTAACATGATATAGATCTATTCAAAGGGATCAACAAGTGGTATCAGAGCTTGTTGAGAAACTATGAATAAGAAGAACAATACCCTAAATTCCTGAATCACAAAAAGTCTCACACAATGTCTCAATCTGGTGAACACCCTCCTCTTATGGAAGAAATTCCAATCCCTGATCCAGTTTCACATGGACAACCTCAAATTGTGCAACCTGCACCAGTGGTTCCACAGCCACCAGTTGCACAAACTGTACAAGGTGTAGCCACACAAACTACATCTTCTCCCCATACTCTATCTGCTATAAATCTCCCTATTCTCAAAAGTTTTAACTATGAGACTTGGGCTATGTAGATGGAACACTACATGAACCACACAGATCATACTTTGTGACAAGTCATCAAGAATGGGGATTCTCCTAAGAAGTTACATTGGCTGCCTGATGGTACATGTTATGCTTTGCCCACTGTCACTGCTGAAGAGGTACACGCAGATATTAGAGAAAGAAAGGCCAAAACTGCCTTAGCTATACATACTACCTAGCTTTCATCATTACAAAGATGCAAAAGCTATGTGGGAGGCTATCAAACTTAGATTTGGAGGCAATGACAAATATTAGAAGATGAAGAAGTTAGTTCTGAAACAAGAATTTGATAACTTCTCTATCTCCAGTGCAGAAGGAATCCATAGTGGATATGGAAGGTTCAGTAAACTGCTTGTTCAATTAGTAGTTCATGGACCGGTAATTCCTCATGAAGAAGCTAATCTAAAGTTCTTGAGATGAGTTCAACACGAGTAGAAGGTGATAGAAGAAGCTCTATCAACGGTTGAGGGTCAAGCAAAGGCCCTCGCTGAGGGCTAAGAGGGTTAGTCACTCTCTTATTTAGAGGGGACGGGATAGGGCTTGCTTGTCTTTATCTCACACCTCTCAGTCAGAGTCCGGGCTAGAAGTCGTCCACACGCGCAATTCCTCTCCCTACGGGATAGCTTGTTTGTATTCCGCTCTTCTCCCTGAAGGGAAAGATATCTGAAAGTCGCATTCCCTATATGAATGAGATAGGCAACTTGAAGGGCTAGAGGCTAAGAAGGCAACTAGCTGAGGGCGAAGGGCACACTGAACACGAACCGAATCAACTGAAAGGAGAGGAGCGAGAGCAACTCACCAGAAAGCAACTAGCTGTCGCCCTGCTTCCCTCTTCTCTCTCGATAGAGGGCTAAATCACCTACTTAACACTAACCCAATAGAACCAGGAAAGCATAATTTTGCAGTTCCCCTCGCCGGCAAGTACCTAGCCGACACTTCATCACAAGAGATGACTTAGATGTCACTCCTTTTGATCATCTCTACAACAATCTCAGAGTGTATGATATGGATGTTAAAGGAATTGAGCCAACCAAATCATCTATACCAAAGTCTAACTTAGCTTTTGTGTCAGAAGGAAGCAGCGGTACATACTCTCAAAGTATCGTTGGTGGATCAAGTAGCAGTACTTACTTCCAAAGCACTGCTGGTGGATCAATCGGCATTACTTATCCTCAAAGTACTGAAAGTAGTCCATCAATGACCCAGAACTCACAAGGAAGATCCTCACTAATAGTCAATGAGAATGATGCCTTTTGATTCTTTGTTGGACAAGATAACATACCAAGATTGACCTGAATGATCTCTTCCAAATGGATGATGCTGATATTGAAGAGATGGATTTCAAATGGCAAGCTGCAATGGTCTCAGTTAGATCCAACAGACTATATAAAAGGACTGGAAGAAAGATGAATGTTGATCCTAATGAACCATTAGGATATGACAAATCAAAGGTTGAATGCTACAACTGCGGAAAGCTTGGACACTTTGCCAGTGAGTGCAAGAGAAAAAAATCTAAAAGTAGCAACCAGAAGTTCAAAATAGCAATAGAACCAGCCCAAGAGTCACTAAAAGTCTTCCAAAGGGAGACAACAGAAATCCATAGAGTCCTAAAACAACTAAATCATTGATGACAGTGGATGGAGTGGTTGACTGGATTGACACACATGGAGAAGAAGAAGATCATGGTTTAATGGCTCTTTCTCATGAAGACAATGAGGTACATCCCTGTTTTAAAGATTATGTTCCTAAGTTTAATAGTCTTAAAGTAGAACTTGAGGAACAATATCAAAAGTTAAACACAGGTATCGTAGAAGTAAATGCTTTTAAACAAGGTGTTGCTATGTTAGAAGATAATATAGTTTTGTATCAAAAGGGTCAGTAAACTATGAAGAGAAAATTAGGATTTTGACTCTTCAAATGAGAGAAAAAGATGTGTCTATTAAAGGTTTTGAAAAACAACTTATGAAAGTTACAACAAAAAATGAAGTTTTAAAAGGAAGTCTTTTCAATGAAAGAGAAGTAACTAATCAATGGCAAGAATCTTCAAAAGGAATGGGTAAGCTGATTAATTCACAAATGGGGTATTATGATAAAATAGGCCTAGGTTACTTAGAGGACCAACCTGGGATAACTCTAACTAACAAGGACTTATCCAAGTGGATTTTTGATAGTTCTTGTGATTCAAAAGATACTCCTGAAAATGATAGGTATGCTGAAGGAATGAAAGTAGTTCCTCCGCCTTTATCAGGAATCTACATGCCCCTAATAATGATAAGTGTATAGAGTTAGATGAGTCAAAAGCTGTTTATGGTATAAAGACTGATGATTCAGAATCAAACTCTAGTACTTTGACCTAGGATGAACTAGTTGTGACCAAAAAGGTTGTCTATCCACCTTTAATGAGCACATTTGTGCCTGAAGGACATGTGCCTACAACTAGTTCTGCTCCCAAGCAGGTTAAATCTTCTAGTAAGGCAATGGATGGCAATGCAAAACATCATGGTAGTATTCAAAGGGGTGGGCTAGGTTTTAAAAACGCTAAGTCAGAACAACCTTTTGGATCTTCTTTGAAAAGAAAAGGATGTTATGTGTGTGGTAGTTTAAGTCATTTTATCAAAGGTTGTACTGTGCATGAAGATAAAATTGATAAACAAAAGGTCACAATAAAAGGGGATGAAAAGACTGCACAGGGAAAAAGGCAATTGGGACCAAGAGATGACAAACCTAAGTGAGGTCATGCTCAGAGAGTAAATAATCAAAACAAGTCAAATAAGATAAGTCACCCTCAAACCAATAAATAATTTGTACCTAGAGTAGTACTTATGAAACAAGGTCTAGTACCTTTAAAGTTAAGTTCTTCAAGTACCGGCAGATCAAAATCTGCAAGTACTGCTAGAATTAATACAAGTACCATTGGTCTTTCATCTAGAAAATCAAAGTCAAACAAAACTTGTAGGAGTTTATTTGAGATTGTTAAGTCACCTAGAAGTAAGCCTTATGAGAAACCAGTGCAAATGTGGGTTCCTAAAGGACAAAAGTCACTTGTTCCACCAAGTACTAACAAAATAGTACTTAAGCCTAGAAAGTCTAAACACATAGAATCACCTTATGTTTTTTATTACATACCTGGAACAATGAAATATAAGTGTTTGTAGTCTTACTGGTAAAACTTCTTATAAAACACTTAAGTATGTAGGTCCCACAAGATCTGAGCCAAATGTGGCTTGGGCCCATGTTAAACACTACTGTGTTTTGTGTATGTGCAGAAGCATCTGATTAATGAATTGAAGGATAAAGGCATAGTTGATAGTGGATGCTCAAGGCACATGACATGGAACAAAGATTTCCTTGCTGGATTTGAAGAATTTAGAGGTGGACCAGTAGCCTTTGGTGGAAGTAAAGGCAGGATTACTGGCAAAGGAAAAATCAATACAGAATGATTGGAGTTTGAAGATGTGTTCTTTGTTAAAGAATTGAATGAGTTCAATCTCTTCTCTGTATCAAAAATGTGATAAGAAGAACAAGGTACTTTTCATAGATACAAACTGCTTGGTACTCTCCAAAGACTTTGAGATGCCAAAAGAATCTCAAGTACTGCTTTAAGTACCCAGGCAAGAAAATATGTATACCTTTAATCTTCATACTATTACTCCAACAGGTGGTATTACATGCTTGTTAGCTAAATCTTCTAATGATGAGTCTAAATTATGGCATAAGAGGTTAGGTCGTGTGAATTTTAAGAGCCTAAACAAACTTGTCAAGGGAAATTTGGTTAGAGGGTTACCTACCAAATATTTTCAAAATGATCTCACATGTACTGCTTGTCAAAAAGGATAACAACATAGAACCTCTTGTAAGACCAAGACTGTCAACTCTGTGACTAAGCCTTTGCAACTCTTACATATGAATCTGTTTGGTCCGATTTCTGTTAGGAGCATTAGTCACAAGACCTTTTGCCTAGTTATAACTGATGATTATAGTAGATTCAGTTGGGTTTTCTTTTTAAAGCTTAAAGTGAAACCAATGAATTACTTAAAGACTTTGTCACCTTAGTTGGGAAACAGTTCACTAAACAAGTCTTAGTCATTAGGACATATAATAGGACATACTTTAAGAATGTTGAATTTGATGAATTCTGTAGGTCTAAAGGGATCAAGAGACAATTTAGTAATCCTAGGACTTCACAACAAAACGAAGTAGCTGAAAGGAAAAATAGACATTAATTGAGGCTGCTAGAACTATGCTGGCTGATTCTTTTTTGCCAAACATTTTTTGGGCAGAAGCAATCAATATTGCATGTTATGTGCTAAATAGAGTTTTAGTGACCAAGCCTCAGAATAAAACAACTTATGAACTTTTGACTGGTGTTAAGACAACAATAAGTCATTTAAAACCTTTAGGGTGTCATGTGTCTATTTTAAATACTCTTGATCAGTTGGGTAAGTTCTATGGAAAGTCTGATCCAGGATATCTAGTAGGATATTCTTTGCAAAGCAGGGTATATAGAGTCTTTAATTTGACATCAGGTAAAGTTGAGGAAAATTTCCATGTCAATTTCTTAGAGAATAATCCCAATGTCCCAGGAATAGGTTATGCTTGGATGTTTGATTTGGATTATCTAACTAACTTCATGAATTACTATTCTATGCAACAAGACTGTCAAACTAACAATGCAGGTAAAGAGACTAGTACAACTAGCTCAAGTACTAATAAGGAAAGTTCTTCTTCATCAGACTCTCAAGATGATGATGATGTTCATATCTATGTACCACATTTGCCTACTGTCTCACAAACAGTTGTTAGCCTACAAAAGAAGCAACCGATGATACCAAATGATGCTCAAGCCTCACATGATGAACTTCAGAGGTTTATGGATCAAGAAAAGAATGCTAGAGCAAGTGCTAAGCATTCAAGAGAAGAACCCTTGGAATCACAAAGCTCAGCAGTACATTTGGAACCTAGTGGTACTTCATCTACAAGTACTACTAAGACAAATTATGCAAAATCTGTTGACTCACTAGAAGACATTCTTTAAGAAATGGATAATGAAGATGCTTTTACCAGTCCCAAGGAAGGAATCTTCTCAAATGCTTCCTATGATGAGCAGGGTGCAGTTACTGATTTTAATAACTTAGAAACTAAAATACAAGTCACTCCTATTCCCACTCATACAGTCAACAACAACCATCCTATAACTCAGATTATTGGAAACCCAAAGTCTGTTGTACAAACCAGAAGACACATTCAAGCTAGTGCTGAAACTCATGCACTTGTGAGTTATGTCAAACAACAATAGAGAACAAATCATAAAGATACTCAGCATTGTTTGTTTGCTTGTTTCTTATCACAAGTAGAGCCTAAGAATATCTCTCAAGCTCTTGATGAAGAAAGTTGGGTAGATGTCTTGCAAGAAGAGCTAATGCAATTTGAGCTACAAAAGGTTTGGATTCTTATGGATCTCCCTTTTGGAAAGAGAGTAATTGGTACTAGGTGGGTCTTTAGGAAAAAATAGGACGAAAGAGGTGTTGTTGTGAGAAACAAGGCTAGGCTTGTTGCTCAAGGCTATAGACAGGAAGAACGGATATACTATGATGAGGTTTTTGCACCAGTGTCAAGGATAGAAGCCATTAGGTTTTTTTTGCCTTTGCATCATATATGGGATTTATAGTCTATCAAATGGATGTGAAAGTGATTTTCTTTATGGCACTATCTCAAAGGAGGTATGTTTTGTACATCCTAAGTTCCCCAATAGAGTCTACAAAGTTATTAAAGCTCTTTATGGTCTTCATCAAGCTCCTAAAGCTTGGTATGCAACTTTGTCCAATTTTCTTTTGGAACATGGATATAGGATAAGGACTATTAACAAGACTCTTTTCATCAAGAAGAATGCTAAGGATATTATCTTAGTCCAAGTATATGTTGATGACATCATTTTTAGTTCAACGAAAAAGTCATGGTGTGAAGAGTTTGAAGCTTTAATGAAAGGAAGATTTCAGATGAGTTCTATGGGAGAGCTTACTTTAGTTTTAGGACTTCAAGTCAAACAAAGGAAAGATGGAATATTTATCAGTCAAGATAAGTATGTTGCCAAATCTTGAAGAAATTTTCAAGTATGGACACAAGAAGTGAAAGTACACCTTTTGAAGCCAAGAAGTCTCTATCAAAAGATGAACATGGTAAAAATGTTGATCTTTATTTGTATAGATCAATGATTGGTTCATTGATGTATCTTATTGCTTCAAGGCCAGATATTATGTTTGTTGTATGTGCTTGTTCAAGGTTTCAAGTCGATCCAAAGGTTTCACGTCTACATACTGTGAAATGGATTTACATGTATCTAAAAGGACAATCTAACTTAGGTTTATGGTATCCTAGAGATTCTACTTTTGATTTGGAAGCTTATTCAGATAGTGATTATGCTAGAGCTAATCATGATAGGAAATCCACAACAGGAGGTTGTCAATTCCTAGGCAGAAGACTCATATTATGGCAATGTAAGAAGCAAACTATTGTTGCTACGTCTACAACTGAAGCTGAATATGTAGCTACTGTTCATTGCTGTGGACAAGTACTTTCGATTCAAAATCAGTTGTTAGATAATCGTTTCTACTTCATGAATACCAAAATCTACATTGATAATGAAAGTACTATTTGCATTGTCAAACATCCAGTCTTTCACTCTAATACCAAGCATATTGAAATAAGACATCACTTTATAGGAGATGCTTATGACAAAAAGCTTATTCAGGTTTTGAAGATTCATACAGATAACAATGTAGCTAATTTATTAACCAAGGCGTTTGAAACTAAGAGATTTGAGTTCTTGGTTACATATATTGGTATGCTCAACCAATAACTGCTGCATATGTTAAGGGGAGGTAACAACTGTACAATTCATATGTTAATTTTTATTGTAAAGTGTTTGTTTTTGGTTTTGATGTGATTACAAGTTATTAAATTAAGATAAAAAGGTTACAATGATAGTGGAATGCATGTACCGGTCTTATCTTTGAGGTACCGTTTTGGAACCAAGTACCGCTAGGCAAATTTGAAGTACCGTGTATGTTCTATGTACCACTACATAACCGTTGTACCGTTGAGGGTCACTTTTGTAAAATTGGTTGTTTCTTCGCGCCTGGATTTGTTATTCATATAAATACTAACCCCAATTACACAACAGATTCACCTAATCTTTTATTTTTATACCTCGATTCTATAACCTTCTTTTTAATATTCGTTCATCATAAACTCTAATGGCTGCTCTACAAGTGATCTCTAAACACAATCAGGTTGCTACACTCACTCAGAATGATGATTCACTTGGTTTTCATGAGATTCTTGGCTTTTTATCTCGAAGTCACATACATTTTGCGCTTACTGTAAGTCCTATTGTCTCTATTCCTCTTGTTACACAATTTTGGAATACTGTTGTAGTAGGTACATGTCATAATCAACCTTGTATAAGAGCTAGGGTTAATCATAGGAATATCGATGTGACTGAAGTACTGCTTAGGGCAAGTTTAAGGCTTAACGATACAAATAGTACTAGTGTAACTAATACTGAGATACATGATGGTCTTGCAGCCATGGGATATCAGGGTAGTACGGAGAGTCTTACTTTCTTTAAGAGGTTATTTTCACCACAATGGAAGTTACTTTTTCATGCCATAATTAATTGTTTAAGCTCAAAAAGTACATCTTTTGATCAAATTCCTGCTGCTTTGGCATCAACTGGTATTTGTTTGGCAAATAACAGAGTTTTTAACTTTTCTAGGTTAATTTTTAAAGGCATGACTACGAATTTAGAAGCCTCTAAAAAGTTTTTAATGTATCCTAGATTCATTCAGGCTCTAATATAAGACCAAATCCCTAACCTACCAGACTTAACAGATACATGGGATGTTCCCACTTTCACCAAGAGAACCTTTTCTTTCTTGACAAAGAAAGGTAGCTCTTTCTCAGGGACTGTAAGACCATTATTTGATAATATGTTAGCACCCATCTAACCAAAAGGATGAGGATCCTAGCTCAGCTAGTGCTTCTCAGCTGTGACAATCTGTCGATTTCAGGTCGTTTTTTTAATCTCGACTATTACGTATTATGTATTTACTTTATTGAGAAATTTTAATTATCGGCTAACTGGGAAGTTTAAGGTTTGAAGCTTAGCGTAAGAATGTCGTTTAGGTTATAACCGAAAAGGATTACGTTAAGTATCGATATTTATTTCTCGTTATGACATAAAAATATTTTTATTGTTGTCGTTTAATTTTTTTTTATTATTTTATTTTATTTTTATTACTTTCTTTTAAAATTATATATTTTTTTTAAAGATTACGTTAAACCTTTAAGTGTTGTTCGTTCATTTGACGCAATAAATATTTTAAGTTATTTAATTATCAAAATATAAATGTCCTCCGAATGTCGATGTTTTTATCTTATATTGAGCATTTATTTTTCGTGTTTTACGTCTATATTTTAAATCGCGTAACTTTTATAATAGCGGGTATCGATAGTACCCGCTTTTGCAACTTATGAGGCAAAATTTAAATAATCTTGCCCACTCAATCTCACAACATATATCACTTTTTTTTTCTCGTGTCTCTTGTTGCATCATGTTATCAAAATTTATCTACAATTCTTAAAATAACAATAATATTCCAACCATATACTTACATTTGATAAGTGAGTTACACCTCCTGCTATGTTTTCTTTGTAAACGCATGACATGTGGGAGCTTATTCACTCATGTCTTATGTTAAAAAATTGACACACATACTTTAAGATTTACTTGCTATATAGAAAAATAAAAGTAAGGAGATCAAACTTGCCATATTTATTTGTCATATTTACTTGCCTTAAGAATAAGAAAGAGAACAAATTTGGTTGCCTATACACGCAGCTTTTTCTCTCATCAAATTTGGTATCAACTTTTCATTTTCTCATTATAGCATGTTAGTTTTTCTTTGATTCACTTATAAACATAAAGTCACTTTTATTTCATGGTTTATTAGATCAATACTAGTACTTCAAGAGAGTTTTGGTAGTAGTATTACACTAGTATACTTAAAAATTAATTTACTTCTAAACTAAGTCCAACTTTGTTGACACATCTAAACAACTAGAGACAATACTTATTCACATGTATACATATTTTACGAAATACTTGTTGTGAACTCTTAAATATTTTTAAAAGCACAAGAAGAGTATTATGTTATTTATTTCTTATAGACAAGTGTGTCAAACATACTCTTTTGTAAAAATAATATGTACTGCTTAAAAGATTTAAGCCACAAGAAGTTACTTCTAAATATACTTAGTTACTCAAAACTATAGTTATATCGACTAATGTAGCATATGTTTTGTATTTTGACTATATAAAATATCGTATTAGTCACTTATTTTAAATGACATTTTTAGTGATAGGTAACATATTTGACGGGTCTAAATGGGTGACCTAGCTAGTTCTCATTCTTTTGTTCGAGCATATCAATTAAATTTTTATAAGTATTTTTACTTTATCTTAGGACGCATTTAGTGAGGACTACAGTCAAAGGTTGATTTTGGTAATACTCGTTGAGATTACTCTTGTACTAATGCGTTACCTATTAAGGTGAGTTCATAGCCTCGCTTTTATTTATTTACTTGTTTTATAAAACCCGCGAGGGGGATAACATGCTTATTTTTAAAATCTAACACAAGGGACCCGATTGTATGCTCAGATGAATGTTATTTACATAAGTTTGCTTATAGCCTCTAAGACCTACTTATCGTGAATTGTTAATTACTCGGTGCGAGTGAACGCTAATACTATGGATAGATCTATCGGGGTGACGCCCAGTCCGATGCGATTAGCTATCGCAAGGTGTAGTGAAGCACTAGTGTATTGGAGCACATCGAATTCATTGTATAAGAGAAATATTCGCACTAGGCTAGGTGTGTTTGTGGGCTGAAATATAAATATGTTAACGTTCAATGTCACAAGACTTATGAAATAACAACAATAATTATGTCTGATCCACATAATTGTTACCAGATGAAGGTTTATCCAGATACTTGTGTTTAATTTATATATTTAAACTCTATGGATTCACTCAATATTTTTGTTGACTTTGTAGCATGTTTTATCTCAGGTCCATAAATAAGGTACTCAAGGAAGGTGGTTTCATGAAGCTTGCTTAATTTTGGTGACTTTGGCCTGCTTTTATAAAATATATCCATGCGAAACAACTTTTATCTTTTGATGTGTACTGTAAATATTTTAAAATTATCTGGGACCGTGTATGGATTATTATCTTTTGAATGAATGAATGGATGTTTTTTTAAAACGACTCGTTTTGAGCCGTTTTCTATAATTTTGTGATTGTATCATGTAAGTAACACTCAAGGACCCTTCCGCTAAAATGACCCGATTTGAGAGTGTTACAGATTGGTATCAAGAGCTCAAGTTATAGAGAACGAAAAGATTTTCCAAAAATAAAATTTTGAAATCTTTTAACTATAACAATTGCAAGCGAAACCTCCGAGTTGCCAATGGAGATGAATGAGAAATATATATATATATATATATATATATATATATATATATATATATATATATATATATATATATATATATATATATATATATATATATATATATATATATATATATATATATATATATATATATATATATATATATATATATATATATATATATATATATATATATATATATATATATATATATATATATATATATATATATATATATATATATATATATATATATATATATATATATATATATATATATATATATATATATATATATATATATATATATATATATATATATATATATATATATATATATATATATATATATATATATATATATATATATATATATATATATATATATATATATATATATATATATATATATATATATATATATATATATGTATATATATATATAAATATACATTATTTATACAACTAAACACTCTACCGACTAATAAACAACGGATAAGTGTGTAATAAATTACTGATACACAATTAAAAATGTGATACATATACATCAAAATCTCAAAAATTTAATATCTTATATATAAATTGGTACACTTGATACACAACCACCACTAAATAACTTGATACACAATACCAAAACATGATATGTATCACAAGTCGAATCAAAATGTATCACTTAAATTTCGCCAATTTTCAAAAGAAAGCCCATCGAATCTTTAAAAATTTTATTTTTACTTAATCATGTTTTAAAATTGTTTCAAATAGAGCGTCATTTGTGAGATTTTGGTTGGTTCTCATTTTTACAACTTTAAAAAGTTCTCATATGATCCAAATTATATATATATATATATATATATATATATATATATATATATATATATATATATATATATATATATATATATATATATATATATATATATATATATATATATATATATATATATATATATATATATATATATATATATATGGGATTGTATATATATGTTGTAAATAATTAATTATTATTTATGCTTAAAGCATGGATTACATTTATTTAATTATAAATGTTAATTATTTATTTTTATAATAATAATACGTAATTTATAAACGTCACAGATTGTCACAATAGAAAAGTTCATGTCTTTTGACTTATTCCTTGCGAATCTTCGTTCCTTGTTGAAATTCTATTCTTTTTTCTATCTCCATTCTTGTTTCTTTTCATCTATCTAGTTCTTTATCCATGTTATTCATGTTTTGTTATCACAACCATTCAATGAATACTCATTGTGATTTGAATTGTGTTATAACAGGATAATGCCGCCAAAATCAATGACTGAGGCGCAACTACGCGCTATAGTAGCTGACCAATTCCAGGTCTCTATGAATGCATTTTTGGCAAATATGAATAATGGAGCCGGTGGATCCGGTGGATCTGGCAACACTGGAGCTGAGAATGTCGGAGCTGGTAATGTTGGAGCTGGCAATGTTGGAGCTGGCAATGTTGGAGCTGGCAATGTTGGAGCTGTCAATGCTGGAGCTGATACTGCTGGGTGTTCGATCTGATGTTGCTGATAGACCAGTAATTCCTGAAAACAAGAAGTGTACCTACACTAGTTTCATGAAATGCAAACCGCCATCTTTCAAGGGTACTGAAAGGGGCTGTTGGGTTAATCCATTGGTTTGAAAAATTGGAATCTGTATTCCGATTTAGTCAATCTGAGGAAGGAGATAAGGTGATGTTTGCCATCGCTACTCTTCAGGGGCGAGCATTAACTTGGTGGAATGGAAGAATGGCATCAATGGGTATGGATATTGATTATGCTAAACCATGGGTTAAAGTAAGAAGGTGGTTGACCGAGGAATTCTGTCTAAGAAGTGTTATTCAAATGTTGGAACAGGAACTGTATCAGCTGAGACTGAGGGGTACTAACATTGATGGATACACTCACAGATTCCATGACTTGCTTTACTTTGCCCAAATAAAGTAAACCCAAAATATTTGAAGGTGGAGCAATATATTCGAGGCTTATCTACTAATATCCCTGGTGATGTGACCTCATCTAAACCTACCAATATTGATAAAGCTGTCAGAATGGCTTACCAACTAATGGGGCTAATAATCCAAGATAAGGCTGATGGTGTTCCAGAAGGTAGTAAAAGAAAGGCAGAGTATGATAGTGATGATCGAGGTGACAACCGTCAATCTCACAATAGAAATCAAAACCGAAGAAGGGGTAATGCAAAGGCAATGACTGAAACTGCACCAACTGTCAACGATGCAAAAGGTTTCATACTGGTGAATGTGCTAAGTGCGAGAAATGTAACAATTTAGGTCACAAGACTGATGATTATTGGGGACAAGGAAAGAAAGAGGTGACGTGTTTTAATTGCCAGGGTAAAGGACACATGAGGAATGAGTGCCCTCTACCTCCGAAAAATGCACGTGGTGGAAATAATCAAGGAAAAGCTTATCAAATGGGAGATGTCGATGTAAAGCAAAACCCGAAAGTTGTCACTGGTACGTTTTTACTAAATAACCGTTATGCTACAGCTTTATTTGATTTTGGTGCCGATAAAAGCTTTGTGTCTACAAGTTTTAGTACCTTAATTGATATAAAACCGGTCAAATTAGACGCGAGTTATGAAGTAGAACTAGCTGATGGTAAATTAGTGAGTACCAATAGTGCGCTTTTAGGATGTTCCCTTAACCTCTTGAACCGTATTTTTAAAATAGTCTTAATGATCGTCGAATTGGGAAGTTTCGATGTTATTATCGGAATAGATTGGCTATCAAAGTATAAAGCGTCTATTTTGTGTGGAGAAAAGAAGGTTAGGATTCCCATAGATAACAAGACCTTAGTTATCGAAGGCGATACAAATAATTCTCAACTGCAAATCATTTCGTGCATTAAAGCTCGTAAGTATATCGAAAGAGGTTGTGAATTATTCCTAGCTCAAGTGTTGGAGAAGGAATCAAAGGAGAAGCGATTCGAAGATGTTCTAATCATTCGTGACTATCCTGAAGTCTTTCTAGAAGATTTGCCAGGGCTTCCGCCTCAAAGGCAAATAGAATTCCAAATCGATCTAATTCCTGGTGCTGCACCCGTGGCACGTGCGCCATATCGTTTAGCACCATCCGAACTAAAAGAATTGTCTGTACAGTTGCAGGAACTATCTGATAAAGGTTTTATTCGACCGAGCTCGTCACTTTGGGGAGCTCCTATTTTATTCGTGAAGAAGAAGGATGGTTCGTTCCGTATGTGCATTGATTATCGAGAGTTGAATAAGCTAACAATTAAGAATCGTTACCCGCTTCCAAGAATTGATGATCTATTTGATCAACTTCAAGGTTCTCTTGTTTTCTCCAAGATTGATCTTCGTTCTGGCTATCATCAACTTCGCATACGCGAGGAAGATATTCCTATTACGGCGTTTAGGACTCGTTATGGTCATTACGAGTTTCGGGTTATGCCTTTTGGTTTAACCAATGCACCTTATGTATTCATGGACTTAATGAATCGTGTGTGTAAGCTGTATCTTGATAAATTCGTGATCATGTTCATTGATGATATTCTAATCTACTCTAAGAGCGAAGAAGAGCATGTCGAACACTTAAAGATTATCTTGAACTTGTTAAAAAACGAAAGGTTGTACGCAAAATTCTCAAAGTGTGATTTTTGGCTTAGTTCCGTACAATTTCTTGGATATGTGATTGACAAAAGTGGTGTACATGTTGATCCTGCGAAAATTGAAGCTATCAAAAATTGGAGTGCTCCGACTACTCCAACTGAAGTACGACAATTTATAGGTTTGGCTGGTTACTACCGAAGGTTTATTGAAGGATTTTCTTTGATATCGAAACCATTAACTAAGCTGACTCAGAAAAATAAACCATATGTATGGGGCGATGACGAAGAAGAAGCTTTTCAAACCTTAAAAACAAAACTCTGCAGTGCGCCGATCTTGTCGCTACCCGAAGGAAGTGAGGACTTTGTTGTTTATTGAGATGCATCTCTTAAAGGATACGGTGCTGTTCTCATGCAACGTGAAAAAGTGATCGCATATGGCTCTAGACAATTAAGGAAGAATGAAGAGAACTACACTATGCACGACTTGGAACTAGGCGCTGTGGTTTTTGCTCTACGAATCTAGAGACATTATATGTATGGTACGAAATGTACAGTATTCACTGATCATAAAAGCCTACAATATATCTTGGATCAAAAGGAGCTGAATATGAGGCAACGTCGATGGGTTGAACTCTTGAGTGATCACGATTGTGAAATTCGTTATCACCCAGGAAAGGCAAATGTGGTAGCCGACGCGTTAAGTCGAAAAGAAAGGGAAAAACCGATTCGAGTGTGTGCTTTGGTGGTGACAGTTCATAATAACTTACCCGAGCAGATTCGAAACGCACAAATCGAAGCGTGTAAAAAGAAGAATATCGCGGCCGAAAAATTTAGAGGAGAAGGTGAGCCCTTTGAGACGCGAGCCGATGGTATCAAATGTCTAAGAGGTTGAATCTGGTTACCATTCTATGGAGGACTGAGAGACTTGATCATGTTAGAATCTCATAAATCCAAGTATTCTATTCATCCAGGATCAGACAAAATGTACCAAGACTTGAAAAAGTTATACTGGTGGCCGAATATGAAAGCCAATATTGCAACATACGTCACGAAATGCTTAACGTGTGCTAAGGTAAAGGCTGAATATCAGAAGCCGTCAAGATTACTTGTCCAACCAGAACTTCCAATCTGGAAATGGGAGGGAATTACGATGGACTTCATCACAAAATCCCAAGGACACCGTCTGGGTACGATACAATATGGGCTATAGTCGATCGTTTAACTAAGTCCGCTCATTTTATTCCAATCAATGAGAAGTTCAGTACAATAACAGTTGTGTTGGAGTGAAGTTCAGATAAACTCGCCGACATTTATCTGAAGGAAATTGTGTGCAAACATGGTGTTCCCATTTCAATCATTTCCAATAGAGACAGTCGCTTTGCTTCTGGATTCTGGAGATCACTTCCAAAATCTTTAGGAACCAATTTTGATATGAGCACAACCTATCATCCACAAACTGATGGGCAAAGTGAGAGAACAATTCAAACTTTAGAAGATATGTTGCGTGCTTGTGTGATAGACTTCGGAACAAGCTGGGATAAGAACTTACCTTTGGCCGAATTCTCGTACAATAACAGTTATCACACGAGTATTAAAGCTGCACCTTTTGAAGCACTTTATGGGAGAAAATGTCGATCACGCGTGTGTTGGAGTGAGGTTGGTGATGCTCAACTCACTGGGCCGGAAATGATTAGAGAGACGACGGATATGATTGTGCAAATCAAGAATAGGTTGGTGACCGCGTGAAGCCGACAGCAGAGTTATGCGGATGTAAGACGAAAACCATTGGAGTTTAATGTGGGGGATAAGGTAATGCTAAATGTAACACCCCCAAATTTATACAAATCAATATAGCGGAAGACTAGTTGGTGTTACGGGATAGCACATTACTCACATCATAGACAACGCTTAAAAGTCGCGTCGTTTTAATAATAAAATATTTCCATTCATAAATATCAAAGTTACATTGGTCCCAAGTCATTTGCATTTAATACAGGTTTTACAAAGCATTTGAATGGAAATAAGTATTTAGGTGCGGGCCATGAATTCTTGTTGTCTTCCCGAGAATTACCTTCAAGTACCTGAGATAAAACATGTTAAAAGAAAAGGTCAGCGATAACGCCGAGTGAATTCATAGAGTTTAATAAAATCCATCAATATAATATCAGTATAAAATTATTACTGAAAATCATTTTGTACAAATCATTTTAATAGGCCATAAAATAGCCAAAGTCATTTTTTACAAATCCTTATCGAAAATCATAATATAGGCATTTGCCTTAAAAATCATTATACGAGCCAATGTCGTAAAAACAATCATACAATACGTCTTATAACGTTGTATGAAAATAAAAACCGTTATATGAATATGGTTATCAAAAACCAAAACACAAACATAATATCAATAGTATGACCCTGTATTGCTAGTCAGGCAATACGTCGTAATTCTGAGCGTCTGGTAGTATTTCGTTAGTCGGATTATTATAAGCCGCATGACATTGTTACCTTACTAAACCAAAACGGGTAGCTAACCCGATACCAATTTTGCCCATCTAAAGTAGCGTTTCGTCACAAAGGTCACGCTATGGAAATCTTCTCATACATAAATTCGCTTACCAATCAATGTGGCACGACGAGGATCAACCGTCAAGGCGCGAACTGGGGTGATCATCCCCAAATAGTACTATTAAATGCATAAGCGTCTACCAAATCCCGGTAGTTCACAATTCATGCTAATGGGACTTTTAGTGACATAACCTAACTTTAATAATCCATTTAATTTCATCTATCGGGTCCTTTAATCATTTATCGGGTCATACAATCGGGTCATTCAATCATTCGGGTCCAAAATCAATAAACAAACAATCGGGAAAAATGGTGTCCTATTTAATAAAAACTAACATGTTATCTCCCTCGCGGGTTTATAAAACATTTCATAAAAACATTTAAAAGAGTGCGAGGCTACGAACTCACGTTGATGTGGGAAGGCGGGTGATCGGCAATTCGGACGTATGGTACGTGCTTCAATCACGGAAACCTAGACAAATAATACTCGTCTTAGACTCATGTCCAATGACTTTATAAAAGTAACAATTATGTATACATATGATGATTATATATATATGATGATCAAGTGGGTTTACATATTCTCGTTTACTCCTTTTAGTGTTATATGTTGATAACTTTTATATTAGTTTACTAGTTTTACCCATTTACGTGTCTTAAGTCCAATAAGCTTATTATAAGTTATTTAACTTATTTTAATCCATTTTGTACTTATATTATCAGTACTTAAACTTTACAAGTTGGGCCCAAATGGGTTAAGCCCAATAAGTTCTTTTTATGAGTGTTTAACTTATTTAGTCCAATTATTAGCCCAATGTGTTTACTTAGCTCGTTAATGTCCGTTTGTCCTATAGTTCGGGTTTTTATCGGTTTTTACTTGTTATACACGTCTATATATCAGTATATAAGTTTTATAAAGTTTTCATTAGACGGGTCCAACCATCTAAGTTTTATTTAACAAAAACGTTAATTTTACGGTAATAGCCGAAAAAGTCGTAAAAATCATGTTTATAATTTTATAACTTATAAAACTTAACAAGTTACCATTTTTATAAAATGTACACTTATTTAACCTTTCACATACTTATATAAATAAAATCCATAAGTTAGTGGGTTTTTATTTTACATTCTATACTATTAAATTTTGAGTGCTTATATAATAATATTATTCTTTAATTTCCAAAAATCTGATTTTTATCTTCACTTTCACCAAAATTTCCATATCTTGAGTTCTATATGGAGATAGAAGCTCAAATGTTTATCACATAAACTACATGATATGTGCTACATTTAACTCTTCTATAGCTACTGTTGAATCATCTTCTAAATATTTTCTAAAAATCATCCAAAACAGTAACCTCAGATTTATACCCTAAACTTGTTTTGATCATATCTCACTCATTACTTTGATTCCATTGCATGGCCAACTCTCACATGTGTACAAGACATTTAGCTTACTGTAAATGGATTCTACTTCATCATTTCATCAGTTCATAACATGTTTCTTTACTGTTTTATACAGCCATCAAATTTAACCAAGATTTTAACCTTGTTTCTTATAGTCTTTCATCTTTTTAAGCATGTTTATCAACACCAAATCCCCACATAACATTTTTATCATCATATAATCATCATATACATATACAATAGAAAATAAAATACATGTTTACATAATCAAATTAACAAGAAGATGAGGAGGACAATCTTTATACCACCATGATGATGTATGTTGATCAAAACATGGATTTTGATGGAGAAACTTGTGATGCACCAAGACCATCTTCATGACCACCAATCTTCCTAATCTCCTTGTGGAAAATCAGCCCCAAGACACCATGAATACTCCTCCATGGATGTTATAATCACCACCATTCAAGAGAGCTTCAAGAGGGCTTCAACATATGTGTGAATAACACATGATTTTGTGGTTGGGATTGATCAAGTGATGGTGTTTTGTGGTGATATGGTGGACGACAAACATGGAGTCAAGAGAGAGAGAGAAGTGGTTTTGCATGGATGGAAATGAGGAGAGTGGTATGAGTTGTAGCTAGTTTTGTGTAGTGGAATGCTTACAATGTAAGCTAATCCATGTGTTTAGCTAAATTGTTAAGGTTATGACACATCATAGATGTGTTGTAGCAACATGTTGGCCGGTTTTGGGGGTGGGACAAGTGTCCCACTTGTCTCATCCCCATTTTATTTACGGGTACTCCTCGATTCTAGTTTCCTCGATTTGCTGCCCTCGGGTCGTTTTACGAAAAACGTTTTTATAAAGTATGAATTAACGGCACAAAATGAATCTAATAAAAATTGTCTCATCAAAAACGGAGTTCGAAAACGTAAGTACGTAATCCTAGGGTTTCCGGTTTAGTCGTAAAGGACGTTAAAATAAAATCGTAAGTCCTAATCTCTTCTCGTAAATTTGTGAGTTTATGAACTAACACAAATTTAAAAGTCCAAAATAATATTCACGGATAAATTTATTTTCTGAAGTGTCGGACTGTCACCAAAGACGGTGTACGTAAACGTAAGCACGTAATGTTGAATCCTCCGGTTTAGACGTAGTCGATGCTACTCCAAGACGTAAATCCAAATTTCTTCCCAAAAATAAGTGAGTTCATATTGTATCATTAAAATAATATTTTCAAATAATATTTGAGAATAAAATATCAATCGTAAATTGACGGATTGTCACACTAAAGGTATCACCATGGAAAGGTGTTGTACGATTTGGAAAACGTGGAAAATTAAGTCCTCGTTATATCGGACCATTCAAGATTATATCTAGAGTAGGTCCTGTGGCATACCAACTTGAATTACCACAAGAACTTCATGGAATTCATAACACTTTTCATGTATCGAACCTGAAGAAGTGTTTATCCGACGAAGAACTCGTTATACCATTGGACGAGGTTAGGGTTGATGAAAAGTTGCACTTTATTGAGGAACCGATCGAGATCATGGATCGCGAGGTCAAGCAACTAAAGCAAAGCTGAATACCTATTGTCAAAGTCCGATGGAATTCGCAAAGAGGGCCTGAGTATACTTGGGAAAGGGAAGATCAAATGTGGAAGAAATGCCCTCATCTCTTTGATTTCAACAAGCGACCGGGCAAGAACGTAAGTTGATCTTCGAGGGCGAAGATCCTAATTTGGTGGGGATGATGTGACAATCTGTCGATTTCAGGTCGTTTTTCTAATCTCGACTATTACGTATTATGTATTTACTTTATTGAGAAATTTTAATTATCGGCTAACTGGGAAGTTTAAGGTTTGAAGCTTAGCGTAAGAATGTCGTTTAGGTTATAACCGGCAAGGAATACTTTAAGTATCGATATTTATTTCTTGTTATGACATAAAAATATTTTTATTGGTGTCGTTTAGTTTTTTGTTATTATTATTATTTTATTTTATTTTATTTTTATTACTTTCTTTTAAAAGTATATATTTTTTTAAAGTTTACGTTAAACCTTTAAGTGTTGTTCTTTCATTTGACGCAATAACTATTTTAAGTCATTTAATTATCAAAATATAAATGTCCTGCGAATGTCGATGTTTTTATTTTATATTGAGCGTTTATTTTTCGTGTTTTACGTCTATATTTTAAATCGCGTAACTTTTATAATATCGGGTATCGATAGTACCCGATTTTGCAACTTATGAGGCAAAATTTAAATAATCTTGCCCACTCAATCTCACAACATATATCACTTTTTTTTCTCGTGTCTCTTGTTGCATCATGTTATCAAAATTTATCTACAATTCTTAAAATAACAATAATATTCCAACCATATACTTACATTTGATAAGTGAGTTACACCTCCTGCTATGTTTTCTTTGTAAACGCATGACATGTGGGAGCTTATTCACCCATGTCTTATGTTAAAAAATTGACACACATACTTTAAGATTTACTTGCTATATAGAAAAATAAAAGTAAGGAGATCAAACTTGCCATATTTACTTGTCATATTTACTTGCCATAAGAATAAGAAAGAGATCAAATTTGGTTGCCTATACACGCAGCTTTCTCTCTCATCAAATTTGGTATCAACTTTTCATTTTCTCATTAGTGCATGTTAGTTTTTCTTTGATTCACTTATAAAAATAAAGTCACTTTCATTTCATGGTTTATTAGATCAATAATAGTACTTCAAGAGAGTTTTGGTAGTAGTATTACACTAGTATACTTAAAAATTAATTTACTTTAAAACTAAGTCCAACTTTGTTGACACATCTAAATAACTAGAGACAATACTTATTTACATGTATACATATTTTATGAAATACTTGTTGTGTACTCTTAATATGTTATTTATTTCTTATAGACAAGTGTGTCAAACATACTCTTTTGTAAAAATAATATGTACTGCTTAAAA
Source organism: Glebionis coronaria (assembly GCA_025667525.1). Lineage (NCBI taxonomy): Eukaryota > Viridiplantae > Streptophyta > Magnoliopsida > Asterales > Asteraceae > Glebionis > Glebionis coronaria. The sequence continues at coordinate 179,518 of JANFOE010000064.1, forward strand.
GATTTAAGCTACAAGAAATTACTTCTAAATATACTTAGTTACTCAAAACTATAGTTATATCGACTAATGTAGCATATGTTTTGTATTTTGACTATATAAAATATCGTATTAGTCACTTATTTTAAATGACATTTTTAGTGATAGGTAACATATTTGACGGGTCTAAATGGGTGACCTAGCTAGTTCTCATTCTTTTGTTCGAGCATATCAATTAAATTTTTATAAGTATTTTTACTTTATCTTAGGACGCATTTAGTGAGGACTACAGTCAAAGGTTGATTTTGGTAATACTCGTTGAGACCACTCTTGTACTAACGCATTACCTATTAAGGTGAGTTCATAGCTTCACTTTTATTTATTTACTTGTTTTATAAAACCCGCGAGGGGGATAACATGCTTATTTTCAAAATTGAACACAAGGGACCCGATTGTATGCTCAGATGAATGTTATTTACATAAGTTTGCTTATAGCCTCTAAGACCCACTTATCATGAATTGTTAATTACTCGATGCGAGTGAACGCTAATACTATGGATAGATCTATCGGGATGACGCCCAGTCTGATGCGATTAGCTATCGCAAGGTGTAGTGAAGCACTAGTGTATTGGAGCACATCGGATTCATTGTATAAGAGAAATATTCGCACTAGGCTAGGTGTGTTTGTGGGCTGAAATATAAATATGTTAACGTTCAATGTCACGAGACTTATGAAATAACAACAATAATTATGTCTGATCCACATAATTGTTACCAGATGAAGGTTTATCCAGATACTTGTGTTCAATTTATATATTTAAACTCTATGGATTCACTCAACATTTTTGTTGATTTTATAGCATGTTTTATCTCAGGTCCATAAAGAAGGTACTCAAGGAAGGTGGTTTCATGAAGCTTGCTTAATTTTGGTGACTTTGGCCTGCTTTTATAAAATATATCCATGCGAAACAACTTTTATCTTTTGATGTGTACTGTAAATATTTTAAAATTATCTGGGACCGTGTATGGATTATTATCTTTTGAATGCATGAATGGATGTTTTTTTAAAACGACTCGTTTTGAGCCGTATTCTATAATTGTGTGATTGTATCATGTAAGTAACACTCAAGGACCCTTCCGCTGAAATGACCCGATTTGAGAGTGTTACTGTAAATATATCCATGCGAAACAACTTTTATCTTTTGATGTGTACTGTAAATATTTTAAAATTATCTGGGACCGTGTATGGATTATTATCTTTTGAATGAATGAATGGATGTTTTTTTTAAAACGACTCGTTTTGAGCCGTTTTCTATAATTGTGTGATTGTATCATGTAAGTAGCACGCAAGGACCCTTCCGCTGAAATGACCCGATTTGAGAGTGTTACATCAGCAAACTCCCTCTAACCAGATTCCCCAACCCTCTAAAGATCCTCAATCTTCTTCTCATCGTGATGATGATCAACCTCACTCTGATGAGATGATCCATACACCTGCTGATTCAATTGCTTCTAGTGTTTCTCCACAAGCAAGAGCTACAGAGGTGGTGGATGTTGCACATTTAACTGATTTGTGTACAAGCTTGTTCAAACAGGTACAAGTTTTACAAAAAGAGAAGATTGAGCAATATAAGAGAATTGCAGATTTGGAAGCCAATATTACTAAGCTAAGGAATAAAGATACTCCTTGGATAAGGCACCATAAGGCAATTCAGCAGGCTAACCTTAAGAAGAAAAGGCTCAAACTCTTCAAGAAGAAGCAACTGAATGCAACCAAACAGGAGAGGAATAATAAAGAACCAGGTACTTCTGATATTCAAACAAATATTCTTAGGGTTGAAATTCAGTTTGAAGCTGATGATGGTATTGAAAACTATGTGGATGACACAAATATGGAGCATCAACATGAGGATCAACCACAACCATCAACTACTAAAGAAGAAATGGTGGTAATTCAATCACAATCTCAATCACCACAACTACAAGAAGCTAATTGGAGTAGTTTTTATGAGAAGCTAGAGGAAATAAAATTTACATTTCTTGTGTCTACAACTCCACCACCACAAAGACAATTTTGGTATCATAAGAAACAGTCAATCCAAGTACTGCCAAGTTCAAAGATGAATGTTGGATCAGACAAGACTGAGGAGTTGGAAATTGAAAAGACAGCTTCCAAAGGAGATAAAGTGTTTGGAGATACTTTGGTGATTGATGAAAGAAGTGTGTCTACAACTGGTGAAGTGAATACTGCTAAAGAACCAAGTACTGTTAAGCCTACTACAAATACTGTTGGTGAAAGATCTTCACTGACATCTTCTGAAGAAAGCCAAACTCCATCTTTTGGAGAAGATGAGACCATAGCACAAATTTTGCTTGATCTCAAAGAGAAGAGTTTCAGCTGAAAAGCCTAGGCTAGCGAATGATGAAAAGAAGACACAATAATCAAATCTTGCCAGCCAAGTTCAAGACAAAGGCAAGAAAGTGCAAGCTTCAAAGCCCACTACAAAAGGTATTGTTATACCAGGTCAACAACCTGATGAAGATGAAGAAAGAAGATATTCAAGGTTATTAAAGAAATTACATAAGATTGATCCAAAGGATAAGGGCAAGAAGCAATTGCAATCTGAGTCAGAAGGTGAAAGTGATTCAGATGATGACATTAGCAAAGTCATGAATAAATTTCATCAAATGGAGCATGATGAAGAAGTAGCTTTAAGACTACAAGCAAGACTCCATTAAGAAGAGAAACAGGAAGAACTTGTAGCTAAGCAACAATTGCTTGAAGAACAAAGAGTACAACATGAATGGAATATTGAAGAGTATGACAGAATTCAATTTGAACTATAGGGAAGTAAACTCCAAGTTGAGTCCTTAATAGCTGAAGAGATGAAGAGAGACGCATATGACGAGGAAGAAAATGATAGATTGATTGATGACCTAGTCAAGGAGCAACAAAGATTCTTTGCTGAAAAGAGAAGAAGAGAAAGAGTCAAGCCTCCAACAACTACTCAAATTAGGAATCAAATGATGTCCTACCTCAATAAGGTTAAACATTTCACTCATGCACAGCTAGTTAGGAAGAGCTTTGATGAGATCAAGACTTTGTATGAACAACACAAAAGGATCAAGTTAAACTTTGGTGATATTAGATCTGAGAAGGATAAAAAGGACAATGAAGATGTCAAGAAACATTTACAACAACAAAGGTAATTTGGAAGTACCCCCAGACTTGATGATGCAAGTACTGCCGGACAAGAAGGAACATCTCCACATATCAAGACTACTTATGCTAGGAAGAATAAAAAGGTAAAGGAGATTTCAAAGGAAGCAAAGACTGCTCAAGAGTTGGATGTGGGAAGTAAAGCTCAAAGTGTTAAAGGAACTGAAATTGTACAATAAGTACATACTCGTTCAACAGTACATTAAGAAGTGGTACATACTGACTTGGAGGAAGGATCTATTGAATTAGAAGGAACCTCCAAAGGTATTAAAAGAAAAAGATCAACCATGAAAAAGCAAGAAGCAAAGAAAAAGGCAAAATCTACAAATGTAGATAGTGATGATGATGAGAGCTGCATAAAGCACTTGAAGATAGTGAAATTTGAAGATCAATGCATTGATATAGTGTTATTTGGAAGAGATCATCAATCATAAGATGGACATGTGCTATAAAATAAGGATTGGAAGCTCATGGAATAACTAGAATAGATGGTACATTTAGGATGTTCAGGTTATTAGAAGACATTCTTCATATTCTTGACAGACAAGACATTCAAGATCTTAACAGATTTGTTCAAGGAGGAAGTGAAGGTAAAGAAGAAGTATCACTATTATGCCATGAATTGAAGTTTATGTATGAGCCACATAATTGTGATCAACAAATATTGAAGGAGTTAGAGAATCAGGTTTCTACTTACTAGAGATATTATAGGTCATGTGGCTTACATACACTGGATGTAAATGATGTTACTTATTATATGCTTCAAGAGAAAAGATATCCTTTTGGAAGAAGGTTGTTAGAAAGAATGTTGAAATAACAACTAGAAGTTTCAGAGGAGTCAAATGGTGCTTTATAGTTGATTAGGATGATCAAACATCAACTCAAGGATTTGGAACACGAAGAAGAAGCTGAGAAGGAGCCTTAAGTGTTTGACTTTTAGTCACACTTCACAAATAGTTCTCAGTTCACCATGTCTAACAAACATAAGAACTGGCTATTCCATAAGCAAACGGTTTATGGTAAAGATTTCTCAAATCCATTGATTGCTGGTAGTTTGGTAAAAAATACATGGTCATTAACTCACGATACTTAGAAGTGAAGAGTTAGCTACTCTTAGGGCAAACAGTTCTAGGTAAAGACTTTATCAAATCCGTTAATGGTTGATAGTTTCCCAAAAATTGTAGGGTTATGAGTACACCTTATTCTTTATGAATAATACGAGACTTTTAGCCAAGTATAAAATAATTTCGTTCCAAGTCTCTTCGAATTGATTACCGTTAATTAGTGCGACTCAATTGTCTTTTGGTGATCAAGTGGATGTGATTTGTTTGATTATCTAAAAGCAAGTAATTAAAATTGTCGTTGAGTAAAATGGAAGCTCTAAAAATAAAAGAGTGCAATCTTTTAAAATTAAAACGTAAATGATTAAAAACTTCAAAACTTGAAAACTTGTTTAAAATAAGCTACGTAAAAAGGCGGGAAAGATTAAATTTGAAAACTAAGGAAAATAAAAATTAAAGTAAATTTGCAATGCGATCGCACTCCATCGCAACCATTCCATCGCAACTCACCATCGCAATGTCCCATCGCAACCTGATCGCAATGTTCCATCGCAACTACTGATCGCAATGTGGATCGTAGTCTTGATCGTGACAAGAAGAATCGCAATCAATGCGATCGTAACAAGGTAATAGAATACGATCGCACCCACAGATCGCAATGAGTGATCTTGGTGTGTGATCGTACCAGGGAAGAACAACGAATCGCAATCTATGCGATCGAAGCCAAGAGATCGTATTCAGGGGGAAAACCCTTCTAAGATGGAAATGGCGCCCAAAGAGTAAATAAGAATAAGCAGTAACCAATAAGCACTTTCAAACTTCTAGACAAAGATAAATAAGCACAATTTCGAAAACTTTTGAATCTAAACACGAGACTTAATAAACCGAGCATAAAACAATAAATTTTTTAAGAAAGCTTAAAAGTAAATAAGCCAAAACAAGCGAATAAGCCAATAAGCATAAAGAGCTTATAGCCTATACGTATATGAGCTTATGTAAGAACAAGAAAGATTAACCTTTTAACCACGAAATCATCAAATCAAACATGTGAAGTGTAATATTCGGATCAAAAAGTTAAAGTAAATCAAGAAAGTTAGAAAAAGATTAAAGAGTAAAAAGCTTAACTAAGAACTTTTGATTAATGAAACTCTAATACAAAGATTAAACAAAGCTTAATTGAAAGAAAAGATGAAGTTTTAGTGAGAGAAAGTTAAACACTTTCTCTCTCTAAAATGAAAACTAAAACAAAGAAAATTAAAACTAGTTAATGACTAACACCCTCCTAATGTGTCATTAGGAGGGTATATATAGGGAGTGGGGAATGCATGTATGCTTTCTTCTTTCTTTCTTTTCTTCTCGACTCGATCTAAATTCTTTGTCTTTCTCGATGTCGTCTCGGGATTTGAACTCGTCTTTTAATTTTCTTCTATAATTAGACTTGAGTTCTTCGACTTCATTAAACTTCCGTCTTTATACTTTTTCTTCGATAAATCTTCAAAATAGGCTTTGGACTTCCGTTCTTTTTGCACTCTTGATCTTTTGACTTCGTCTTTTCTCGTTTTCTTTGATAAAAGCCCGTGAAAGCCCGTGTTTCCTTCCTTTTTCGTATTTTGGTCCTAAAACACAATAAAAATACAAACCACGCATAACTCCGACTTTTACGACATAAAATACACGTTTTGGTATTGTTATTATTGGAAATAAGTGGAAAAAGGATAAGTGTTTTCACACTTATTAAATCCCCTACACTTGACCATTGCAATGCCCTCATGCAATGCATTAATTTTAAAGCACGGTTTACATTTTCCATCATAAATAACCCACCTTGGCCATTATTAAATACTAAACATTTAAGGAAAATAAAAAGATAGAAACAAGTAAAGAAATCTAAGACTTACATTGGGTTTTGGCTGCCATGAACGTTTATCATCCTCAAGTTTCATGTTCCCCATACCAAGCTTAAAAACGAGATCATTGTTATTATAAGTTAGCAAACTAACATGAATTCATGTGGGCCAATTATTTACTTAGACTCCCTTATTCCTAGGTGTATCTCTTATATTTTATTTTTTTCTTGAATGATCACGAGGATTCATTGTTTGACTTATTTCGATAGTTTATTTAGGCCGAAAATAAAGTGGGACGATTTAATCAATAGTTAGCTAAAGGACAAAATCTTTTAAAACTGCTTCTCGGGACCTCTTAAAGTTCATATCTTGGCATAACTCGCTTCACGATTTGAGACCTTTCTCGGACCGATATTTGGAAGCGATTTCATACTTCAAATCTTGAGAGACGTTCTTGAAATTATGGTCTTCTCTTCATAATAGGAATTTCTTCACTTGAAGTTTTTGAGAGATTCTTCATATTTGGACCACGACTTCTTCATTTTTCTCCAATCTTTATTTTGGACTTTGATATACAACGATCCGCCTCCTTTTAGGACTTGGATCTATTTATCCTCATACCTTGTTAGGGCCTTTTTGGATAGACTTCTCCATGATCTTTTGGGGAGTTTTTGCTTTTCGTCGTGTGTCTCGATCCTTCATATTGATTTTCGATCAATGATTCTTCACATCACTTTTGGATCTTTAGCAACAAAATGTAGCCCTCATGCCTTGTTAGGGCCTTTTCGGACTTGCCAATCTTCGCATCCCGCTTCAATAAGTTATGCCTTGGCTATGAACTCTAATTAATACCGAGCAACTTTTAAACGATCTTGGGCTAGAAGCTAAGTAACTTTTCAAATCGTACAACCTTATTTATTGCAGATAAATTTATTAACAAGCGATGGGAGAATAGGCTCATAATTAACTAACATAAATTCACGAAAGAATACCAAACTTATAATTGACTCTATCATCTCTCGTCCTCCACAGTTTAAAATCTCAAGGAATGAGACTCGTGGATGCTTAGCCAATTAAATCAAAGTTTTGGGTTTTCGAGCCGTCTATAGGATCTTGCAAACTCTTAGAATTTTTCAAGTTTAGAATTTGCATTTTAAAGTTCCCTTACGACTCTCTAGGATCAATTATAGGAACTTGCGAAAAGTTCTTGTTCTTAACCCGTGAGAGTTAAGACTTTCGCGTTTTAAAGTTCCCTATATAAAAGCCTAGCAAAACTTGACTTAAACACGTTAAGGATACTAGCTAGAGTAAACTTAGATAAGTAAACTCGGGTTGAGTCAAAATATTCATGACTTTGAACAATTTAAAACCACTTTATTAAACTTTTATTTTTAGCAAGGAAAGTAAATAACGATAGCAAAGGAAAACTACAAGGCCAAAATAGATTAAAAATTTTGAAAAATGTCGGAAAATCAAGTTTTTATGTTAAAATGAGGGCAAATTCATGGAAAAGACCACTTACTTCGATAGAAGTCCCCTCTACACTTGATATAAACATTGTCCTCAATGTTTAAGCATGTGGGAGTAAACTCCCCTACACTTAGGACATTGTGCACATTGTTTAAATCTTGCTAATGGAAGGACAACAAAAGTGATTTCAACGTGAACATATAAGATATGAAATATTGAATCACGATAGTTTAGGATAGAATCAGGAAGACGGAAACACGGAATCACGGTTCGTCAAAAGTCATCGAGGTGCACTTTGAAGCTTGAATCCTTGCAGAGAATAAGAAACAAGACAACAGACACATACGGGGCTCCCCCTACACTTATTATGAAAGAGGTAAAGGATAGATCACGGGTTGCCTCCCGAGAAGCGCTTGTTTTTGATAACCGAGTCACGGGCCTGACTCGACCCAATACTAGTTCATGGGAAACGTGGTGAGGGATGGCATAATCTCATGAGAGATGTCCTCACCAAAGTACAACTTTACGCGCTGGCCATTCACCTTAAAATTGGGCCCATTTGGATGAGAAAGCTCAATGGTGCCATAGGGGAAGACTTTGGCGACGGTGAATGGACCAGACCAGCGGCTTTTCAACTTGCCAGAGAAGATCTTCAACCGAGAGTTAAAAAGTAAGACTTGATCACCAACGTGGAACTCTCGGTTCTTAATTCTAGCATCGTGGATGATCTTGGTCTTCTCCTTGTAGATCAATTAGTTCTCGTAAGCTTCATTCCTCAGTTCATTTAGCTCGTTGAGTTGAATCTTCCGAAGATCACCGGCTTTATTGATGTCGAAGTTGGCCCACTTCAAGGCCCAGTATGCCTTATGTTCGAGCTCGATAGGGAGGTGGCATGCTTTCCCGTACACATGACGATAAGGTGTACAACCAATCGCGGTCTTGTATGCGGTACGGAAAGCCCACAAAGCATCATCTAACTTATCGACCCACGCGGCACGATGCTCTCCCACAGTATGTTCCAGAATTCGCTTCAATCCACGGTTGGAAATCTCGGCTTGCCCATTGGTTTGGGGATGATAGGCGGTGGAAATACGGTGATTGACGCCATACTTAGCCATGACTCTTGCGAATTGATCGTTGCAAAAATGAGTCCCGCGGTCACTGATGATAGCACGAGGAACACCGAATCGAGCAAAAAGCTGCTTCAAAAAGTTCACAACGACCCTCGCATCGTTCATAGGAAGAGCCTTAGCTTCAACCCATTTCGAAACGTAGTCAACGGCTACGAGGATGTACTTGTTCCCTTTGGATGATGGAAATGGCCCCATAAAGTCGATGCCCCATACGTCAAAGATTTTACATTCTTGTATGAAATTTTGAGGCATCTCATCTTTATATGTGATCTTGCCTTGTCGTTGGCAAGCATCACAATGCTTAACCATTTCGTGAGCGTCACGATAAATGGTGGGCCAATAGAATCCAGAATCAAACACTTTCTTTGCGGTGTAGTTGGGACCAAAGTGACCACCGGTGGGTCCTTTATGGCACGCATCAAGGATTTGTAAAGCTGCCGGCCCATCAACACATCGACGAATGATCAGATCAGCACATTGTTTGAAGAGATAAGGGTCATCCCAGAAGTAAGTCTTAACATCTTTAAAGAACTTCTTCCTTTGTTGGGATGTTAACCCTTTGATGAGAATACCACCCGCTAAGTAGTTTGCAATGTCCGTAAACTACGGGGTGTCATCAAGATTGGAGTGAATAGACATTAAGGTCTCAAGGGGAAAGAGTCATTGATCTCTTGATTTAGATGATCCCCTTAATAAGGATCCTCTAGTCTACTTAGATGATCCGCGGCTAGGTTTTCGGCTCCCTTCTTGTCACGAATTTCAATGTTGAATTCTTGAAGGAGCAAAACCCAACGAAGAAGTCTTGGCTTAGAATCTTGTTTAGTCAATACGTACTTCAACGCGGAATGGTCGGTATACACGATGGTGGTGGAAAGGACAAGATAGGGGCGGAACTTCTTAAAGGCATACACTACAGCTAAAAGCTCTTTTTCGGTAGTTGTATAATGCAATTGAGCCCCCGTCATTGTCTTGGTAGCGTAATGGATTGGTTGGAAGTGTTTGTTCACTCTTTGGCCCAAAACCGCTCCAATAGCAAAGTCGCTAGCATCACACATCAATTCGAAAGGTAGCTCCCAATTAGGGGTAACCAAGACCGGTGCCTTAGTAAGCTTATCCTTAAGAAGATTGAAGGATTCAAGACACTCTTTGGAAAAGATGAAAGGAGTTTCTTTTTCCAAGAGGTGGGTCATCGGGCGAGCGATTTTAGAAAATTTTTGAATGAATCGACGATAGAAGCCTGCATGACCAAGGAAACTTCTCACACCCTTCACGGTTGAAGGTGGAGGTAATTTGGCTATGACATCCACTTTAGCATGGTCTACTTCAAGACCGGCTTTTGAGATTTTATGTCCAAGCACAATGCCTTCTTTTACCATGAAATGGCATTTTTCCCAATTTAGAACAAGGCAAATGTCTTCACATCGCTTAAGCATGCGTTCCAAATTAGCAAGGCAAGTAGAGAAGGAATCACCATAGACCGAGAAATCATCCATGAAGACTTCCATAGTTTCTTCAACCATGTCATGGAATATAGCCATCATACACCTTTGGAATGTCCCAGGAGCATTGCATAAGCCGAAGGGCATTCTTTTGTAAGCAAATGTTCCATAAGGACAAGTGAATGTGGTTTTCTCTTGGTCTTGGGGATCGATGGGTATTTGAAAATAACCCGAGAAACCGTCTAAAAAGCAGTAATAGTCATTACCCGCCAGACGTTCAAGCATTTGGTCCATGAAAGGAAGGGGAAAATGATCCTTTTTCGTAGCATCATTGAGTTTGCGATAGTCTATACAAACTCTCCACCCTGTAACGAGATGAGTAGGAATCAACTCGTTGTTTTCGTTGGGCACCACGGTGATTCCGCCTTTCTTAGGCACACAATGGACTGGACTAACCCATGGTGAATCCGAGATAGGATAGATCATGCCCGCATCAAGAAGTTTGATAATCTCTTTTTTGATAACGTCATGGATCTTGGGATTCACCCTTATTTGGCTTTGAATAGTGGGTTCAAAGTTGTCCTCCATGAGAATTTTATGTGTGCAAAAGTGAGGATCAGTTCCACGAATATCGGAGATCTTCCAAGCAATCGCTTTCTTATGATTCTTCAGCACGGCGATAAGTCAGGATTTGTCTTCTTCTTTCAAGTCCTTAGCGATGATGACCGGTAACTTCTTGTTGTCTTCAAGGAAAACGTACTCGAGATGAGACGGAAGATCCTTAAGCTCTAAATCCGGAGAATTTTTGATGGACGGCGGAGTCAAAGTCGGATCATCGATAGAGATATCCTTAGGAGATGGTGGAGAAATATGGTCCTCATTGAGAAGTTTCTCAATGGTACGAATGTCTTCATCCCAATTGGAGGGAGAATCGTCATATTTCAAGTCCACATCTCCCAAAGTTGCTTCGAATTATTTTAAGATGAAATCACTTTCTCCGAATGGAGTTAGTGATGGAGAAATAGAGGCAACGGTCTCAACAATGGGTAGAGAAGAAGAACCACTTTTACAAGCGTCTTTGAAATGTTCTTCACAAGCCTCATCAAGAACGTCAATGAAATTAACGCTCTCATTGTCAGAAGGCTGCTTAGAAAGTTTACCCATGTTGAAGACGATTTTATCGTCACCAACTCTCATGATTAATTCGCCAGCGGCTACATCAATGAGAGTGCGACCGGTCCTCGAGAATGGACGTCCAACGATTAATGGAACATGGGGGTCCATCTCGTAGTCAACGACAACAAAATCCACCGGAAAGGTGAATTTGTCGACACCAACGAAGACGTCTTCGGCTATCCCTACTGGATAAGCAACCGTACGGTTAGCTAATTCCAAAGTCATGCGTGTGGGGACTATCTCGGGTAGAGACAATTGTTTCCAAACGCTTAAAGGCATTAAGTTGATACTAGCACCTAGATCGGCGAGGGCCATACAATTCTCTACCCCAGGGAAGTTGCAAGGAATCAAGAAACGACCCGGATTACCAAGTTTGGTTGGTAATTTCCTTAAGAGGACTGTAGAGCAATTCTTATTAAGTTGGGTCTGAGCGATATCAAGGAGTTTCTCTTTATCACTTAGAAGATCTTTAAACATTTTGGCATATTTTGGCATGTGAGCGAGAGCCTTAGCAAAGGAGATATTGAAATTCAGTTGTTTAAACATTTTGAGAAAGTTAGAAACCTGAATATCATCCTTGTTCTTCAATTTCTCTTTCCTCAACCTTGAGGGATATGGTATATTTGGTTGAGATGAAGGCTTCGGAATGGAATTCTCACTCACATCCGTAGGTGGTGGAGGGGCGGGAGTAGAAGGTGGTGGAATTTGAGAAGGGGGCTCGTTTTCCTTTGTCACAATCACCGGTGTAGGTGTAGGAATCTTGGGTTCCTTTAAACCTTTGCCACTGCGAGTGGTGATTTCTTTCATCTCCCCTCTGGGATTAGCAACGGTGTTACTCTGAAGAGTACCCGAACCAGAGGCTTGATTAATTGGGAAAAAACTAGCCATCATATCCCTTAAGTTATTCGTTTGATTGTTCATAGAGTTTCTCATGTCGGCTTGTAGAGCATTCCCTTGTTTAGCCATGTCATTCCTTAGCTCAGCTCAAATATCGTTCCCTTTTTTTGCCATGTCACCTTTCAAGTTAATGAATTGGCTTTGAAGATTCGTCACCATCTCTCTATTGGTCCTCGTGTAAGTTTCGAGGTCTTGGTTCAATGCCGTGGGTTGATTGAGAGGTGGGGCTTGGTAAGCTGAATTATTTCCTTGAGGTGGATATGGGTTTCTTTGGGATGGATATTGATTGGTAGCTCGAGGTTGGCTTTGATTGTTGCGGTTGAAATTGTTTTGGTTTTGAGGAGAAAAACCGGGTGGAGATAGATAGTTGTTGGAACGATAACTTAGCAAGTTACGGTCTCCTTGAGGTCGTGATTGGTAGCCTCCTGTAGCAAAGTTACCATTAGCGGTTTACACATTTTCCGGATTGTCTAGAGTGGAAGGACAATCGGTGTATGAATGAGAACCCCCGCAAATCTCACAAGAAGGTGCAATAGCTTTGGCTTGTTGAAATTGGTTTGTAGCCATGGTTAAGAAGTTTTTGTTCATCTCAGCTATTTGGCGAGTAAGTTCGGTGAGCTCTGGGTTAGATGATGTAGAAGAAACATTGGCCCTCTGATTATTTCTTAAAGATGCAGAGGAATCCCAATTTTTGTGGTGAGTGGTCATGTTCTCTATCATCTCTCTACACTCCTCAGGTCGTCTCTTCATGAATGTACCACCGACGGCAGCATTAATCGTATCACGATCACGAAAAGTTAGACCATTATAGAAAGTATCAATCAAAGTAACGGGGAGCATGTTATGGTTCGGATAACGGTCGATCAAGACATTATAGCGTTCCCAAGCATCGAAAAGCGACTCATCAGGTTCTTGTGTGAATCCACTGATTTGGTTGCGAAGACTAGTGACCATGGATGGTGGAAAGTAGCGCGACCAAAATTTTTGAGTCATGTCATCCCATGTTTGAATTGAATTTTTGGGGAGACGATCAAACCATTTTTCGGCATGATGGGATAAAGTGTGTGGAAAGAGGTGAAGGCGAAGAAAATCCATGGAAGCACCAGGTAGTTTCATGCTTTGAGTGACGGTAATGAACTTGTCTAGATGTTTGTTGGCATCATCATCCGGTAATCCACGAAACGAGCTAGCGTTTTGAACTTGCTGGATCATGTGATGCTTCAACGAAAATTCAGGAGCCGTGATTTGCATCGGCGCAATCGGTCCTCCGCGTCCGTTCACGGTGGGTTGACAAAGCTCCTCCATTGTTCGTAAGTCGGGTGGGGGATCATTGTTGTTGTTGTTATTGTTATACAAATTGGGTAGAGGTGGGTTGTTATTGTTGTTATGCACACCAGCCATATCTATGTCTCTAAGAGTCTCGGGCTCAGGATAAGACGTATATCGAGTACGCATACACTAAAAGGAAATACATTTTTTTTATTTGTTTTTCTTTTTTATTGTTTTTGGATTTTTGAAAATTTTATATTTTTTAGGATTTTTGAAAAATTTTGGCAAGGAAAATAACGTTCCTAAAAGAACGGGTCCCAAAATTTAACGCGTCTCTCACTAAAGACCGTTAATCTTAACGAAAAGAGCCGGCAGCGGCGCCATTTAATACGATACTTTTAGCCAAGTATAAAATAATTTCGTTCCAAGTCTCTTCGAATTGATTACCGTTAATTAGTGCGACTCAATTGTCTTTTGGTGATCAAGAGGATGTGATTTGTTTGATTATCTAAAAGCAAGTAATTAAAATTGTCGTTGAGTAAAATGGAAGCTCTAAAAATAAAAGAGTGCAATATTTTAAAATTAAAACGTAAATGATTAAAAACTTGAAAACTTGAAAACTTGTTTAAAGTAGGCTACGTAAAAAGGCGGGAAAGATTAAATTTGAAAACTAAGGAAAATAAAAATTAAAGTAAATTTCCAATGCGATCGCACTCCATCGCAACCATTCCATCGCAACTCACCATCGCAATGTCCCATCGCAACCTGATCGCAATGTTCCATCGCAACTACTGATCGCAATGTGGATCGTAGTCTTGATCATAACAAGAAGAATCGCAATCAATGCGATCGTAACAAGGTAATAGAATACGATCGCACCCACAGATCGCAATGAGTGATCTTGGTGTGTGATCGTACCAGGGAAGAACGACGGATCGCAATCTATGCGATCGAAGCCAAGAGATCGTATTCAGGGGAAAACCCTTCTAAGATGGAAATGGCGCCCAAAGAGTAAATAAGCCTAAATGAATAAGCAGTAACCAATAAGCACTTTCAAACTTCTAGACAAAGATAAATAAGCACAATTTCGAAAACTTTTGAATCTAAACACGAGACTTAATAAACCGAGCATAAAACAATAAAATTTTTAAGAAAGCTTAAAAGTAAATAAGCCAAAACAAGCGAATAAGCCAATAAGCATAAAGAGCTTATAGCCTATACGTATATGATCTTATGTGGGAACAAGAAAGATTAACCTTTTAACCACGAAATCATCAAATCAAACGTGTGAAGTGTAATATTCGGATCAAAAAGTTAAAGTAAATCAAGAAAGGTAGAAAAAGATTAAAGAGTAAAAAGCTTAACTAATAACTTTTGATTAATGAAACTCTAATACAAAGATTAAACAAAGCTTAATTTGAAAGAAAAGATGAAGTTTTAGTGAGAGAAAGTTAAACACTTTCTCTCTAAAATGAAAACTAAAACAAAGAAAATTAAAACTAGCTAATGACTAACACCCTCCTAATGTGTCATTAGGAGTGTATATATAGGGAGTGGGGAATGCATGTATGCTTTCTTCTTTCTTTCTTTTCTTCTCGACTCGATCTAAATTCTTTGTCTTTCTCGATGTCGTCTCGGGATTTGAACTCGTCTTTTAATTTTCTTCTATAATCAGACTTGAGTTCTTCGACTTCATTAAACTTCCGTCTTTAGACTTTTTCTTTGATAAATCTTCAGAATAGGCTTTGGACTTCCGTTCTTTTTGCACTCTTGATCTTTTGACTTCGTCTTTTCTCGTTTTCTTCGATAAAAGCCCGTGAAAGCCCGTGTTTCCTTCCTTTTTCGTCTTTTGGTCCTAAAACACAATAAAAACACAAACCACGCATAATTCCGACTTTTACGACATAAAATACACGTTTTGGTCTTGTTATTATTGGAAATAAGTGGAAAAAGGATAAGTGTTTTCACACTTATTAATGAATAAAGTATTGGCTATTCCAGAGTGTACGGCTAACTGGTAAAGAATTAATCAAATCCGTTGATAGCTGATGATTTGCTAAAAATCATGATGCCAATACAGATTGGTTTGTTGTTAACTGTTTTATTTTAGGTGAGAAGATACAAGCAGAAATGTTGATTCATAAGTGACTTATCCTATGTGACTTATATTTATCACAGTTGAAGATTCCAAAAAGGGGAAGAAGACATATATGGTGTATGTTTAAGATCAAGAAAATCACAAAGAAGTTGAGTCCTAATCACTCAAACGGAAGTGATTATATATGAAGACAACATAGTTTCTACAAAGAATGTTCAAAAGACACTGAAGATCACATTTTGAAGACAAAGATGAAATTCATGAAGAATTAAAGATTATATCAGAAGAAGATCTGCATAAAGTGTTTGGATACATTTAGTTGGTATACAAGTACAAGATTACCAAGTTCAATCCAAGTTTGAAGAGAAGTTTGAAGACATGTAAACTTGTACATTCAACACACAGAGAAACAAGAAGACAACTAGTTATCATTCTTGTTTAGGGGAGGATTGTTGGGAATTATTGTAAAGTACAAAGTACCGTTAGTACAAGTACAAGTACTGTTAGTGATAGCAAGTAACGTTAGTGTTAACACGGTATATGTCAAGTACCGTTAGAGTTAATGAAAGTACGGATAAGTTGATAAAGACGAATATATCTTTGGTAAAGATATATTATAGTTATAGTTAGAGTATATCTTATGTGATATACTTAATAGTTTAGAATATTGATAATATATCGTGTGTGATATACTTATCATAATAGAATATTCTAGGGTTCC
Organism: Glebionis coronaria; assembly: GCA_025667525.1. Classification (NCBI taxonomy): domain Eukaryota; kingdom Viridiplantae; phylum Streptophyta; class Magnoliopsida; order Asterales; family Asteraceae; genus Glebionis; species Glebionis coronaria. Next base: position 195,825 of record JANFOE010000064.1, read on the forward strand.
TTGCACTATAAAAGGAACATGGGTACGATGAGTTTCTTGTACCTTTTGCAGAAGTCGATTAATAGAAGATCGAATAGTTAGAGTAATTCTGTTCTTCTTTGCTTTATAAGTTAGATTCCACATAGCTTATTTAGTTGAGTAAGAGTCTCTCAAGTGCTCTAGTTTGATTACAAGCTATTGTACAAATCCTTAACATGATACAGATCTATTCAAAGGGATCAACACTTCACTTGCCTAAGTAACTTCAAACCCAACTCACAATTCTTCCCACATTCTAGTTCCGACTCTGAGTAGATCAAGGTGTCGTTGGTACATACGATGACAACTTGTGTATATACGCTCATGCATACTCATTAATAATTACCAAGGTACTTATATAATATACGTAATACTATATACACGCCTACACATAACCATAAGCAATTCCAACATATACTATACAAGCATGTATTAAACATCTTTCATGCAATCATACTTAGAAACTCATTGATGTCGTGGTACTTGTATAACTATGTTGTGCACCATACTTATACAATTACCCTTTCCCCAATGCATTCCCTCCTATGATGACACTTATAAGAAATTAATACTACACATAACACATAAATCCATCTACACACATAAGCACATAACCATAGCATAAAATAAGATCCAAAATTCCATGTATTAAAATAACACAGCCAATGCATGAAACACATAGACTCGCAATCTAACTGAACCAGCATAGACAAAATTCAAAATGTATAAAGAAACATGAAAGCATAATCAACCAAAATTTAACAATGACCAGTGTGGACGACTATGGTTCAACCCGCACTAGTCAAAACTCGAAAGGAAAATAGACATGCGACTAAGTATGGACGACTATGGTTCAATCCATAGTTGTCTAAAATTCGATAAGAAGAAACATGTGACTAAGTATATACGACTATGGTTCAATCCATACTAGTCAAAACTTCAAAGAAAACATTTTAAATAAGAACCAACAATACTTAGAAAAATATCAATCAATATCTTAAAAGTAGTTCATATACAAAATACAGAAATTAGAATTTAATCACATCATATACTATAATGCACATGTACTCCTATGACGCCTATATATAGGGACCCTTAAGCTATAGACTAGGCTAGGCAACCTAATTCTCGATAACCATTGTCTCTGATACCATTCTGTCACACCCACCATGGTAGAATATGGGGCGCGATGTATGGATATCATCACAACAAAATAGTGTCTCAATAGAGTAATACTAAATGCAAAAGAAATGTCATAAATGGTGACACAAATATTGTGACAATACCTCAACAAAATGCAGGAGTCTAGGTAAGTAGGTAAAAGTCCCACCTCTTACCAAAGACAAACAAGTAAAACAAACATCGACATATAGATTCATAGTATCACTTATGCAAATAAACATAAATAAAACTAAGATGAATGGGGATCTCCTCCTAAATGCAATCCTATGGCAACTCCAGTCCTAGCCACTTCTATTCTCACGCTTAACCACATTATCACCTTAAAATAACACTAAAATCTGTCAACTTAAAGTTGGTGAGAACATAGGTTTAAGTTATCAAAACACCTTAATAAACCTTGTCAACCCCTGTAAATAAGTTGAAGAAAACAAGTTAAAGTAATTGACTATAAAGTGATAATCATGTTACACACAACTACAAACAAAATATACTATAACTATTAAGAACACACAATAAGAACAAATATATTAAACCTATCTGGATCTTTCTCACACCCTGTGTGTAGATGAACCATATCCCCGTTGAGATATCTTGTCTCCGAGAAGATGATGCACGAGTACTCAGAACACATAATAGAACATATAACATAACACACAAGTAAGCATATCACATAATAACACATTAAGTCCAAACATTTGAAAAACATATTATCAAAACATTTTGGAGAATATAGTACTAAGACATTTAAAAACATTACAAGTATCATCTCCATCCCATACTGGAAAAACATTTAAAAACTTAGTGAAAATGAGACTATGAACTCACCTGATTGAGCTTCACCAAATATCCGTGCACTAGCAAAAAGATAAACAAACAAATACATAACATCAAGACATAAACCAAATACTAAAATGGCTCATCAATCTATGATGGATATCTAACCCTCTCCCACATATTAATGTCATTTACATGCTATAAGCATCACATTACATCCCTCTGCAAAGCCCTTAACTTGGTTAAGTTCATCACCTATCCCGTTAATATTTTACCAAAAAATTCCCCATTTTTATACCCCATCTATGAGTCCAACGCCCACTTAACCAAAACCATACTTTTTGTAAAAGAAACCCTATGCCCTTACATATGTTAGATAAATTTTCCCCAACCTTAAAGTTACTGTTAAGGCCCTGATACATCTATATATATATATATATATATATATATATATATATATATATATATATATATATATATATATATATATATATATATATATATATATATATATATATATATATATATATATATATATATATATATATATATATATATATATATATATATATATATATATATATAGGGTAGAATTATTATAAAAGAAAGTTTATAATAAAAAGGGTAGGAGAAGATCCTATCCCTTGGATCAAAACTTCTTAGATTAAATAAAAAAAGGGGGTGGTGGGTTAAATATTGCAAACCTTAGGGAGGAAACTTGTAATTGTGTATTTTATACAAAAAAACATCCCTGCCATTTATCTCGACCCATTTCTAGATCTCACTTTCTCTCTCTAAATACACTTTCTCACACTAGAAATCCATACACATCTTAATCATATATAATCAAGATTGTTTGCTACTACATCGAATCATACACATCGAATAACAACTACATCAAATCGTCAAAGTTTATGATCGTGATCGAATCATGCGTGCGTCATCATTTTATCGATGTTTTATACGAATCTAGCGCATCAAATGAACGCGTAAGTTGACTTCTTTACCCTAGTTTGATTGGTTCATCTCTTTTTGAACAAATTGTAAAAATAAATAATGTGTTAAAAAGTTGCGTATAATATGTTTGTTAAAATGTCTCAACTAGACTCTATAAGTGTGATGCAGTAGGTTTACGTGGTTATGTGTTTGTTTTGATTGTTAATGTAACTATATTTTATATTATGCGTAGTAGGTTTTTCTTTTAATGTGATACAGTAGGTTATTTGTGTTTCTATGTTTGATTATTCTTGTAATTCACTAGATTTTTTTACAGTGGTGTACTAGGTGTTCAATTTTCATGTAGGTGTTTAGTTTTCATGTATAAGGATGTATGTTGGTGTTCATAGGTTTGTGATGTGGTAGAAAATGATCTAGAATGTAGTAGAAAACAAAAATAGATGTCGATCTATTGGAATTTGGACTAAGATGCAGTATGTGTTTAGTTTTCATGTATAAAGATGTATGTTGTGTTCATAGGCTTGTGATGTACTACAAAATAAACTGTAATGCAATAGAAAAAAATAAATAGATGTTTGATGTGATGGAATTTAAACTGGGATGCAGTAGGCTTTTGGTTTTCGTGTATACGGATGCATGTTGATGTTCATAGGTTTGTGATGTACTAGAAAAATAACTAGTAATGTAGTAAAAACAGAATTAGATTATTTAAGCTTATTATCTATGTTATGCACTAGAAATGGGACTCCTATACAGCAAGGTATTGTTATTTCTTCATATTGTTGATTTATAGCTAGACTTTAGTAGTGTGATGTGGTAAATTTTGAAGTGTAATGCAATAGGTTGTATGTTAATGTTCACGAGCCTGATTTAGTCTTAATGTGGTTTGCGTGAAACAAATGTGTGGGCCATATTTTATTTGTGATATACTAGAAAATGAAGTGTAATGCACTAACAAAATAACTGCAATATGATATAAAATAAATAATGCACTAGAAAATAACTATAACTGAGTAGAACATATATGTAATGTATATAGTTTTTTACTACATTACAACTTTAGTTCTGCTACACTATATATAAATGAACCGTGATGTAGTAGAAAAAACATTGTAATGAACTATGAGGAGTAGAAAATACATCGTAATATAGTAGAAAAATGCATTGTAATGCAGTACTGATGTTCGTTTGCATGTCTTAATTTTTATTCAAGATGTTACCACACAAATGACTAGAAACATAAACACGGGCAAGTATACCCTTTCATGTATATCATAGCTTAATGGTAAAGTCCAGTTCGTTCCACGGGATTGTTGTCATAATAATATTAAAACAATTACCTCTAGAGTGTCACAAATTCTAAAGATATACTTAACAATTGGTATTAAAGGGTGCGTTTGGCTAAGGTCATAACCATATGATAGTAGGTAGCAAGGATGAAATAAAAGCACATAAACAATGTAAGACAACATACCGATTATTAGTCTTGCATGCAACATCTAATTGATATGACAAGAATCCGGCTAAAGACTTTGTCATACCAACCGCATTAAGATAAGTTTATGCTTGATTTCGATGACTAAGGTAGTACATGAGATTATGCAAGAGTTGGTATATGTTTTAATCCACTAATCGTTACAAAAGTGATTAACAAGATTCATTTACTAGATGACATGACACTCATCCATTCACATGAGTACTAGTCGATGATCATGGATGAATCCAACATATAACAATGGTCTTACATAGTAACATATAATATATGAGTATCCAAACCACACTTATATTCAAGAACTCAGGGAAAAAGTGCGTCGCACAAAACTAATTGTGCGCCGCACTTTGCCCCAGCAAAGCTAATATGCACATCTAATCATAAGGCTATTAAACCTTAACCAAGTGCACATCACACTACTCCATAATAATAGTAAATAAGATCATTTCAAACATATGTAAATCAAAGTAAAAGATTGATGTAATTGAAATAAGAATTATACCACAAGATTATTTCAATAATTGCTTCCAAAGGATTTATAAGTTTTTGAATGCTAGCAACACTTCTGAGTTTCTTGTTCCATCACCAATACCATCAATCATCTAAGGTTTACTAATTTTAGTGACTATGTATAACACCCCCAACAAATGCTATGCACAGCGGAACTACAACATTTGGGTGCTACGTAGTTATCATCACACATAAGCTATATTAAACGACTCAAAGAGACGTAAAAGTTTAAACATAAATTTAAACATTATTAAAATCATACAAGTATACAGTTTTCCAAATCCCAAGATAATACTAAACAGAGTTTGCGTTAGGTCCCCACTGAATCTTAACCCAAAAGTACATTTTTGCTCACATGACAGAAAAATAACAGAGTTTTAAGTTAAATAAGGGTGGAAAAACAAGTAGACCGCCAAGCCACAACAACTTCCATCCTCGCATGCTCCGCTGCTATCAATCTTGGTTACCTGAAACACATGCTTAAAACTGTCAACACAAAGGTTGAGCGAATCTATAGGTTTATCAAATCATAAGTTGAACATAAGTACTAAAAACCAATCATGATCATTCAATAGCATTGTCGCGCAAACAATCTATTATTCAAGGATATGACAATTGTGTTTAAGCTCATGACACTAATCCGTTAACTCAATCACCCGCGTAATAATTACCGGCGTGATTCAGATGAAACCAGTGCCCCTACTAAAGGCATTAGTTGCAATTATACCTTATCTCTTATCACAAATTATCCGTCCGCAGGGGGTATCAACGTACTAGACCTCGTCTCGGATAGGGTAGTCAACCCCATAGTACTATCACTTTGTATAAGCGGCTATTTCCCCCTTCTCAAGGGCAAGAAAATAGTTAATAGTTCATGAAATTAGGGCCTTTTGCAACTAGGTACTCAACACAATTTTAAGGCAACATTCGGGTCCAACAATCATTCATGACTTATGTTCATTTTCATTTAAATAGCATGTATCCCCCTCGCGGGTAAAAAAATTTGAAATAAGTAAAGAGCGAGGCTATAGACTCACCTTGCGTAGTAGTAGTGGTTCTAGCGAAGACGTCACGAGAAATGTCACCGACGATGTGGATGCCCGGGATAATCAAACACTTGACCTAAAGGTCAAAGTACGAAAACCAAATCAATACACCGCGTACATAATTGTACTAAACACACGCAATTCGAAACACTTAATGCTTATGAAAACTCACGCCAAAACCAAACAAGTAGTTGTTACTAGACTTATACCATTTATCAATGTTATTAAAGTTACTATCCATTTTACGGTTTCGCTGATACTTACCAAAAGTATGGGCTATTTTCCTAGACTTATACCCTTTTATAAAATTTGGGAAAATTCTCCAAAATACCTTAAGACCTGTAGAAAACCCATTTTTAATCCCATTAAAAGTTTTCGCTTTTACGACCCGTTACTCAACACATTACTAAACCTACGTTTTTCGGACTGATTTTGCACATTGACCAAGTTTGACTCATTTGACCCATTTGAAATATACCATTGACCCATTTGTCACCTAAGTCTAAAAATAGACTCACAAATGCAGGTTTGAAACCAAAAATTAACTTTAAATCATTTACCAAACTCTATATATGGTCCCCGAGATTTGACCCAAAACCAAACACAAATTCGGATTGTGTTGATTCTCATCTCCCGGTACACGAACTTTCAAAATATCATAACTTTTGTCTCGTTTGGAGTTGAAAGCTCTATCTTATACCGAAACGAGCGTCTCGAAGACCACTACAACTATATACTACAATCACAACCTGGACCAAAAATTAAAACCACGAAAATAGCCCTAAACAATCTGTTTAAAAACGACTCATTCAAAATCACCTTTCTACTTGTTTTCAGTCCATTTCACCATTACCTAGACCTATTCTAACCACTTATAATCATTCCCAAACACCCTAAACAGCCTATACTACCAAGAACATCAAACCCTAATCAAAACCCAATCCTAAATCATACATGCAATTAGTTCTAACCATTCAAAAACACTAGAAACATCATTCTAAACACAACCCCACAACACATTTCATCAACACCTTGAACACACCAAACACCCCCCATATTTCGTGGCTTTTTGGGGCTGTGGAAGACCAATAACATAAAACCCATCTTGTTTTATGGATTAATTATCATTACCAATAAACCAATTAAACATCCCACTAGTTTAATTACACCAAAACATGTTTTTGAAAAATCTTTGATTCTTGAAAAATTAATGTTATTGCATGTTATATTTGATTGTTTAGAAGTACTTACAAATGGAAATGAAGATGTGGTCTAATCTTGGTTTAGATCAAAACAAGAAAAAAAATGAATTATGGTGGTGGTGTGGTTATGGCCGACGGCCATGGGAGAAAAAGGGAGAAAGGGTGAACAATTTTGAGTGTTTTTGTGTTGTGTGTGTTTCCTTCTTCCCTTTTGTAAAAATGGAGGGACCTTTGGTGCAATTTTAGCTATCTTTTGGCCTTGTTTGAAAACGACCTCAAATGTTTGCGGGAATGACTCACTAGTTGTTTTGAAAATTTACGGGAGTCGGGTTTCGCCCCGGCTACCTCAAAATGCTTTTAAATGGTTTAAACGCACACAAAACGAATATACACATGGTTCCGACTCGACTTAACACGCAATAAAAATAAAATCTCGAAAAACTCAAATATCGATCAATCGATAATAAAAGATAAATTTTTGGGCATCCGTCGGTATCGTAGTCGTCATCGGTTCTTCTTAAATCGTCAAATGTTAAAATTACGACCGTAAACGTTGGTTTCAACTTAAACCGTCAAATAAATCCACGATAAAAATTCTTAAAAATTTCAAAAATATACGTAAAATAGGATTAAATAAATGACGTTGGGCTCGGGATATCACATCCACAAGTGAGCCACAACTTAAGAGAGATGCTCATACTGAACAGCTCTTGAGACAATAACTTAGCATCTTACGGCACTTTCACTGGTATTACATCCTCCCCTCCTTAAGGGAGCGACGTCCCGGCGCTCTTCGGTTCTTATACTCGCATTTCGTACTACTAGAAAGATGGGGGTACTTATTACTATAGAGGTATTCACGTTCCAATATGGACTTCGATTCACGTCTCGGGTTCCATCACACCTTCACAATGAGTATTATACCTTGCTTTAATTCTCTTAACATCTCGATCCATGATCTCCACTTCAATTTCCCAAATTCTTCCTACGGTTATCAACACGTCTCTTTTCAAAGCTTCTCGCGGTTAGCAAGTGATTCTTAATCTACACCATCCCTTTCGTGGTCTCTCGAATCATCTCAAGTCCATTCAACTGACTTTTTCCTACTTCATTCTATCCAACTGGCGATCTACATTTTCATCAACATTTTCTTCAAATGATGTAGCTTCATTGTTAACAGGGTAAATGTCGTTGTACAAAGATACTACCAACGGCAAGTGTTGACCTCAACAATTATCAAAATCAATCACACACGTTCGGAGCATGTCTTCCAACGTTCGAATTGTCCTTTCACTTAGTTTCATCGTCTCATAAAATAATTATTCACAAAATAAAATCGCATGGGTCGCACATAACCCTATTGAAAACGTTCAAAATATACAAGACGAATTAATTAACATTAGTCGTACAAAATTACCTTATCGCAATATTACGTACATGCAAACCTAATTCGTCAGAAATGAATTCATCGATACGGAATCATCCGACGTATACATAACTCTCTCGAAGACATCACAATCCAATCAAACACAAAAACCATTATGAAACACATACAACCACATTACGACATGTTTGCAACATAGCCAAACCATGCCAAGCCAATCAGTTTAATCAAGTTAACTCATGCTTGCTAATCAGCCAAGCCATGATAAAATAAGAAATATTGACAGGATACTGGATGAGTCCAGTCAAAAGAAAATTGCAAGTTAAAGAAGGTTTACGAACTTGCCAGCTATGGATGCATATCGATAAAAGAAAGAAAATACATACATATGTCATCGTAGGGGGATCACACACGGATTCATACACAAAAGATATTACAAGAACACTATCTCACTTTCGTCCTAACCGTGGTCAAAATCTCAATAAGCATCATCGTTCACAGTATATAAAAAAAATTATACATATATTACATGGCACATGTTCTTCATGATCGGACTTCATTGGACAATGTCGTCTCAAGTTCTCACAACTTACGATCACTTGACCAGATCACATACAACATAAATACATAAAAGACAAGGGTTCACCATAAAAACATCAACTATGGCTACCTATCGTTTAACCATCGATAATCAAGGATGGTTGAGTCAAGCAAAGAGGATTCCTCACTTAAATAAACGAAGACGGCAATGGAATTGTCTTCCAACTACCGATGCACAGTTGGTAAACTTCAACAGTTTATCGCGTGTCGTTAAACATATCAAAAGAACGAGAAGAGAAAAAAAAATAAATAAATAAGGTACAATACGTTTGATGCAGGAGAAGTCTTATTTATTTCCCTCGGAGTTATTCGAACTCGGAGTTCCTCTACTTCGGCAGTCTTCTATTTTTTTTTTGTTAAAAACTCTTCTCAGTGTCGATACGAGCCCCTTAGGTATTTAATCAACACCCTCGTGATTCCGATGAAATTCGCATGTTGCATTCAACACATAAAACATTTTCCAAAATTACTCGGTCAAGGTGACTTACTAAGTCAACACAAAATGAAAGAAAAGATTTCAAAGAACACAAGAAAATTCAAAAATTATCTTTAAGAATCAAAGAAATTACGACTACTTGCAAAAATGATCCACCATTTTAAAAAGAAACGTTCTCATCCAAACGTTTATCAAAACACTACAAGTTTCAAGATGACCAATTTGTTTGACACGATAGTGCCCTTCCTAAACTATGCATAATTAGCTAGATCATGCATACTTAAGGGTCAAGCAACGACAATTAACAAAACAGGACTCTTCCCGAATTATGCATAGTTAGCTAATCTGTGCATAATTGAGGATAGAGTGACGACACAAACATTATTATTACATACCAAATATGACTACGAAAGTTTTCGACCTAATCTTCAAAATAATTAAACCATTTGAAATGGAATTTGAAATGGGGAAATATTGTTACTATCGTTTTAAGAAACACACCAAATATTTTTCATCTACTTTGGAAACATACTTTTGCTTTGCCTTTTGTTGAGAAAATAAATAGATAATTAAATAAATAACTCGACACTATTTGCATTTGATTTAACGAACCATTTAACAAACTCATACATATTTTCAAAATAGACTATTCACAAAATAACGGTAAGGTGGTTCAAGATTAAAGATCATTGCAAGCACAACGAATAATAAAATAAAAAATCAATGAGATTGAACGACGTAAACGTGAAATATAATTGCCAACTAAAATTTAACTGCATTAGAAATGAAAATACTTCAAATATATGACAACAGTCTCGGGATAACAACAGAGATCTACGAATACATAGAGTAAAAAAAATTGAATATCAACACAAGCGTCAAAAATAAAACAACGATCGTAATTCCCATCATCTCGAGTTGCACACACATTCCACCAAGGGTATACGGAGAGAGGAGAATAATCACTTGGTCGAATAGAAACAATTTCACCAGGAAGATCGAGTTCTTTCACCTCTACAATTTGGTAAAGCGGCTTCGCCTCCTCGCTTTTGTTCAATATAAATCAATAACCAATTTAATGAAGATTTATAGCATCATTCAAGTAAATACAGAATTTTAGGTTCCATTAACCGAAAGAAGAAAAGTTACGGCGTCCATTAACAGGACAAAAATACATAGGGTGACATACCCATATTTTCAAGTAATAGCGAAGTAGTATTTTAAAAATAAATAACGGTTTCATACCATAGAAAATATTAAAATAAACAATTACATGACTACTCAAGCTCAGATATAGATTCGCAAAGTCGAAGAAGAGATGTCGTACGATCGAACCATCGTGACTCAAAACATTATACATACATCTTTATAAAATATTATACAAGTAGGCGTGTGTTGGGTAATCCATTTTCATTTTCTAATTAATGTTACCATGTACCTTGTAAAAGCGAGTATTTACACATTTTAATTTGTGTTACACCATTAAAGAATTTATACCTTTCATTTTTCAATCTTCACAAAGTTTTTATTTCTAGCAAAATTTCAATCTCTAGGAAATTACTAGCATTAGTAGGTGCGGTGACTCGGTTATTATAGTTGGTAAAATCATTAATTTTGAAAACCTCGATACTCGTGTCAAAATCTCATTAATGCTCATATCTTAAGTACCAAAACGTATATAGGAAGAATTTTCAAAGTTTTACATTATTATTATTACGACTCATCTTATCACATATATACCTATCCAACACAACTCGAATTTGTCCAATTAACTCTTAAAAATCAACCTTTGACTTTTTATTAAACACATGTGTTCCTTAAAACTGATTTGTTAAATCGTATTCGCGCTATTCGACTCAAATGATAAAGAGGTTTCATATGGTATTATTTCGGATAACTTACTGATTTTTAGTCGACACTTGAATCTCGATAATAATAAGAAAATAAATAATCAAAATGCTTGTTTCAATAATTCTGAAATGTAGAAAATTCAACTTTTAACTCTTAGCCCATTATCAAACGGTTTTTAACATTAACACATCTCGCAGCGGAATAAAACAAAAGATTTTTCAAACGATTTTAAACAAGCATCATCGAATTATGCATAGTGATTCTCTATTACGACAATTAAATAAACAAATGATTTCCAATGACGTTCCATCAATGTTTTAAAAATTTATTTAAGCGTTAGAATTTCTCACTTATAGTGTATATTCCGATTTTATCCCAGTTTATTTACTACAACAAGTAACGTGTTCTAGTTTACACCAATGCATATAACATGACCTTATGTTTAAAATAAAACCAATTTTACAAAGTCTCTAGCTCCAAAATACATGACCAATTTTTCTACTCATGTTTTATATTACAAAATACGTCCATAGTTTAATGACCTAACATTAATTCATATTAAATTAAAAGTTGCATATACTCAACAGTCATATCGTAAATTTTATTATAAACTCCTTTTTAAAATTATATTAAACAAATTCTTAACAAATCCATCACTAGCTTCTAGTATCAAATTATTAATATATAAAAAATGAGGATTTTACGAGTAATATAAATTACTTATTATGATATACTAACCAAGGTTGATGAAAAAAAAAACAATTTCACTTCGTCCATTTCTTCTCTACACTTATTTTTACTTGTTACAAGACATATCATAGGTCATTTTTATCCAAAAATTTCATTCACCATTTATTTAATATGTAAAACACTTTATGTTTAAATCATTCAATCAACAAAATTCGATGCTTACTTAACTCGCGCAAATGCCGGACCTCGTCATATATACTATCAAATTTAAAATAATAAGATAACAAGAACAAAAATGAAATAAACGAAGCGAGAATACGTATGTCAACTAAATGTTGTTATCGGCCTCGGATGAGTCTCGAAATCGTACTCCACAAAATTAACACAAAAACCAACCAAATTCCAAGTTATCGCGATTGATCACAACACTAGTCTATTTTAAAACACATCTTTAAAATTCAAGTAGAATAGTAAACAACGATTAAATGGCAACACGCCTCAACCACTTTTTATAACACACACATGTGATTCGTCGCTACGATGTACGCATCATTGATTTTACTTCATATATATTGTAGTTACGCCAACTAACATATCAAACCCATAAGGAATAAAGGAAATAAAGTAATACGTAAGTAAATTATGTTTCAAAAAAAAGGAGATGTTCCAAAATGACACATCACGGTGCGATAACGACAATCGAGATCGATCTAGTCGATATAAAATATGTTACGAAGCATTATTTACGTATCTAGAGTATCAAACGAGGTTCATATTCGGTTATCCGAACAATAAATTAATTATCAAGATTGATAATTTGCGGTGAGGCCAATTCTCAACAAAACCGCATTATAACATGTACGATAATCACTCAATGACCATTGCTTCACGGGCAATGCCTTTAAATACCATAGTATATACATATTTTTACATAAAAATCATTCCTACATACACGTAGGATTATAACGCGGTGTTGCCATGTAATGCAATGTAGCCCGTTATGCCAATTACATGCAACATATACGATAATCTTTACAGGAATTTGCAAATTACGATGATAAGTACTCAACGTACACAACAATATATCTCAATATATATCAAAGTATTTACTTACTAAATACTAGAGAATTCATGTCAGTTTGAGGGATACATCTAAAATATAAAGCAATGCTAAAGAAATCTTACCGGAGCCATGCATGATAGTTGTGTGCTTGGACAATTTCTTACGACACCAAAAGTTATAGTTTAGGATTTTTCAAAATGACCTAGTTCTCTATAACTCATGGCTCTGATTACCAATCTATAACACCCCCAACAAATGCTATGCACAGCGGAACTACAACATTTGGGTGCTACGTAGTTATCATCACACATAAGCTATATTAAATGACTCAAAGAGACGTAAAAGTTTAAACATAAATTTAAACATTATTAAAATCATACAAGTCTACAGTTTTCCAAATCCCAAGATAATACTAAACAGAGTTTGCGTTAGGTCCCCACTGAATCTCAACCCAAAAGTACATTTTTGCTCACATGACAGAAAAATAACAGAGTTTTAAGTTAAATAAGGGTGGAAAAACAAGTAGACCGCCAAGCCACAACAACTTCCATCCTCGCATGCTCCGCTGCTATCAATCTTGGTTACCTGAAACACATGCTTAAAACTGTCAACACAAAGGTTGAGCGAATCTATAGGTTTATCAAATCATAAGTTGAACATAAGTACTAAAAACCAATCATGATCATTCAATAGCATTGTCGCGCAAACAATCTATTATTCAAGGATATGACAATTGTGTTTAAGCTCATGACACTAATCCGTTAACTCAATCACCCGCGTAATAATTACCGGCGTGATTCAGATGAAACCAGTGCCCCTACTAAAGGCATTAGTTGCAATTATACCTTATCTCTTATCATAAATTATCCGTCCGCAGGGGGTATCAACGTACTAGCCCTCGTCTCGGATAGGGTAGTCAACCCCATAGTACTATCACTTTGTATAAGCGGCTATTTCCCCCTTCGCAAGGGCAAGACAATAGTTAATAGTTCATGAAATTAGGGCCTTTTGCAACTAGGTACTCAACACAATTTCAAGGCAACATTCGGGTCCAACAATCATTCATGACTTATGTTCATTTTCATTTAAATAGCATGTATCCCCCTCGCGGGTAAAAACATTTGAAATAAGTAAAGAGCGAGGCTATAGACTCACCTTGCGTAGTAGTAGTGGTTCTAGCGAAGACGTAACGAGAAATGTCACCGACGATGTGGATGCCCGGGATAATCAAACACTTTACCTAAAGGTCAAAGTACGAAAACCAAATCAATACACCGCGTACATAATTGTACTAAACACACGCAATTCGAAACACTTAATGCTTATGAAAACTCACGCCAAAACCAAACAAGTAGTTGTTACTAGACTTATACCATTTATCAATGTTATTAAAGTTACTATCCATTTTACGGTTTCTCCGATACTTACCAAAAGTATGGGTTGTTTTCCTAGACTTATACACTTTTATAAAATTTGGGAAAATTCTCAAAAATACCTTAAGACCTGTAGAAAACCCATTTTTAATCCCATTAAAAGTTTTCGCTTTTACGACCCGTTACTCAACACATTACTAAACCTACGTTTTTCGGACTGATTTTGCACATTGACCAAGTTTGACTCATTTGACCCATTTGAAATATACCATTGACCCATTTGTCACCTAAGTCTAAAAATAGACTCACAAATGCAGGTTTGAAACCAAAAATTAACTTTAAATCATTTACCAAACTCTATCTATGGTCTCTGGGATTTGACCCAAAACCAAACACAAATTCGGATTGTGTTGATTCTCATCTCCCGGTACACGAACTTTCAAAATATCATAACTTTTGACTCGTTTGGAGTTGAAAGCTCTATCTTATACCGAAACGAGCGTCTCGACGACCACTACAACTATATACTACAATCACAACCTGGACCAAAAATTAAAACCACGAAAATAGCCCTAAACAATCTGTTTGAAAACGACTCATTCAAAATCACCTTTCTACTAGTTTTCAATCCATTCCACCATTACCTAGACCTATTCTAACCACTTATAATCATTCCCAAACACCCTAAACAGCCTATACTACCAAGAACATCAAACCCTAATCAAAACCCAATCCTAAATCATACATGCAATTAGTTCTAACCATTCAAAAGCACTAGAAACATCATTCTAAACACAACCCCACAACACATTTCATCAAACACCTTAAAAAAAAACCAAACACCCCCCACATTTCGTGGATTTTTGGGGCTGTGGAAAACCAATAATATAAAACCCATCTTGTTTTATGGATTAATTATCATTACCAATAAACCAATTAAACATCCCACTAGTTTAATTACACCAAAACATGTTTTTGAAAAATCTTTGATTCTTGAAAAATTAATGTTATTGCATGTTATATTTGATTGTTTAGAAGTACTTACAAATGGAAATGAAGATGTGGTCTAATCTTGGTTTAGATCAAAACAAGAAAAAAAATGAATTATGATGGTGGTGTGGTTATGGCCGACGGCCATGGGAGAAAAAGGGAGAGAGGGTGAACAATTTTGAGTGTTTTTGTGTTGTGTGTGTTTCCTTCTTCCCTTTTGTAAAAATGGAGGGACCTTTGGTGCAATTTTAGCTATCTTTTGGCCTTGTTTGAAAACGACCTCAAATGTTTGCGGGAATGACTCACTAGTTGTTTTGAAAATTTACGGGAGTCGGGTTTCGCCCCGGCTACCTCAAAATGCTTTTAAATGGTTTAAACGCACACAAAACGAATATACACATGGTTCCGACTCGACTTAACACGTAATAAAAATAAAATCTCGAAAAACTCAAATATCGATCAATCGATAATAAAAGATAAATTTTTGGGCATCCGTCGGTATCGTAGTCGTCATCGGTTCTTCTTAAATCGTCAAATGTTAAAATTACGACCGTAAACGTTGGTTTCAACTTAAACCGTCAAATAAATCCACGATAAAAATTCTTAAAAATTTCAAAAATATACGTAAAATAGGATTAAATAAATGACGTTGGGCTCGGGATATCACATCCACAAGTGAGCCACAACTTAAGAGAGATGCTCATACTGAACAGCTCTTGAGAAAATAACTTAGCATCTTACGGCACTTTCACTGGTATTACACTATGATCAAGGATTCAGAGAAATCCTTGATTATTGTTTCTCCTAAACAATGGAGAAAATGAGGAATGCGATATGATTATGCCTGGCCAAGGGTCCTATTTATACTTGAAAATTCGTAGGTTAGAAACCCTGGATGTATATCAAAGGTTCCCCATAATAGCCATGTATAATTGTACTTAATTATGTAACTGCAGTAAAATGTGCGCCGCACTTGTTCATTTGTCCTCCGCACTTCATCAGGTGTAAATGTGCGCCGTACTTGTGAGTTTGTGCGCCACACTTTTTGTTATTCTCCAAACCTGGGGTACTTTGAATGTACGCCGCACTTCTCTAAATGTGTGCCGCACTTCTGCTCCTTTTCAGCATAATTTCTTCTTTAGCCCCTTTATTATTTATTTCATCATTCTTTTCCTTTATGGTTTCTTTCTTGGCTACAATACAAACAATGCCTTTTATTAGTATCAATTCAACACATAATTTATTTATTTACATAGCAAACAAGGACAAATGCATCATTACAAACATCTATAAATGAGGCATTATCACATTCCCCATACTTAACTTCTTGCTTGTCCTCAAGTAAGGAAAAATATATTTTTGATAAGTGTCGAAAGAATAGATAAAGCTAAAAACCGAAAAACAAAGATAACGCCATAAAACACCTAACGAAGAAGATATTTTTATTTCACACACTCTCCTTATTATGGGTAGATTATCGCTCAATAGCACGGTCATGAAAAGTAAATTATCAGAGGCTTGTGCAAGGAACTAAACTTAACCAAATTTTGGCATAAGCACCAAGTAGAATATCAAAAGAGGTCTTTTTCAAAAACTTTTATTACCACCGCATGTTTTAAAAAATAATACATCATCTTTTTATGTTGTTGCTTTGCGAATAACTCGAAACTTTTTAGGCTTCCTTTTGCCTTTTATTTCTTTTTTTTTCTTTCACAATCTTTCTTTTGGGAGAGCATGCTTTCCCCCATACTTATGATATACTATCATTTCATAATATGGTTTCCAACAATATAATCATCTTAAAACATCAGCAAAACTTTCAATTTTTTTCTCTTTTATTTATTTTTCCTCTTTATCATTTAAAATACCTTTTATCATACAAGTATGATCCCAATATGGTCTCGTAAAGATTACCAAGCACAAGTTCTAGAATTAAACTAATCATCGGCACAAACAACTTAAAATGTAAGAATGCTTACGGAAAAGATCCTCACAATTATGAATAAAGTATTGTGTAAATAACGTTATCAATTCCAAGTCAAAATAGCTTTACAATTATAAGGATTATCAATCCTTCGACAAAAATATTTTTTATTAAAACTGTACAAAAAATTTAAAAATTCGCCCAGAAAGTGTGGCACACTTTTTGAAATGTGCGGCGTACTTCTGGGTACAAAAATTTCAGAAAACTAAATTTTTAAAAAACAAGCTTTTTTCGATCTTATTTTTACTCAGTCACCCCCCATACTTATTATGAGCATTGTCCCTAATGCTAAACATAAGGAAAAAGTAAAATGTAGAGGGAAAATAAGAATAATACTCCCCTTTTATTCCAAGTCGTGGGTGAAGCCGAGATCTTCAATCTTCTCCTAAGTTCGCCTTAACTCGCTTATTTTCTATAAATTAACACAAATAATATATACAAACATATTTCACATACCAAATTAAAAATAAAAATCCCACACACAAAGTATTAAGTTGTCCTAAGTGCCAACAAAGGCATATTACAAAGCCCAAATAAAATGTTTTCAAATTGTTTCAAAGGTGACTAACACAAAAGTCACACACATACGAGTCTTCACATATCCTCTTCAGTTTCATCATTCCTGGGAGCTTGAGATGGGTGAAAGTGTGGTGGATAGGGTGGTGGTTGTTGGGTGTAGTAGAATGGCTCGTGGTGATATCCGGGTGGTCCATAAGGTCCACTCATCGGAACATGATATTGTTCCGCCATCCTCTCAAAAACTGGAGCGTATCGATCCATACTATAACATTGGCGCTCCATCATAAACCCAAGTTGGTCTTGCCTAACCTCCATCCTTCACATTCTATCACAAACATCTTGGAGTGATGCACGAGGAGCTCTCGCCATACCTACACGAGGTGCTCTAACAGGTTAGTCTTCTCTAATCAATCTTCCATCCACTCTAATCAAATCTCTCAAGGTAATTCGGTCAATGGTATCACAAACAATCGGTGGACTAAGACTACTCACAACTTGATCACTTAAAAACCCCATTCTTCGAGCTAACCTAGTCACAAATTGTCCACATACAATCATACTACCCTCTTGACTACCAAGACCTTTCCTTTTCATCCATTTTCCTATCACCCAAGCCACATTAGTGTATTGTTCACGGTTCTTGTCCCTAAACATGCTCAATAACCATAAATCATTTTTTGTATTTTATCATATCCTATGGTTCTTTGGCAAACGGCATAAGCAATCATCTTTTGAAGCACTCTCAAAAGTGGACTAGAAATTCTAGTGGCCGAGCTCCTAGATAAGCTCAATGGATCCTCATCCGGGCAAATTGATTCCCAAAACTCATTAGCATTAAAGCTTCCATGATCACATTCCCTTCCTTGGAAATATACCTCAAATCTTTCCGCCTTTTGCTCTTCTCTATTATACAACTCCAAGTACTTAGCAAATTCTTTCAAAGTCAAAGAATGTCCCTGTCCACAAAGTATAAAAGTCAAAATCTTCTTAGTCAACAACTCATCTCCTTCGGCATCTTCATCAAAATTAAAAGTAGAGAAAAACTTGAGAACAAGCTCCGCATATATTTTCTCCCTTCAAGTAAAAGCACGAATCCAAGCATCGGATTCAAAAATGACTTCATTACCCCCAACCTTTGTCACTACTATCCTACGCATCTCCCTTATTTGAGCTTCACAACCAAGCTCGTTCAAAACTCCAAAATCCACAATGCTAGGTGCAAAATTTTGTTTTGGCATTAAAAGACTAAGAACATTCTTTTAGATGGTTTTGGTATCATTCGTACATCCAGGCCAGTTCAAACATTGGTGATCCGGTGTTCCCATGAGTGCGGCACTTGCTGATACGGTAGGCCTTTGCTTCTTTCCTCGGCTTGACGAGCCGGTTTCATAATTTCCAGAACCTGTATTCTGCAAAAATTCATCACATAACAAACATGTATTAACATTAGATAAGCGTTAGGGGTCAATGGTGTCCCTATGATCGTGCTCTGATCATTCTGTTTGTTTTCCAGACGAAAAGTGTGGCGCACAATTTGGAATGTGCGGCGTACTTCCTGGGAAAATTTCATTAAAAGTGCGACGCACAATATGCAAAGTCCGGCGCACATTCTGGGTTTTTCAGCAAATGTCGGGGTAACACTAGTAGCTAACCAAATCCACAAACTAAATGGTTACAAACTAATAACAATGGCTAGAATCAAACACTAACCCATTCCCAATTCGTTCTAATCCACGACATTGCCTCATCTCTAAGGTTTTTCAAAATCCCTCTTTTTTCAATTTAATCTTACTATAATCTAATCATTTCTTAATCTATTTCTACATTCCTAATTGAATTGTAATTTGTTCTCCATTCACTAAGAACCCTAATTGAAAATTAATCAAAAAATAAAAACTAATTAAATGAAACAAACATGAATTAAATATAAAAACTTACCCTAGACATGATCTCTAATGTGAAATTAGAGCAAAGACTCGAAAATATTTTTGGTGATGATTAAGAATCGTCAGGTGGTTTTCGTGTGTGTTTTTTTAGTTTCTAATGAGAAAAACGGGGTATATTCAAAAAATCCGCCAAGAAGTGCGGCACACTTTCTGAAATGTGTTGCGCACATTCTGTGCATCCAGACATGGTTTACTGTATTTTCATTTATAAAGTATACAAAACACAAAATTTTAAAAGAAAACCTCCAATTTCATTCGATAGAAAATAAAAAAACTTAGGGAGAACATTCCCTACTTCTAAGACCATCCTAAAACTTCTAGGACTCTTAGATATTACTTCGTTTTATTTGATTATCGACATACAAAAGGATAAAAATTCATAAAAGTAACTAGGAGCCAATGATGCACTCCTCTTTTCTTCATTTCCTCTTAGTTGAAGCAGAAATTCAAAGGTGACATGATATCACTCTCCGTGTAACGTCCCGAGACCTCTCTATTGGTGTCCTTTGTCTCGTACACTTTTTCGTACCTTTTTCCACATGGATCAACAATGACTATGGCAACATGTCATTCACTATCTCCATCTTTATCAATATTTTCAAATTTTTTCTTGTTACCCGCTTGCCAATCTTTGTATATCATTGATACGAGAAGTACTCCAAGCATCCCCACAATTTTCTTGTACACACAAATATCAAAGAAAGGGTTATGGTAGCTCCTTTCACTTATTAAAGCATCAAATAGTTCTTCCGATTTCGTCCATGGTTGCAAATGTGGACCATAAATCAGCATACCATTTTCATCTCTTTTCGTGGTGTAGTACTTATCATCTTCATCATCACTATCATCATGTTCTTTTGCTTTTATCACATTATATGTTTGATGGACAAACCCATCAAAGCTAGTCTTGATAGCTTTTCCAACATCTACCTTTGCACCAACGGTGTGCAAAAACTTTCTTCCAACCACTAGTTAAATATCTCGATCAATAGGAATATCGAGAAGCATAAAATCAGCTAGTATTGTGGTTGTCCCTATTTGGCATAGAACTCCAAGCAAACACCCAAATCCCTCCGCGTAGGAGTGATCAAGCATTTTTATTCGATCAAACCTTGGTTTGACTCTTCCAACATCTAAAATTTTGAAGATTCCAAGTGGCATGGTATTAACATTCGAACCGGTGTCTACCAAAGCATTGTATGTAGTTTTACCTTCCAACCTTATAGGTAGGACAAAATAACCCGGATATTCTTTTTCTTTCATTACTTTGTTTTCACGGAGCATTTGGATTGCCACATCCTCATATTCCGAGGTTAATCCATCTCCAATCTTCAACTTATCAAGCAAGACCCCATCGACAATCATTTTATACTTATCACTGTGTTTTAATGTTTGAATGATTGGTCGATTCATTTTTAACAACATTACTCGTTCTTCAACGTCTTCCCTTAATTCTTCCATTGTTAGTTCTTCTCTAGTTAAGGGTTTATTAATGGTGAGAGAAGGTCCTTCACCATTATAGTTCAATTTGTGAGCATGAGCGGGCTGTTTTCCTTTGTTTCTTTTGCTTTTCCCCATATTACAAACAAATCTAGGAGTATCAACTCCCTCGTTTTCAATAGGTGCTAATTCATCAAAGTCGAGATTATCAAGTATCTCATCAATTTCTTCTTAGTCCAAGCTTTCATGCACTTTTGGCCATGAGGTGAGTATTCCACAAGTGATGTCAATTTGTTCATTGGCTTGCTTTAGGAAAGATCACCCAAATATTGCACACGGTTCACAGTCATCTTCTTCTGGATTGACGAAGAAGTCAACAAAAACAATTCGTCATTGATCATAACAATGAGCTTCTTATCTATTTCTTTGTCCCCATTACAATGCGTTTTGTAGGGTAAGCCAAGCTCCACTACAAGTTCATTGCTAACAAAACTCTTCTCCATTTCCATGTCAACTTGCCCATCATAGGCAAATTTACCTTCCACATGACAAGGCATTGAGTACTTTTCGCTAGGTGTCAAGTCTTCCAAACGATAGAAAGTTAGGACCTTTTGAATCCCACTATCGGCTGTGTCCCTATATTCAGATCCTGTCCATTCTCCAACCGATTAAATCTTATCATTTAGGCTAATATGCTCATCCTCTCCCAATCATAGCCTACCCAAGCTAGTGATTGGATCTATCTTAAAACAACAACACATCAAGAGAAACATTAGTACGTTAGTGCAATAAAATCCAATTGACATTTCATATCCTGTAGTCTTAAGGCAACTCATTAGTTTCAATGAAAATCTCTTTTTAATTGTGTTATAAGCAAATTCTGCGTACTGTTTTTTCCAGTTGTGCGGCGCACTTTTTCCCGATACAGAAAAGCCGGCGAACTTTGTGAAATGTGCGGCGCACCGTCTGCAAGAAATTTTTTGTACATAACTGTATGATCTATATACCAATCAAACAATGTTATAAGACTTTTTTCATAATACTTCCTTTACAAGTAGTCAAAATAAAAAATAGTGACCAAATTTTGTAAGATGTTCTAAGTATTTTGCAAGAAATAACTATTTTTTCATTTCCGCTTGTTTCCTCATTTTCTTGTATCTTAAAGTTGTTAAAAATTCAAGAAAAATTACCACAAATCATGATAAATATCAAATAAGACATAACAAAGCAAATTATTCTACCAAAGAGTAAATTAAAGAGAAAATAAAATTTTGAAAGAAAATATTTTTGTTTTTTCTTGAAATACAATATTAACAAACACATAAGCTCAAAAAGCATAAGCACACATAAAGAAATTCTCATGTTTTCAGCTGTAAGTGTTGAGAGTAAAAGGTTTTGGTGGTGTTTTGGGATTGTTTCTACCAACATTTTGCAAATTCGTATCAAATGTGCGGCGCACTTTTGGAAATGTGCGAAGCACTTTCTAAGTTTTTCGTTAAAAACTTTTTTCAGATTGCCAGTAATTTGTACGACGATTTATAATTTTTGTTTTACCAAGTATTTCAGAATGTTTCAAAATAAATAACTAATCAATCCCCGGCAGCGGCACCAAAAACTTGATGTTCGTTTGCAAGTCTTAATTTTTATTCAAGATGTTACCACACAAATGACTAAAAACATAAACACGGGAAAGTATACCCTTTCATGTATAGCATAGCTTAATGGTAAAGTCCAGTTCGTTCCACGGGATTGTTGTTATCACAATATTAAAACAATTACCTCTAGAGTGTCACATCTACTAAAGATATACTTAACAATTGGTATTAAAGGGTGAGTTTGGCTAAGGTCATAACCATATGATAGATAGGTAGCAAGGATGAAATATAAGCACATAAACAATGTAAGGCAACATACCGATTATTAGTCGTGCATGCAACATCTAATTGATATGACAAGAATCTGGCTAAAGACTTTGTTATACCAACAGCATTAAGATAAGTTTATGCTTGATTTCGATGACTAAGGTAGTACATGAGATTATGCAAGAGTTGGTAAATGTTTTAATCCACTAATCGTTACAAAAGTGATTAACAAGATTCATTTACTAGATGACATGAAACTCATCCATTCACATGAGTACTAGTCGATGATCATGGATGAATCTAACATATAACAATGGTCTTACATAGTAACTCATAATACATGAGTCCAAACCACACTTATATTCAAGAACCCAGGGAAAAAGTGCGCCACACAAAACTAATTGTGCGCTGCACTTTGCCCCAACAAAGCTAATATTCAAATCTAATCATAAGGCTATTAAACCTTAACCAAATTCACATCACACTACTCCATAATAACAGTAAATAAGATTATTTCAAACATATGTAAATCAAAGTAAAAGATTGACATAATTGAAATAATAATTATACCAGAAGATTATTTCAATAATTGCTTCCAAAGGATTTATTAGTTTTTGAACTTATTACAAATGGCTAGCAACACTTCTGAGTTTCTTGTTCCAGCACCAATACCATAAACCAACTAAGGTTTACTAACTCTAGTGACTATGATCAAGGATTCGGAGAAAACCTTGATTATTGTTTCTCCTAAACAATGGAGAAAGTGAGGAATGAGATATGATTATGCATGGCCAAGGGTCCTATTTATACTTGAAAATTCGTAGGTTACAAACCCTGGAAGTATATCATAGGTTCCCCATAATAGCTATGCATAATTGCACTTAATTATGTAACTGCAGTAAAATGTGCACCACACTTGTTCATTTGTGCGCCGCATTTCATCAGGTGTAAATGTGCGCCGTACTTGTGAGTTTGTGTGCCGCACTTTTTGTTATTCTCCAAA
This sequence comes from Glebionis coronaria, assembly GCA_025667525.1. Classification (NCBI taxonomy): domain Eukaryota; kingdom Viridiplantae; phylum Streptophyta; class Magnoliopsida; order Asterales; family Asteraceae; genus Glebionis; species Glebionis coronaria. The sequence goes on from JANFOE010000064.1 coordinate 220,147, forward strand.
CTCGGGGTAATTTGAATGTACGCCACACTTCTCTAAATGTGAGCCGCACTTCTGCTCCTTTTCAGCATAATTTCTTCTTTAGCCCCTATATTCTTTATTTCTTCATTTTTTCCATTATGGTTTCTTTCTTGGCTACAATACAAACAATACATTTTATTAGTATCAATTCAACATATAATATATTTATTTACATAGCAAACAAGGACAAATGCATCATTACAAACATGTATAAATGAGGCGTTATCACATTCCCCTATACTTAACTTCTTGCTTGTCCTCAAGTAAGGAAAAATATAGTTTTGATAAGTGTCGAAAGAATAGATAAAGCTAACAATCGAAAAACGAAGATAACGCCATAAAACACCTCACGAAGAAGATACTTTTACTTCACACACTCTCCTTATTATGGTTAGATTATCGCTCAATAGCACGGTCATGAAAAGTAAATTACCATAGGCTTGTGCAAGGAACTAAACTAAACCAAATTTTGGCGTAAGCACCAAGTAGAATATCAAAAGAGGTCCATCATCTTTTTATGTTGTTACTTTGCGAATAACTCGAAACTTTTTAGGGTTCTTTTGACTTTTTTTTACACAATCTTTCTTTTGGGAGAGCATGCTTTCCCCCATACTTATGATATACTATCATTTCGTAATATGGTTTCCAACAATATAATCATCTTAAAACATCAGCAAAACTTTCAATTTTTTCTCTTTTATTTATTTTGCCTCTTTATCATTTAAAATACCTTTTATCATACAAGTATGATCCCACTATGGTCTCGTAAAGATTACCAAGCACAAGTTCTAGAATTAAACTAATCATCGGCATACACAACTTAAAATGTAAGAATGCTTACGGAAAAGATCCTCACAATTATGAATAAAGTATTGTGTAAATAACGTTATCACATCCGAGTCAAAATAGCTTTACAATTATAAGGATTATCAATCCTTCGACAAAATATTTTTTACTAAAACTGTACAAAAATTTTAAAAATTCGCCCAGAAAGTGCGGCACACTTTTTGAAATGTGCGGCGTACTTCTGGGTACAGAAATTTCAGAAAACTAAATTTTTAAAAACAAGCTTTTTTTAGATATTATTTTCACTCAATCACCCCCCATACTTATTATGAGCATTGTCCCTAATGCTAAACATAAGGAAAAAGTAAAAATTAGAGGGAAAATAAGAATAATACTCCTCTTTTATTCCAAGTCGTGGGCGAAGCCGAGATCTTCAATCTTCTAAGTTCGCCTTGACTCGCTTATTTTCTGTAAATTAACACAAATAATATATACAAACATATTTCTCATACCAAATTAAAAATAAAAATCCCACACACAAAGTATTTAGTTGTCCTAAATGCCAACAAAGGCATATTACAAAGCCCAAATAAAATGTTTTCAAATTATTTCAAATGTGACTAACACAAAAGTCACACACATACGAGGCTTCACATATCCTCTTCAGTTTCATCATTCCTTGGAGCTTGAGATGGGTGAAAGTGTGGTGGATAGGGTGGTGGTTGTTGGGTGTAGTAGAATGGCTCGTGGTGATATCCGGGTGGTCCATAAGGTCCACTCATCGGAACATGATATTGTTCCGCCATCCTCTCAAAAACTAGAGCGTATCGATCCATACTATAACATTGGAGCTCCATCATAAACCCAAGTTGGTCTTGCCTAACTTTAACATCCCCAAATTACATTGCGCAGCGGAAATACACATTTGGGTGTAAACACAAACCTTGTTACACAAGACATTTTGAACAAACTTAAAATGATAAATTTGAAATATAAAAGGATTTAATTTAACCATTGTCTAAAACTTTCGATCCTAAGTAAACAATTTTAGAAATATCAGAGTCACATTTAGGTCCCCCAAAGACTTCATCAAATCAACAAACAATTTACCAAAGTACATGACCATACATTATTATTTATTTTTTTGACAAAAAGGGAAAGAAATCCATTTTAGACCAATCACCACAAAAGCAATCCGCAACCCTTCTCCAGCAAGCTCCGCAATTCATCAACTTCAGTCACCTGAAATACATGCATAAAATCATCAACACAACGGTTGAGCGAGTCCATAGGTTTCCAAATCATCATTTGAACACAAGAGAAAAACCAATCAAGATCATTTAATAGGATTGTCGTGCACACAATCTATTAGTCAGGCATTCTGGTATATAGCAATAGCTATTGAATTGTATTAAGCTCATGACACCGACCCCTTAACTTAGTCACCCACGCCTAAAGCCGGCATGACTAGATGAAATTCCAGTGCCCCTACTAGGGTATCATTTGCAAGAATACCAATTCTCATTCTCGTAAAATTATACTTCCCAACGGGTTACTCAGCGTAAAGCCCTGGTCTCAGATAGGGTTGTCAGCCCAATAGTACTATTATTAGAATAAGCGGCTATTCCCAACTCACAACATCAAGTCAGAAGATAGTTAACGGCTCATGAATTTAGTGACTTTTGCAAATTAGGTACTTATACAATTCAAATCAACAAAGACAACAAAGGCAACATTCGGGTCCAAACAATAAATCATGACTTGTGTTCATTTTACTTTCAAATAGCATGTATCCCCCTCGCGGGTTTTAAAATCATTCAAAACAATTACAAAATCGAGGCTATAGACTCACCTGGTGTAATAGCAGTAGCAAGACGATCTTCGACGATAGTTGATGCCCGATAAACACAAAAACCGCAACCTATCAAATAAGGCGCGTTCATCAATAATAAACTCGAATAAAATCCATACTTAGTAACATCAAACTCAAAATAATAAAATCACAACCAACCCAAAATAAAAACAACACAAGTGACCTTTTACTTCCTTCTATATGTTTACTTTATTAGTTAATTCTTTCGATAAAAATCTGCCGGTACACACCAAATGTACGAGCTCATTTACCCCACTTAAACACGTCAAATATTTATGATACTAATCAGATACCTCACTTACTATATATAGAAAGACCTGTTAAAAGCCCTATAAAATATTTTACTTTTAAACTTCCCTGCCGGACACATCTTTGAACTACAAAAACCGGACAGTTTTACGTCAACAACTCATATAGTCTTTTTAACTTATTTATTTTACTCCGTTTACAAAACCGACACTCGACTTTGAAAATAAACTCAACATCCTCATACTTAACACTTCACATCAGTCCATGACACATTTCAAAATACTTTTTATAGTCCCCGAGATTCGATCCAAATATCGACAACAATTATATATCGTGCCGATACTCGTCTCCCGGCACACGAATAATCAAACTAACGTAACTTCGCGCTCGTTTGGAGCTAGAAGCTCTATCTTATATCAAATCGAAGCTAAAAGAATTCTCTACAACAATATCTAGTTAGTTCATCTCAAACTCAAACTCATATTTTCAGAAAATTAAGTTTAATAATCTGTTTAAAAATATACTTTTAAAAATCATTCAAAATTAATTTTCACCACATTTTAACCCCATTTTTACCACTATAATCATCCTACTATCATTACCAACATATCATCTAACTCATAACACCCTTGAATGATCATACAAAAATTTACCCACTCAAAATTTTAAACATGCAATAATTAATATATACATAAAACAAGACTAACAACAATATACCATCATAAAAATGGATCAAACCTTCATGGATCATCATCAAAAAAATGAAAGTTCTTGCATGTTGTTAAAAATTACACCATTAGAATCACCATCAAATTTTAGAGATGGGATTTGTCTTAGATTTCTTTGATTCAAACTAAATTTTGAAAATCAAATGGATTTTGGTGTAGGGGGATGGACGGCTAAACAAGAGAGAGAGGGAAGAGAGATGAGATTTTTGCATGTATGTGTTTTGTTAAGTGAGAAATCACCTTTTATATGGTGGTGGAGGGACTAGTTTTGCCAATTTGTGATAGTTTTGGTCCAAATGAAATTAAATAGTTGTAAGGGTGGAAAATGTAAATTGTCAATTTTGAAAATATTTACGAGGCTTGGGTTTCGTAAAAATACTTTTCAAAAGTTAAAACGCACTCAAAATATGATGATAATATGATTCCGGTTCGACTTAATACGAACTTAAAATAAAAACGTCAAAAATATAAACATCGAGAAAACAAATGATAAAACATAAAATCTCGGGAATCCGTCAATATCGTGGTCACTAATAATCCTCGCTATTAGTAAAAAGATAAAAATAAGACCTCCAACGTCGGTTTTAAATAAAACCATCAATCGTCGTTTCATTCAACTCATCAAAAATTTCAAAATTATTCGTAAAAATAATATTTTATAATATTAAATAAATGACCTCGGGTTTGGGTTGTCACATCCTACCCTCCTAAAAGAGAGCGACGTCCCGGCGCTCGACCCCTCTTATATTCACATTCCATACCTCCAGAACAAAAGATAACTCTTTTCTTTAAAGAAATCCTCATGCTTCCTTCACGAATTCAAATCCATTCCTAGAATTCTTGTATCTTCACAATATAATTCTCACTATGTTTCGACCTCATAAGAACTCTTCACAGTTCTTTCTCTGAAAAGCAACTTATCTTCAAGTTGAATTCTTTCCTTGTTGTTCTCAAAACAATTTTCACTCTTCATAACGACACCTTATGCATAACCACGTTTCCCAATTTCAAACTCCATCGATTTCTTCGAATACCAACATAACTCTTCTGGTGATTCCTTGTTACCAATGGATAATCCTTAATCCATACAATCTTATCAATATTGCCAATATCACTTCTAGTTCAGTCATTCAATTCCACCTACATTTCTGCTATACACCGAAAACCTAATCTTACGTAAATAACTCACAATCTTTACCCTTCACAAATTGAAGTTCTCTATGTACCATCAAACAGTACAACCTCATTACTAGCATGAAAATCATCGTCATATAATAATTCCAGCAATTTCTATGTCAATCACACACGTACAAGCATACCGTTCAATGTTCGAATCGTCCTTTCACTCTATCCATCAGTCTCTGTATAACACACAGTACTCAACTCAACTTTCACCTTTACCCAAACCAAATCGTATTGATTACTTGACTTGTGAGATTCCTTCATCACTAAGTCTTACTCTCGCAACTTAGGTATGTTAGGAGTGCACAATATACCACGTCTAACTTGGATTTACAACAAAATCCTTTCTATAAGTTGACAAAATGTCGAAATCACTTACTTTGACATACTTCTCAATTCAGACCACCAACTTCAAATTTCATATCCTTGCTATCAAGCCCACACTTCTTGTCATTACCAAAACTCAAGTCTTAAAAGATCTTTCCTTTTTCTTCCTGATAAGTGCATCAGCTATCACATTCGCCTTTCCCGGATGGCAGTGAATCTTGTAGTCATAATCACTCACAATCATAACCATCAACATAATTAGGTACTCAAAATATATATAACTGGTAATCCTCTACTCATTTCCTTTATCATCCCAAGAAATTAATTATGGAGCAACTTCTATGATCCTTTATCACTACACACTTTATTCCATACAAGTAATATTTCTACCATCTCAAAACAAACACCACAACTACATAACCCTTATGATACGCATCACAGCAAACTACAACTATAAATACTTCGGATCCTTTCAACAATGACAACATTGGTGCAGAACACAACCTACCCTTCAGTGTTCAGAGTACAGCTTCCTCATCGGATGGGGATCAGATCTCGAAGCTTAAAAATTTAGATGTATAAGTGGGACTCACACATCCAATTCTTCTTAGTCAGCTTAATCAATGGTTTAACAATCAGTGAAAACCTTTCGATAAACCTCTGATTATTCCCGGCTTAAACCTAGGAATTAACAGATTTCCATCAACGTCGTTCGTACTGACCAATCCTTATTCGTTTCAATCTTGGCAAGATCTTCATGAATACCTTTGTTGTCAATCAACTTCCTTAAAACGCAATTATTTCAACTAACATTCATACATAGGAAACTTTACATACAATTTCTCTTTTTCCAACCATCCCAAAAATTTATCCTCATATGTTACTTATGTTCCCCCTTTCCTCTTGGAATGATATAAGATAGAATACCTTCAATAGATACAATGACTAACTCATTCTAGCACATCTTACACACAAGATTCACCCAGTCCATTAATATGGCAGACACGTTCGTCCATTCCAAAAACATCACTTGCTACTTAAAGTACCCACATCAAGTACGAAAAACAACTATAGGAACATCTTCCTCCATAACTCTCAGTTAATGATAGCCAAAACTCAAAGCGATCTTTGAGTATACTCTAGATCCAGACAAGTTGCAAGGATCAAACAAATCATCAATCCTCGGTAATGGATACCGATTGTCAATTTGTTAAGCTCTCGATAATCAATACACATCCGAAATAATCCATCCTTCTTTGACAAACAACACAAACGATCATCACTGTAACGAAACTTAATCTAATACATCCTTTATCCATCACTTCTCGTAGTTGACCGGATAACTCATTCCACTCTGACGGTGCCAAATGATAAGGCATACAAATACTACTCAACAGAATGCAACAGCACTACACAACAAAACGCAGAAGCACTACACCTATTGTTTACAACACTCAATCGACACGAACTCCACTTCATGAGGCGGCAGCAACTCTCCAAAACTTCAGGAAAACTTCATAATACTCTCAAATCATTAACAGATCTCCAAACTTCTCCTTAACTACCCTATCACTAATTACCTGAGCTAGGAATACATCATATCCCTCTTCTGCATACTTGCTTGTTTCCAAACAAGACACTTCTCAAACAGAAAGTTCACTCATCACCTTTCACAATCAACACTCAGCTTCACAGCAAAATCTAAGCCAACAACTATCAATTTTTAGTGAAGATTAGTTCAATCTCAAACATCATCACTTCGCACCACTAACCAATTCATACCAAAAATCCACATCCAAAGATTCCAACTCTTTGAGCATCAAGTCGATACTAAACACCTACTTTCCTAAATTCTAGGAACACACTCTCAGTATAGAACTAATAATAGTAACCTTTCCGTCGGTTAACTCCACATCATAGTTAAATGTCAATCTTATTGACTATCCGTTGATAAAACAACTGAATCTTTACATTTCTACAGTTTCTACCCGATCTGAAATCAAACAACATACTGACATAAAGAATCTCAAGTAAGAATATACCGTTTACAACATTCAGACCTTAAGGTTTGCCAGCATCACTCAAACGTAAACTGGAGCGGCAACATTCCTATCTTGTCAATTTTCTTTCCTTGGACAATTCTCTTGCTTGTGTTCTTTCTTGCCATGGCTAAATCATATCACTACTCCAGGGTACTAATTCCAGTAACTAATCCTCTTGTTTTGCACTTCGGAGCTTTATGACCAGGTTGTCCTAACTCTAGTCGCAATTGTGGAAAATTACCTACATGGTATAGAGTACAACAAGCACACTTGAGATTTATTTTGTCACTTCTAGACACAGTGGCAGCACGAATTTCCTCATTCCTTCCAGGGTTTAAATACTGATTTCGGTTCTGTCTTTGGTTATTGTTATTACTGTAATCCCCACGATTCTAGCCTTAATTCTGGTTGGACTAAGCAGATTCCTACTTTCTGTTACTATTTTCAACATTACTATCTTTCCTATCTTGCACTTTCACATCCATTAAATTAAACGCCATCTGAACATCTTCATCGAAAGGTTTAGGTCTTAAAGAAATAATCTCACTCTTGATATCACTAGACAATCCTCTAATGTACTGCTTCCTTGCCTTAAAGTCATTTACAAAAGTATCAGAACATAGCAAATATAGCTCAGAAAATTTCCCAATAAGCAGTAATAACATCGCTTCTTAACACTAATTATCTCAATTCGGATTCCAACTGTCCTAGTTCCTTCCTAGGACAAAACCTAGCAGTCAATAGTCCTTTCATCATGGTCCATGTCTTACCATTAGCCACAACTAATCCTAAAGTAGTCACTTGGTTTTCCACCATCTTAGTGTACCATCCTGAAATATAGCAGCAGCAAATTTCATCTTATTAGTTTCTGAACACCCGATAATCTCAAAGTACTCTCTATCTTATCAATCCAACTATGCGATTCTAATGCACCACTAATACCACCAAACTGCGCAGAACCACACTTGTGAAAACTAACATAAGTACATTCTCTTGATCTTGCAGAATAGCAGCAACACTATCATCTGGATCAGCAGCATCCTCAATATTCTTAGCAGCATCGCCATTATTTTCAACAGCATCATCATTATTCTCAGCAGCATCATCATTATTCTCAGCAGCATCATCATTATTCTCAGCAGCATCAACTGCAGCACCATTATCTCCATCACAATTAACTCCAACATCTTGATTCCTTGCAGCACAATCAGCTTCAGGTGTTATAGCAAAAACTTGTTAAATCATAATGTTAAAAGTAGCAGTTGTTATCTTTGGCGACATATTTCAAGAAACTTAGTCACGTAGCGATCTACTAATGACATAAATATGCTTCCCTTACTCCTTCTTCCATCATAACAGAAGAAAGAAACATGATAAGTATACATATCAAGAATAAAGAAGGAATTATTTATCAGAATGTCTCATGGATACTACATGCATGAACAACACAAACTACAATGGTTCATCAACCAAAACTCAAGAGTTAATAAAGGCACATCATAGATCATGAGGGTAATTTAGATTGCGTTGAGGATTCAACAAGATAGTGGCAGTGTCTGTCACTACAATCATCTACTGAACAAACTTAAAGGATAATAAGTTCCATCACAATGCCACGACACAAGGTTTAAATAAGTCCGATCATAAAAGAAAATAAGATACAAAGAAATCCATTACGCGATTAGTTCCTTAGACACCAGCTTCTCATCCTCCTTAACATTGCTGTCAGCTTCATCACACTCGTCTATTTCCTCGTTCGCTCTTCAAAGTCAAATCTCTGACATGATGGCAGCTCATTCTCAAAATCCAAATACTCATTGCTACACGGCAGATTATTCACCAGGCAAATCTCAGTACGACTTTCAACATTCCTAAACTTCTAAACTCTACTCAGAACTGATCTCACATGAGCCTCCCACTCACTCATCCTTTCAAAACTTACCTACTTCTCTTTAAACCTTTCAATTCAAACACACAGATTCATCACAATCGACCCAAGACTAGCAATCTCATCCATCTTCCAAGTCCTAACAAATTCAATTCTCCACATACCAAATACAACCTTTAAAACAACTTTTCTTTCACATCAACCTTCTAATCACACCAATTTCAACCACATATCTATTATACATCAACTAACCAAACTTCCTCATACCCGATATAAGTCGCAAGGAATCAGTTGTAAAATCGTCAACCTCTGGTCTACTGTTCTAGACCCATTACGGTATATAAGGTCATTATTTAAAATTATATACATATGCATTACATAAAGAAAATTATGATAACAAGTACTCAATGTACTTTCAACAACATCAATACATCATCATAGTATTTACTTAATAAATAATTTAAAAATCATTTCAATTTTAAAGGGATACATCAATCAATAAAACAATACAAAACAAATAATCTTACCGGAGCCTTGCGGAGAAGTTGCGTGCTTTTGTAAAATAATTTCGACACCAAAGTTATAGTTTAGGACATTTTTCAAAAATCGACCTAATTCGCTATAACTAAAAAGCTCTGATTACCAATCTTTAACACCCCCAAATTACATTGCGCAGCGGAAATACACATTTGGGTGCTAAACACAAACCTTGTTACACAAGACATTTTGAACAAACTCAAAATGATAAATTTGAAATATAAAAGGATATAATTTAACCATTGTCTAAAACTTTCGATCCCAAGTAAACAATTTTAGAAATATCAGAGTCACATTTAGGTCCCCCAAAGACTTCATCAAATCAACAAACAAGTTACCAAAGTACATGACCATACATTATTATTATTATTATTTTTTGACAAAAAGGGAAAGAAATTCATTTTAGACCAATCACCACAAAAGCAATCCGCAACCCTTCTCCAGCAAGCTCCGCAATTCATCAACTTCAATCACCTGAAATACATGCTTAAAATCATCAACACAATGGTTGAGCGAGTCTATAGGTTTTCCAAATCATCATTTGAACACAAGAGAAAAATCAATCAAGATCATTTAATAGGATTGTCGTGCACACAATCTATTAGTCAGGCATTCTGGTATATAGCAATAGCTATTGAATTGTATTAAGCTCATGACACCGACCCCTTAACTTAGTCACCCACGCCTAAAGCCGGCATGACTAGATGAAATTCCAGTGCCCCTACTAGGGTATCATTTGCAAGAATACCAATTCTCATTCTCGTAAAATTATCCTTCCCAGCGGGTTACTCAGCGTAAAGCCCTGGTCTCAGATAGGGTTGTCAGCCCAATAATACTATTATTAGAATAAGCGGCTATTCCCAACTCACAACATCAAGTCAGAAGATAGTTAACGGCTCATGAATTTAGGGACTTTTGCAAATTAGGTACTTATACAATTCAAATCAACAAAGGCAACAAAGGCAACATTCGGGTCCAAACAATCAATCATGACTTATGTTCATTTTACTTTCAAATAGCATGTATCCCCCTCGCGGGTTTTAAAATCATTCAAAACAATTACAAAAGCGAGGCTATAGACTCACCTAGAGTAATAGCAGTAGCAAGACGATCTTCGACGATAGTTGATGCCCGATAAACACAAAAACCGCAACCTATCAAATAAGGCGCGTTCATCAATAATAAACTCGAATAAAATCCATACTTAGTAACATCAAACTCAAAATAATAAAATCACAACCAACCCAAAATAAAAACAATACAAGTGACCTTTTACTTCATTCTATATGTTTACTTTATTAGTTAATTCTTTCGATAAAAATCTGCCGGTACACACCAAATGTACGAGCTCATTTACCCCACTTTAACACGTCAAATATTTATGATACTAATCAGAGACCTCACTTACTATATATAGAAAGACCTGTTAAAAGCCCATCAAAAGATTTTACTTTTAAAGTTCCCTGCCCGACACATCTTTGAACTACAAAAACCGGACAGTTTTACGTCAACAACTCATATAGTCTTTTTAACTTATTTATTTTACTCCGTTTACAAAACCGACACTCGACTTTGAAAATAAACTCAACATACTCATACTTAACACTTCACATCAGTCCATGACACATTTCAAAATACTTTTTATAGTCCCCGAGATTCGATCCAAATATCGACAACAATTATATATCGTGCCGATACTCGTCTCCCGGTACACGAATAATCAAACTAACGTAACTTCGCGCTCGTTTGGAGCTAGAAGCTCTATCTTATATCAAATCGAAGCTAAAAGAACTCTCTACAACAATATCTAGTTAGTTCATCTCAAACTCAAATTCATATTTTCAGAAAATTAAGTTTAATAATCTGTTTAAAAATATACGTTTAAAAATCATTCAAAATTAAATTTTCACCATATTTTAACCCCATTTTTACCACTATAATCATCCTACTATCATTAACAACATATCATCTAACTCATAAAACCCTTGAATGATCATACAAAAATTTACCCACTCAAAATTTTAAACATGCAATAATTAATATATACATAAAACAAGACTAACAACAATATACCATCATAAAAATGGATCAAACCTTCATGGATCATCATCAAAAAAATGAAAGTTCTTGCATGTTGTTAAAAATTACACTATTAGAATCACCATCAAAATTTAGAGATGGGACTTGTCTTAGATTTCTTTGATTCAAACTAAATTTTGAAAATCAAATGGATTTGGTGTAGGGGGTGGACGGCTAAACAAGAGAGACAGGGAAGAGAGATGAGATTTTTGCATGTATGTGTTTTGTTAGGTGAGAAATCACCTTTTATATGGTGGTGGAGGGACTAGTTTTGCCAATTTGTGATAGTTTTGGTCCAAAATGAAATTAAATAGTTGTAAGGGTGGAAAATGTAAATTGTCAAATTTGAAAATATTTACGAGGCTCGGGTTTCGTAAAAATACTTTTCAAAAGTTAAAACGCACTCAAAATATGATGATAATATGATCCCGGTTCGACTTAATACGAACTTAAAATAAAAACGTCAAAAATATAAACATCGAGACAACAAATGATAAAACATAAATCTCGGGCATCCGTCGATATCGTGGTCACTAATAACCTCGCTATTAGTAAAAAGATAAAAATAAGACCTCCAACGTCGGTTTTAAATAAAACCATCAATCGTCATTTCATTCAACTCATCAAAAATTTCAAAATTATTCGTAAAAAAAATATTATTTAATATTAAATAAATGACCTCGGGTTTGGGTTGTCACACTAACCTCCATCCTTCCCATTCTATCACAAACATCTTAGAGTGATGCACGAGGAGCTCTCGACATACCTACACGAGGTGCTCTAACAGGCGCGTCTTCTCTCATCAATCTTCCATCCGCTCTAATCAAATCTCTCAAGGTAATTCGGTCAATGGTATGAGAAACAATCGGTGGACTAAGACTACTCACAACTTGATCACTTAAAAGCTCCATTCTTCGAGCTAACCTAGTCACATATTGTCCACACACAATCATACTACACGCTTGACTACCAGGACCTTTCCTTTTCATCAATTTTGCTATCACCCAAGCCACATTAGCGTATTGCTCACGGTTCTTGTCCCTAAACATGCTCAATAACCACAAATCATTCTTTTGTATTTTATCATATCCCGTGGTTCTTTGGCAAACGGCATAAGCAATCATCTTTTGAAGCACTCTCAAAAGTGGAGTAGAAATTATAGTGGCCGAGCTCCTAGATAAGCTCAATGGATCCTCATCCGGGAAAATTGATGCCCAAATTTCATTAGCATTAAAGCTTCCATGATCACGTTCCCCTCCTTGGAAATATACCTCAAATCCTTCCGCCTTTCGCTCTTCTCTATTATACAACTCCAAGTACTTAGCAAATTCTTTCAAAGTCAAACAATGTCCCTTTCCACAAAGTCTAAATATCAAAATCTTCTTAGTCAACAACTCATCTCCTTCGGCATCTTCATCAAAATTAAAAGTAGAGAAAAACTCGAGAACAAGCTCCGCATAGATTTTCTCCATACAAGTAAAAGCACGAATCCAAGCATCAGATTCAAAAATGACTTCATTACCCCCAGCCTCTATCACTACTATCATAAGCATCTCCCTTATTTGAGCTTCACAACCAAGCTCGTTCAGAACTCCAAAATCTACAATGCTAGGTGCAAAAATTTGTTTTGGCATTAAAAGACTAAGAGCATTGTTGTAGATGGTTTTGGTATCATTCGTGCATCCAGGACAGTTTAAAAATTGGTGATTTGGTGTTCCCATGAGTGCGGCACTTGCCAATACGGTAGGCCTTCGCTTCTTTCCTCAACTAGACGAGCCGGTTTCATAATTTCCAGAACCTGTATTCTGCAAAATTTCATCACATAACAAACATGTATTAACATTAGATAAGCGTTAGGGGTCAACGGTGTCCCTATGATCGTGTTCGGATCATTTTGTTTGTTTTCCAGACGAAAAGTACGCCGCACAATTTGGAATGTGCGGCGTACTTCTTGGGAAAATTTCATTAAAAGTACGGCGCACAATATGCAAAGTGCGGCGCACATTCTGTGTTTTTCAGCAAATGTCCGGGTTACACTAATAGCTAACCAAATCCGCAAACTAAATGGTTACAAACTAATAACAATGGCTAGAATCGAACACTAACCCATTCCCAATTCGTTCTAATCCACGACATTGCCTCATCTCTAAGGTTTTTCAAAATTCCTCTTTCTTTTCAATTTTATCTTACTATAATCTAATCATTTCTTAATCTATTTCTACATTCCTAATTGAATTTTAATTTGTTCTCCATTTACTAAGAACCCTAACTGAAAATGAATCAAAAATTAAAAAATAATTAATTGAAACAAACATGAATTAAATATAAAAACTTATCCTAGACATGATCTCGAATGTGAAATTAGAGCAAAGACTCGAAATTTTTTTTGGTGATGATTAAAAATTGTCAGGTGGTTTTTGTGTGTGTTTTTTTTAGTTTCTAATGAGAAAAACGGGGTATATACAAAATATCCGCCCAGAAGTGCGGCGCACTTTCTAAAATGTGCGGCGCACATTCTGTGCATCCAAACATGGTTTACTGTATTTTCATTTTTAAAGTATACAAAACATAAAATTTTAAAAGAAAACCTCTAATTTCATTCGATAGAAAATAAAAAACTTAGGGAGAACATTCCCTACTTCTAAGACTATCCTAAAACTTCTAAGACTCTTAGATATTACTTTGTTTTAATTGATTATCTACATACAAAATGATAAAATGCATAAAAGTAACTAGGAGCCAATGATGCACTCCTCTTTTCTTCCTTTCCTCTTAGTTGTAGCAGAAATTCAGAGCTGACATGATATCACTCTCCGTGTAACGTCCCGAGACCTCTCTATTGGTGTCCTTTGTCTCGTACACTTTTTCGTACCTTTTTCCACATGGATCAACCATGACTATGGCAACATGCCATTCACTATCTCCATCTTTAGCAATATTTTCAAATTCTCGCTTGTTACCCACTTGCCAATCTTTGTATTTCAATGATACGAGAAGTACTCCAAGCATCCCCATAATTTTCTTGTAAACACAAATATCAAAGAAAGGGTTATGGTAGCTCCTTTCACTTAGTGAAGCATCAATTAGTTCTTCAGGTTCCGTCCATGGTTGCAAATGTGGATCGGCATACCATTTTCATCTCTTTTCGTGGTGTAGTACTTATCATCTTCATCATCACTATCATCATGTTCTTTTGATTTTAGCACATTATATGTTTGATGGACAAACCCATAAAAGCTAGTCATGATAGCTTTTCCAACGTCTACCTTTGCACCGACGGTGTGCAAAAACTTTCTTCCAACCACTAGTTGAATATCTCGATCAATAGGAATATCGAGAAGCATAAAATCGGCTAGTATTGTGGTTGTCCCTATTTGGCATAGAACTCCAAGCAAACGCCCAAATCCCTCCGCGTAGGAGTGATCAAGCATTTTTATTCGATCAAACCTTGGTTTGACTCTTCCAACATCTAACATTTTGAAGATTCCAAGTGGCATGATATTAACATTCGAACGGGTGTCTACCAAAGCATTGTATGTAGTTTTACCTTCCAACCTTATAGGTAGGACAAAATAAACCGGATCTTCTTTTTCTTTGATTACTTTCTTTTCACGGAGCATTTGGATTGCCACATCCTCATATTCCGAGGTTAATTCATCTTCAATCTTCAACTTATCAAGCAAGACCCCATCGACAATCATTTTATACTTATCACTGTATTTTAATGTTTCAATGATTGGTCGATTCATGTTTAACAACATTACTCGTTCTTCAACGTCTTCCCTTAATTCTTCCATTGTTAGTTCTTCTCTAGTTAAGGGTTTATTAATGGTGAGAGAAGGTCCTTCACCATTATATTTCAATTTGTAAGCATGAGCGGGCTGTTTTCCTTTGTTTCTTTTGCTTTTCCCCATATTACAAACAAATCTAGGAGTATCAACTCCCTCGTTTTCAATAGGTGCTAATTCATCAAAGTCGAGATTATCAAGTATCTCGTCAATTTCTTCTAAGTCCAAGCTTTCATGCACTTTTGGCCATAAGGTGAGTATGCCACAAGTGATATCAATTTGTGCATTGGCTTGCTTTAGGAAAGATCTCCCAAATATTGCACACGGTTCACAGTCATCCTCTCCCGGATTGACGAAAAAGTCGACGAAAACAATTCGTCCTTGATCATAACAATGAGCTTCTTATCTATTTCTTTGTCCCCATTACAATGCGTTTTGTAGGTTAAGCCAAGCTCCACTACAAGTTCATTGCTAACAAAACTCTTCTCTATTTCCAAGTCAACTTGCCCATCATAGGCAAATTTACCTTCCACATGACAAGGCATTGAGTACTTTTCGCTAGGTGTCAAGTCTTCCAAACGATAGAAAGTTAGGACCTTTTGAATCCCACTATCAGCTGTGTCCCTATATTCAGATCCTGTCCATTCTCCATCTGATTCAATCTTATCATTTGGCCTAATATGCTCATCCTCTCCCAAGCATAGCCTACCCAAGCTAGTGTTTGGATCCATCTTAAAACAACAACACATCAAGAGAAACATTAGTACGTTAGTGCCATAAAATCCAATTGACATTTCATATCCTGTAGTCCTAAGGCAACTCATTAGTTTCGATGAAAATCTCTTTTTAATTGTGTTATAAGCAAATTCTGCGTACTGTTTTTCCAGTTGTGCGGCGCAATTTTGCCCGATACAGAAAAGCCAGCGCACTTTGTGAAATGTGCGGCGCACCGTCTGCAAGAAATTTTTTGTTCATAACTGTATGATCTATATATCAATCAAAGAATGTTATAAGACTTTTTTCATAATACTTCCTATACAAGTAGTCAAAATAAAAAATAGTGGCCAAATTTTGTAAGATGTTCTCAAGTATTTTGCAAGAAATAACTATTTTTCATTTCCGCTTGTTTCCTCATTTTCTTGTATCTTAAAGTTGTTAAGAATTCCAGAAAAATTACCACAAATCATGATAAATATCAAATAAGACATAACAAAGCAAATTATTCTACCAAAGAGTAAATTAAAGAGAAAATAAAATTTTGAAAGAAAACATTTTTGGTTTTTCTTGAAATGCAATATCAACAAACACATAAGCTCAAAAAACATAAGCACACATAAAGCAATTCTCATGTTTTCAGCAGTAAGTGTTGAGAGTAAAAGGTTTTGGTGGTGTTTTGGAATTGTTTCTACCAACATTTTGCAAATCCGTATCAAATGTGCGGCGCACTTTCTAACTTTTTCGTTAAAAACTTTTTCCAGATTGCCAGTAATTTGTACGGCGATTTATAATTTTCTTTTCACCAAGTATTTCAGAATGTTTCAAAATAAATAACTAATCAATCCCCGTTAGCGGCGCCAAAAACTTGATGTTCGTTTGCATGTCTTAATTTTTATTCAAGATAAATGACTAGAAACATAAACACGGGCAAGTATACCCTTTCATGTATAGCATAGCTTAATGGTAATGTCCAGTTCGTTCCACGGGATTGTTGTTATCACAATATTAAAACAATTACCTCTAGAGTGTCACAACTTCTAAAGATGTACTTAACAATTGGTATTAAAGGGTGCGTTTGGCTAAGGTCATAACCATATGATAGATAGGTAGCAAGGATGAAATATAAGCACATAAACAATGTAAGACAACATACTGTTTATTAGTCGTGCATGCAACATCTAATTGATATGACAAGAATCCGGTTAAAGACTTTGTCATACCAACCGCATTAAGATAAGTTTATGCTTGATTTCGATGACTAAGGTAGTACATGAGATTATGCAAGAGTTGGTATATGTTTTAATCCACTAATCGTTACAAAAGTGATTAACAAGATTCATTTACTAGATGACATGAAAGTCATCCATTCACATGAGTACTAGTCGATGATCATGGATGAATCCAACATATAAAAATGATCTTACATAATAACACATAATACATGAGTATCCAAACCACACTTATATTCAAGAACCCAGGGAAAAAGTGCGCCGCATAAAACTAATTGTGCGTCGCACTTTTCCCCAGCAAAGCTAATATTCACATCTAATCATAAGGCTCTTAAACCATAACCGAGTGCACATCACACTACTCCATAATAACAGTAAATAAGATCATTTCAAACATATGTAAATCAAAGTAAAAGATTGACATAATTGAAATAAGAATTATAACACAAGATTATTTTAATAATTACTTCCAAAGGATTTATAAGTTTTTGAACTTATTACAAATGGCTAGCAACACTTCTGAGTTTCTTGTTCCAGCACCAATACCATAAACCAACTAAGGTTTACTAACTCTAGTGACTATGATCAAGGATTTGGAGAAATCCTTGATTATTGTTTCTCCTAAACAATGGAGAAAGTGAGGAATGAGATATGATTATGCCTGGCCAAGGGTCCTATTTATACTTGAAAATTCGTAGGTTAGAAACCCTGGAAGTATATCAAAGGTTCCCCATAATAGCCATGCATAATTGCACTTAATTATGTAACTGCAGTAAAATGTGCGCCGCACTTGTTCATTTGTGCGCCATTTGTAATAAGTTCATAAGAATGATTTAGTGTAACAGTGGCTTGGTGTTTTTAACAAAATTGATTATGTTTGCTTGTTTTTGCATGTGATATGGTAAAAATGCAATGTAATGCAGTGGAATGTAGACTAGTGTTTGTCTATGCGTTTCTATATATGATGCAACTGGTATAAATCATGGATGAAGTAGGATTTTTTGTGCTGTATAAGGTTAGATTAGGATACTTGCAGGGTGTTCTGTAGTAGGATCTTGTTTGTGGCATATGCAGTTAGGTTAGTTTATGCAGAGAGTGTTTAATGTGTAGAAAGTGTTGGTGTATATGTGTATTCTACTACATCACACTATTATTGTTCTGCATCAATATGTTAATTACTGCATCAATGTGTTATTTTACTACATCACTATGTTATTCTACTTCATCACTATGTTATTTTAACGCATCAAAATTAGAATGAAACTGATAATTTCCTCATAAACTCAATTTACAGGAGGTTGTTCCTGAATAAAGTAATAGAATTAGAAAAGGTGATGGTGTTTTTGAGGATGGATTAAAAAATGAATGTGCATACCTAAAAGGATAAATCCAGCTGTTGCGAGGAAATACACAACGAAAATAATTCCTACAAGCTGGAATAAGAAAAAGGACGACACCTTGACGGTCGAACACGCATATAACAAGCTACAAAAGAGAAGTCTTGATTGTAGTAAAATACACCTCTTGTTTAGGAAAACAAAGGAGGGTAAATGAGCGGTAAAGTATTGAACAAATGACTTTAGGAAAAATCAAGTGTTAATGACCCAATGAAGTTCGTTTCCCAAGGAGGTATATGTGTGTGAACAATTTGTTAAATGTTTGTGATTAATGATTGGTTTAGAAAAGGATGAGAAAAGAAGATGACGAAGACGTAAAAATAAAAATAAGTACTACTAGAAAGTTAAAACGTAAGACCTTAAAAACCACAAAAATAAAAATTAATTCTAAAAATGACCAAAAATTCACCAAAAATCAAAATAAATAAACTAAAAGTTTACCAATGATCAGAACTTTTTCAAACCTTTTAAATAATTAAATATTCAATTTTTTAAATGCTAATTAAAGCCCTAAAAATCAAATAAATTATCAAAAAGCCTAAATAAATATTTTTCAATTGGTAAACCTCTAAAATGACCTAAAAAGATTAAAAACTATTTTTAGAAATTTTTGAACTAATAAAAACTATTTAAAATGATTTAAAAACTATTAAAATTTAAAATAATTATAAAAATTAATCTAAAAGAGATAAAATTATTCTAAAAGTTGCTAAATTCCTATTTTAATGTATTAAACCTAATAAAAATGTAAAAAGTTGGAAAATGTGAAATTTTAAAAATAATAATAAAATAATAATAAAATAATATTAAAAATCCAAAAATTATAAAAAATTCTAAAAACTTGCAAACTAGTTTATTTTAACCTAAATAATAAGAAAATCAAAGTGAAATTACCAGAATACCACTATTGGGCCCTCAAATGGGCCAAAACCAAAAACAGTTAACACAAATGGGCTTTTGGGCCCAAAAAGTCAAACTTGGCCCAATTGACTTGGAAAAGCCCTATCTGACTCAAAATTCAATTCTAAGAACAAAACTCTAAAGGCCCAAAAGCTGAAAATGAGCTTATCACAGCTTATTGAACACTCAGCTTATTCTTATTGGGCTTTTCAGCCCATTAAGCAATAAGCTAATGTCATAAGCTCTAATTTGACACACAACCTTCTTTTGGGATGCTTATGAGATCTGTAAAAAGAAATTTTGAAAAAGCTCACTCAATAAGCCAGAAATAAGCAAAGTAAAAATTCACTAAAAGACAAAATAGTCGTTTTAGAGATTTAGGGCACCTCAGGACTTGATTCAACTTGCAAAAGATCACAAATGGACTAAATAAGCCAAATCAATCAAAAAAATCCAATAAGCACAACCAATAAGCCAGAATAAGCACAAATGAACTTATGAAAAAGTCAATGGAGTTGGTTTTCTAGTCAAACCCTAAAGTCAACCCACCAAATGCTCCAGTATGAACAAATGGGTCAAAATATGAGCACCTATTACAAAAACAAAGTTGTTGCTGGTTGGAATAAGCTATTATATCTTATTGATAAGCTGAACCCAATTTTACACTATCAGTGGCAACCAGCAGGGGAAAGGAGTTCCCACTGCTTTGACTATTTGACCAAGCTTATTTGAGAGTTCTGGTTTGATTCAATTGGAAACAAAGGCACCCTTGTGATCAGTGAATCAGAAGGAGTCAATAGCAACAATAAAATCACAAATTAGTTCACACAATAAGCCACAATAAGCCAAACAGTCACCAGATATGCACCAGATATGGAAATAAGCAGTTAAGCACTTAATAAGCAGATTTAGACTGAATAAGCCAACCAAACTTAACAAGATGCATACATAAGCTATGTAAACTATGAATAAACACAAAGCAACAAGAATCAAACACTGAATCAAAGTAAACAACAAGATCAAAGCATGAAAAGTTTCTGATGAACAATGAACAATATGCAGACAAGTTTTGCTGATCTATTTGACACTTGATCCAATTTCAAGCCTCAAATCCTACTTCCCTGGTGTGATTAACTAAGGTTTAGCACTTGTTAGCCCTAGCCTAAGCTTAGATCTAGGTGTCCTCAAAATCCTAGCCAATTTTACCAAGTATTTAAGATTTTATAGCCAAATAATGAATATATGTGTTCAAACCCACAAAACCTGCAAACAGATGAACAAATGCACCTAACAAACAGATACCAACACTTAGAAACAAATAACAACCACTTAACAAGCCACAAATCCAACTTATGCAGTAATCCCAAACACCCTTTTAAAACTTGTTTTCACAATTTTTCAAAGGCTTATGTAGATTTTACCCACAAAATCAGATCAATAACACCTCAATAACATCAAACCAAGACAAATAAACAATAATCAAGCACAATAACACAGATTCAAGCACAAATCCTACAAAAATCACAATTAATCAGAAACTTAAAAGAGAAAATGAAAAGGGAAGAAGATGCAAACCTCCAAGACCTACATCCAGGCCCTGGATTGTTTGAGCTTAGGTACTAGCAAAACAAGTACCAGCTTCCAAGCTGCTAAGAAGAACAAACCACAAAGTGAGATCAAAATAATACCAACTTTCTGATTTTTGATGCACAAGCTTTATCACTTAAAACCTTGCCTCAAAAACCTTCAAACAAGATTATGGAACTCAGATTTTAGCTTATCAAACACCAAACTTTTATAAATAATAGATTAGAATTCAAAATTTAAGAAATTCAAACTTTATTTCATAAAAATGAATTACAAAGATTTAAAAGCTAAAATCTGGAACAAAGGGACTCTCACATGTTGAGGTCTCCTTTTATAGGCAAATGCCTGGCTAAACACTATTCACAAACCCTAGCAACTGAAATTCCTATTCTATCCTTGCAGAATCTTCTAGGTGTGTTGCCAGCTATTTTGGTTGAATCCTGGACGTTTGTTGAGTGCTTAGGGACCAAGTAATGATTTGCAGCCCTTGATTTTGCCAAGTAAGGATCAAATGCCAGGTGTCGTATTGTGAGTGGGGATGGGGGTATCATTCTGGTAGTGGGATTTAGAGTTTAAGGTGTGGGATGTGATTGAGGTGATGTAAATCACACGTGGGATTACTCAATTTTGATTTCCCCTTTGTTTTACTCCTTTTTTATCCTAGGTAAAAACTTGTTCTTGCCTGGTAATAATCCCAACAGTAAGTGTTTGGCGCATTTTTAGGGATTTAAATGTTTGAACTTGGCAACTTAGGTCCTTGTGTTTTGGGAAATATGGTAAATCAAGTATTTCAGCCACAAAAACGTATTTCCCTTTGTAATAACTTTCACACTTTGGCAGTTTTGGCACATAACTTTCCAAAAAGTGTTTCAAGGGTTATTTTTGACACTTTTGCATATTTCAAGGGCTGATTTTGGACAATGTTGATCTTCAAAGGTCTTCAATGTATCTTTGGCTTGATGAGGGACCATAATTGACAATTTGAAATTGTTGAGGGACTAATCTTGCCATTTCTTCAAAGTTGAAGGACCTTTTATGAAATTTTGACAAACTTAAGGGACCAAACTTGTAATTATCAATATACAAGGGTTTTAAGTGTCATTTCTTCATTCATTGGGAATCAAACTTGCACATCTTTATGTCTTCAAGGATAAATGTTGAATATTCCATGAATATGGCCCGGTTCTTTGTACGGCTTCGTTTCTCGTGTCCGTTTTTCCTTGTATTTTGTGATCTTTTGTCTTTTTCACGATATCCATACCTAAAATACACAAGTAAACAAACACAAGCATATATATGGTATATTATGACATTTTTTATGCATTTAAAGTTCGAAAAGAACGATGAGATCATGTATAAATGGCATCTCATCACTCCCCCATACTAAGCCATTGCCGTGCCCTCACGCAATGCTAGAATAAAGTATCTAAGCATTACAAAAGTTCAATTTTATTAACCTTTATTGAAGAGTAAAAGATTTGCAACATATTATGAAGATGTGTAAAGACATAACATATGATTTTCATCACAAAAAGTGACTTTTAGGGTCAAAGAATAGAAACAAGTAAATGTCCCTTAGAGTAAACTTCGTCATCCTTGATTGTCATACATTCCATGCTAAGTGCAAAAACGAGATCATTTTTGGTACAAGTCACAATGCTAACACTACTCATACGTCCAAATTGTGTAATACTTTTTCTCCCCGCAATCCTAGTTATTATAAAGGAAATGGGTTACTAGCATTTTTTTACTATTTGTCATGGATCACAAGTGATTCATATTGACTTATTTGAGTAGTTATTAGTCCGAAAGCAAAGTAGCACGATTTGATCAATAGTTAGCCGAAGGACAAAATCTTTTAAAACGGCTTCTCGTGTATCTACTTAAGTTCATATCTTGGCATAACTCGTTTCACGATTTGAGACCTTTCTCGAACCGATATTTGGCATGTACTTCATACCTCAAATCTTTGGAAGACGTTCTCGAAATTATGGTCTTCTCTTCATATATTTGGAATTTCTTCACTTGACGTTTTTGAGAGATTCTTCATATTAGGACCACGACTTCATCATTTTTCTTCAATCTTTACTTTGGATTTTGATATACAACGATCCGCCTCCTTTTCGGACTTGGATATATTTATCCTCATACCTTGTTAGGGTCTTTTTGGATAGACTTTCTCCATGATCTTTAGGGGAGTAATTGCTTTTCGTCGTGTGTCTCGATCCTTCATATGGATTTAGGAATAATGATACTTCACATCATCTTGGATCTTTAGCAAAAAATAGAGCTCCTCATGCCTTGTTAGGGCCTTTTTGGATAATCGCCAATCTTCGCGTCCCGCTTCAATAAGTTATGCCTTGGCTATGAACTCTATTCAACCCCGAGCAACTTTTAAACGATCTTGCGCTAGAGGCTAAGTAACCTTTCAAATCGTACGACCTTACTTATTGCAATTATGATTTAATCCTAATGCATTGATCTTATGGGAAGAAAAAGCCACAATTAAAAACATATGAGTTTTTGAAAGAACACTTTCATGTTCTACGTTTAGCATGATCACTTGTCTAACTCTATCATTTCTCGTTCTTCACTATATAAAGACCTCTAATTAAAGAGACTCGTGAATACTTAGCCATGCAAGTCAAAATTAAGCCAAATTTGGATTAGCTTTCATTAAGACTATATCAAGTCAAAGTTTTGGGTTTTCAAGCCACCTATAGGATCTTGCACTTTCTTGGACTTTTTCAAGTTTAGAGAATGAGTTTTAAAGTTCCCTTGATAAGTGACTTTCTAGGATCAATTATAGGAACTTGCGAAAAGTTCTTGTTCTTAACCCGTACGAATTAAGACTTTCGCGTTTTAAAGCTCCCTATATAAAAGTCTAGCAAAACTTGAATTGAGCGGGTTAAGGAATGTAAATGGCTCCAAATGCCCATCAAGTCAAAAATTAACTCTTATTCTACCCAACGGAAAATATACATTCGTGTCTTAAAAACACTTATGAAAAACTAAGAAAAATTTTAAAATTTGGCCATTTTTAGCCTTATTAGCAAAACAAAACATTGAAAGTTGGAAAGCGTGTGGGTGTAGCAAAGCAAGTACCTATTCACCCCCCATACTAAAAGTAAACATTGTCCTCAATGTTTCGAGTCTAAAGGTGGAGCACCCCCATACTAGAGACGAAGAGTCGAATGCTTAGGATCTAGCATGGAAAGGGTGATCAACAATATATCTAAAGCCGTTTATTAAGTATGCTAAAGGATAATTGTTAGAACAATAAAGGATATGTCATGGATTCGTGAAAAACTTCTTCAAGCAAACGATGGAGGCTCACGTAAACGAACACGAGAGTCTTCAATCGTAGATGATGATGATGATCTAGATAACACAATCACAAACAACCACGAGACAACGAGTTGAAAGGGTACAAGTCCCCTTATTAGTGAATAGTATGCATAAAAGATAAGCATGGGATCTCCCCCACGAGGCACCTCGTTTTTTATTACCGAGACATGAGCTCGACTCGATCCCCTCAAAATGTGAACATTTAGGGAAAATCATGGTATGGTCAATTTTTTGTGGGCTTACATGATAAACAAGGCCCATAAAGCAACCGGTATTAAGGACTAAGTCCTTAGATGGTGAAAAATACCGTGATCGAAGATGGCGTTCTCGTTTTCATTGGAAAAACAAATTAACGCCACTTCAACATGTGCCATAAACTCAAAGAGTTTGAAGAAAAGAGATGAGAAGTAGAAGGGTGGGACAATTGGTAAGACAAACTTTTGAGCTACTCGAGGTAGACTCGCACCAATCAAATAGAAATATTTTCCATTGATTGCATCGGTGGAAGACCGAGATTTCCCTTTACATGAAATTCCGGGATCGAATATCTCGTCCTCGGTGGACAAGGATGAGGGAACATAAGGGGCTTCCCCCATACTAAAACCACACAAAGCATCGTCAAAAGGAGTAGACGAGCTTGTGGCACTCAAAACACGTGGCGATGACGGAGTTAGATTTGTAGAAAAATCAATTAAATCACATTTAAAATCCTTTCCATTTTTATCTTTTAAACTCTCCTTATGAAAACCCTTTTTGATTATGTCGAAAATATTCGGCGTTTCTAAGACGATGTTAGTCACACTAAAAATTCTCACATTTGTAAACCGTTTTGGTTTTGGTGGTGGCAAGTTTTCAAAACGTTTATCGACAAAGAAAACCTCCCCATCGGGGTCTACATATTCGTCATCCGAAAGATCTTTCGTAGAAACCGAAAACTTATCAACACTTTTCAAGAATGAATGTTCGAGGTGAGGTGAAGGATTTTTCGATTCAAGTATTGACGGTTTCTTCTTTGTAGGCTTTACACTCATAACCTCCACCGGCGGAGGAAATGGTAAATTGTTTTTGGAGACATTTCCTAAAACTCTTGGTGAAAATTATTTGCAAACGACATTGGTTGAATTACCATGGTTTAAAGTTGCAATAGAATAGACATGAGAAAGATTGGAGTTTTGTGTTGCATTGATGATAAGTTATTCCTCATTGAAACGAAGGGTGATTTTTCGAGCATGAACATCGATAAGTGCTCTTGATGTATCCAAAAATGAACGACCCAAGAGAGGAACTTTTCGATCGATAGGAATGTCTACAACGATAAAGTCAACGGGATAGTAAAACTTTCTGACTTTAACGAAAACGTCCTCGGCTACTCCACATGCTAAAATCGTAGAATGATCGGCCATCTCGATAGACATGTTCGAAGGAGTAAGAGCCGGAAGTGAAAGCGATTTGAAAATCTCAAGAGGCATTAAATTAATACTAGCACCAAGATCGGCCAAGGCGTAGCATTCCTCCATATCTTGAATTGCACACAGAATAAAAAATTTACCGAGATCACCGACTTTTTGTGGTATGCGGCTAAGAAAAACCAATGAACAACTAGACGATTGTTGTAACTTTTCTTTGTTGTTTAGCATACTTTTGAAGTTTGCGGCGAATCGAGGCATCATGATTAAAGCATCGGAAAAGCTTATGTTAAAATGTAGATCACGAAACATTTTCATAAATAGCTCAAATTGATAATTGTTCCGTTCTTGTGCTTTCTCTTTGTTACGTCTCGAAGGGTAAGGTAAAGGTGGTGTGGGTTGGTCATTAGGCAACGGCCTTGGAAACTCGGGTTCCACAATTGGTATAGGTTCAACCGTAGGTGTGGTTTGAGCGGTACTTCGTGGGATTGTAACGTGCTCCTTTTCCACCATCACCTCGGGTTCTTTCTCGATTTCCTTCTCCGTAGAAGTACTTGGTCGAGAGATTGGTTCCTTGAAAGTTTTACCACTTCGTGTAGTAATAACCTTCATTTCTCCCTTCGGGTTTGCAATGGTATCACTAGGAAGACCACCCGAGGAAGAGGGTTTACACATGATTGCTTCAAACATCTTAGCCATTCGGTCCTCAAATTTTTATTGCCTAGCATCCGCTTTTAATAACTCTTGCTTAATCTCATGTTGTCCTAATTCTATCTTTTGTTGGTTTTGTTGAAGACGTTGGACATTTCCTTCCATTTTGTTTGCATGAGTTTTAAGTTCATTAGCAAGTTCATTTTTAAGCTCGTTTTTCAACTCGGATCTTAAGCTAATCATCTCACGTTGCATGTTATCAAATTTAGCATCATTTGCTTTAGCATAATCCAAAAATTCTCCTTTCAAATTTTTAGTGTGAGCATTTTGAAAACCTTGTGTAGTGTTTTGAAAATCACAGTTTTGGTTTTGATTAGAAATTTGTCCATTCCCATTTTGATAATTCCCTTTGTTGTAATTGCGTGAATTACCTTGGTAATTACCTTGGTTGTTGTTTCGATAATTATTAACATTTTGGTTTGGTGGAGCTTGATTTTGGCGGGAATCTTGGCCGTTTTGGTTGTAAGTTCCCGTTGCTACATAAGCACTCAAAGTGTTACCATCCGCGGTAATGCACTCGGAAAGATCATGAGCTCCCCCACAAGATAAACAACTCTTAGCAACCGCTTTAACCGATGCGGAATTTGAAGCTTCTTGAGCTTTCCAATGGGACATTAGATTATCAAATCTATCAAAAAACCGATTTTCCTCATTAGCTTCATCATGTAAGGCATTAATGCTACAAGACGATTGTGACGATGATGACGAACCCAAATTGGCAACACTCGGTGTTTTACGAGGGTTATAAACCTTAGATCTATTCTCGATGATTTGTAAAGCCTCATTTGTCGTTTTGCACAAAACATTACCACCCGCGGCGGCATTCAAATAATCTCGTTCATGATCATTAAGCCCATTATAAAAAGTATCAACTTGATGTAATTCCGTAAAATCATGGTGTGGACATTCATGTAACATTTCTTCAAAGCGTTCCCATGCCATTGAAAAACTTTCATTGTTTCTTTGCACAAATCGTGAAATCTCATTTTTCAAATGTGTTGTTTTAGATGGTGGAAAAAACTTGTTCACAAACTTAAAAACGAGATCGGCCCATGTCAAAATCGAATTTGGCGGTTCTTTCTCGAGCCAAATTTTTGCGGGTCCATCTAACGAGTATGGAAACAACATCATCTTAATGGCGTCATGTGGAACATCCTTAAACTTGCTAGTGGCGGTGAGACGGTTAAAATTCCTAATATGGTAATGCGGGTTGTCTTTCTCGTGACCTCTAAACTTATTTGCTTGCAACATCGTCATTAAACCCGTCTTAATCGCGAAATTCTCTGCAAGGATGGCGAGAATCACAATAGCCTCTCCAAAACCCTCGGTGGGTGCTTGTAGCAACTCCATCATAGTACGATTAGCCATGACGACTTCTTGTTCTACAATAGGTTCAACAATTGGAGGTTCTTCTACAATCAACGACTCTTGATTCTTTTGAAGAGGTTTACGAGCTCGTTTTGCTTGATTACGAGTGATCATAAACTTCACGAAGAATTGGAGGTGAGCAAAGAAGATTCTTTTTGGGTGTTTTGTGATTTTTCAATTTTTCTTGTGTTTTTGATGATATTTAATTTTTTGGATTTTGGTGTATCTTCATAGACAACAATCTACAAAATCTCTCCTCGAATCAAACTCTTGATTAAAGAAGCCTCAAAGGAATGAAAACGAACACGTGGAGTGAAAGCCTTCGAATGACTTTAGAACTTTGGTGAAAACCAAATTGTTCAAGAGGTTTTAATCACAAAGAAACCAAGCAAATATATTATACGTAATAATACTTTGGGCGGCAAAACCCTCCCAATCTCAAAATACTCACAAGCAAGCGGGGAAACGAGGCGGCGCGAAGCACTTAAGAGCCTTTTTCCTTAGGGTATATTTTATAATACCCGCCTTATACCCACCTTATAGTTTGTATTTTTCAAAATCGAGCTTCACGAAAGTATTTATCTATTTTTGGCTTTTTCTTTTTGTTTGAGATTCGAATACAATAATTGAGTGATGAAATCCCAATTAAGGTTGTGTTTTCACACTTTTGGAGATATTTTAAATTTATTGTGATACTTAATACAATATAGTAATAATATTTGTACAAGAAAAACCAAGAAAACCGATAATACGTATTAGTAGAGTTCTACTAATACAAATACTATTTTGGTTAATATTAAAAACAACAATGCAAATTAATCACGACACACCTCCCCGGAAACGGCGCCAAAATGATTGTAGTAAAATACACCTCTTGTTTAGGAAAACAAAGGAGGGTAAATGAGCGGTAAAGTATTGAACAAATGACTTTAGGAAAAATCAAGTGTTAATGACCCAATGAAGTTCGTTTCCCAAGGAGGTATATGTGTGTGAACAATTTGTTAAATGTTTGTGATTAATGATTGGTTTAGAAGGGGATGAGAAAAGAAGATGACGAAGACGTAAAAATAAAAATAAGTACTACTAGAAAGTTAAAACGTAAGACCTTAAAAACCACAAAAATAAAAATTAATTCTAAAAATTACCAAAAATTCACCAAAAATCAAAATAAATAAACTAAGAGTTTACCAATGATCAAAACTTTTTCAAACCTTTTAAATAATTAAATATTCAATTTTTAATTGCTAATTAAAGCCCTAAAAATCAAATAAATTATCAAAAAGCCTAAATAAAGATTTTTCAATTGGTAAACCTCTAAAATGACCTAAAAAGATTAAAAACTATTTTTAGAAATTTTTAAACTAATAAAAACTATTTAAAATGATTTAAAAACTATTAAAACTTAAAATAATTATAAAAATTAATCTAAAAGAGATAAAATTATTCTAAAGGTTGCTAAATTCCTATTTTAATGTATTAAACCAAAGAAAAATGTAAAAAGTTGGAAAATGTGAAATTTTAAAAATAATAATAAAATAATAATAAAATAATATTAAAAATCCAAAAATTATAAAAAATTCTAAAAACTTGCAAACTAGTTTATTTTAACCTAAATAATCATAAAATCAAAGTGAAATTACCAGAATACCCCTATTGGGCCCTCAAATGAGCCAAAACCAAAAACTGTCAACACAAATGGGCTTTTGGGTCCAAAAAGTCAAACTTGGCCCAATTGACTTGGAAAAGCCCTATCTGACTCAAAATTCAATTCTAAGAACAAAACTCTAAAGGCCCAAAAGCTGAAAATGAGCTTATCACAGCTTATTGAACACTCAGCTTATTCTTATTGGGCTTTTCAGCCCATTAAGCAATAAGCTAATGCCATAAGCTCTAATTTGACACACAACCTTCTTTTGGGATGCTTATGAGATATGTAAAAATAAATTTTGAAAAAGCTCACTCAATAAGCCAGAAATAAGCAAAGTAAAAATTCACTAAAAGACAAAATAGTCGTTTTAGAGATTTAGGGCACCTCAGGACTTGATTCAACTTGCAAAAGATCACAAATGGACTCAATAAGCCAAATCAATCAACAAAAATCCAATAAGCACAACCAATAAGCCAGAATAAGCACAAATGAACTTATGAAAAAGTCAATGGAGTTGGTTTTCTAGTCAAACCCTAAAGTCAACCCACCAAATGCTCCAGTATGAACAAATGGGTCAAAATATGAGCACCTATTACAAAAACAAAGTTGTTGCTGGTTGGAATAAGCTATTATAGCTTATTGATAAGCTGAACCCAATTTTACACTATCAGTGGCAACCAGCAGGGGAAAGGAGTTCCCACTGCTTTGACTATTTGACCAAGCTTATTTGAGAGTTCTGGTTTGATTCAATTGGAAACAAAGGCACCCTTGTGATCAGTGAATCACAAGGAGTCAATAGCAACAATAAAATCACAAATTGGTTCACACAATAAGCCACAATAAGCCAAACAGTCACCAGATATGCACCAGATATTGAAATAAGCAGTTAAGCACTTAATAAGCAGATTTAGACTGAATAAGCCAACAAAACTTAACAAGATGCATACACAAGCTATGTAAACTATGAATAAACACAAAGCAACAAGAATCAAACACTGAATCAAAGTAAACAACAAGATCAAAGCATGAAAAGTTTCTGATGAACAATGAACAATATGCAGACAAGTTTTGCTGATCTATTTGACACTTGATCCAATTTCAAGCCTCAAATCCTACTTCCCTGGTGTGATTAACTAAGGTTTAGCACTTGTTAGCCCTAGCCTAAGCTTAGATCTAGGTGTCCTCAAAATCCTAGCCAATTTTACCAAGTATTTAAGATTTTATAGCCAAATAATGAATCTATGTGTTCAAACCCACAAAACCTGCAAACAGATGAACAAATGCACCTAACAAACAGATACCAACACTTAGCAACAAATAACAACCACTTAACAAGCCATAAATCCAACTTATGCAGTAATCCTAAACACCCTTTTAAAACTTGTTTTCACAATTTTTCAAAGGCTTATGCAGATTTTACCCACAAATCAGATCAATAACACCTCAATAACATCAAACCAAGCCAAATAAACAATAATCAAGCACAATAACACAGATTCAAGCACAAATCCTACAAAAATCACAATTAATCATAAACTTAAAAGAGAAAATGAAAAGGGAAGAAGATGCAAACCTCCAAGACCTATATCCAGGCCCTGGATTGTTTGAGCTTAGGTACTAGCAAAACAAGTACCAGCTTCTAAGCTGCTAAGAAGAACAAACCACAAAGTGAGATCAAAATAATACCAACTTTCTGATTTTTGATGCACAAGCTTTATCACTTAAAACCTTGCCTCAAAAACCTTCAAACAAGATTATGGAACTCAGATTTTAGCTTATCAAACACCAAACTTTTATAAATAACAGATAAGAATTCAAAATTTAAGAAATTCAAACTTTATTTCATAAAAAGGAATTACAAAGATTTAAAAGCTAAAATCTGGAACAAAGGGACTCTCACATGTTGAGGTCTCCTTTTATAGGCAAATGCCTGGCTAAACACTATTCACAAACCCTAGCAACTGAAATTCCTATTCTATCCTTGCAGAATCTTCTAGGTGTGTTGCCAGTTGTTTTGGTTGAATCCTGGACGTTTGTTGAGTGCTTAGGGACCAAGTAATGATTTGCAGCCCTTGATTTTGCCAAGTAAGGATCAAATGCCAGGTGTCGTATTGTGAGTGGGGATGGAGGTATCATTCTGGTAGTGGGATTTGGAGTTTAAGGTGTGGGATGTGATTGAG
Organism: Glebionis coronaria; assembly: GCA_025667525.1. Taxonomy (NCBI): domain Eukaryota; kingdom Viridiplantae; phylum Streptophyta; class Magnoliopsida; order Asterales; family Asteraceae; genus Glebionis; species Glebionis coronaria. Next base: position 252,135 of record JANFOE010000064.1, read on the forward strand.
GTGATGTGAATCACACGTGGGATTACTCAATTTTGATTTCCCCTTTGTTTTACTCCTTTTTGATCCTGGGTAAAAACTTGTTCTTGCCTGGTAAAAATCCCAACAGTAATTGTTTGGCGCATTTTTAGGGATTTAAATGTTTGAACTTGGCAACTTAGGTCCTTGTGTTTTGGGAAATATGGTAAATCAAGTATTTCAGCCACAAAAACGTATTTCCCTTTGTAATAACTTTCACACTTTGGCAGTTTTGGCACATAACTTTCCAAAAAGTGTTTCAAGGGTTATTTTTGACACTTTTGCATATTTCAAGGGCTGATTTTGGATAATGTTGATCTTTAAAGGTCTTCAATGTATCTTTGGCTTGATGAGGGACCATAATTGACAAATTGAAATTGTTGAGGGACTAATCTTGCCATTTCTTCAAAGTTGAAGGAGCTTTTATGAAATTTTAACAAACTTAAGGGACCAAACTTGTAATTATCAATATACAAGGGTTTTAAGTGTCATTTCTTCATTCATTGGGGATCAAACTTGCACATCTTTAAGTCTTCAAGGATAAATGTTGAATATTCCATGAATAGGGTCCGGTTCTTTGTACGGCTTCGTTTCTCGTGTCCGTTTTTCCTTGTATCTTGTGATCTTTTGTCTTTTTCACGATATCCATACCTAAAATACACAAGTAAACAAACACAAGCATATACATGGTATATTATGACATTTTTTATGCATTTAAAGCCCGAAAAGAACGATGAGATCATGTATAAATGCCATCTCATCAAGTCTAAATCTATAACACCAGAAAGACTGAATCAAACTGAAACTCCAAAAGTGGCACAGTCTATAACTATACGAAACTATGTTTGTGGCATATGCATGTTGCATTTGTTTGTGGCAAACTAAGTATTTTAATTTTAATGATCATTTATTGCTTTTATTTGTGGTTTGTATTTAATTATTGTATAATACAAATATTCTAATGCACTAGATAGACAAGTGTGATGCATTAAAAATGCCAATACATCACATATGTATACAACTATTACATCATTATCGACAGACCTTAATGTGACTCTTTTAATTTTTATATCTAATATTACTAGATCACTATGATATTGTATGAAAAATATTTTAGTTCATCACGATGTTTAATATACTGCATTACAATTTATAATCTACAACATTACAATTTATAATCTACTACATTACTATGTAAATGTTAATACAGTTAAAAATAACATAATGCAAAAATTTAAAATTGATCAGAAAAATAAGTCTACAAGATAAAATATTTCTTCATCACAATGTATCATCTACTTTATTACAGTGTATAAGCTACTAAATTATAATTTATAAGATACGACGTTATAATGTATGAGATACTGCATTACCATGTAAATGCTACTACATCGCAATACAGTAAAAAACATAATACAAAATTTAAAAATGATAACAAAGATACATCTCTAGAATAAAAATATTTCTTCATCACAATCTATAATGTACTGCATTGCAGTGATTATAGTTGTTCAACTATTTCTGAGAAAACTCCTTAATAATATTCGTTCTCAACACATAAAACATGTGGCGGCAAAGAAGAGCAAATGCTTCGTAGTGCTTATAGTTTCGTTCATTTTCCATTGCATATTGCCATCTTGGGGTCTATTTCCTTTAGAGATGGAAATCATGTATTTGACCCCAGTGGAATTTTATGGGGTTTTCCTTATTTGGGATGTTGTTTCACTTTATCATGGAGAGCTTTTCCTTTTCGGGTAAATCTTTTTCTCTCCATGATGGTTTTCTCAAGGACAATTCAATTCGAGGAATCGAGACGAGCTACAGACACTGGGAATAAAATCAAGCATAAATAACTAGGTTAGAAATCGTAGACTAATAAGAGGGTATTATAGTAGAGTTTAAGTGGAGGGGTATACCTTTCTTCGTCTTTTAGCTTTGTTTTAGGGTTGCTCTATCCCATTTCTTTCATGGAGCTTATGGAGGAGGCCCGTGTATCTGGTTATCTTTGATTTGTTTTTGCGATTGTGATATTCAAACTTGTGCTTAAAATGAATTCACTTTAGTTGTCTTTTCGTTAACTCGATTTAAATAGAGTAATCAATGTCATAAGTGTAGGGGAGTTTATACTTCAATATTCTTAAACATTGAGGACAATGTTTATCTTAAATGTAGGGGAGACTTCTATCGAAGTGACCTTGCCTAGACCATTGCCTTTGATTTCATGATAAATTGGGAAAATTAAAATTTTTGACATTTTTCAAATTTTTTATCTATTTTGGCCTAGTAGTATTTTCCTTTATTTCCGTAATTTCTTTTATCGTATGTATATATTCCTATTTTAGTATTTAAATAATACAGTAAGAAAAAAAATGAATAAAGGATATGGTTTTAACAAGTTAGACGTCTTTGACACATTAGGCCCATCGTGAATATTTTGACTCAACCCGAGTTTGCTTATTCAAGCTTTCTCTAGCTAGTATCCTTAACCATGTTAATCATTAACTCGATTTATTAGGCTAAGCATCCGCGAGTCTCATTATTTGAGATTTTAAATTATGGAGAATGAGAAATGATAGAGTTTGAAGTAAGTATAAAGGGCTAGATAAACCTCATACGAATTATTTGTGGCTATTATACTCCCATCGGTAAGCTTTACTTTCTTGTCAACGCAAGTATATATGTTAATAAACAATCAAGAACGATTTTCTCGGTCTTTAGTCTCTTATGCACTTTTGGCTAATCATTCGTGGTTGCTATAAGTACGTCTTGAGATTCTAAGTTAGACCGTTTTATGTGTATTAGAATTTTGTCATGCTTACTATTTAGTGGGTGTTAATTTATTGTGAGGAATAAATAAAAATAAGAGCAACATAGTGAGTGGCTAGAAAAAAAAGGAAAAAATAATTATTAAAAGACTCCCAAAAAGGGGGCAGTTATGTGTTAAGTTTCTCTTGAATTCCAATATTAGTCTCACAAGGGTTGCGAGAATTTGGTAGTTACTTTTCCGGTCCAATAATACTCTCACAAGGTTTTTTCCCGAGCCAAATTTTTGCGGGTCCATCTAACGAGTATGGAAACAACATCATCTTAATGGCGTCATGTGGAACATCCTTAAACTTGCTAGTGGCGGTGAGACGGTTAAAATTCCTAATATGGTAATGCGGGTTGTCTTTCTCGTGACCTCTAAACTTATTTGCTTGCAACATCATCATTAAACCCGTCTTAATCGCGAAATTCTCTACAAGGATGGCGGGAATCACAATAGCCTCTCCAAAACCCTCGGTGGGTGCTTGTAGCAACTCCATCATAGTACGATTAGCCATGACGACTTCTTGTTCTACAATAGGTTCAACAATTGGAGGTTCTTCTACAGTCAACGACTCTTGATTCTTTTGAAGAGGTTTACGAGCTCGTTTTGCTTGATTACGAGTGATCATAAACTTCACGAAGAATTGGAGGTGAGCAAAGAAGATTCTTTTTGGGTGTTTTGTGATTTTTCAATTTTTCTTGTGTTTTTGATGATATTTAATTTTTTGGATTTTGGTGTATCTTCATAGACAACAATCTACAAAATCTCTCCTCGAATCAAACTCTTGATTAAAGAAGCCTCAAAGGAATGAAAACGAACACGTGGAGTGAAAGCCTTCGAATGACTTTAGAACTTTGGTGAAAACCAAATTGTTCAAGAGGTTTTAATCACAAAGAAACCAAGCAAATATATTATACGTAATAATACTTTGGGCGGCAAAACCCTCCCAATCTCAAAATACTCACAAGCAAGCGGGGAAACGAGGCGGCGCGAAGCACTTAAGAGCCTTTTTCCTTAGGGTATATTTTATAATACCCGCCTTATACCCACCTTATAGTTTGTATTTTTCAAAATCGAGCTTCACGAAAGTATTTATCTATTTTTGGCTTTTTCTTTTTGTTTGAGATTCGAATACAATAATTGAGTGATGAAATCCCAATTAAGGTTGTGTTTTCACACTTTTGGAGATATTTTAAATTTATTGTGATACTTAATACAATATAGTAATAATATTTGTACAAGAAAAACCAAGAAAACCGATAATACGTATTAGTAGAGTTCTACTAATACAAATACTATTTTGGTTAATATTAAAAACAACAATGCAAATTAATCACGACACACCTCCCCGGAAACGGCGCCAAAATGATTGTAGTAAAATACACCTCTTGTTTAGGAAAACAAAGGAGGGTAAATGAGCGGTAAAGTATTGAACAAATGACTTTAGGAAAAATCAAGTGTTAATGACCCAATGAAGTTCGTTTCCCAAGGAGGTATATGTGTGTGAACAATTTGTTAAATGTTTGTGATTAATGATTGGTTTAGAAGGGGATGAGAAAAGAAGATGACGAAGACGTAAAAATAAAAATAAGTACTACTAGAAAGTTAAAACGTAAGACCTTAAAAACCACAAAAATAAAAATTAATTCTAAAAATTACCAAAAATTCACCAAAAATCAAAATAAATAAACTAAGAGTTTACCAATGATCAAAACTTTTTCAAACCTTTTAAATAATTAAATATTTAATTTTTAATTGCTAATTAAAGCCCTAAAAATCAAATAAATTATCAAAAAGCCTAAATAAAGATTTTTCAATTGGTAAACCTCTAAAATGACCTAAAAAGATTAAAAACTATTTTTAGATATTTTAAACTAATAAAAACTATTTAAAATGATTTAAAAACTATTAAAACTTAAAATAATTATAAAAATTAATCTAAAAGAGATAAAATTATTCTAAAGGTTGCTAAATTCTTATTTTAATGTATTAAACCAAAGAAAAATGTAAAAAGTTGGAAAATGTGAAATTTTAAAAATAATAATAAAATAATAATAAAATAATATTAAAAATCCAAAAATTATAAAAAATTCTAAAAACTTGCAAACTAGTTTATTTTAACCTAAATAATCATAAAATCAAAGTGAAATTACCAGAATACCCCTATTGGGCCCTCAAATGAGCCAAAACCAAAAACTGTCAACACAAATGGGCTTTTGGGTCCAAAAAGTCAAACTTGGCCCAATTGACTTGGAAAAGCCCTATCTGACTCAAAATTCAATTCTAAGAACAAAACTCTAAAGGCCCAAAAGCTGAAAATGAGCTTATCACAGCTTATTGAACACTCAGCTTATTCTTATTAGGCTTTTCAGCCCATTAAGCAATAAGCTAATGCCATAAGCTCTAATTTGACACACAACCTTCTTTTGGGATGCTTATGAGATATGTAAAAATAAATTTTGAAAAAGCTCACTCAATAAGCCAGAAATAAGCAAAGTAAAAATTCACTAAAAGACAAAATAGTCGTTTTAGAGATTTAGGGCACCTCATGACTTGATTCAACTTGCAAAAGATCACAAATGGACTCAATTAGCCAAATCAATCAACAAAAATCCAATAAGCACAACCAATAAGCCAGAATAAGCACAAATGAACTTATGAAAAAGTCAATGGAGTTGGTTTTCTAGTCAAACCCTAAAGTCAACCCACCAAATGCTCCAGTATGAACAAATGGGTCAAAATATGAGCACCTATTACAAAAACAAAGTTATTACTGGTTGGAATAAGCTATTATAGCTTATTGATAAGCTGAACCCAATTTTACACTATCAGTGGCAACCAGCAGGGGAAAGGAGTTCCCACTGCTTTGACTATTTGACCAAGCTTATTTGAGAGTTCTGGTTTGATTCAATTGGAAACAAAGGCACCCTTGTGATCAGTGAATCACAAGGAGTCAATAGCAACAATAAAATCACAAATTGGTTCACACAATAAGCCACAATAAGCCAAACAGTCACAAGATATGCACCAGATATGGAAATAAGCAGTTAAGCACTTAATAAGCAGATTTAGACTGAATAAGCCAACAAAACTTAACAAGATGCATACACAAGCTATGTAAACTATGAATAAACACAAAGCAACAAGAATCAAACACTGAATCAAAGTAAACAACAAGATCAAAGCATGAAAAGTTTCTGATGAACAATGAACAATATGCAGACAAGTTTTGCTGATCTATTTGACACTTGATCCAATTTCAAGCCTCAAATCCTATTTCCCTGGTGTGATTAACTAAGGTTTAGCACTTGTTAGCCCTAGCCTAAGCTTAGATCTAGGTGTCCTCAAAATCCTAGCCAATTTTACCAAGTATTTAAGATTTTATAGCCAAATAATGAATCTATGTGTTCAAACCCACAAAACCTGCAAACAGATGAACAAATGCACCTAACAAACAGATACCAACACTTAGCAACAAATAACAACCACTTAACAAGCCATAAATCCAACTTATGCAGTAATCCCAAACACCCTTTTAAAACTTGTTTTCACAATTTTTCAAAGGCTTATGCAGATTTTACCCACAAATCAGATCAATAACACCTCAATAACATCAAACCAAGCAAAATAAACAATAATCAAGCACAATAACAAAGATTCAAGCACAAATCCTACAAAAATCACAATTAATCATAAACTTAAAAGAGAAAATGAAAAGGGAAGAAGATGCAAACCTCCAAGACCTATATCCAGGCCCTGGATTGTTTGAGCTTAGGTACTAGCAAAACAAGTACCAGCTTCCAAGCTGCTAAGAAGAACAAACCACAAAGTGAGATCAAAATAATACCAACTTTCTGATTTTTGATGCACAAGCTTTATCACTTAAAACCTTGCCTCAAAAACCTTCAAACAAGATTATGGAACTCAGATTTTAGCTTATCAAACACCAAACTTTTATAAATAACAGACAAGAATTCAAAATTTAAGAAATTCAAACTTTATTTCATAAAAAGGAATTACAAAGATTTAAAAGCTAAAATCTGGAACAAAGGGACTCTCACATGTTGAGGTCTCCTTTTATAGGCAAATGCCTGGCTAAACACTATTCACAAACCCTAGCAACTGAAATTCCTATTCTATCCTTGCAGAATCTTCTAGGTGTGTTGCCAGTTGTTTTGGTTGAATCCTGGACGTTTGTTGAGTGCTTAGGGACCAAGTAATGATTTGCAGCCCTTGATTTTGCCAAGTAAGGATCAAATGCCAGGTGTCGTATTGTGAGTGGGGATGGAGGTATCATTCTGGTAGTGGGATTTGGAGTTTAAGGTGTGGGATGTGATTGAGGTGATGTGAATCACACGTGGGATTACTCAATTTTGATTTCCCCTTTGTTTTACTCCTTTTTGATCCTGGGTAAAAACTTGTTCTTGCCTGGTAAAAATCCCAACAGTAAGTGTTTGGCGCATTTTTAGGGATTTAAATGTTTGAACTTGGCAACTTAGGTCCTTGTGTTTTGGGAAATATGGTAAATCAAGTATTTCAGCCACAAAAACGTATTTCCCTTTGTAATAACTTTCACACTTTGGCAGTTTTGGCACATAACTTTCCAAAAAGTGTTTCAAGGGTTATTTTTGACACTTTTGCATATTTCAAGGGCTGATTTTGGATAATGTTGATCTTCAAAGGTCTTCAATGTATCTTTGGCTTGATGAGGGACCATAATTGACAATTTGAAATTGTTGAGGGACTAATCTTGCCATTTCTTCAAAGTTGAAGGAGCTTTTATGAAATTTTAACAAACTTAAGGGACCAAACTTGTAATTATCAATATACAAGGGTTTTAAGTGTCATTTCTTCATTCATTGGGGATCAAACTTGCACATCTTTAAGTCTTCAAGGATAAATGTTGAATATTCCATGAATAGGGTCCGGTTCTTTGTACGGCTTCGTTTCTCGTGTCCGTTTTTCCTTGTATCTTGTGATCTTTTGTCTTTTTCACGATATCCATACCTAAAATACACAAGTAAACAAACACAAGCATATATATGGTATATTATGACATTTTTTATGCATTTAAAGCCCGTAAAGAACGATGAGATCATGTATAAATGCCATCTCATCAAGTCTAAATCTATAACACCAGAAAGACTGAATCAAACTGAAACTTCAAAAGTGGCACAGTCTATAACTATACGAAACTATGTTTGTGGCATATGCATGTTTCATTTGTTTGTGGCAAACTAAGTATTTTAATTTTAATGATCATTTATTGCTTTTATTTGTGGTTTGTATTTAATTATTGTATAATAAAAATATTCTAATGCACTAGATAGACAAGTGTGATGCATTAAAAATGCCAATACATCACATATGTATACAACTATTACATCATTATCGACAGACCTCAATGTGACTCTTTTAATTTTTATATCTAATATTACTAGATCACTATGATATTGTATGAAAAATATTTTAGTTCATCACGATGTTTAATATACTGCATTACAATTTATAATCTACAACATTACAATTTATAATCTACTACATTACTATGTAAATGTTAATACAGTTAAAAATAACATAATGCAAAAATTTAAAATTGATCAGAAAAATAAGTCTACAAGATAAAATATTTCTTCATCACAATGTATCATCTACTTTATTACAGTGTATAAGCTACTAAATTATAATTTATAAGATACGACGTTATAATGTATGAGATACTGCATTACCATGTAAATGCTACTACATCGCAATACAGTAAAAAACATAATACAAAATTTAAAAATGATAACAAAGATACATCTCTAGAATAAAAATATTTCTTCATCACAATCTATAATGTACTGCATTGCAGTGATTATAGTTGTTCAACTATTTCTGAGAAAACTCCTTAATAATATTCGTTCTCAACACATAAAACATGTGGCGGCAAAGAAGAGCAAATGCTTCGTAGTGCTTATAGTTTCGTTCATTTTCCATTGCATATTGCCATCTTGGGGTCTATTTCCTTTAGAGATGGAAATCATGTATTTGACCCCAGTGGAATTTTATGGGGTTTTCCTTATTTGGGATGTTGTTTCACTTTATCATGGAGAGCTTTTCCTTTTCGGGTAAATCTTTTTCTCTCCATGATGGTTTTCTCAAGGACAATTCAATTCGAGGAATCGAGACGAGCTACAGACACTGGGAATAAAATCAAGCATAAATAACTAGGTTAGAAATCGTAGACTAATAAGAGGGTATTATAGTAGAGTTTAAGTGGAGGGGTATACCTTTCTTCGTCTTTTAGCTTTGTTTTAGGGTTGCTCTCTCCCATTTCTTTCATGGAGCTTATGGAGGAGGCCTGTGTATCTGGTTATCTTTGATTTGTTTTTGCGATTGTGATATTCAAACTTGTGCTTAAAATGAATTCACTTTAGTTGTCTTTTCGTTAACTCGATTTAAACAGAGTAATCAATGTCATAAGTGTAGGGGAGTTTATACTTCAATATTCTTAAACATTGAGGACAATGTTTATCTTAAATGTAGGGGAGACTTCTATCGAAGTGACCTTGCCTAGACCATTGCCTTTGATTTCATGATAAATTGGGAAAATTAAAATTTTTGACATTTTTCAAATTTTTTATCTATTTTGGCCTAGTAGTATTTTCCTTTATTTCCGTAATTTCTTTTATCGTATGTATATATTCCTATTTTAGTATTTAAATAATACAGTAAGAAAAAAATGAATAAAGGATATGGTTTTAACAAGTTAGACGTCTTTGACACATTAGGCCCATCGTGAATATTTTGACTCAACCCGAGTTTGCTTATTCAAGCTTTCTCTAGCTAGTATCCTTAACCATGTTAATCATTAACTCGATTTATTAGGCTAAGCATCCGCGAGTCTCATTATTTGAGATTTTAAATTATGGAGAATGAGAAATGATAGAGTTTGAAGTAAGTATAAAGGGCTAGATAAACCTCATACGAATTATTTGTGGCTATTATACTCCCATCGGTAAGCTTTACTTTCTTGTCAACGCAAGTATATATGTTAATAAACAATCAAGAACGATTTTCTCGGTCTTTAGTCTCTTATGCACTTTTGGCTAATCATTCGTGGTTGCTATAAGTACGTCTTGAGATTCTAAGTTAGACCGTTTTATGTGTATTAGAATTTTGTCATGCTTACTATTTAGTGGGTGTTATATTGTGAGGAATAAATAAAAATAAGAGCGGCATAGTGAGTGGCTAGAAAAAAAAGGAAAAAATAATTATTAAAAGACTCCCAAAAAGGGGGCAGTTATGTGTTAAGTTTCTCTTGAATTCCAATATTAGTCTCACAAGGGTTGCGAGAATTTGGTAGTTACTTTTCCGGTCCAATAATACTCTCACAAGGTTTGCGGGATCGAGAATCCAAGGTCTTAAAAAGGCGGTGGATATAATTTATTGCGTGAGTTTTATTTTTCTTTTTAGGGAGTGAGTAGCTACTTATCTAAGCATGACATAAGTTTATTACACATAAGACGATCAATTTATTATTTTGAGACGGACATATCGATTGTGGGCGGTTTTTCAAGTAATGGATGAGATGGTTAATTATCGATTAAAACCGTGCTTCCTTATTTTGAGATTTTACATTTTTAATATTTCACGCCAAATAAAGACAAATTTACTCTCAAGCAATTTGCTCAAATAATAACCGGTTTAGAGGAATAATTAGTGGGAGTATATAGTTAACACAATTAGTTTTTATGAATAAGTCGATGCAGTTTTAATTATGAATAACAATGATCTCATTTTTATGCTTGGTATAGGGAACATGAAACTTGAGGGTGATAAATATTCATGATACAAAAGGCCTAATCAAAGTCATTGATTTATTTACGAGTTCTTTCCATCGAACAATTTCATGTAAACAAATAAAATGGAATTGTATATCTTTTTATTCCTTTATATTTCTTTTATTTCTTTGATTAGATAAAATTCTAAAAGACTGGAATAGTCTAGTATTGTATATATGTTCTAATAAAGGCCAAGATGGATTAATTATGAGAAAAGTGTAATCTAAAGCTTTGAAATATTGCATTGCATGAGGGCATGGCAATAGTCAAGTAGAGGGGAATATAATGAGTTTAAAAACAGTCACTTTTAATAACCGATAAACACTTAAAACACGGTCTAATTAATCAGATTATGCTTAATATTATCAGAATTATGCGTGTTTTGTGTTTTTATGTGTTTGCAGGTAAAACAGGTACAAAGGAAACAAATACGCGCTTTCACGAGGTTTACCTGACAAAAGACGAAGAAAAGACATAATCAAGCATTCAAGGTCTAAAGTTGCTGAATTTACCAAGATTCAGGATTTCAAATGCAAGTGGTGTAACACCCCATTTGATGAATGGAATATCACATGATAATGGCGTGTCATCAAAGCATGCAAGGTAATATGTACTAAACATACATGACCAAAAGCGAAAACCGGAATCAAACATCGGTTCTCAAACATAAGCCCAAACACAAATAAAGTAACTGAAATAAGGAAGGACTAAACAAGCATAAATAAATGAAGGAAAAAAGGAGAGGAAGTCTAAGGTAGCTCCCATCCTATGCATGTCCTCCAAATGCTCCAGTCTAACCTTGGGTACCTGCCATTTTGGGACATGGAAAGAAAGTAACGGCTGAGCAATACGCTCAGTGAACGGATATATGACATAGAATGAATGACATAATATAGGAAATAAAGGTAAAGCATGAAAAGCAGCGGAAATGAATAAGTCCTGGAAAACCCGGAACATGTTTATAATCTGGTTTTATATTCTAAAAATATAGCTTATGTTTACTTATGAAAATCTGTTGGGTCCACTAGATGTGGATCTCGTAGCCTGTTAGGAGCGGTGAACGACTTCTGTAATCACAAGTCTATTCACAGAGAGACTCTTATACAAATCACACAGTATAAGTGCGGAATACAAATACTATGAACAAGAAGAACAAAATAACTATAACGACTTGATCCTTTACTAAGGATTTCTAATATTAATATGAACTAGAATTATGTTTGATGAAGGTGTGTTGAACAGTTCTGCCTAAGGTTCCTTTTATACTACAAGGAAACCCTAATACATCATTAAACCAAAACGTGTAAAACTGATATGCATATCCTTTCCTAACATATCTCATGCATATCCTAACAGAATAATCTTTAAATAATAAAGTTTGACTTTCTATAAGACTAGGAGCACGTCTTACTCCTACTACTACTAGGACCAGGAGGAACTACATACCTCCTAGTCTACCTATTGCAAATAACTATTCCAAAGGTCCTAACAATCCTCCCCTAAACTTGAATTTGACCTGTTGAGTTCAAGTTTCCTGGTAAATCGTGCAACATAGCTTGAGGATTGGAACAGCAAAAGAAACAGTAGCATCATAACCATCAGCATAAAAAACATAAGGACTGCTGCAACAAATTACACCTAGAAGCTTCTTGAAAGCTTGAAACAAATCTACATCTTGTTGTATCTTCACAGCAACATAAGCAGATTTTATGAGCCTTTACCAAGTAGCTACTCGCTCTTGGGCTAGCCAGTCTTTATGGTGGAATAAGCATCACCTTGGGAGACCAGAACCCAGCCCAACTCTTGGAACGTGAATCAATGGTGAGTGGGGGTACCCTGATGATTTAAGGCAAACCATCACAGCCGTCAACGGATTTGATATGTCTTTACCAGAAGCCGTACCCTTCTGGACTCGCCAACTCTTAGCAATGAAGCATCGGTGAGTTGAAAACCCTATAGCTTTGAGCAAGCTATTACAGCTATCAACGGATTTGATAAAATCTTTACCAAGAGCCGTACCCCCTTGGATTAGCCACTTTTTAGTCGAGGACCATGGCAAGTGAAAACCATCCAGTTTTGGGTAACCTGGCAACCATCAACGGATTTGACTATCACACCAGAGTCGTACCCTCATGGAGAATCAACTCCTTCTTGTCGGTAAGACATGGTGAGTTGAGCACCATTTGTTGTGTGGACCAGGTCCAACACCAGATGTTACTCCAAACCAGCACAAGTGTGAAACAGTCAAATGAAGCCCAATGTATGATAGAAAAGTATAAGCAGATATTATATTATATACAAGTGTGAAATCCATCATTTGTTTAAAGTATAAGCAGATATTATATAAAAAGTACATATATATATATTTTTTAACTAGAATGTAAGTCACCAATCACTGTACAGATTGGTGAAAAGAATGTCAGGATAATCATAAAAACATACCCATCACATACCAGAAGCGGCCACCTTGTCAGCTTGCAACCGAGCTTGTATCCCTTCCACCAAAGTAGTAGCCATGGAGGTTTCATTTCCTGAAGGGGCATTGGAGATCTGCAAATGACACGCTAGCATGGCCTCCATAGTAGCAATAGTCAACGGATAGTCCATATCCGTAAGGATGAACACTATGGCACCATACTCCAACCCCAATATATGAACCCCACGGCCAGCATAAAGCTTCCATCTCTTGATTACCCAATGTGGTTGGTCTTTCCAGACACCAGAATGTGGAGCATTAAGAGGAGAGTCAAGCATCATCTTCAAGTCACGCCACATTGTCAGACCAGGCCAGTTGGCCACCTCACTAGGATGTTTATGAATACCAGCATCCACAAACCCATACAACGACATAAGATCCCGAAGATCCGCCCAAGTCAAAACTGTAACACCCCCAAATTTATACAACTCAATACAGCGGAAGACTCGTTGGTGTTACGGGATAGCACATTACTCACATCATAGAAAACGCATAAAAATCGCGTCGTTTATTAATAAAGCATTTCCATTCATAAATATCAAAGTTACATCGGTCCCAAGTCATATTATTTCATACAAAGTTTTACAAAGTATTTGAATGGAAAATATAGTTTAGGTGCGGGCCATGACTTCTTGTTGTCTTCCCGAGAATTACCTTCAAGTACCTGAGATAAAACATGTTAAAAAAAAAGGTCAGCGATAACGCCGAGTGAATTCATAGAGTTTAATAAATTCCATCAATATAATATCAGTATACAATTATTACTGAAAATCATTTTGTACAGATCATTTTAATAGGCCATAAAATAGCCCAAGTCGTTTTATACAAATTCTTATCGAAAATCATAATATAGGCATTTGCCTTAAAAATCATTATACGAGCCAATGTCGTAAAAACATCATACAATACGTCTTATGACGTTGTATGAAAATAAAAACCGTTATATGAATATGGTTATGAAAACCAAAACACGAACATAATATCAATAGTATGACCCAGTATTGCTAGTCAGGCAATACATCGTAATTCGGAGCGTCTAGTAGTATTTCGTTAGTTTTGGATTATTATAAGCCGCATGACATTGTTACCTTACTAAACCAACAACGGGTAGCTAACCCGATACCAATTTTGCCCATCTAAAGTAGCGTGTCGTCACAAAGGTCAAGCTATGGAAATCTTCTCATACATAAATTCGCTTACCAATCAATGTGGCACGACGGGGATCAACCGTCAAGGCGCGAACTGGGGTGATCGTCCCCAAATAGTACTATTATATGCACAAGCGTCTACCAACTCCCGGTAGTTCACAATTCATGCTAATGGGACTTTTAGTGACATAACCTAACTTTAATAATCCATTTTATTTCATCTATCGGGTCCTTTAATCATTTATAGGGTCATACAATCGGGTCATTCAATCATTCGGGTCCAAATCAATAAACAAACAATCGGGACAAATGGTGTCCTATTTCATAAAAACTAACATGTTATCTCCCTCGCGGGTTTATAAAACATTTATAAAACATTTAAAAGAGTGCGAGGCTATGAACTCACGTTGATGTGGGAAAGCGGGTTGTCGGCAATTCGGATGTATGGTACGTGCCTCAATCACGGAAACCTAGACAAATAATACTCGTCTTAGACTCATGTCCAATGACTTTATAAAAATAACAATTATGTATACATATGATGATTTTATATATATGATGATCAAGTGGGTTTACATATTCTCATTGACTTATTTTAGTGTTTACGTATTGGTATCTTTTTACCAGTTTACTAGTTTTACCTATTTACGTGTTTTAAGTCCAATAAACTTATTATAAGTTCTTTAACTTGTATCAATCCATGTTATACTTATATTATCAGTATCTACACTTTACAAGTTGGGCCTAAATGGGTTAAGTCCAATAATAAGTTTATAAGTGTTTTAGTCCATTTTTGTTGTATTATTAGTCCAATAACGTTAATTTAGTCCGTTAACGTCCGTATGTCCTATAGTTCGGGTCTTATCGGTTTTTACTTGTTATACCTGTTTATATATCAGTATATAAGTTTTATAAAGTTTACATTAGACGGGTCCAACCATCTAAGTTTTATTTAACAAAAACGTTAATTTTACGGTATTAGCTGAAAAAGTCGTAAAAATCATGTTTATAGTTTTATAACTTATAAAACTTAACAAGTTACCATTTTTATTAAAATTTCCACTTATTTACCATTGTACATATTTATATAAATGTATTATATAAGTTAGTGGGTTTTAATTTATATTTTATACTATTAAATTTTGAGTGCTTATATAATAGTATTATACTTTAATTTCCAAAATCTGATTTTTATTTTCATCTTCACCAAAACTGCCATATCTAGAGTTTTATATGGAGATAGAAGCTCAAATTTTTATCACATAAACTACATGATATGTGATCCATTTAACTCTACTATAGATACTGTTGAATCATCATCAAAGTATTTTCTAAACATCGTCCAAAACAGTGAACTCAGATTTGTACCTTAAACTTGTTTTGATCATATCTCACTCATTACAATGATTCCATTGCATGACCAACTCTCACATGTGTACAAGACTCATAGCTTACTGTATATCAATTCTAGTTCATCATTTTATCAGTTCATGACATGTTTCTTTACTGTTTTATACAGCCAACAAATTTAGACAAGATTTTAGCCTTGTTTCTTATAGTTTTTCACCCTTTTAAGCATGTTTATCAACAACAAATCCCCACACAATATTTTTATCATCATATAATCATCATATAAATATACAATAGGAAATAAAATACATGTTTACATAATCAAAATAACAAGAAGATGAGGAGGACAATCTGTATACCACCATGATAATGTAGGTTGATCAAAACAAGGATTTTGATGGAGAAACTTGTGATGCACCAAGACCATCTTCATGACCACCAATCTTCATAAACTCCTTGTGGAAAATCAGCCCCAAGACACCATAAAAACTCCTCCATGGATGTTATAATCACCACCATTCAAGAGAGCTTCAAGAGGGCTTCAACATATGTAGAAATAACATGAGGTTTATGGTTAATTTTTTTATCAAAATGGATGTTTAGGGTGGAGTATGGACGGCATAAACAAGAGAGGGGGAGAGAGTTGTAGCTAGTTTTGCATGGTGAAATGGTAGAAATGAAATGGTTTGATGGTTTTGAGTAAGTGTTAGCTTAATGTATAAGCTTAAGTGACAAGTGGTGAAGTTAGCTTACACTTGACACATCAAGTGTGTTGTGTAACTTAGTTAGGCCGGTTTGAGTGGGGGTGGGACAAGTGTCCCACTTGTCTCATCCCCATTTATTTACGGGTACTCCTCGATTCTAGTTTCCTCGATTTGCGTGCCCTCGGGTCGTTTTACGAAAAACGTTTTTATAAATTATGAATCAACGTCACAAAACGAATCCAATAAAAATTGTCTCATCAAAAACGGAGTTCGAAAACGTAAATACGTAATCCTAGGGTTTCCGGTTTAGTTGTAAAGGACGTTAAAACAAAATCGTAAGTCCTAATCTCTTCTCGTAAATTTGTGAGTTTATGAACCAACACAAATTTAAAACTCCAAAATAATATTCACGGATAAATTTATTTTCAGAAATGTCGGACTGTCACTAAAGACGGTGTATGTAAACGTAAGCACGTAACGTTGAATCCTCCGGTTTAGACGTAGTCGACGCTACTTCAAGACTTAAATCCAAATTACTTCCCAAAAATAAGTGAGTTCATATTGTAACATTAAAATAATGTTTTCAAATAAATGTTGAGAATAAAATATCAACCATAAATTGACGGATTGTCACAACATTTACCCCTAAACAGGATCTTTGTCCTCAAAGATCATCTTACCTTACTACTCGCTTCTTATAGAGTTAAAGCCATGTGGGTATTTCCTCCACATTTGGTCTTTTCTCACAAGTGTAATTCATTACAATACGCGAGTTTTATCAAACATAACTACGGGTATAAGATCAGGCTAAATGTTGACTTACTTTCTCTATCCATGATGTTCACGGGTTTGTGATGAATGCAACTTTTTGCCGATCTAAACTTTACTAAGAACAATCAGATTTTCACTTGATAGATATTCCATCAAGTTCGATTTACGAAACATAATTCACGCAGTTCTTGAAGTCCTAGGGTAGATCTAGCTTATATGCCTTTCAACCCAATCTTTTACATCATCTCAATGATCCCATACAACGGGGACTTATATCTCATGATTTGTCAGATCATGAATTCATTTTTCCAAGGTTAAAAATTGTGGCATAACTTTGCTACCCATTTGGCACTTCAAGATCTACATTTCATATTCATATAACCTCCTGCCCACTATCGGCAGTTAATAATCTAATCCTAATTTCAATAATCATTTCAGATCTCGCGGGTCAGGTATTTTGCAAGGTTAGGTTTGCCATCATA
Organism: Glebionis coronaria; assembly: GCA_025667525.1. Taxonomy (NCBI): domain Eukaryota; kingdom Viridiplantae; phylum Streptophyta; class Magnoliopsida; order Asterales; family Asteraceae; genus Glebionis; species Glebionis coronaria. Next base: position 269,716 of record JANFOE010000064.1, read on the forward strand.
GGAAACCTTAAACCTAAAAGACATGTCCAACTCACAGTGGGTGTATGTCGGGTGTATTCATCTCAACTCTTTCTTACAGATGCTCTAAGATTTAGATCCTAACAAGATTCGATCTCAATCCTAATACGATGATTATCAATGGTAATCCTTCCAAAGGAAAACGATTATACGGTCTATTACCAAAGGTCAATCATTCAAACATAAAACAGCACTTATATTACTTTGTATCGTTACTTTACCTCGTCCCTTCGATTTGGGGTGGTACATAGTACTCTCATCAAGGTTCGTTCTCAATGATTTCTGAGCAAATCTCTAGAAATTCGATGCGAAGCGAGGATCTTGATAAAGATGTTCGATACAGGCATACCATGTTTACATAGCTCTTTTGCATTTATCATTAACGGGAATGACATTAGCAGATTTGGTCAGTCTATCGACGATGACCCAAATCGAATCAAATTCAGATGATAACCTTTGCAATAACTAGACGTTTACTAATGTATGAGGCGATGTCTGCCGTCATAATTTGCCATTAGTACAACTTCTTTAGACAAAGATACTTTTAGTCATAAATGACATAAATAGAATACTTATACTTACAAATTCCAACATAGCTATATCTTACAATCCTCTATATTTAGACAATCACAAGTGGTCTTTTATACATTTAACGCCATCGGCTTCTTAATTCTAATGGTTCACATTAGCCGCGAACCCACTTTTTATTATCCATTTTATCCTTCTTACAAGCATTGTTTATTTTTATACCGTTCGGCAATTTATTTTGCACCTTCATTATTAAGGAACATGTCCTAACTGGTTCTTTATCTTTTCTACATAATGCGTCGGTATCTATATTCACTTCTCATGATGATATAATTATCATGACCGTATTTATTCGAAAATTCTTTCTTCACATTTTCTAGGTTTTAGTTTCTTCTTAACTAACATTTTTATCCGTTTTACTCAATCCGACGTATAAAGCGTCGTTAATTATTACAACTAATTAAATATTAAATATTCAATTTTCATGAAACGTAAACGTAAAGATTTTAAATTTCTTAGTCCGTTTAATTATATGAAAATGTTCAAAATAAATTTGAATTTAATTAACACGATTTTTGTTGATTTATCGAAAATAATTAATAGGATTCGTAAATGTTCGAAAAAAAAAATCTTTGGTTATACTGTGGTCAAAATTTTCTTAGTTTGAAAATCGTAAATTATCGTTTCAAATTTCAAGTAATAAGTTATATAGTTTCCTAAATTTTTCTTAGGTTGTCTAGAAGTATACACAAACATTTACCCCTAAACAGAAGTTTAGTTAAATGGTTTGTGTATAAGGTAATAATCCCTTAAAATCCTTTGTTAAAACATTTGTCAAAATATATTTGCACTTTCTTTTTGGTAAAATCCAAAGTCTTAAAAGGGCTCTTAATTTTTTGAAGAGTCAATTTATATTCCATTATCTATTAATCACACGGTTAAATCATGTAAATGATTAAGTCTTAAGTCTTATGTTAAATATTCAAGGTACAATTTTTAATTGTTCGGCCAATTCAGGGCAATCTATAATTAATTATTAACTCATTCTTATACTTATAAACAACAAATAGTCCTTAATGATCACGAGCGTGAATTTATCAAATTACAGCCTACACACGTGATTCACCAAATTTATGAATGCTACATGTGTATTAGTCAATCCAAACGACATCACGTGAAACTCATAATGTTCATTACAAGTACCGGATGTAGTGATTGGAATAGATAATCTTCTTCGCGAACGCGAAGTTGATAATAACCATGCCGTGGATCAAATCTTTAAAACATACATTTAGAACCTTGTAAATGATCGAACAAATCTTCCATTTCGAGTTATGGATATCGTTTTCGATTGTCAATTTACTCAGTTCACAGTAATCTATAAATATAAGGAACGATAACACCATAGCTCTTCATAATGACAGGCTTGGTATAATAAAATCTTTCTCCGACAACTCTCTCAGTTGTACGGTAATTCCTTTAATTTAGATGGTGCTGACGTACAGTGCACAAGCCACAGGTGCAGCACCGGAAATATAATCAATACCAAATTCAACTTGCCTTAATGGAGAAAGTCTAGGTAATTCATCAACAAATACCTCCTAAAGTTTCAGATAACATAAACATCTTTTAATATATTCACTTTAAGTTCTTTCTAGATTACAATATTTATGACTAGTTCACAATCATTCATGGTATGGTTTCAAGTCTAAATGCAGGATATGGTCATCCATCAAGAATTATTTAGATCAGTTTTGATAATCAACATCTTATCATTTAGGGGAATTCTACTCGAGTTCCCATCAATTAAGACAATGTCGTTATGTCATAATCAATCAATCCATTCTACTGGCACTATCAACTTTCCAGTTGTGTTGTCGTCGATAAGATGTGAACTTCTCAAAAGACTAATAATAACTCATAATCCTTCACAAGTTCAAGGATATCTGGAGACATAACTAACCTTAAAAGAGTAAGGTCAATGCATAATCTAGGCGAGAGAATTTCAAATCAGATACAGATGAAAAACATTTAACGAATATGAATATATCCCATGTTTTCATAATTTGAGTACGCATTCGAAAGCTCCTCGGATCGTTACCCAGGTCATTCAAATGAAATCAAATCATAAGAAATGATAAGAACGTCAATACATCCAGTCGGGTATCAACACTCGGTAATCAAATACTTTTCCTAAGAATCTCACTACGGGAGAATTGGACAAGAAAGAATTGTCAATTGTCAAATAAGACAATTTCCACAGATGAGTAAATTCGACTCAGAAGAATAGATGCTACAGGCACATATGTAGGTGTCCCTAACATTATGTCCTTATTTTTCACTTCTTGCAGATCTCATTAAAATTTAATCTTTCACAATCCTCAAAGAAAATGTAGTGTTTATTCATTAGTTTTATGGTGACTACTAATCAGCCTTGCATGGTCCATTCCAAATTGTATGTAGGCGCGCAACTATATACAATTTCAAGACTAACGATGCAATACTCAGTTCGTCAAAATTTTATCATCATGTTTATAATAAAAACATTTTCATGCTTAATTCTTAAATAAGAATCAAGAATAAATTTACAAAGATTTTCTTTGTTATGGAAATAATTAAGTTTCCAAATCGTCTCTTAAACGACTTCATTTTGATATCAGTCACTTATAAATCTCACTTTGAATAATCCTTATTGTTATGAAAATTAAATTTTCTCAAAGGATACCGTTTCAACTTTATAAAAATAATGTGTGATCTGCAAAAGAGTGATGAAGAGTTGTTCACCGAGAACTAACTACAATATGATAAGAAATGAGCTTAGCCAAATAATCATGAGGTTCATGACCTCGATGGCACTCACGAAGAATAATTCACAACGTAACTCAAATCAAGATGAGTACTTGTTCAATGGTTGCATCACTAATGCGAACATTAGGATGAAGCAAGAAAGGATAGATAACATCGATACATGTAGAATTTAGCAATCAAAGGTATTCTTTTTCATTAATCACAAACAATTCAAAATTGTACCGTAACACATTACGTGTCACTATGTCATACAATTCTCAGAACTCATCCTACCAACTAATATCTCAGTTAAGGTAGGGATATTTAAAAGATACCACAATGAATACTAATCTACAAGAGTCATTAGGTGTTCCACATGTCCCAGAAGATCCATCGGTCTCAATTCAGAAGAAGATCTCTTCAATTTATTTCTTGGACACTGGGCATCCTCGTCATTGGAGAATGGCCTAGGAACAGCCCATAACACAAACTAACAATCAATTAAGACCTTATAATTCAATCACAGGACTTAACGACTTCCTCTTATCAATCTCATATTTCATACGGGTTAAATTTTACTTTATTCAAGTTTCAACAAATTTTATACTCAATTCGATATCCTACCTCATTCTCCAATACTTTCAACCTTATTCTTACACCTTAATAGGGCAATAAAAGCTTGATACGATCAACACTTAATTTCCAATCCTATAACTCCTTTATCAATAATCATCAAATGAGTCACTAGTATGAAATGACTTGATCATTCAACTAGACTTCTCGGAAAGGTACTAGTGGCATGAGGCTTTTGGGTAATGGTTCCAATGACAGCCTCAAGTGCAACATTCACCCTTTCGATTTCAATTTAAGAATTGGATGACAACGAATCAGATGACATCTTTCCAGGTGGTAACGTTTTGTCAAACTCCACTCTATAAGAAAAGATCGTCATGACATCGATATCAGATTTAATTTCGCCAATTCTTCTTCAATATCACAATCAACTAATATATACATTCCTACGAATATCAACCATTTGTTGGGATCATAGATATCCACAACTTGGTTTAGATCTAGGATAGCCAGATTTCCTACGAGAATAGCTTAGATTAATTTACTAGGGGATTTAGGGTACATTGTGACAATCTACGTCGTATAAATACCTCGTATAAATATCAAAATAATCATCAAACAATCATGTAATAAAATTACATCATATATATATAATCCAAGTTATATATATATATATATATTAAAATAACACTTCTCAGTCTGGCCTTGTCGGTAACTCGGGAATTCTTCGGCACCGTTATAGTCAAAAGATTTTTAGACATTTTGTGAAAAATGTTTATAGTTAAAAGATTTTGAAATGTTTTATTCAAAACCTTGGTTTTAAAAATCTTCCGTTCTCTATAACGAGAGCTCTGGTACCAAACTGTAACACCCCCAAATTTATACAACTCAATACAGCGTAAGACTCGTTGGTGTTACGGGATAGCACATTACTCACATCATAGACAACGCATAAAAATCGCGTCGTTTATTAATAAAGCATTTCCATTCATAAATATCAAAGTTACATCGGTCCCAAGTCATATTATTTCATACAAAGTTTTACAAAGTATTTGAATGGAAAATATAGTTTAGGTGCGGGCCATGAATTCTTGTTGTCTTCCCGAGAATTACCTTCAAGTACCTGAGATAAAACATGTTAAAAGAAAAGGTCAGCGTTAATGCCGAGTGAATTCATAGAGTTTAATAAATTCCATCAATATAATATCAGTATAAAATTATTACTGAAAATCATTTTGTACAAATCATTTTAATAGGCCATAAAATAGCCCAAGTCGTTTTATACAAATTCTTATCGAAAATCATAATATAGGCATTTGCCTTAAAAATCATTATACGAGCCAATGTCGTAAAAACATCATACAATACGTATTATGACGTTGTATGAAAATAAAAACCGTTATATGAATATGGTTATGAAAACCAAAACACGAACATAATATCAATAGTATGACCCAGTATTGCTAGTCAGGCAATACATCGTAATTCGGAGTATCTAGTAGTATTTCGTTAGTTTTGGATTATTATAAGCCACATGACATTGTTACCTTACTAAACCAACAACGGGTAGCTAACCCGATACCAATTTTTCCCATCTAAAGTAGCGTGTCGTCACAAAGGTCACGCTATGGAAATCTTCTCATACATAAATTCGCTTACCAATCAATGTGGCACGACGGGGATCAACCGTCAAGGCGCGAACTGGGGTAATCGTCCCCAAATAGTACTATTATATGCACAAGCGTCTACCAACTCCCGGTAGTTCACAATTCATGCTAATGGGACTTTTAGTGACATAACCTAACTTTAATAATCCATTTTATTTCATCTATCGGGTCCTTTAATCATTTATAGGGTCATACAATCCGGTCATTCAATCATACGGGTCCAAATCAATAAACAAATAATCGGGACAAATGGTGTCCTATTTCATAAAAACTAACATGTTATCTCCCTCGCGGGTTTATAAAACATTTATAAAACATTTATAAAACATTTAAAAGAGTGCGAAGCTATGAACTCACGCTGATGTGGGAAAGCGGGTTATCGGCAATTCGGATGTATGGTACGTGCCTCAATCACGGAAACCTAGACAAATAATACTCGTCTTAGACTCATGTCCAATGACTTTATAAAAATAACAATTATGTATACATATGATGATTTTATATATATGATGATCAAGTGGGTTTACATATTCTCATTGACTTATTTTAGTGTTTACGTATTGGTATCTTTTTACTAGTTTACTAGTTTTACCTATTTACATGTTTTAAGTCCAATAAACTTATTATAAGTTCTTTAACTTGTATCAATCCATGTTATACTTATATTATCAGTACCTACACTTTACAAGTTGGGCCTAAATGGGTTAAGTCCAATAATAAGTTTATAAGTGTTTTAGTCCATTTTTGTTGTATTATTAGTCCAATAACGTTAATTTAGTCCGTTAACGTCCGTATGTCCTATAGTTCGGGTCTTATCGGTTTTTACTTGTTATACAAGTTTATATATCAGTATATAAGTTTTATAAAGTTTACATTAGACGGGTCCAACCATCTAAGTTTTATTTAACAAAAACGTTAATTTTACGGTATTAGCCGAAAAAGTCGTAAAAATCATGTTTATAGTTTTATAACTTATAAAACTTAACAAGTTACCATTTTTATTAAAATGTCCACTTATTTACCATTGTACATATTTATATAAATGTATTATATAAGTTAGTGGGTTTTAATTTATATTTTATACTATTAAATTTTGAGTGCTTATATACTAGTATTATACTTTAATTTCCAAAATCTGATTTTTATTTTCATCTTCACCAAAACTGCCATATCTAGAGTTCTATATGGTGATAGAAGCTCAAATTTTTATAACATAAACTACATGATATGTGCTCCATTTAACTCTTCTATAGATACTGTTGAATCATCTTCTAAGTATTTTCTAAAAATCGTCCAAAACAGTGAACTCAGATTTGTACCTTAAACTTGTTTTGATCATATCTCACTCATTACAATGATTCCATTGCATGACCAACTCTCACATGTGTACAAGACTCATAGCTTACTGTATATCAATTCTACTTCATCATTTTATCAGTTCATGACATGTTTCTTTACTGTTTTATACAGCCAACAAATTTAGACAAGATTTTAGCCTTGTTTCTTATAGTTTTTCACCTTTTTAAGCAAGTTTATCAACAACAAATCCCCACACGATATTTTTATCATCATATAATCATCATATAAATATACAATAGGAAATAAAATACATGTTTACATAATCAAAATAACAAGAAGATGAGGAGGACAATCTTTATACCACCATGATGATGTAGGTTGATCAAAACATGGATTTTGATGGAGAAACTTGTGATGCACCAAGACCATCTTCATGACCACCAATCTTCATAAACTTCTTGTGGAAAATCAGCCCCAAGACACCATAAAAACTCCTCCATGGATGTTATAATCACCACCATTCAAGAGAGCTTCAAGAGGGCTTCAACATATGTAGATATAACATGAGGTTTATGGTTAATTTTTGATCAAAATGGATGTTTAGGGTGGAGTATGGACGGCTTAAACAAGAGAGGGGGAGAGAGTTGTAGCTAGTTTTGCATGGTGAAATGGTAGAAATGAAATGGTTTGATGGTTTTGAGTAAGTGTTAGCTTAATGTATAAGCTTAAGTGACAAGTGGTGAAGTTAGCTTACACTTGACACATCAAGTGTGTTGTGTAACTTAGTTAGGCCGGTTTGAGTGGGGGTGGGACAAGTGTCCCACTTGTCTCATCCCCATTTATTTACGGGTACTCCTCGATTCTAGTTTCCTCGATTTGCGTGCCCTCGGGTCGTTTTACGAAAACGTTTTTATAAATTATGAATCAACGTCACAAAACGAATCCAATAAAAATTGTCTCATCAAAAACGGAGTTCGAAAACGTAAATACGTAATCCTAGGGTTTCCGGTTTAGTCGTAAGGGACGTTAAAATAAAATCGTAAGTCCTAATCTCTTCTCGTAAATTTGTGAGTTTATGAACTAACACAAATTTAAAACTCCAAAATAATATTCACGGATAAATTTATTTTCTGAAATGTCGGACTGTCACCAAAGACGGTGTATGTAAACGTAAACACGTAACGTTGTCCGGTTTAGACGTAGTCGACGCTACTTCAAGACGTAAATCCAAATTACTTCCCAAAAATAAGTGAGTTCATATTGTAACATTAAAATAATGTTTTCAAATAAATGTTGAGAATAAAATATCAACCATAAATTGACGGATTGTCACAAAGACACCTTGCAAACCCGAGACATAACGAACATAACCATCACTGATGGAAATCCGATGGGTGAATGTACCAGCAACACTCGTAGATGGCTTAACCGTCTAAGCAGTAATAAAACCCGTACCCATTGGCAACTCTGTGTCACTGTCCGAAGCTGCATCAATAAGGTTTTCAGGAGCAAGCTTCTCATAAGGAACAGACTTACCACATCTAGCCTTCTTCTTTCGAATGGAACGACGAGGTGTAGGAACACCAGAAGAAGATTCAACCTTTACCTTCCCAGCAGCAGGAATATCAGCATGAGTAGAATCAAAACCTTGACCATCCAAAGGATCAAAGGCGGCTGCACCAGTAGAAGGGGTAGGGTGTGGTTCAGTCACTGGTGGTGAGGATTGCTCCATAGCAAGGGTAGCAGGGGTGGTAGTAGTAGCATTTGGTGGTGGTGGTAGGACCCGAAGATGAAGTAGGATGAACAACCGATGGTGTGGGTGTAGGACCAGCAGTAGAAGTATCAACAACAGATGGTATACCAGTAGAAACAGGAGGAACACCAGATGAAGAACCAGGAGCAACAACAGGTTGAGAAGTGGAAACCACTCGTAGAGGAGGACGATAGATGAAGCGCTCAGGAACCAGTGTGTTTTGACGCTTTATCATCCTCTGATATAGATCCTTAAGCTCGTCAAAAGACAATCGCCTAACGCGATCCCATGTCCAACCAACAGTAAAGTGAGCACCCGACTGATATTTGACATACCGCTACATTAATTTCCTCTCCTCGGTTCTTGACAAAGGTCTGTTTTGACGCTTTTCACGGAGTTGAGCAACAAGAGACAATTGTTGTTTGCGCATTAATGATATTGCCCGGGGGATACAATTTTGTTCATTCACATCAGCACCCAAAAGATCAGTAAACTGCGAGTAATCAGATGTAAGAATAGCAAGCACCCGCATCCAATCATTATCATCCTAATGCATAGCATCATGTTGCAACTGTTCATGCCTCTGCTTTTGAAGAGCTTCTTCCTCAGCCCTAACAGCTTGATCAATCTCCGCCTGCATTCGCTGTGCAGCTTCCTCCCCCAACCGGTCTTCCTCAAGTTGTCTGCGGGTACACTTCCTTGGAGGTAAGGGTGCATCAGTCATAGGGGCTTTCCCCTTAGGATCAAGTGACAGCCCAACAGATGGATCAGCAGTAGTACCAGCAGAAAAACCGGTAATATCCTCCCTTGGTCTAGGACTAGCAGCAGCAGGAGGGATTCGTGAAGGACTAGGAGGAACAGGTAAATCAGCATACGGCTTATCAGCAAATGCAGCCTTCGCCAACAAAGTCAACCCATCCTCCGCAAGATCCTCAACATCGTCATCAGAATCAGAATGAACAACATGTTTCTTTCTCCTCCTCTGTTGTGTCTCCAAAGCCTTAATCTGATCCGCTATTGGAAGAACAAATTCCCTGGTAAGCTTGCGATGCTGATTCAGATCTGTCTCCAAAGAAACAAGCCTTGCATGGTACCTGTGCATGAGATCAAGCAAAGAAGTGAGTGTAGTAGGTTCCTTCGCTTCCCCACCAAGAGGACTTAGATCAAGGAAAGCTTCATTGGAACCAGAAGCAATAAAGGGGTCAGCATTATTAGCACGAGAACTCGAGGGCTTCTTAGCAGAATGAGGTGCTGGACTAGAAGGGGGAGTATCCACAAATGGGGACTTACGTGGCAGAGAAGAGGGGGCAGCCTTGGAAGTGGATGGCATTTCAACCACCACTTCCTTAGCTGTCTCTTCCACGACCACATGAGTCTCTCCACTAGCAGGATGCTCCTCCTCCATAGGATCAGCTCCTAATGGAAGTTCCTCCTCGGCTTCAGCAGCCAGAGGAATAACATTAGGAGGACCTTGGGCAAGGCCCAACATAGCATCAGTAAGAGGCCTCCAAGCCCCCTTAAACCCAAGTGCCATATTGGAGTAAACTTTAGAACTAAGCTTAGGGGTCTCATACTCCTCCCTATTACGGGGTATGCACATAAGTATATGCTGCAAGAACCTAGGATACATTAAAAATTTCTTTCTAGATCCAGTACTACTAAGATTGCAAACCATTCCATCAAATAAGTAGCGAGAAAAATTAAACACTCGACCCTGTGCTATGCAGATCAAACCAGTAGCCAAAGGAATGGGAAATGCATCCCAACTCCCAGACTTTAGGCTTAAACAGTGAATCAAAAAGTGCACTAGAAGCTTCCATTGGGGGGTAAACCTATTCTTTTGGAAGTTAAACTTCCCCACATGGTTATAAACAAGATCTGCCATCCCATCCAAAACCTCAGAATTAGGGATGGAAACAACACCACCTTCATCCTGAAGATGAAGAGCACTCCCAATAGAAGCTTTAGACACCTCATAAGAAAGTTCATCTATGGTAGCATGGAGTTCAAGTGGGCGTCCTAAAACATCCACAAGATGGGCAGTGGCCCAAAACTGGCGAATGACACTATCATAGACAGTCGGGCAAACAGTAAAAGCATACCTGAGGTTAGAAGCCTCAATAAACTCGATGATGTCTGTGAACTCGTCACGTTTAGGACCATTTCCCAAATAAGCCACCTTATTGTGATCGGATTTGTAGAACAAAGCAGCCATGGATGATGATTGGAAGTTATGGAGGATAATTGATTAGAGATTAAGAGAGTAGGAGCGTGTGTTTGTGTTATGGTTGGGATGAATGAGTCAAGGGGGGTATTTGACCATAAATAACGGTCTTATAACTGTTCATTGACCCCTAATAATGTGGGTTGCCTTTTCAAATTAGGCAGTTAATGCAAAAGTAACCACTTGCCCCTGTTAACTTTATGTGCAAATTCTAGTTACCCAAGTAAAATAATATGATATACACAAGAAATAACTTGCGTTGACTAAAAGTCAAAACGCATAAGGGTCAACACTAAAAGCACAATGTGGTCAATGAAAGTCAACGAAGTGAACAGTGACCCATACCAAGACAAGAAGCCAACCATCAATGACGAGGAAGGATTTTTATCCACTAGAAGCTGAAGACTTCTACCAGAAGTGACCAAAATCCTCCACTAGAAGTAACACACACCACAAATACCCATAAAATCTGTTGTTAAAAACGACCAATATGTTAGTCTGTGCAAGTAATTATGTACACTAAGCCTCCCCTTAGGCTTAGCCTCCCCTCAATCCTAGGTCTCAAGGATTGACCATTCCAATGTGTACCACCAAGTGGTTGAACCGAGGACCATCAAAGGCTTTAGTCAATAAATCAACAACATTATCATCTGTATGAACCTTAAGAACCTGTATCAACTTCTTCTCATTGGCATCCCTGATAAAGTGGTACCTAATTTCAATATGTTTTGTACGTTGATGAAAAACAGGATTCTTCACAATGCAGATAGTGCTTTGATTGTCAATGGAAATTTTGGTTTTCATAAAGTTGAACCCATAATCAAGCATCTGATTTTGTATCCACAAAACTTGTCCACAACAACTAGCAGCAGCTACGTATTCAACTTCTGTTGAAGAAGTAGCTACTATCGTCTGTTTCTTACATTGCCATGAGATAAGTCTTCGACCCAAAAATTGACAACCACCAGTAGTAGACATTCTGTCATTATTAGCACCTGCATAGTCACTGTCACTATATGCTTCAAGAACAAAAGGTGATTCTCTAGGATACCACATGCCTAGCTTGGGTTGAGCCTTGATGTACTTGAAAATTTTCTTGAGCGCATTCAAGTTAGAAACAGTTGGAGCCACCTGATATCTAGAACAAGCACTTACTGCAAACATAATATCCGAACGTGATGCAGTCAAATACATGAGTGAGCCAATCATGGACCTATACATGTGAACATTTACCGGAGGATCTGGCTCAGTCTTGAGTTTGACCTTAGTAATTTCATAAGGTGTTGCTGCTGGTCTAAGAGGATCCATATCAAACTTCTGAAGGATCTCATGAACATATTTATCTTGACTTATGAAGATTCCATCTGACTGTTGCTTGACTTGAAGACCAAGGAAAAATGTAAGCTCTCTCATAGCACTCATCTGAAATTCGCCCTTCATCAGTTGTTCAAACTCATCACACCATTCCTTATTAGTAGACCCAAAGATAATGTCGTCCACATAAACCTAAACTAGTATAATGTCCTTGGTATTCCTCTTAAGAAATAGTGTTTTTTCAATTGTGCCTCTTTTATAGCCATGTTTCAACAAGAAAGTGGAAAGACGCTCATACCAAGCTCTAGGAGCTTGATGAAGTCCATAGAGAGCTTTGACCACCTTGTAAACTTTCTTGGGATGAAGTGGATCCACAAAGCCCTTAGGTTGAGTGACATAAACTTCCTCATCAATCTTGCCATAGAGAAATGCACTCTTGACATCCATCTAAAAAACCGTAAAGCCCACATAAGAAGCAAAATCCAAAAACAGACGAATGGCCTCAATCCTAGCAACAGGAGTTAAAAATTCAGTATAGTCAATGCCTTCAAGTTGTTGTGACCTTGTGCAACCAACCTTGCCTTATTTCTCACCACAATACCCTTTGTATCTTTCTTGTTTTGAGAATCCATTTGGTACCAATTGTTGTCTTTCCATCTGGCAAGTCAACTAGGATCCAAACATTCTGAAACAAGAACTGTTGCATCTCCTCCTGCATAGCCTCCACCCAACTTTGATCCTCAAGAGCATGAGAGACTGATCTAGGTTCCACCTGTGAAAGAAAACAAGCAAACAAACAGTGTTGAAAGTTCGTATGATTATTACGCTTTTGGTACTCAATATAGCTCACAAGAGCATGATGATCAGACGTTGCTTTCTTATGCATTCTGCGAGTCTTGACAGTAGAACCAGGATCTCCAATGATTTGAGTAGTAGGATAGTCTTTGTGTGACTGCAGAACTTGATTGGAAGCTACTTCCACTTCTGGTGCCAAGTTATTAAGATCCCCAACAAAGTCATCATCATATGAAGCAGAATCGAAAATGCCATCTATTGGTTGCTTATGAATATCATCCAGCTTAGTAGAAGACTTCTTTTGATAGTTTCCCAGGTCAGAAGGACCAGAGAATCTAGTAGAGGAAGTGGGATCACTAGCCGGACTACCAATAGGTGTTAAACTAGCACTAGGAGTAACAGTTGGAGTACTAGGAGTAGCTTTGTTAGCAGATGTATTCAAAAGAAACTCAAAGCCACCTTGAGCAGCTGCGGTAGTAGCATCTTGTTGTTGCTTGAGCAATGTGTCCAAAGCTCCTTGTGAGTCCAAAATGTCTGATTTAGTAGGATCACTAGGAGTAGCATTGGCATTAGGAGTGACTGTGGTGGAATAGGATGGAACAACAAAAATATCATCCTCCTCATCTGAGTCTGAAAAACTAGAATGAGCACTTGCACTATAAGTTGCAAACACTTGTGGACGTGCATCATGGTTAGTTTTGAAACGAAAATATCCCAATGAATCACTAAGATAATCAAGATCAAAATACCATTCAGGACCCTTTCCTTGTATGTTTGACTTCTCCTCAAAATACCTGAGATTAATAGTTTCAATTACTCGCTTGGCTTGGAGATTGTAGACACGATAAGCCCGAGAGTGAGCTGAATATCCCACAATGTATCCTTCATCTGCCTTGCCATCAAATTTCCCCAAATAGTCACTAGTATTTAGAATGGTGACAGGACACCCAAATGGTTTCAAATGAGCAATGTTTGGTACTTTAGCTGTGAGTAGCTCATATGGAGTCTTCTTGTGAGGATTTGTAATAGAAACTCTATTCAAGACATAACTTGCAGTATTGACAGCTTCTGTCCAGAACATGGTTGGAAGCTTGGAATCGTCAAGCATTGTTCTCGCAGCTTCTATTAGAGTCATGTTCTTTCTTTCTGCCACGCCGTTCTGTTGAGGGGTTCTTGCTGCACTATAATCTCTTTTGATACTTTTAGAATTACAAAGTGCTATGAGGTCTGCATTTTTGAATTCTGTTCCATTATCATATCGGATACCTTTAACCTTCCTAGACAACTGATTCTCAATTAGTGTAATAAAGTCCTTGAGAATTGAGTAGGTCTCACTCTTGGCAGCCATGAAGAAAACCCACGTGAACCTGCTATACCCATTAGTTACCACAAGGCAGAATTGTTTGTGGTCAATGCTCCTGATAAAGGTAGGACCAAATAAATCCATGTGTAGTAGCTGCAATGTTTTAGTTATAAGGCTGAGAGCAGTAATGGCCTTGAAGGATGCTTTATGTTGTTTGCCTTTGCTGCATGCAAGGCAATTGATGTCATTTCTAAAAGTTTTAGGAGGTAAACCACAGACCAAGTTCAGATTTTCTAATTTGTGAATGGTCTTGAAGTTCACATGTCCCATCCTTCGGTGCCATTTAGTGGCTTTATCTTCTGAGGCTTTAGCAACCAAACATGCTAGTTGACCAGTAGGATTGAATTCATTCAGCTTGATAGTATAGAGGTTGTGTCTTCTAGGGGTTCTGAGTAGAACCTATGAGTCATCCGGGAGTTTAAAGTCTTTGGATAACACTAGTGCATCAGTATCCGTAAAGAAGACAAGCTGCTTCTTGTCACAAATCTGAGAGACAGAGATCAAGTTGAATTGTTGAAGTGCTTCCACATAGTAGACCTGCTCAAAGTTAAGATTAGGCGTCTGAATCGTTCCTTTGCCGGTGATCCTTCCTTCACCACTTCCAAAATAGACCTTTCCACCTTGAAATGGTACAAAGTTAGATAGAAGACTTTTATTTCCTATCATGCTCCTAGAGCATCCACTATCAACAATCTTAAGAGTCGGATCTTGGTATGGAGTAACCTACAACAACAAGAAAATATATATGCAAAAGTTAGTGTCTTAAGGGGACCTAAACCTTTTCAGGTTTGAGCCTGCCTTGTGGATCTTTAGTAGATAGCCAAGAAGATTGATGAGATCCATTGTTGTTCTTTGGTTGCCTATTCATCATATGGGTGTTATTGTAAGACCAAGAACAACCTGCTGAGGGCTTAACAGCAGTACCCAGATTTCCCAACCCAAAATACATTTGGTCTAAATGAAATGAATAATTCGGATTAAAGTTCTGAAAATAGTTGCTGGTTGGTCTATTTGGTAATAATCCAGTGTTTCTCTAATGATCAAAAGTTAATGGCGAGGTCCTTCTAGAAGAAGAAAAAGATTGGGCACATGGGTTTAGTCTTCTAGAAGAATATGGAGCAACTCCTGGTGGACCAGGAGCAGGAAATGCTTGATAAACAGAAGGATGTTGGTCATAGAAATCATAATCTTTAATCAAATGAAATGCACTCCCACAAACAAAACATGTTTTAAACGACCTTTTATTAGAATGACATTGTTTCATACTGCTAACTTTATTACACACAATTCTAGGAGAAACATTATTCCTAGGGCTTAATAAACCAGAACTAGACACAGTTGAAGTAGAAGCAACTCTCTCTTCACTCTTCCTAGCACTAGTAGCAGTATGGTCATTTGACTTGGAGCTTGTAGGTCTCGACTCTTCACTTGAACCACATGATGCAGAGTCACTGGCTTTGTCACTTAAAGTACAAGAGACAAAGTCATTAGTATTAGTAGAACTTTTTGGGGACTCATGCATCTGTGATCCATCCAACTCATGATGCCTAGTAATGGGCATGAAAGTTCCTGTAAGAGGTGGAGGGACAGCATGCATTGTTTCAGCTGGTTTAAACCTATTGTAGCTAGGTGTTCCCTCTTCCTCCTTGTCAGGATCAAAGACACTTAAAAAAGATAAATCAAACACATCTTTTGAATCAATATATTTATCAAATCCTAACCCTCTTTTAGTCCTACCAGACATACTACTATCAATTAATTTTGAAAGATTCTTAGGTGCCTTTTTCCATTTTTCAAATCTTAAAAGCGTAGCATCTAATTTTTCCTTCATGTCTTGTTTATCTTTGATACTGTCATCTTTTACCTTTTCCATGTATTTAAGCATATTTGTTGTGTTTTCTAAATCAATGTTCAGAATTCTAATTTTATCCTCATACTCTCGTTGAGTATCTTGAACCCACCTCTTTTGTTGTTCCAATGTTTTTAAAGAAGTCTTATATGCCTGAACCTCTAAAAAATACTTATCATTCTGATCATTTAAGTCATTATATTGAGACAACAATTCTGAATATTTATCATGACAACCAAGAGGACAATGTTGTACCTGAGGTGAGATGCCCATAAGAGCAAACTGTTCTGCTTCATCGGCATCAGACAGATTCCCAGCAATCATTGCAAACACGTCAGTAGAAGGTTCAGCTGTTTCCAGGGCAGCATTCTGATGATCATTCCAGTTGACCATAGAGTCAACAGACACCATAGCCTTCTTGTCATCCTTCACCTCCTAAATCTTGAAAGCTGAATACTTGCTCTTCTCCTGGTCATGCTTGTTAGAGCATTCCCTAGCAAAGTGACCTTGCTACTGGAAGTTGTAGCATCTAACCTTGCTTCTGTCAAACCTTGCTGGCTCTCTTGGGTTGTAGTTAAATTTTCGACCGGCTTTCTTCTCAAACTTGTGAACCCTAAGAGTGAGCATGGCCATCTGCCATTTGAGATCGATTTCATCCAGGTCAAGTTTATCAACCTGTTTGAAGTCATCAAAAGCAAGTTGTTGTTGAGGATCAACGTCAACAACAAAAGAGTGAAGAACAGCTTCTACCATGCTACCAGACTTGGCTTTTGGTTTAGGAGTATAAGTATGCTGAAAAGTATGCTGAGAAGACACAGTATTGCTTGGGCTACTAGCATAAGACATGGGACTAGATTCCATAGAACTCACAAAGGCAGAGTTAGCAGGAGTAGGAAAAGAATCACTTGAGTATCCCCTCACATGAGGCTCAAAGGTTTTTAGCTTATGAAACAAATCATCAAAATTAAGATAGTCAAGCCCACCTTTTGCTTTGAGAGAGATTACCACCTGATTCCATGAGTAGGGTAAGGCTCTAATAAACCTTGCATTGATATCACCATTGTCAGGTTTCGACCGAAGTTGATTCAACTGGCTCAATATCTTTTGGAACCTGTCATACCCTTGATGGATACCTTCAGTTTCTAATATCTTGAAGTCTGTAAATTCATCTCTCAGCATGGATCTTCGCATTTTCTTTGAATCCTCATTCCCACCAAACCTTGCTTTTATTCCATTCCAGATTTCTCTAGCATCGTCCAGATGATAAAAGTCACCCATGTGATCATCAGGAAGAGACTAAAGCAAAATAGTTTTTGCTTTGATCTCCTTCTAAACAGCTGTGATTTCTTCATGAGTTTAGGGTCAAGAAGAATAATACTACCATTCTTGTCTCTTCCAGTCAACTTCTTACTATTTCCATTCAGAATAATCTTCCAAAGATTTTGATCAGTGTTGGTGATCCAGCATTCCATCTTCATTGCCCAGCTATCATACTCATCCTTTTTCAGAAGAGGAAACTTACCATTTGTGTTAGAAACCGTAGCAATGATCTGCTGAGGTTGTTGTGTTTTAGGGGTACTATCTTCTCCTGTTTGAGTAGAACTTGAGGCAGACATAATTAAACAAAGATGTTAGTAATAAGAAAAATTGATTCTTCTTGTACAGAGACTCTCCCAAGCTCTGATACCATTTGTTGGGTCCACTAGATGTGGATCTTGCAGCCTGTTAGGAGCGGTGAATGACTTCTGTAATCACAAGTCTATTCACAGAGAGACTCTTATACAAATCACACAGTATAAGTGCGGAATACAAATACTATGAACAAGAAGAACAGAATAACTATAACGACTTGATCCTTTACTAAGGATTTCTAATATTAATATGAACTAGAATTATGTTTGATGAAGGTGTGTTGAACCCTTCTGCCTAAGGTTCCTTTTATACTACAAGGAAACCATAATACATCATTAAACCTAAACGTGTAAAACTGATATGCATATCCTTTCCTAACATATCTCATGCATATCCTAACAGAATAATCTTTAAGTAATAAAGTTTGACTTTCTATAAGACTAGAAGCACGTCTTGCTCCTACTACTACTAGGACCAGGAGGAACTACATACCTCCTAGTCTACCTATTACAAATAACTATTCCAAAGGTCCTAACAAAATCTGTATTAGTTTAATATACCAAAAGCCAATATAGGCCATGAGGTCAACAACGTGCATGAATACTTGGAGGGGTGACCTCATCATGCAATTAGAGGGGATGCCTCTAATTAATATGGTCTGGGTAGGAGGGATCAGCTCCTTGTGAAGGATGCAAGGCACACACCTCATTCACCATGAAATATTGACTGACACTGTAACTAGGATGCACCCATAAACCCCTCACGATAATAAATAAATAATAAAGGCCAAATAAACTGAAGGGACGCCACGAGCTATCAATCCGCTGTGGTGAAGTCATAACACGTGTGCCTCCAGTGTTATGGTTATGGTACCTCCATAACTAGGTGAAATTGGTATGCATGTTGTTGGGAATCTAAACTTGTTAGATTCCCTGTTCATTGATTTAAACATAATTAGGTTGATAGATAGTCCCTTGCCTGTGCCTAGGAGGCAGGCAAGTTTCACAAGACTCACAGAGATCCGAATCTCTGTGAGCAACCTCAGAGGAGTCCATGTCAGAGACATTGTCAGGGAAGTCGAAGATTACCTGAAGACATACTCCTTGGCTGTGATGGATAACAGCCAAGATGTATTAGGGACTCTGAGGGGTTGAGAGTTAACAGGGGTGGCAATACCCTGATAACTCTCAGCACACTTTGGACATGTCATTTGTGTGTTCGAGAATATGAAGAATAAGGAAACTGTCTTGGACAACTGTTCCTTAAAGCATAATGGAAGACTACCAAGAATAGAAGGACATCATGTGACTGATGTGGGAACTTGTAAAAGTTGTGTAGTCGACATCAAGTACTGTTCAAGTCAAACTCGTAACACTATAAATAGGATGTGTATCCTTGCATTAAGATTTAACACTTTGCAATATTAAGAACATTAGTGCGTGTAACTTAGTGAATCAAACAGCTACGACTGTATTCATAAGTTAAGGTTTATTGTTGTTCAAAGTGTGCACAACACATTGTCATCAAACGGTGTTATCCATAACACTTGTAATTCTTTATTATACAATAATAAGATTACGTTTGAAAAGTAATACCTTGTGTTGATTAAGTTAAGATTAGGGTTTCTCGCATTGATTAGGGACTTTCAATTGGTATCAGAGCAGTGTTTGATATTAAAACCTTCAAGAAACATCGTTCTCCGTTTTATAATCAAGATCCCCGAAACCTCTAGCCCACACTCACCTTCCAGAAACCCATCTTCACCAAGACTTACCGCCCCACCAAATGACGATGATCTACCCCAACTTCTTGACTCAAGAGGTGGATCACACGTAACCAGTGTACCAGTCTTTGATGAAGAAGACTTTGCCAGTTGGAAGAGTCAGTTTCTTGTATACCTTGATGGTCTTGAACCTTTTCTCTTAGAAATTTTAGAAAATGGTCCATATATTCCCATGGCACTCACTTCTACTGAAGAAAACCCTCTTCCCAAGCCTGTCAAACAATGGACCGCTGCTGATAGGAAATTAGCAAACCAAGATAAACGTCTCAAAAGCATCATAATTTCTTGTCTTCCAAAGCATATCACGAAGTCTGTTATTCAGTGTCCCACAGCTAAACAGATGTGGACAGACCTTATTCTTGGCCATGAAGGACCCTCTGAAACAAGAGAGACAAAGATTCAGGCACTCAGACTTCAGTTTAATGCCTTTAAGTCTCTTGAAGGTGAAAAAGTTCAGCAAACCTATACTAGGCTGAAGATTCTTCTAAATGACCTCGCTATGAATGATGTTACTATTGGTCAAGCTGAGATCAATGCCACCTTTGTCAACAGCCTTCCAAGAAAGTGGCTGAGCATGAATCAGACTCAGAGAGCTAACAACTCAATCAAAAATGATACCCTTGCTCAGCTCTATGGAAAGTACAATTATGAAGAAGGGCTGATCGATACTATCTACAAATCAGAGACTGAAAGATTTGTTGTCCAAGGAGCATCTTCCAAAGCTTTGATCTCTGCAACACATCCTATTGACAGCGATTCTGATATGGAAGAAGATACTCGTAGCAGCCAAGAGTTCTTGTCAGACCTTAATGCAGAATTTCATGAAAGAGCACTGCTAGCCAACCAAAGAAGATACTACAAAAGATCTGGAAGAGTAGGATCAGCCAGCAAACCAACTGACAGGTCAAAAGAAACATGTTTTGCCTGTGGAAAGCTTGGACATTTTAAAAAAGAATGTCCCTCCACCAAAACATCCTCACCCTCTTATCCATCATCTTCATCCAAACCCTACAAGTTCAAACAACATAACAACTCATCACAATCCAATTCTTCAGACACTGAGAAGAAAGATTACAAAAATAAGTACAAGGCACTTAAGGCTGAGTTAGAACAGATGAACTTGAAGATTGAAGCTATGTCCAAAAAGAAAGGTGGTGAGAAAAAGGCTGAGAAAGGGTTGGTTGCTGAAACCTATGATTGGAATGATGAACCATTGACTTCAGATGAAGAAGATACCACAAGAGTCAGGGCTTTTATGGCAATAGCTGATGATGAACCAGCTGTTGGAAAAGGTGATGCAAGATCAGGACAATGGGTTGACATCACAATGAAAAAGGTACACAGGCTTCTTTCTATGTCTGATTGTGATGAACGTAAGCATGTTCTTGATTACACCATTGTTGACTTGCACTTTGTTGAGGAACAAAGGAAGAACCTTCTTGACAAGTTTCACTCTGTTAAAACTGAAATGATTAATGCTAAGGCTGAATGTGATACTCTCAGGCGGGTTAACTTAGAGAAAATATCCCTGCAAAATGAAGTAGCTAGATTAACCTTGAAAAACATAGCTTTGAATGACCAAGTCACTGAATTAAAAAAAGTTATTGAAAAATGGCTGTGTGCTAGGTTTACTATAGATGAATTGCTTAGGGATGAAGTGCCTGCTGACTTAAACAGGGATATAACTGCTAAACATAAAAAGCTGAGGATTATCACCAAACCCAAAGACATTGTCTTTAAATCTACAGAGACTATTCATATGTCAGACACCTCTTTGACTAATGACCCTGTCTCTGAAGATGTGGCTGAGCTTCCACCCTTGCCCAAACTCTCTGGAGTTGAACCTAGCAGTTCTTCTAGATCTGCTAAGGATGAACTTAAGATAGATATTGAGAATCCTCCAGCTAAAGTTTTTCGTGTGCCTGCTAAACCAACTGGTAAACAAGTAGCTTTTAAGCCTGTTTCTACTAA
This sequence comes from Glebionis coronaria, assembly GCA_025667525.1. Taxonomy (NCBI): domain Eukaryota; kingdom Viridiplantae; phylum Streptophyta; class Magnoliopsida; order Asterales; family Asteraceae; genus Glebionis; species Glebionis coronaria. The sequence continues at coordinate 291,272 of JANFOE010000064.1, forward strand.
GGTTGTGAATAAGGTTGACCCCACCACTGAAGATCGCCTGTTGTCTCTTATGAAAGAAGTAGAACTCTTGAAACAACACATTAAGCCTTCCGCTGAATGCTCTACTTCTCATGAACCTAAGTCAGTCCTAGGTGAACCCAAAGGGGAAAGATTAATCAAACCTTATTGCAATGTTTGTAAAAATTCTCACCACTCGACCTTAGATCATGACAGACACATGGCAGCTAAAAGAGCTAAGACACCCTCTAGGGACAGACCACAGAGTTCCAAAAGACAACAGGGAAATTATAATTCTTATCCTCCCTGTAAATTCTGTGGGTTCACAGACCATCACTCAGACGAGTGTGGTGACTTCCCTGGGTGTGATATCTGTGGGAGTTATAACCATGAAACAATGAACTGTCCATCCCAACGCCAAAAGTTTTTCAGGAACACAAGAGTTGCTAACAAGCAATTCAGGGAACCCACTGGAAAGTGGGTTCACCATAGGAACTAATCTGTTTCTATGTATCTGTGCAGAAATATCTCAAGGAATCGATATGGTATCTAGATAGTGGCTGTTCTAGACACATGACAGGGATTCAACAATACCTGCACAGATACTCAAAGGAGCCAGGTCCCAAAGTGGTGTTTGGAGATAACTCTTCAGGTGACACAGAAGGATATGGCTCAGTGAATTGCAATGGGATCACATTTACTAGGGTTGCATATGTGAATGGTCTTAAGCACAATCTTATTAGCATCAGCCAGTTATGTGATGCTGATTATAAGGTTTTGTTTACTAAGACTCAGGGAACCATATTCAACAAAAATAATGATGTTGTGCTGGTTGCACCTAGAAGGAGAGATGTTTATGTCATCAACATGGCTGTGTGCTCTGAAGACAGCTCAAATTGTTTTCTTGCCAAAGCCTCTGAAAGTGTCAACTGGCTGTGGCACAAAAGACTGTCTCATCTCAACTTCAAGAACATCAATAAGATAGCCACTCAAAACTTGGTTGCTGGTCTACCTTCAGTAATGTTTTCCAAAGACAAAACTTGTTCTGCCTGTGTCAAAGGAAAACATCACAGGTCTTCATTCAAGACTAGGCAATCATTCTCTATTGACAAGTGCTTACATCTCCTTCACATGGACTTGTTTGGGCCTGTCAAACCTCAAACCATTAATCACAACAAATACACCTTGGTCATAGTTGATGAATTTTCAAGATATACATGGGTGTTCTTCCTCAGAAGGAAAAGTGATGCAGCTGATGCCATCATGTCCTTCATCAGACAAGTGGAAAATATGAATGATGTTAGAGTCAAAGCTCTAAGAAGTGATAATGGTACAGAATTCAAGAATCATCAACTTGAATCATTTTGTGATGAAAAAGGGATTTCACAGAACTTCTCTTCACCTGGCACTCCTAAACAAAATGGTGTGGCTGAAAGAAGAAACAGGACTCTGATTGAAGCAGCAAGAACTATGTTAAATGGTGCAGCCTTACCAAAGCAATTTTGGGGAGAAGCTGTACACACTGCCTGCTATACTAAAAACAGATCAATCATTGTCAAAAGACATGGCAAAACCTCCTATGAAGTTTTCAGAAAAAGATCTCCAGACGTCAGCTATTTTCATGTGTTTGGATGCCCTGTGTTTATTTATAACTACAGGGATAAACTTGGAAAGTTTGATGAAAAGGCTGATGATGGATTCTTTTTGGGATACTCTCCAACAGCCAAAGCCTTCAGAGTATTCAACATCAGAAGACAAGAAGTAGAAGAAACTTTCCATGTCAGATTTAATGAAGATGATGAAGTCATACAGAGAACAGGAACAGAGGGTGATGAAGTAGATTTTAATGAAAATATTTCTTTCCCAAGTGATGAGTTCACAGAACCCAGACCTACCAGTCATCACCACTCCAACACTCTCACTCCTTATGTTCCTGCTTTTGATCCTCTGTCTACTCACAACATAGAAGTTCCTACCTCTCAGGGACTTGATGAAGAAGAACCTCAAATCTCTGATGGTCCTTCTCATGATATTAATGACTCACCAATTCTTCAAAACTCTGAAGTTGCTCCTGCTGATAATGAAATTGCTTCCCTTGATGTGGAAGAAGAAGACTCAGAAACTGAAGTAGTTTTTGAAGAAAGCCCTCCTAGTCAGCAGGATGAGATTCAAATTATTCCAGCTGTGCCCTCAAGTACCCCTGTTCTTGAAACTCCAGCTCCTCAAAATAAGTGGTCAAGAGATCAACACATTCTTCTTGTCAACATTATTGGGGAACCAAATGCAGGGGTCACAACCAGGCAGCGAATCCAAGACTCTGAGTCAGCCTCAGCCAATGAATGTCTATTTGCTGAATTTCTTTCTCAAATTGAACCTAAAAGAGTTGCTGAGGCTCTGGTAGAAGATGGATGGGTAGCTGCTATGCAAGAAGAAATCAATCAGTTCAAAAGGAACAAAGTTTGGACACTAGTGCCAGCTCCACCTGGAAAGAATATCACAGGCACTAGATGGATCTATAGAAACAAGATGGATGAAATTGGGAACATCATCAGGAACAAGGCAAGATTGGTAGCACATGGATACTCTCAGACTGAAGGAATTGATTATGATGAAACTTTTGCACCTGTTGCTAGACTTGAAGCCATCAGAATCTTTCTTGCTTATGCTGCCTATATGAACATCACTGTCTATCAGATGGATGTAAAGAGTGCCTTCCTCAATGGTGATTTGGCTGAGGAAGTCTATGTTGCTCAACCTGAAGGATTTGAGAACAGTGAGTTTCCCAACCATGTGTACAGACTTCACAAAGCAATGTATGGACTGAAACAAGCTCCAAGAGCATGGTATGAAACTCTTTCAAATTTCTTATCTGAAAACAAATTTGTCAGGGGTTCTATTGATAAAACACTCTTTACCTTCAAGGACAAGAGTGATTTCATCATTGTGTAGATTTATGTGGATGATATCATCTTTGGGTCAACAAATGTCAATCTTAGTAAACGTTTTGCTAAATTAATGACCAAGAAATATGAGATGAGTATGATGGGTGAATTAACTTACTTTTTGGGTTTTCAAATTAAACAATGTCCTAAGGGAATTTCTATTTGTCAAGAAAAGTATGTTAAGGATTTACTTAAAAAATATGACTTGGCTGATTGTGCCTCAGTGAAATGTCCCATGCTTCCACCCAACAACTTGGGCCCTGATGAGTCAGGGGTCTCTGTCAATGAGACTTTATATAGAGGCATGATTGGGTCACTGATGTATCTAATAGCCAGTCGTCCAGATATCCAATTCTCCACATGTCTCTGTGCAAGGTACCAAGCTAACCCAAAAGAATCCCATCTAGTGGCTGTTAAGAGAATTTTCAGGTATCTCAAAGGAACACCATCCCTAGGACTATGGTATCCAAAGGAATCAGGCTTTGATCTCAAGGCCTATTCAGATTCAGATTATGCTGGATGCTGTATTGACAGGAAAAGTACTTCAGGCAGCTGTCAAATCCTAGGAGGAAAATTGGTTGGATGGAGTGCTAAGAAACAAAACTCTGTGGCTATGTCTTCAGCTGAAGCTGAATATGTCGCTGCAGCCAGCTGTTGTGCTCAGGTGCTCTGGATGAAAAGTCAATTGGCTGACTATGAAATCTTGTATGACAAAGTGCCAATCTTTTGTGACAACACCAGCGCCATTGCCATATCCAACAACCCTGTTCTTCACTCTCGTACCAAACACATTGATATCAGGTATCATTTTATCAGGGATCATATTATGAAGGGAGATATTGAGCTGCACTTTGTTCCCACAGAGCTGCAACTAGCTGATATATTTACAAAGCCTTTGGCTGAACCTACGTTCAACAGGCTAGTTGCTGAGCTAGGGATGCTCAATATTTCAAAGCCTGTGGCTTGATATTAAATGTGTTCATTAAATGATTGAGACTATATTAAATGTTTTATTAAATGTTTTTCACATGTAACTAGGTAGTTGCGTTCCAAGTAAATGCGAAAAACATTCTCACATTTTTTAATCATTTAAGTTTCGGATAACGAGGAGACAAACGTTTTGAAAGGTCAAGGGGACCCACTTGAGCAGTCATTTTCGCTTTTGCATTTAATGCGGTTGAATAACTGTTCATTCTAAGTTTGAATATATATATTGTCTTCTTTCTCTTCTCACCCACCACCATTCTCAAAAATCATCTTTTCTCTCTCTAAACTCTTATCTCTCTCAACCATCCACCATTTTCATTCTCCTTCTACCTTTAATCAATGGCGTTTCCAGTACCAAAAGCCTCCAACGTGAACTTCGAGATCAACGAGAGCATCATCGCCTCAAATAACGCTATTGGATGGATCAAGGCACCCAACAACACCTACTCGGATCTGGTAAATTTCATGCAGAATTGTGACCTAAACGAAGCCTTCACCAAATCTCCTTCCACCTTTTACCAAGAATACCTTAGGGAATTTTGGTATTCTGCCGAAGTTGAAATAGACACCATTACCTTTAGCCTTTCTTGCAATGAACATCCTTTTGCCTTTTCCCTTGCTGATTTTGCCAGTGTGGCCGGACTTAAACATGGAGATGATTGCCTGAAGACAGTTGACAAAAAGGCTGTCAAGGAAGCATTGGCCACACTCAACCCTAGTCATGACATTAACCCTGCCCTCACACCAGCTGAAATCCTTGCTAAAGCCCCTCTGAAGATCAAGTATTTTTCTCCTATGTGGCGTGTCCTCTTCACCCACATTGTGAAGTCCCTGGGAGGCATGCAGGGATCACAAGATCAAATGTCGTTCAAACATCAGACTATTGCTTATGGATTAATATGGGGAGCTGATGTTGACGTTGGAAGCCTTCTTTTCTCTAACCTGGTAGAACAACTTAAGGGAAGGAATCAGGTCAGGGAAAAGAACATCTGCTATGTGCGTTATTTGTCCCTGATCTTTGAGAGTTTGCTGGGAGAGAACTACCATAACAAGGCCTTGACAGCTCTGAAGCCATATCGCATCACAGGCGCCATTTACAAGGAGATAGGAGCTGAGGATTTCCCTGTGACTGCACACATGCTGAACGTGGCTAACCAGGTACCCAATGCTGAGAAGCCCTTGCTCCCTTCCTCTGAGAAGGTGAATACTTCTAGTGTCGCTGGCAAGTCTATGTCTTTGACCTCTGGGCAGCACACTACCAAGTCCAAGGCTTCATCTGGCCAACAGCCAAAGAAGAATAAAATCCCCTCTTCTTCCCAACCTAAAGCTGTTAGCAAGGCCAAGGAAAAGAAGATTGAAACCGCCTCTGGTCCAGATACTCTTGTGGATACAGAATCTTTGGCTGACAAACAACAGGCGTCTAGTGTCTCTAGGTCAGCAGAGACTACAGGAAACCAGCCAAACCAAGCTGATATCTCACAGGTAATCAGTGTACATTTTTAGAGGTTCACAAGCAACCACTCTCATTTATCTGTAGGAGAGAGTGGTGAAGTTAGGGTAATCCTCGACCCATAGAAGTCTGTCATTTCACTTAGAATTCTTTAAGACTTCTGTACACTCTGTCTTTGCACCAGGGAGTGATTCATTTGTGTTTATAAAGCACCCCGATGACCCTGAACCCTCTAGACAGTATTCAGGCTAACAACAACCTGAATACATTAATGTCTCAACCTTGATGGCTGTACTTCACACAGCCTCTTGGTTCCCTCATTAAAAGAGTCCCAAAGGATTTATCCTTTCAGGGGGAGCTGAATCATCATCCTCAGCTTTCCTAGGGGCAGCGTAACAGGCGACCAACAACAACATATGTTTCACTCTTAAAAGAGTCCCAAAGGTTTTACCTTTTGGGGGGGCTGAATAATCACACTCAGCTTTCCTAGGGGCAGCGAAATGGCGATCATTAAACAACATTTGTTTCACAATCAAAAGAGTCCCAAAGGTTTTTACCTTTTGGGGGAGCTGAATAATCACACTCAGCTTTCCTAGGGGCAGCGAATGGCGACCATTAACCACACTTCATTCACACTTAAAAGAATCCCAAGGATTTATCCTTTGGAGTGGCTGAGTAATCACCCTCAGCCTCTCTGGGACAGCGAAATGGCGACCATTCACTTTATATTTTCCCTGTTACTAATTTCAACAAACTTGCAGGCTGAAATTGTACAGCCAGTCAAAGAACCTCAGGTACATGAAAAGGAGGCTGAAACAATTACTCAGGACATTCAGATTGAAGAAGAACTTGTGCTCAATGCTGATGAAGAATTGCTTTCTGTAGAAGATTATGTCGCTGAGTTTGAACCTATGCCTGAGGATGAATTCCCTGAGGGAATGTTTGATGAGGAAGAGGAAGAAGATGAGGATGACCAGTTGTCAGTCTCTCCTCCTAAAGAAGATGACAAGACTTCTCCTCTTAAGGAAGCTGTTGACACACAAAACTCTGCTACATCTGCAACAACAGTCTTCCAAAGACCCATATATGATCCAACAGCTGAATTCCTTTTGTTTGATCATCCTACCCAGAATAACTTCGACTTATTTCCAAGGGAGGATGATTTTGCTCAACAAAGCCTCAATATCAAGAACCTTCAGCCTGTACACCATCAGTCTGATATTGAGCGCTTGTCAAGAAAGTTGGACGTAATCAAGTCAGAGATGCACAATTTTACTGTCACCTTTCCAGGTATAATAAAGAAGGCTGTGACTGAGGCTGTCACTGAGCCTATTCAGGAGGGTACAAGAAAAGGTGTGGCTCAAGGACTAAGCCATCTCTCGACGCGCATCAAGAATGCAATTGACTCAGTTGTCCCTGCATTGTTCCAAGAACAAGAAACCAACATAAACAGACACTTCAATGCAGTGCGCAACAGGCAATACAACCATGCTGGTTTTATTGTCAGGCGAGTTCAGGCAAATACCAATGCCAATGCCAACTTATTGCTGAAGATTGCCAGGGCATCAAGAAAAAGACAGCGTGCCATGGCTGCCTCTGTGGAGCAGATTGCAAGAAGATTTCAGGCACGTTCATCCAAGCATAAGAGAAGTAAGGATGAACGTGAGGGGGAGAAGAATACTAAACTCAGCCTTGCATCTGCTGAACAAGGCTCATCTTCAGCCAACCCTTCAACAACACCTGTTCCTCTTCAAGTCATCGAACCAGTTATAATACCTGATGATGAGGATCAGACTCAGGGGGAGCAACAATCACAAGATTGCTGACTCATCTAAATCCATGATCCTAGTTAACATCAGCAAACCTGAGGATGAGGATGAACCAGCAGCCAAGAAGCTTAAATTCACTGTGAGCTCCCTACCAAAATCTATTCAAAATCAGGCTCAGACAGCGTTCCTCAAAAGAGCTGATGATTTGAAAAACATAAGTGTGGAGTCCTCTGTCTCAAAGAAAGGTAAAGAGATAGTTTTAGTTGATACTGACACTAAACTTAAGAAGATAGCTGCGATGCTAGAGATAGGAGGATCCACAACAGACCTTTCCCAATTTTCAACCTTTACACCTTCTGATGAGAGACCTCTAACGCCTGAAGAAATAGAGCAACAGGCTGAAGAATTCAAAAGACTGAGTGAGCTCAAGGCAGCCAAAGAATTAAATGAAGCCACTCTGAGGAAGATGTCACCTCCTGAAAAAGAAAAACAAAAACAAAGGTTAAGGGAAATGGAACTTAAACGCGCTGAGGCCTTAAAGAAAGTCAAAGCTGACTATGATGCCTGCGTAAACAACAGGTATGCTGATGGCAAGATAACCAAGTTTAGATACACCATTCACAAGTCCACAAACACTCCACAGATGATCTTATGGAGGGATAATCAAACGGGGAATATGGATGTGTTTGACAACTTCAGGTTAAAAACACTTGGGTTATCAGAATGGTTTGAACTCGAAGCCTTAGCTGCCAAAAAGTCTGGACAGGCAAATTTCCTTCTGCTCAAAACTCTTAAGGCTAAGTTTAACTGGATCAAGGAAACAGCTGCCAAACTCAAGATTGATCCTCCACCACAGCTTTTCGAACAAGGACCCCCAAAGACAGGCAACAAAAGAAGAAGAATTTCCCAAATCATTGATGAAACTTTTGTTACTGAAGATGTTCGTGTGGATGGCATGCACAGGGATCTGATCCTTCCTAATGGTATAGTTGGCCCTGTTGATGGTCAGACTTATTCAGTGCCTGAAAGAGGAATGGCGTTTATGAACAAAGCCTGCCAATACGCTTTTCAGAGGGAAGATGAGCTATGCCTGGCTTCAACTATTCAGCTGCTCTGTCACAAGAAGTGTCTCAAGATCAACTCTGAGTATTCCAAGAAGTTTGCAAAGACTTTGCAGGATGAAATTGATAACAGATTAGATGTGGCAGAAGCTGAAGAAAGAATCAAAAATGATGACTATTGAAGAAAGTATCAGCCCTTTTACCTTCATCTTTTATTTAACTTATGTAATGAACTTGTAATTTTATTTAAGTCTTAATAAAATCATGAGGTATGTTTGTTTAGATCTGTTATGTGTAAGAAGAAGCTGTTAAACTCACTTACCTTAACTTAGTTAGATCTAGCACTATTTATGTTTAAATAGGGGGAGATTGTTGGGAATCTAAACTTGTTAGATTCCCTGTTCATTGATTTAAACATAATTAGGTTGATAGATAGTCCCTTGCCTGTGCCTAGGAGGCAGGCAAGTTTCACAAGACTCACAGAGATCCGAATCTCTGTGAGCAACCTCAGAGGAGTCCATGTCAGAGACATTGTCAGGGAAGTCGAAGATTACCTGAAGACATACTCCTTGGCTGTGATGGATAACAGCCAAGATGTATTAGGGACTCTGAGGGGTTGAGAGTTAACAGGGGTGGCAATACCCTGATAACTCTCAGCACACTTTGGACATGCCATTTGTGTGTTCGAGAATATGAAGAATAAGGAAACTGTCTTGGACAACTGTTCCTTAAAGCATAATGGAAGACTACCAAGAATAGAAGGACATCATGTGACTGATGTGGGAACTTGTAAAAGTTGTGTAGTCGACATCAAGTACTGTTCAAGTCAAACTCGTAACACTATAAATAGGATGTGTATCCTTGCATTAAGATTTAACACTTTGCAATATTAAGAACATTAGTGCGTGTAACTTAGTGAATCAAACAGCTACGACTGTATTCATAAGTTAAGGTTTATTGTTGTTCAAAGTGTGCACAACACATTGTCATCAAACGGTGTTATCCATAACACTTGTAATTCTTTATTATACAATAATAAGATTACGTTTGAAAAGTAATACCTTGTGTTGATTAAGTTAAGATTAGGGTTTCTCGCATTGATTAGGGACTTTCACATGTATATGGCTAAGGTAACTAATAAAACATAAGCATTTAAATCTGTAACTACTAGGAAAACAGTTGGCTGCATACGGGGAAATCCTAATAAAGGTAGAGATTGTCCTTACTCAAACGGGAAATCCGTACCTTGTGTCCAGTAGAAGCTAACGGAAATGCTGAAGAACCTACTCTGCCTTGACGGATAGTACTACATAAGATGAATAACGTGTATGAGTTGTCTGAGATACGTGTATTTTACTGGTCTTGTGTGTTCTTAGCTTATTATTCATGTTCTGTCGTGTTTTACTATCTAGTGGTACTATCTGTAGTTATTCTTGTGTTATTATACTTGTAGTGTAATAATAAGTAACTTTCTAAAAATAGCAGGTTTCTAAAAATAGAAAATTCTAAAAATAGATCAGTTTTTAAAAATAGTAAGTTTCCTAAAATAGAAAGTCTCCATATTTAGAATTCAGCTGGATTAATAAGCTAGTAATATAAGCTAAAGTTTACTGGTTAATAAGTCATGAAATAATAGTGTAGTTTATTAATTAAATATCATGGTAATTAAATTTAGGCATATAAAGTACTTAGGTTAAACATATATTAATAATTATAATTATAACCTAAGTCATGTTTTATTAATTAATTATGGTCCATGTTTTAGTAATTAATTAATACTATAGTCTAAAATAACTGATAAAAATACTTAGGTTAAGACATGCATTATTTATTCAAATAATTATAACCTAAGTCCACGATTAAATTAAATAAACTATTAGTCGTGTCTAATTTAATTTAATTATCCTTGTGAAAATATAAGGTAACTTGTAGAATTAATGTACAACTTGTAAAAATAATTCTTGTGACTAAGCCCGTGTTTTAATATAACCCTAAACGTAAACCGGACCGAACCGGCCCGGCAGCGGCTACACCGGTCTAGCCGGCTGCCACTGCCGTGGCTTGGCTAGCCACTGATGGACCAGAAACACCTCCGACTGAAGCCGGTGGTTTCCTTTGCTCGGCCTGTGTTCCCCCTGATCGAACCAAACAACCACGGGTCTTAGACCGGTGGTGCTGTTGTGTTGCGCCGTGACCCCCGACGAGCCACAAGGCCACCCCAATGCGATTCAGGGTCCTTGTTTCTTGCTGCCGACCGAACCCAAAACCAACCCAAACCCCTTTTTGATTTCATGTGATTTTAAATCAATTTGAATTAGTTTCATTCATGATTTTATGTAGGCATATATATATATATAGCCGAATACCAAAGAATCTAAAGAGAAAGATTAAGGTTTTCGATTCGTTACCACACACGTCAATGATCAAAGACTAACACACGAACACCCTCGATCAAATTCCTAGCTTGAAAGTTTGTCTCTTCTCTCCCTTTGATGGATATGGCCGGCAGCCTCCTAGCTATGTCTAGGGTTTTTTTGAAGTTTTTTTCTGTAACTTGACAAATGACATAGATTTCATCCTTTTGTTTCTAGTTAAATCACAACGGGCCAAGCCCATGCTTACTTATGTTTGGCCGTCTATAGTCCTTGTGGTTTTTTGTATTTCAAGTTTGGTTTCACTAGTAATTGTCGTGCTTAATCCCATGTTCATTTATTCATGTTTCTATATACGTTAATTATTTATTAACGATTAATGAGTATCATGATATTACTTGTAATTATATTAATAATATTATACTTGTAATAATAAATATTAAAGTTTTACTTTTACCAGTGATTTACATGACGACGTGTCATGGATTATTCGTATTTCATGTAATTACTGTTCATGGTTACTGTTCATGATATTTAAATGCGGGTTTACAACTCTTCCCCTCTAAAAGAATAATTCGTCCTCGAATTAGGGTCGTGATAATGTTGCAGACTTTACAATTCTTCCCCTCTAAAAGGACCATTTGTCCTCGAATTAGAGATACGAGATGTTGTAAAGAACGTGACATGACTGAAAAGGACATGGAACGTGACATGACTAGAAAGAACATAGAACGTGACAGTACTACAAAGAACATGTATGATTAATGGAAAGAAAAAGGGAGCTATGAAGTCCAGATAGACTCCTCCGTTTCCAGCGGCTTCCCGCTCGGAACGGGTCCTCCTATCATCTTGACACTATGATAATCTTGGTCGTCATGACCTTGACTTGACGACACTTAAAACGTCTGGTTCATCAGCATAAGGTAGATCCATATGGACCTGATTGAGTGGGTGGGAATTATCGTATAAGGTAACTGAAATGATATGATGCGATTAACTCGAATTACCTTCCATTAGTAACGTCTGAATAATAATACCCGAGACATACTTAAACGTAGTACGTGAATCATTGTGAACGTGATACGTGAGCAATTGTGAACGTGATATGTAGAGATATGGTGGCTGCAATGTGAGGAACATATGATGAACGTGATACTTGTGGCATATCGTGGGTATGATATGAGAGACGTGTAATGGACATGACATGTGAAACATATCGTGAACATGAGATAACTGAGGAGGTAACGATAAACGATACGAGATGAGACGTGAATTATGACGTGAAGCGTCAGCCTAAAGATGAAAAATATATTAAACTCGAGTCTGGTCACCCAGCTTTCTGTAAACTTTCTAAGACAAAAGTGAAACTTAAATCGTAAGCTAGGATACGATCATGAACATGAATAGTGTCATGAACGTGAATGCGAAAGTAAAATGTAAGATTAAACAAAGACGTGAACGTTATTATGAATGCGTATACGAGTCTTCATCTGAGATGGTGGCTGAAGGTGTGCCCAGTGATCGTACGATCTCTGGTTGGGCAATGTCCGTAAATCTGCTAGCTTTGAAATCCTTACTGATGAAAGGATTTTCCAGACTTAGTCAAATGGTTGAAAATAATCCAGATAGCATCATGCTTCTTCTGAGCTTGCGATAGTTTGGTAACAATTCCATGGAGGTCTTGTCCCTTCTCCGTTTCACAATTTCCAAGGGTGGAAATAACTCCTGACCTGTTGGTGTTCTATCTTAACCTGCCGGTATGGCAGATACTTTGATTTGAACTTAACTGTATCTTGCTTCATAGAAACTGGATACATAGAAATTCGGAAAACTAAGAGTTTCTGTAGTTAGACTACTCTTGACGTAGGAACCTCTGGATCCCATAATTTAGTGTAGGGTTCTCCCCTTTTCGTGTAAGCTAAGTCATGGTAAGATTAACCGCGAGAATCAATGTGATTCGGCGTGTTATTGAAACCAACCAAGGAAAATTTTAGAGTGAAATTTCTTCTGCCATAGAAGTTACAACATAGTGCAAATATGGTCTTCATATCTTTCTCTAGGCTTAGAGAAGATTGAATTGTAATGATAAAACAATAATGAATTCGTTTATGAGTTCCTGGGGAAACTCCATCCATCATATCCATAATGCTACTAGAGCATTCATGAGACTAAACCGAATCATGAATTTAGCATGACCAAATCGTGTGCGAAAAGCAGTCATGGAAATGTCCTGCTTCTTCACTCGGCACTATTGTCAGCATGATTGTAAATTGTTCTTGGAAAAGTGCTAAGCACTCTGTAGTCGATCGTATACGTCGTCAATACGTGGAGGGAAATAACGGTCATGAATGGTGATTTGTTTACATCGACAGTGGTCGACACATAATCTCATGTTACCGTCCTTCTTCTCGACACAAAACCGATGCACACCAGGGTGATGCACCTGATGGATGAACCTTGTTCAGGCATCTCTGTAGGCGATCCTTCAATTCTTCTAGCTCAAGAAGGCCATGTGATGAAGAGCCTTGGAAACTGGTTCTGCTCTCTAATCTGCTTGATGTTATATTCCACCAGGCAGATAGGAAGTATATTCGGAGGTTCTTCTGAAATCTTATCTAGAAATTCTTGAAATCATCAGTTGATTTTGGATAAAAGGAGTTTTAGAAGTCATGTCATAATGATAGCTAGAAAAATCTTCGTAGCCATGGAATGACAATCACATGCTAGTAAAACATAAATGACTAGTAAAACCATGCTGAATGTATTCAGGAGCCTGAACATCGTTGTACATAATCTGATATGAGTGGCGGTCTATCGTAGCATGGGTTGCTATTCATATTCCATAAACAAGAATCATATCTAACTCACCTCTGTCCGAGGGAAGTGCGTTAGTTGATTGGATCTTATCGTCCTAATGGAATGAATGAGTTCGTACACACGGATGATACGAATGGCGTCCTTATGGTCATGGATATATGAAATATGAGATGAAGAAATGAAAGTGCCATGCTAATGCATGGAGTAAAACGTTGCAGATTCTACTGGATGCGCTTCGCCTGCCTCTCGCAGAACGAACACTGCGTGTTCAAACGTGAACAACTCTCTGGTGATGATGCTGAAATTCTTATGGCCTGATTATTCACGACACATCAGAATAGCTATACCCCTTGGAGGGTATTCTGAATTACATATGGTTGTTTCAGATAATTAACATGAGTCATGCGTCCTAACTCATTTTTTAAGAAAATATGCATACGACATGTGTCTTGACTGATGTCTTGGCATGTGTCTCGAGATGTGAAACAATGAGATTTAAAATATTAGGTCATCATGCCAGAATTTGGCGGATCGGATGGACTGCTAACCCTTTGTATTTCTGATCATATCCGTAACCGAAGTTCCGTCGTTCTAGTCATAGTGGTTGTTGTCACGGTAGTTGTTACTACCTCCTTGCAGGCCAGTTTCATGATAGTCATTATTATGACTGTGATTCATGTAACTTTTCAACTGAGTGGGCGGCTGGTACTAATGTATGGAATTTTAGTCCAATTTAACAATTAATGTTCGTTTTCCTCGACTCACTTGAATTGATCTCAAATTAACGTGGATATATTTGTTTTTGGTAAATAAAACTTTTTGGTATTTTAGCTAAAAACTATTTGATTAAAAACTATTTAATCTAATTTAAAAATCTAATTTAATTAACTAAAACCTATTTAAATTTTAAAACTAATTAAAATGATTAAAACAAATCTAATTTTAAACTTATTAAACTAATTTTAAACTATTTAAAAACTATTTTGAAATTTAAACAAATTCTTAATTAAACTAATTAAAAAAAACTTAAATAAATTTTAAAACTAATTTATACTATATTTAAAACAAAACTATTTTTAAATAAAACTATATTAATTTTGAACTAATAGAAATAAAACTAGTTTTAAAACAATTTAAATAAAATATATTTTTTTATCTTTTTAATTTTTTATTTAAACTACATAAGAGAAAATTATATAAAACTTTTAATAAAACTAATTTATCTAAAACTTGTAATAAAACTAAATTAACTAAATCTGACAGCAGTTTAAATAACATATATTAATTAATCGTACTACGAATAAACACAAAAGGAGCCTAGATGGAATGGTTAAGGCTTTGATCTGTGGAGCGTGAGGTCGCAAGTTCGAGTCCTGGACCAGACGAATTTTGCTAATAATATTTTTGTTTAAATTTTTGGAAATAAGAGAAACAAGCAAATTAATTGAGTCTGCTTCTTCAGCAGTTATATCAGCAAAATCACAGCAAACCAAATAAGCAGTTAAGTAACTAATAAGCTGAAACAAAAAAATAAGCAAATCGAAAACCAGATAACAAAAGAGCAGATGTAAACAAACTGAAAATTAACAGCAGCTAAATAATAAGCAACTCCAAACTTAACTAAACCGAAATGAATAAGCAAAAAGAAAATAAGCAGATTAAAGCAAACCGAATCAAAAAACAAAACAATAAGCAGATCTAACAACCAGATATCCAAACAGTAAGCAAAAACAAATAAAAATATTAGCTAAAATAAAATAAGCAAACAATCCATACCAAATTAAACAAAGCAGATTACACCAAAACTTAAACTCAAAAATAGAAAACTAAAACAGACTTATTATATTATATCACAGAATTAAAGAAGATCCAAACAAACGAAATATCAAATAAGCTAAACTAATAGGCTAATCTAAACGCAAACGCAAGCAGATTAAATATTAAACCAAAACTAAACTTAACAAGAAGATTAAAAAGAGAGTAAAACCTTGTGTCGATAACCTTTGAGACGCAGGAAGGCGCTGAACCCCCTATGAAACTGAATCAAACGCACCCCCAAATATCATCATCATCATCTCGAACACAATAAGATTAAACTCGAACCAGGAACAGTAACCGATCCACCCACAAAATCTTCGAACAGTTTTATATACTTTCCCAGTGGGGAAAATATTTCATTCACCACTTTTTTACTTTTATAATAATTAGAACGAGACAGTAATAAAAGAAATATCACTTGCAAATTTAATTCAGAAAAAGAAATTGAGGCACGAGATTAAACTGAGAATAAATTTCATTAATAATTAAAGATTCATTACAATAGTTGGAAAACTGAAAATACAATTTACCTAAAATCTAATTTGCATAAAAAAATTAAAACTAAATTAATCCTACTCCTAAGAAAAATAGTAAATAAAGAAAAAAATGGAATAATATGATTACAAGTTGGGGGGGGGGGGGGGGGGGGTTTATAGGGAAACCCTAACTTCATCATGAAGATTGGTGCTCTCATAAATCAATCCGGACCGCTCTTTCCTCTTTCCTCTCTCTTTTTCTTCAATCAACGGTTGAGATAACTTCTTGATTCACATGGATCGCCCTCGTGGCAATTTTGTGCTTCTTTAATCCAAGGTGGAGCCTTCTTATTGGAGGGATTTTGGTGGTGATTTATATCCTCCAATCAAAAAGGGGATAGATGCCACGTAGACAAGGAGAGATGAGGACCACCATGGTGACTTCTCCGATTCTTGGGGGAATTAATCCCAAATCGTGTAAATCACACGTTTTAGATAAAAGCCCCAAAAATTAATTGGGTTTTTACTGATTAGGGTTTTGGATTGGGGTAAAATGGGGTGGCTGTGTTTTGGGAGAGAAAGAAGGAGTGGGTGAATGCTTTGTTTGTATCGTCAAAAGTGGGTGAGGGATAAAACCGTTTATTATTAAACGTGTGGGGGATAAGGATTTAATATGTTTGAGTGTGTGTTGTGTTGACCAAAGAAAGGAAGTGAAAAGTTTTCACTAATTCCACCGTCCCATTAAATGGGCTTGGCCCAAAAAATTACAACATTTTAAACAATTCGTCCCATTGTGAATTTGGGCCAAATTTTGGGCTTTTGTGTAAAAAAGTGATTAAGTTATATCCACTATTGGGCTTTCAGGCCCAATAAGAAAATGTGGGACCCACTAAGTTCGAATATCTTCAAAAAGATTTAATCCGCTTAAAACGAACTTGATTTCGGCTTCCTTGATCGTTTCATCAAAACCGTATTGATTTGTCGGTTTTCGTGATCTTGAGCACACTTTTGGTCTTTTGACTTTGTCTTCGTCTCTTTCTTAGAATTTTCTTCAACATTTGACCGTGAAATCGCGTGTTTTTCTTTCCTTTTGATCTTTTGTACCTATTTTAAACAAAAACACAAAACCACGCGTAATTCCGACTTTTATGATACTAAACACATGATTAGGTCTTATTTTTCCTTGATTTTAGTGGCAAAAGGATAAGTGTTTACACACTTATTAAATCCCCTACACTTGACCATTGCAATGACCCCGTGCAATGCATTATTTTAAAGCATAAAGTTACATTTTTCTCATAATTAATCCATCATGGCCTTTATTAAGATATACTATTATTACTACGATGAAAAGAGAAAGACTTTTAAAAGAAACAAAAGTTATAACAATTTATTAACTTGGAAATTATTTGATGGAAGAAACTCGTAAAGAAGTCTAAGACTTAGATTAGGGCTTTGGTGTCATGAATATTAATCACCCTCAAGTTTCACGTTCCCCATACCAAGCTTAAAAACGAGATCATTGTTTACCATAAGTTCTTAAGTTAAGACCACTCATATAAGATAATTGTGTAATACTCTTTCTCCAATTCCTACGTTGTATCTCTAGATTTTATTGATTGTCATTCACCCGTAGGCTCATTTGACTTATCTGATAATTATTAGTCCAAAAATGAAGGCTAAACGGTGCAAACCCGATACTCAAAACCTAACCTCGTCCTCAAAAACGTTGTCACTAAAGTAAGCCCACATCAAGGATGATTTAACACGATTTGGGGAATAAATTCCCGGACCCAAAATTTGGCCAATAGTACTACTTATTAATTATTCCTCCAAAGTCATGTAGACTTTATGTGGAGTTTAGCAAGTTCACATCATATACCCTTAGGCTCTTTAAGATGTAAAAATGCTCCTCATCTATTGTCCACACCCTAAGGCTCCTTGAACGATAAACGAGGGAATTGATTTTTGATCAATTTTTATTCAACACTTACCATGCCATACACCCTAAGGCTCTAATGACAAGGTTCGTGCTACATGCCCCACACCCTAAGGCTCCTTGAGGTCATGTTTTAATCTTATTCTTTCTTTATTTATGATATATATAGTAGGCCAAATTCTGCGGTCCCATGGTCTGAATACCTCCTACTTAGTGGTTATGAGACACCTTAGTCGGAAGTCCACAACGCTGGCACCCTCAATGTGTTCATGCTTTAATTACAAGGAGATAAAAGTTTTGGCTAAGAGTTAAGATATCGAATCTACACCGCAAAAATCCTCATTTATTAAGCAATTAAATATACAAGCGGGAAGAAAGAGCCACAAAAACTCATATAAGGAAGAATTAACCCTTAAACTTATTATCAACTCTATCATCTCTCGCTCTCCACAATTTAAAATCTCAAGGAATGAGACTCGTGGATGCTTAGCCTAATAGACCAATTAAGGTCCATATGGTTAAGGATACTAGCTAGAGTAAACTTGGATAAGTAAACTCGGGTTAAGTCAAAATATTCACGACGGGCCTAATATATCAAAGATATCTAAACTTGTTAAAACCATTTTATTCATTTATTTATTTTTGACTTTATTCTTTAAATGGAAATATACATACGATGTGATGACAAAAGGAAAGAAAATAAATGCAAATACTACTAGGCCAAAATAGATCAAAAATTTGAAAAATGTTGAAATTTTTTTAAATTTTCCGGTTAAATGGGGTCAAATTCATGGAAAAGTCCATTAAAATTTCGATAGAAATCCCCCCTACACTTAATATAAACATTGTCCTCAATGTTTAAGCTTGTGGGAGAAAAAAACTCCCCTACACTTAGGACATTAAGTACGTTGTTTAAAATCGAGCTAAGGAAGAGAAAACTAAAGTGATTACATTTATTCGTTTTATTTGTATACAAGATTGAATCACAATAGCAAAAACTTATCGAATGAACCGGGTACACGGCTTGAAACGCCCTTGACACGAGTAAAAAAAATTTTATACACACTGTGACGACATGGAACCCATTCAAAACTTTAACATTAAGTTCATATATATATATATATAACTTGAAACATTTCTGTACATAACATGGCAACGGAAACTTGCTGCTTCAAAATTAGGGAGTTTTCTATACGCTCCCATTTTTGACCCACTACTTACATGACTTGATGTTAAACTAGTAAGACTACTTGAAACTGAACATAACATGATTCGACGATGTTTTTGACTTCTGTTCCCTTACTACGTTTTGTTAAATCCCACCAGTCCTTCGCACGCTTCCTTAGCAAATATGCAGCAAACCTAACTTTAAATTCCGGTGGACATCTGCTTACATTAAATGCCTCTTCCATATCTAGCAGCCACCTGTAACTAAGTATCGGATCTTGTTCACCTTGAAATTCAGGAGGATCACATGCCCCGAAATTTTCGTAGCCAAAGTTGTTATGTTGTTGTTGGTTAATCCCGATTGCATTTTCTGCTATGTTCCCTGTGCGTGGACCATCGTTTCTCTTATTGAATTCATTGCTCACTACCTGAGTAACAGTTTCTGTAACCTTGCTCACGAGAGTTGGAACTAATGTTTCTAATGCCCGAGAAACCTCACCCGCTATCAATTTCTTTAACTGGTCTTGATCTTGGTCTGTTTCATTGATGAGACTACAATTATACATAGTCTCATCGTCCTTTACGGGCTTAAAACGGTAAAAATATCATAAAAAGTGCCATAAATATGCTTGTGTTTGTTCATTGTGTATTTCAGGTACGGATATCGTGAAATCAACTCAAGGTCACAAGAATCAAGCAAAAACGAACACGGGAAACGAAGCCGCATAATGAACCGGATCCGAATGATGATTTTACAAAAATGCCCCTCAAGTTTGAAGATTGTACAAGTTTGGTCCCTCAAGTTTCACAAGTTGTCACTTTATACCCTTGAAGAATCAAGATTTATACCATGGGCCCCTAAAGAATCATGATTGTACAACTATGGCCCCCCAAGATCCAAGATTATTGCATTATGAGTCCTTATTCCATGTTTCATAAGTTACAAGGGTCATAATTGCAATTACCTCATAGTCGATTACAAAGAATCTGCCTAAATAGCTGTTGAAAATATGTTTGCCAAAAATTAACATTGGAGCAAAGTTGAAGGGGTATATCTTTCCATACACCCAAACCCATTCCAACAATACTACTGTGACACGTCACCTGCCACATCACCACAACCCGACCCTACCCACCAAACCCATACCCAGCCCATATAACCACATACCCCGTCCATTTAGTAGTCTGGTCAACACAAGAGGTCAAACAAAGTTATAAGAAGAAATTTGAGGGAATGTAAAAAGCAGGCACTGTTTATCTTCATAGTACGAATTACCAGTAATGATTCAACCATGGGGTAAATGCCAATCGGCCCCACTAAACCATAATTCACCCTTACCCCAGACAATCCCACATGTTTGTGTTGGCCAAGTCAGAGAAGAAGACAAGATGCAAGACCAATCATAGGGCTGGTGTTCTTTCCTTCGTGACCACTCATAATTAACGATCAAGATCACGCAAGTACTCTGCTCATTCACATGGCATCCCAATACTCATCTAGAAGAAGGAATCAAGACAGTATATCCGTTTAAAGATGTTTGGGGCATTTTAGGGATTTAAGTCATCTAGGGTTCGTGTTATGTATCTCTCCACTTGTAATATAAATAGCCATAGCAGTAGTTGTAGCTTCTTGTTCCAAAATTTACTTTTGATTTCTTTGTAATATGATACAAATTTAATGAAAAGTATTTTTTTGAGTTCCATATTTGATGACGTATAGTCCCCAGCCGGGTCATGGACCCGGCCCAAGGGTACTACCCGTATCCGGCCCATCACAGATGGGTGGGATAGTGTCAGTCAGGCTTATGGGCTTGAATGAACAGTAACCGCACACATGTGTGCGGCCCGCGGCCCGGTACGGCCGACACGGCCGACATAGGGTTAGACAGAATAATATTCTGTCTAGGAATATCTTTACCCCAATAAGGAGAGGATATTCACTACCAGAATTAGAAGATAACAATCATTCTAATTCTGGTGCTTATCTCTTCCTTGGGGCCGAAGGATCAGTGAAAGCCCACTAGGGTTTTCACTGCCTATAAAAGGGACCCCCAAGGGTTCCACAAAGGTATCACGACTCACTCTAAACTCATATAACCCTAAATCGATTACTTACTCTCACGCTGGAGTCTAATCGTGGGAAACCTTCCCACGGTAAGCTTAACGCGTGTTGTTTAGTGTGCAGGATCCCAACCAAACGATTCACTTGGTGCAGGAGCCGGAGCCCAGCCAACCCGAATTAAGCCTAATTCGGGTCTAGCAAGGATTAACCAACTTTTGCATCAACAAGTTGGCGCCATCCGTGGGACCATAACACTAAGCTAGAACAAAATTTCATCTCGAATCTCCAATGACGAAGGGGCATCCGCCTACTAACCCCAGGAATGTGAATCCTGGGGCCCGGAAGTCCCAAGGGGAAGGGATTCTCATCCCCAACCAATCACCTAACCGCCTCGCGGGCGGGCTGGGTAACCGTAGCGGTTTTCAACCCGCGGGGGTGACGAGCACGATCTCGGTGACACCCCCGCCTACTTCAACCCTGGACAACCCTGATCCAGGGAGTGCGCCAGACCCTCCTAACAAGGAACCGCACAGACCCTCGACGGAGGAAGAAGTGGAAGCCCTACCACTCAGTGAGGAGGATCTTACTCGAGTTCTCACTCAGAACTTCGAGAGGATCGTCCCAGGGATCGCATCAAGATTGAGTTTGGGGAGGAACCTCCAAGCCAGACTCAACTTTGGTGACAGTGGACCAACCACCCCCTCCCAAAACCGGAGGAAAAGGAGAACTCGTCCTCAGGAGCAGGGAACCTTTGAGGAAAACCCTCAACCCCGGAATGTGTTTGAGCGCATAGGAGATCGCCTTATACAAGAATTAACGCAGTCTCAAGAAGGAGAAAGGTCGGATGACTCACCCGAGCGGCCCGATCGAGAGCTGACTAGAACCACACGCCGCCCAAGTGTGTGGGATAGAATGAACACTGGGAGAAAGGCTCCTGGTTCGTCTCAAAAAAGTGGTCCCTATTCAAAGGGCAGGGCACCACCACCGTCCCCAGATCCGTCTGGGGAGGACTCAGATGACCATCCACCTAAGCGCCGCCGGCCAAGGCGCACGCCTCCACCACCAAACAATGAGGAGTATTACGGTGGCCCTTACTATCGGGATACGGAAGCAGAGGACCTCTCACGTCCATGGTGTGAACCATGGGATGACCCTAGGCTCACACGGCCATGGGCTGATCCCAGGGAAGATCCGTTCACCCTCCGCATACGGAACTATTCTGAGGACACCAAACGTCGCATGCCGGCATGTATCAAGACTTATGATGGGTCCGGTGATCCTGTGGATCACCTCAAAATATTCGATACTCAGGCTAAAATTGAGCGATGGCCCATGCCTATATGGTGCCAAATGTTTAATTCGACCTTGATTGGAAACGCCCGTGACTGGTTCGAGGCACTCCCCCACGGAGCATTGATAGTTTCACGGAACTACGCACTGCTTTCGAGAACAATTATACTCAAAGGAAGAAGTATAATAGGGATCCGGTCTCATTGGCAACCGTTAAGCAACGGCCGGGGGAGTCCACAGAAGCCTTCACTGAGCGCTTCAATGATGAGTGTACACGCACAAGAACCATGCCAGAGCTCCTGAAAATCTCTGACTACATGCACGCCATAACAGACAGAGAACTGATCAGGCGTCTCAACGACAAGCGCCCAGAGAGATATGATGACCTCATGGAAAGGGTCAGAAATTTCATAGAGGGAGAGACAGCTGTTGCCGCAGCCTACCCATCCCGAGGAAATGGGTACCGGTCAAATGACCAGTCCCGGAGACAGTCGGGCGGTCAAGGCAACCAGAACAATAACAAGGGCTCGGACTATAAGAGCCAAAGCAAAGGCGGACGGTCGGACGACAAGTTCACCCCCCTAAAGATGTCCTACCGGGAGATCTTGTTGACTGAAGGGGCGAACTTTCCAAGGCCTCCCCCAATGACCACACCCCCGGAACGTCGGTAAGGAAGTCGCTTCTGCGAGTTCCATAATGACAAAGGACACGGCACGGAGGAGTGTATCCAGCTCAAGAAGCATATTGAGTCGCTAATCAAATCAGGCAAACTCAAGCACCTAGTTAAGGATTGGAAAGACGGAAAAGACAACAACAAGAAGTATGATAAGAAGGATCCCCAAAAGGACAAGCCTTCTACCATATACATGATCCAATCCAGACAGCGCCGCACGAGACAGAAAATTGGCCAAAAGTTTTCACGCGGCAAGGAAATCTCATTCCCTCTCATTACAGCAAGCGACGTGATTGATGCGCCTCTCACTATCGAGATAAGCATTGGAACACACAATGTTCGTTGCATGTATGTGGATGGAGGGTCGTCAGCAGAGGTACTGTATGAACACTGCTTTGTGCAGTTATGCCCAGAAATAAGAAGCCAATTGGTACCGGCCACGTCGCCGCTTACTGGCTTTAGTGGAGACACTATTTGGCCGATAGGGCAGTTGCGTTTGCTTGTCACCATTGGGAATGAGGAACATTCCACTACAATGTGGATGAACTTCATGGTGATACGTTCACACTCTCCTTATAATGGAATCATAGGCAGACCAGGCATTTTGGCTATCCGGGCAGTACCCTCTACGGCACACGGAATGATCAAATTCCCCGTTGATGGGGGAATCGTTACTATTTACAACACAGTCGTACCAGCATCCGAGTGTCACACCGTGACAACACCGGCACCATCTGTCCCACCCAAGGATGGAGCACCACCACCCAATTGGAAGGTGGCCATTCACCCTGACTATCCGGAACAGGAGGTATCCATAGGAGGGGCGCTCTCGGATAGCGGCAAAAGGGCCATGTGCTCTCTTTTAAGTGCAAACCTGGACATATTCGCATGGGAGACAAAACATATGACGGGTGTGCCACGTGCGATAGCAGAGCATAAGCTCCAAATCCGCCAAGGGTACCAACCCATCAAGAAAAAGAAGCGCGGCCAGGCGCCCGAGCGCAGTCAAGTTATACTGGAGGAAGTGCGGAAGCTGGTGGACGCAGGCATCATGCGCGAGGTATACTACCACGAGTGGTTATCTAATCCGGTCATGGTCAAGAAACATGACGGAAGTTGGCGCATGTGCGTGGATTTCACGGATCTGAACAAGGCCTGCCCACAGGACTGTTACCCGTTACCAGAAATCGACTGGAAGGTGGAGTCCTTGTGTGGATATCCTTTCAAATGCTTCTTGGATGCATATAAAGGGTATCACCAAATCCATATGGCGGAGGCGGATGCAGAAAAAACTGCGTTCCACACGAGCCAGGGCGTATATTGCTATACGAAAATGCCGTTTGGATTGAAGAACGCCGACGCTACGTATCAGCGGTTGGTGGATAAAGCTTTCGAATCACAAATAGGACGCAACTTGGAAGTATATGTTGATGACTTGGTGATAAAAAGCCACACGGAGGAGGCACTTCTCCGGGATGTCCAGGAGACATTCGACACGCTGAGAAGGATTAACATGAAGTTAAATCCAAAGAAATGTACGTTTGGGGCAACAGAAGGAATGTTCCTAGGATATTTGATTGACCCAAACGGCATCAAACCTTGTCCAGAGAAGACAGACGCAGTGATACGACTATCGTCCCCCCAGACACGGAAAGAGGTGCAGTCCCTGAATGGGAAGTTAGCCGGGCTGAATAGATTCCTATCTAAATCCGCAGAGAAGTCATTACCCCTATTTAAGACACTCAAGAAGTGCATTAGAAAGGGAGACTTCCGCTGGACGAAGGAAGCTGAGGAAGCTTTTTGCCAACTCAAGCAGCATCTCGCATCTCTCCCCATGCTAGTAGCTCCCCGGCCAAAGGAGGAACTCGTTATGTATCTCTCAGCTACCCATGGCGCAATAAGCGCGGTACTGATGACGGATAGAGATACAATACAAACTCCGGTCTACTTTATAAGTAGAACACAACAAGGGGCGGAGTTGAATTATTCCTCCATGGAAAAATTGGTGCTAGCACTAGTATTTGCTACAAAGCGGTTGCGCCGGTACTTTCAGGCGCACCCAATTGTGGTGATCACGGATCAGCCAATTAAGCAGGTTATCTCTAGACCAGACGTGGCAGGGAGGCTAGAGAAGTGGAGCATCCTATTAGGAGGGCATAATATATCTTACAGACCAAGGACGGCTGTTAAAGGCCAGATCTTGGCAGATTTCCTGATCGAGAAGCCGGATGAGGAAGAACCAATCATTAAGCAAGACGAGGTCCCAGCGGAACCTTGGGTGCTATTCACGGACGGATCCTCATGCACAGACGGGTCCGGGGCAGGTCTCATCCTCACAAATCCAGAAGGAATGGAATTCACATACGCCCTCCGTTTTGAGTTCACGGCCACCAATAACGAAGCGGAATATGAAGCATTAATTGCGGGTTTAAAAATCGCCGCTAGAATGGGAGTCCGCAACCTTGAGGCCTACGTGGGCTCACGGCTTGTCGCGAACCATATTCTAGGTGGGTATGTGGCTAAGGAGGACAACATGGTCAGGTATTTGGAAAAAGTCAAGTCGTTAATCACAACTTTCAGTAAGTTTTCCATCAAGCAGGTGCCAAGGGGCGAGAACAAGAAAGCGGACGCTCTCAGCAAGATCGCATCCACGAGCTTCGCCCACTTGTCTAAACAGGTTTTGGTGGAAATACTCAAGGAGAAATCTATCACGGAAGGGGAAGTGGCCGCTATAGTTGAGGAGGAGGGACCTATGTGGATGACCCCAATCATCAACTATTTGACTAATGAAACCCTTCCAGACGAGGAAAAAGCAGCAAGGCGCGTTAAAAGGAAGTCACAACATTTCGAACTCCGAGAAGGCATCCTTTACAAACGCTCTTTCTTGCAGCCGTGGCTGCGGTGTGTTGGACCACGCCAGGCGGCTTACGTCATCAGTGACATACACGAAGGGTTGTGCGGCATGCATGCAGGCCCACGATCCGTGGTAGCCCGAGCCTTACGAACAGGATACTATTGGCCCACTATGCACAGAGACGCGCGCGACATGATTCGCAGGTGCAATGATTGCCAAGTGCATAGGCCAGTACCGCGACACCCGCAGCAGGAGCTTACACCTATCACGTCCCCATGGCCATTTTACAAGTGGGGAATTGACATTGCAGGACCATTTCCTGTAGCTGCGGGAGGGGTTAAATTCTTGATTGTTGCAATGGACTACTTCACACGATGGATAGAAGCCAAGGCAGTCAAGTCTATCACAGGTAAGCAGGTCAAGAAGTTTGTGTGGGAACACATCGTATGCCGTTTCGGTCTACCAGGAGAAATTATATCGGACAACGGCAAGCAGTTCACGGACAACCCATTCAAAGACTGGTGTGCATCATTGAACATCAAACGGCGCTTCGCGTCTGTTAAGCATCCACAAACGAACGGCCTTGTCGAACGAGCAAATAGGAGCTTGGGGAATGGAATCAAGGCGCGGCTGGATGAACGACAGGGCAAATGGGTCGATGAGTTGTCACACGTGCTATGGGCACATAGAACCATGATAAAAACAGCCAACGAAGATACTCCGTTTGCATTGGCTTACGGCACTGAAGCCGTTATACCAGTAGAAATAGGGATGCCTACCATCCGCACGGCGGAGGTTAATGTCGTCACAAATGATGAACAACTGCGAATCAACCTGGATCTGTTGGAAGAGAAAAGGGAAATAGCAGCCATCAATGAGGCTAAGTCCAAGGCTAAGATGAAGGCTTATTATGACGCCAAGGTCAAGGGTGTTTCTTTTCGACCGGGAGACTACGTCTATCGTGCTAACGAAGCGAGTCGAGTGGAGAATACAGGTAAACTGGGCCCTAAATGGGAAGGACCGTATGAAGTCACTGAAACCTTGGGACGAGGCGCGTACAAGTTACGTGATATGGATGGCCGCGACCTAGAGCGCACATGGAACATCTCCAATCTCAAAAGGTGCTATCTTTGAAAGCTACGGCTTCCGCATGGGTACTTCGCTATAGGCGGTCTTAATAAAGAACCATGCGGGTTATTTGTTTTGTTTGTTTTTCTTATGTTTGTTTAAGTTTCCCTTCTTGTTTTTTAGGACTTATCGTCATTATTCAAACAAAAGTGTAAACGTTCTAATAAAATGTCGTGGTGCCTAGCTAGCTCCACGGCCTGTTTCGTGCAAATCATTTTCTTTTCTTTGTTAGATTTTTTGTTAGCCGTATGAATTTTACTTGTATTATAATATGCCATGTTTCATTCGTATGCATTCTCTCAAATCACCGTACATGTACTATACGCCCCCAGGTGGGGTAAGAGGATTAAGTGAACCTACTAATTCAACTTGCCGCGTAAGAGGGATGCAACCCCAGCCGCACGGATCATGTATCCTTACTAGACACCTTACTCACAAGACGTTGGGGTAAGTTTCATATGCTATAGCCACATGGCGCTCCGCATAGCAAAGACGCACGTCGCATGTCTAGTAAATTATAGACTTGTATGCATTTTCTTTGTGTGTAAGACGTGATATATCATGCCGTATTGGTCTACAATATTTCAAACACAAGTAAAAATACACAGGTTTCCAAACATATCAAAATTGCCGTGGTTACTCACGGACGTATATACAAAACGCAAATATTGTTAGCCGTGTACATGCACGGACGAATAGAAACAATACATATCCATAGATTACAAAACAAAAGTGTTTGATCATGAAAAAGGAGCATCCTAAATTGAGGGGAGAAACCTACCCATTTCTGCTTGCTCTTCGATCAGACTCGGCAACCATTCATCACTTTCTCCCCGTTTCTGGGCTTGAGCCGCAGTTCTTTCCAACACCACACCTAAGGGTTCCTCGTCAAGCACGACCCTGGTTACGTCCTCGTATATAGGAAGGGTTAGAGGAAAGGAAGCATTGGAAGGCGTGCAAAGACTGAGCTTTTCCATAATTTCAGTGTTTGGGGCATCTTTGGTGGCCTCCAGCTCATCCAGGAATGGGTAATGTAGATCTTGCATCACAGCCATGGAGGCAGTCATCTTGCTGGCAGCTTCGGGCTTAAAGAAGGTATGACGGGCGATGTCTCCCCCTTTCGTGATCAGCTCAGCGGCCTCAACCATTCCTTCGTGTCGTCCGTGGTCAATACCATCAGATACAAGGTTGGCGAACTGTTGTACAAAGGATGGGGCCTCTAGCACCTTCATAACGGCTAGGCGTGCTCCATGCCCAACCATCCACCTACGGCCGGCAATGGCTGTTAGCAGTTGGGGGCATAGTACGTTGTCACGCTCAGCGGTCAGGGCATCAATCATCAATTCTTTTTGGGCAACTGCCTCTTTCAGTTCTTGGATGACGGCCCTCTCCTCAGCAAGGTCTGTCTGCACTCTTTCCATGTTTTGGACGGCCAGGTGCGCGTCCTCTAGTTTCTGGTTCAGAGCATCTACTTGGCTGGAGTAAGAGTGGGCAGAAGCTTCCGCCGTGGTTACCTATAGGGAAAAACGTGTTAGCACATTCATTTTTTAATATGGGTAGCGCGGCACGGATATGTACCTTGGTGTTTGCAGCATCTAGTTGAGACTCAAGGTGGGTTACTTGCTGATCGTATTCACTCGCGCGGGCTGACTGTTTTTTGATGGTCGCCTCGGCATTCACTAGTTGGGATTGGAGGTCAGCAATCAGGGCTTCATTATCTTCAATCATTTTTTCTCTCCGTCCAACTTTCCTCTTGAGAGAGTCAACATGCCCAAGCGCAGCTTCAAACCTAACCCTCATTGAGGTTCCCATCGCCATTTGATGTACCAACGTGCCATTATACTCATCCGCCAAATCCGCATGACTGAGCGAGTTTACCTCTTGCACCAAGCTTGGTGGTATGCAGTTATTGAGGTACTCCCGGCACTCGTTAGCATTCCTCAATCGCGACGCCGTGGTAATAGTCCAAACTGGGTTAAAAGGTTGGGGGGCGCCGGACGTGGGGAAGTCTTGGGAAGCTAGGGGTGAACCATCTTCAAAAACAGGGCCGGACCTTGTGGGGGTCGTGGGGTTTTCTTCGACAGCTTTTCCTTTCCCCTTATCTACTTGGGTGTCAGAAGGAGGCGCGGCACCAGCCTGGTTGTCCCTGCGACACAAGTATTACGAAATATCTTAAGTATTGCTTACAAAAAAAAAGGAAGTGGAAATTCTTGCATATTGAGAAGGTTTCTTACATATTGCTTCTTGCTACTTCGGAGGCGGTTGGGGCAATTTGGGTGACGGGATCGACATGAGCGGCCCGGTTAGCCTCGGAACCCTGGGTAGCACTCCCAACAGATTGATACAGGGGGTGGTCTTCTCGAAGCCTCTTGGCGGGAGCATTGTGTTCACCAATCTCGACCGAGGCGGTCCCTCTCGCACGGTTTCCCCTCTTCCGGGTACGCCTGGTGATGGGCTGCGTTGTTAGTTCAGCAATCTCCTCCTCGACTTCCTCCTCTTCTTCCAGTTTGACATGTTGTTGCACTTCATCATCATCATCGCCCATCAGTCGGCGGATGCTGGAGTCGGTTTGTTCAATATTGTCTCCCTGTTGTTCTCTATGTGGTGAGGAGGGCCCGACCCCTCCTTGGTTCGTCTGGTTGTCACCACCGCCGTTGTCTCCATGTTCCTCGTCAGAATGGGGATCAGGCACGGCTTCTAAGGCAACCGTCACTGGTCGGGTGTGCTCGAGAAGGGGTTGTTCATTTTCACGAAGAGGACGGAGACCTTCCGGCACAAGCCTTGGATCGCCCTGGCGCAACAGTCCAAAAAAGTTCATTTCTGTCCAGCACAAAACAACAAATGTTAGTTATTATGCAAACACATGTATACATTCTTCTTGGCGTACGGATGATTAGCCTACCTTCGCCCTGCCTTCTCCAAAAAACGGGATACCTATTGGAAGGACCAAAGTAATTGCGGCTAATTCCTAGCAAGCATAGGAATGATTCGGGTAGGTTTCTGTGGAATCCAGTCCTATTTAGATCTAAATCTTGGGAGTGACGAGGATTGTATGTACTGGTGTGCGGCTTGGGGTCGTGCGGAATTCTGGTTCTAATGACATAATCACCCGGCCATACCATTGCGTCAATGAAAAAGTAATGATCATACCAATTTTTCAGTGAATCCATTGGTTTGTTGTGTGATTGTGGACTGTTGGAGGCTCGTTTCTTGAAAGATACCCAACCGTTCACTAAGTTGGGGGTATAAAACAACCTAAATAACTCTACGGTTGGGGGGATTCTCCTAGCACGGCAAAGAATCTCGAATTGGCTAATCTTACAGGCACCTATGCAGTGGAGCTGACTAATGTGTACATTATAATATCCTAGCAGATCTACGAGAAAGTGGGTGAAGGGGATGCGGTAATTAGCCGCATCAAACAGGCGAGTATAAAGGCATATCTTACCCGCTGGAGCCTCAGTTATGAGGTCTCCGGCGCCAGGAAGTGAGGGGTGTAGGTTGGTAGGGATGAAGTAATTTGTACAAAAATGGTTTAATTGGTCTTGGGTCATGACATTTAGCACGGATCCAATGGTGGGGCTGTTTCTATGAGCCATTACTAAAAAGAGTATAAGGACGTGGTGTTCTAACCTGCGTGTGAAGGGATCCGTGCGTATTTGGTTCAAGCTAGGAAGAAAGCTTTAATGGCAGAAATGAAGGTTATGAACTGTGTGTTTCACACAGTCGTAGGGGTGGCTTATTTATAGGGTGGCCTCATGGGTCACAGCCTGTTGGATGTGTGACACGTGTCTGCCACTATTCTTAACCGTGTGGCTAGGGGGCAAGTGGCAAGTGAAACGTCAGGTGGGACCCACGGGTCATATCTGACCCACACGTTTGCACTGCTCAAGGTTCTGACTGTCTGCACTTTTGTCAGTCAAACTAGTCAGATGAACAGTTGTTCATGTTGGGTTATGCGGCTCTTACGTAAGACTTGACATTTAATGATATATTTAATTTGTCTCGGCTGCTATGTATGGATGAAGTAGTAATAAGATAACTTCTTAAGCCAGGTTGCCACGTGCGGCCAACATAAATTCTTGAACAAATTGGTCCTTTGCTATGGTTTCCTTGGTACGTCCGGGAGCATCTTTGTAGTCTAGAGGTTCCACCTACGGTTGTAACAACTAGACTGGGGGGACATGATGACGTATAGTCCCCAGCCGGGTCATGGACCCGGCCCAAGGGTACTACCCGTATCCGGCCCATCACAGATGGGCGGGATAGTGTCAGTTAGGCTTATGGGCTTGAATGAACAGTAACCGCACACATGTGTGCGGCCCGCGGCCCGGTACGGCCGACACGACCGACATAGGGTTAGACAGAATAATATTCTGTCTAGGAATATCTTTACCCCAATAAGGAGAGGATATTCACTACCAGAATTAGAAGATAACAATCATTCTAATTCTGGTGCTTATCTCTTCCTTGGGGCCGAAGGATCAGTGAAAGCCCACTAGGGTTTTCACTACCTATAAAAGGGACCCCCAAGGGTTCCACAAAGGTATCACGACTCACTCTAAACTCATATAACCCTAAATCGATTACTTACTCTCACGCTGGAGTCTAATCGTGGGAAACCTTCTCACGGTAAGCTTAACGCGTGTTGTTTAGTGTGCAGGATCCCAACCAAACGATTCACTTGGTGCAGGAGCCGGAGCCCAGCCAACCCGAATTAAGCCTAATTCGGGTCTAGCAAGGATTAACCAACTTTTGCATCAACAATATTTACCTTACAGTTTCCTTTATTTGTTGGACTCTTTATTTTTCAAGTGAATTTACTTTTACTGAAATTTTGATTCCAGTTTATCAAAAGTTTATTTCAAGAAATTGTCTAAATTTTTGAGACCCTCTACTTAATAAACGACTTGTGGTTTATTTGACACATAGGTTACAAGCTTGATTATCAAGGAGAGTTAACATTCTGTTCAATTTAAATTCTTGCAAAATGTTTTCATTCCCCAAGTTTTTATAAAAATCAGTTGGTTTGTTATTATTGTTTAACGTTTGTTACTTTTAGCAGGTTCGGGAAGCTTGTGCTTCTATGCTAGCACTTAAGCTCAAACAATCTAGGGCATGGATGTATGCCCTAGAGGTTTGCTCCCTTGTTTTCCCTTTGTAAATTTTTTTTGCTTATGAACATTTGCGTATGTGATTTATGGTTTGAGAATTTGGTATATGATGTTTTATCGTTGTTCGTGTTAATCTTGCTTGTGGTGTTAGAATTTATCATAACCGTAGTTAAAATCTTCTTAAACAGTCCGTTAGGTGTGTTAGTGTTTGGGACAGTTAGGGATTTGGGTAGTAAACGACCACAAAACTTCCAACTTAGCTCTGCACCATATCTATAGGCTTAGAGAAGTCTATTTTGCAAAAAGTTTTGGAGTTGGTGTTTAAAAAAAAATTATTTTCATAAGTTTGAGTTAAAAATCCGTTTTGAATGTTTTCATGAAAAACTGTCAAAAGTGTGAACTGCTAGTTGATTAGTTTTTTTTTTTATGTTTATTAGTATCTTTAGGGTGTTTATTTAGTCTTGTTCAGGTAATCTTTGGTGTAGAAAAGCTCCAAGTCATAAAAAGGTCGAGTAGTACGGCAGAAGACACTTTCTGCCTGCTGGTGTTGTACCCACTGTCTAGTATAGGATCTAGAACCACTGTGTACTCTGGACGGTTAAGGGTGTTACCTACTGATTATGGTGGTTTTAATTGTGACGTGAAATAGGTGTTGGGCTGAGAAATTTGTGTTGGTGTATCTGTCTGTGCATCCAACATCAAAAAGTAAAAAAAAAGAGAGAGATAGGGTGCCTGCTGGTTCATAATCTCATGATTAGTAGCGTGATTCGTATATTTGGACCGAGTCTTAGTATTCTGGCTAGGAGCTTTGAGTCTTGAGTTTATCATATTCTTGTGTAACCAACAACTCAACAGCAACCCAACTGGAAATCAAATTAGATAGGGTTTAAGTACGCCTGCTTGTTTGAATTTACAGCCCCACTGCTTGCTGATAGAAGAGTGTCGTGGGTTACCGAGTCTTAGGTTTGATCATTTGGATGCTCATTGGTTTTGGTTGCTATTGAGGAACTGTATTTTGCTTAGAAATCGCATAATGTTTGATTGATTTTAGTTTATGTTTCAATTAGTAGGTCGTGATTGATTTTCTAGTAAATCCTTTAGAAATTTTGGTTTGCATCAGTTTAACGGGCTGTTGTAGGATTTGTGTATGTGTTTTGTTTATTAGATTTTGGTTCACACCTAGATCATAAGTTAGCCTAGTGTCTGTGTAATTTAATTAGGTGTGTGTTAGATCTATAATCAAGATTTTGTTATATGAATTTCACTTTTATGACCAAAGTAGTTCAACAAAGGCATATTGTTGTGCACCAGTAGGGATTTAGTGGTAAAATTTTGCTTTCTTAGTTCTGAATCTTGGCTCAATAGTAGTGCATAGGTTAGTTTTAGGAGCATATTAGCTGGTATTAGCTTTTTGTGGGGTTTTGATGGTCTAGATAGCAATCTAAGCCCATTGTTTTGCACTTAAAACCCGCCAGACCATTTTTCTGTGCAGTTTATACCAGCAAGCTTAGGGGGTAGAACTTTGTGTTTTGGAGTTTGTGATTTGGACACTAATTAGTTTTTTTAGGATTGATCAATATTAATTTGAGGATTAGTATAATTTTGGTCAAGATTTGTTGCATTAAGAAGTCACTAGTGTGTCAAAAGCACAACCAACCATGACCCTCTCTTTTCTGTATGCATAGTAGGATACCTTACGGGTATTTGCGTGATTTTAGCTCAATAATCTTGATATCAGTTTGATTTAGGTCCCCAATAGTTGGTGGTAGGATTCAGATAGTTTTAGAAAGCTTAGGAAGCCATTTACCCCACGGTTTGCACACAAAAACAGCAAACACCCACACTCGCTGTATGTATGCACCAGTAGGTTTTTGGTGACTTGAATGTTAAACCATGGGCTTAAAAATTGGTTACGTAGTTATTTTAGGGGTAGTTTTAGGTGATTATTATCTGGTATTACAAGATTTGAGGGTTTTGGTTGGTTAAACTCGCCTTTGGTAGTCCACTGTTAGGCATATAGCCCACAGCCCCACAATTTGTTCATAGTTTGTGCATTTGTTGATTTGGTGGTTAATTGTACTTAGATTGTGTGAAGTTCTTGTTTGTGTTTGACTCCTCACAACCAAAAGGTTGTGATGGTGCCGTTTGTGCCCAAAAACGCCAACAAACAAGCCTAAAACAAGCGAAAACGAGCCGAAAAAAACATTCAGCAACTTTTTCTTTGTTGTCCGAGAACGCTGCAGATTTTTTATTTTTTTTAGTGTTGTCCGATATCGGACAACACTGATGTTGGACAAACCTGTTGTCTGGTAGGATCTTGGACAACACTAAAGTACTCCACCTTGGAGTACTTTGGGGTACTTTCGTTTTTAGCCATTTTTTTTAAGTTTTTTTTAACTTTTTCATTTTTCCTTTGTTAATTTAGTTAAAATACATAGTCTCATCATTCATTCAACTGTAAATGATCTGAAGCTATTTCATGTGTTATGCTCGGTCCACTTGATTCAACATTCACGTGTCGGCGCTTTTCTGTACTCATTTCTGGATTTTCTTGAATACTTGTCATTTCTGGTGAACTGAAAGTTAAACACTTTTGACATATAAGATTCAATTGTCTATCTATAATCACAATTCATATTTCTAGAATCATATTCTATTTATTTAGTTGCTAATATCAACACATAACATTCTATTAGTCGGTGCTCTGCTTGTCTGCCTAGGTTCATTTTAGAAATTCCTCGAAACGTTTTATGATCCCAATAATTTCAAGTTATATGATGTAACTATTATCACGTTGTCCAGGCGTCATAATACTTGCGTCACATAAACATGTCCTTATTGCCATCATATTTCATCCTGAAACATAACTAAAACAACCTACCTGTCATTATGTTCTCTTCTAATATCGCTACTCTGCTATTTATGTACTCTGAGCATATAATAAACTTCACGTTCTAACATATAATCTGCTAATTCTAACCATGATAATAAAGTATGGTATAAATATTATGCGCGCTACTAAAAATGGCATTCTATACTTGATAAAGTTAACTAAGCATAACATATCTCATATACTAATCATGAACAAAAGATGGTTCTAATAAAGCCTACATGGTACATAATAAGGTCTATCGGTTTGTATCGCGGGTTTCCTTTTCGGGCAATCCTTACTGTCATGATCTATTCTGTTACATACATCACAAACTCTCCTTGGTTTAACACAATCCCTGCTGAAATGACCAGTCTGACCACAACGATAACACTCATTTCTCCCCGCTCGACATTCACCAAAGTGCCTCTTCTTGTGTCAAAAATACCAAAATTGGATCTTGAAAGCACACATCCCTGCACAACATCACAACACACAAACAACCTACTTGGCTCCCCCTACACTTATGTAGAAAATAGATAAAATAATAGATCATCGGGTTGCCTCCCGAGAAGCGCTTGTTTTTGTTAACCGAGTCACGAGCCTGACTCGACCCCGAATTAAATGGTCCATGGGGAAACCTCTAATGTAATACCGGGATCAAAAATTTTATCCTCGGTCCCGGAGGAACATAATAAATGAGAGGCAGGAGGATAAGTCATAAAAGGTAAAAAGGTCCTCTCAACATATGTGAAGTTATCATCCACGGGAGTATCAATATTAAGAAACTCATCGATCTCGGGAATGAGAAAACCATCATCATCACTAAAAGTGATAAGTGGAAGAGAATCGATGGTAGAATCAAAAGTAATTGGTGAAGATGCAAATGTGAATTTGTCAAAATCCGAGTTTTCAAAATCAATATCAAGTTTTAAAACTCCATTTGCCTTCTCATCAATACCATGATCATAATTAAGCTCATGCGAGAAATCCAATAACACAGGATCATAAAAAGCATCCTCGTGATGGAATTTCTCAATACTCAGGGTATAAAAGTCATCACTAAGGAGTAAAGAATCCGATAAATCATTAGTATCATGTTTTTCAAAAGTCGTTTTTGGTAAAATAGGAGAATCATCCTCATCCGATCCCGAGGAATAATTAAAAATGTAGTCGGAATCACAAGATAACTGATCCCTATCTACAAACTCCTTAGGTGTAGGACAAATTAAGGGTTCTTCTTCTATGCACTCATTATAAAGTTCTTCACACTCCTCAAAAATTGGTTTATCAAAACATGTCTCACTAAGAGGGTTTGAAGAAAGCATAAAGTCATTTGAAGGAGTAGGTGAAGGAGTCATAAAAGAAATGGGGTCATCCATGGGTAATGTAGGCTCAAGTATAATCTCAGGAATTTCCTCAATAGGTGAGGAAAGAGGAGAGCTAATTGTATCTGTGGGTGTAAACACCGGAGGGTGAGTAAAACTCATGATAATCTCCGGGCCTTGTCTCTCCTTTATTGGCGGAGAGATGGAAGGATCCACAGTGCGAACATCACTACTAGTAGTGGTGTTAGCCTCAACATCAACTCTCAAATACGGCTCAATATCACCTTGAGCTTGATAGGTTTCTAAAATGAGCATGAATTTCCTATCGGTTTCCTCTTGCCATTCTCTTAGTAATCTATCATGTTCCTCAAGTTTATGAAGAATTAACTCCATTTGAGTTTGTGAAATACTCCCTTGATTATAGTTTTGAAAATTGCCTTCATTTGGAAAACCTTCATTATTTGAAAACCCTTGATTTTGAAATTCCCCATAAAACCGTTGATCATAATGTGGTGGGTCACTAGTTGTAGGAAAACTAAGGGAGCAAAAATAAGTATTAGTATCATAACACATACTTTCCTCATTATTATAAACCTCCTCATAAGTTTTGTCACAATTAAAATAAGCATGAGGTCCACCACAAGTCGTACACTCCTCGGACATAATCTTATAACGCTCTTCTTGCAATATTTCCCAAATCGGACGATTATCCATGATAGTGAAATAAGAAAAATAACAATAATACGTAATATTTTTGGTGTAATACTTTAGGAAAAGTATTACTTTTGGATTTTTTAATTTTTTTGGTGCGAATCTTAGGAAAGAATTTGCTTTTGATAATTTTTAAATTTTTTTTGTATTTTTATCTTTTTGATTTTTTATGTTTTTGATTTTTTTTTAACAAGAAAAATAACGTTCAAAATCGAACGGATCCTAAAATCCAAATCGTCCCACGACAAATCGTCAATCGTAACGAGCGAAACGGCAGCGGCGCCAATTTAATGTATGGAATTTTAGTCCAATTTAACAATTAATGTTCGTTTTCCTCGACTCACTCGAATTGATCTCAAATTAACGTGGATATATTTGTTTTTGGTAAATAAAACTTTTTGGTATTTTAACTAAAAACTATTTAATTAAAAACTATTTAATCTAATTTAAAAATCTAATTTAATTAACTAAAACCTATTTAAATTTTAAAATCAATTAAAATGATTAAAACAAATCTAATTTTAAATTTATTAAACTAATTTTAAACTATTTAATAACTATTTTGAAATTTAAACAAATTCTTAATTAAACTAATTAAAAAAAATTAAATAAATTTTAGAACTAATTTATACTATATTTAAAACAAAACTATTTTTGTTGTCCCTAATATGTGATGATTGTATAATACGAATTAAGGTAGAAAGAAAGGAAGAAATGAGAAGAATTCTAGAGAAAGAAACTAGAGAGAGAAAAAAGAGAGAAGGAGAGGATTAACTTGTGAATATTAGATTAAGGAATGAGAAAATGAACCACCAACCCTCCTAACATGTTAGGAGGGTGGTATATATAGTCCACCCACATGCGGGCTTCTTTATGGACTATATGGTTTGGGTCGGGCTTTCCTTTTGGGCTTTAGTTACTTATTAATGAACTTTAGCCTAAAGTTAAGCCCGTATAACACGACTAATATACTACCTATTACAACGTTCTAAAATACGATACATAATAAACATATGACCGAGCATTCTTGTTTGGCTCAATATTTTGAGGCTAACAATCTCCCCCAATGAGAGGTCATAAACCTTGGTCATTTAGGAAATTTGGAGAGATTACTAATCTCGCCATAAATGAGTCTTGAACGTGTAATTGTAGTCTTGTTCCTTCATGCTGTGATCTTTGAGCCTTTGTCGTTGTCTTTCGACTTTGTCTTTAAACTTGAGATCTTCAAATCATCCTTGACTTGTCTTTGCCATCTTGCGATCTTGTGTCTTCATCCACATGCTCACACTATTAATTGTTGAGTATGTCTTTAGGCATGAGTATGTGGTTTCTGAATCATTGACTTTGCTGAGTACACCGTGACGCCACCTTCTCGAGACAAAACATGGACACGGACTGAATGGCTTTGACATTCGTCCTAAATCGGTAGCGTTTTACCTCCGGTCGGTGAAGACCGTTATACGATATTAAATACCGTGCCTGTGATCAGGTAGATTCAATTAAGAATCTCCTTGATAGGGTTTCGCGGCTGTACCAGCCGTTCTCTTTACTCGACCGTCTCAAAGCAAGACTGCGAACATAAAGAGTGAATCAATTGGATAAATATCCGCTTGATTAAAGTCGTCAATTCAAATTCCTGGAACAAGTTTGATTCTTAACGAATCTTACCATTGTTGCTTTCCAGTTGACACAAGTTTGATTCATAAGAATCTCCCAAGTCACCTACCGTAGCGCTGTTTGATGTTGACGCTAGAAGGATTTCCATTCGTCACTGTGAATATTAATGAATATCACTCTGAATGTTCTGGCAAGACCATAAAGATATTGCGTAGAAACCTGAAACGAGTTTGAATCAATTCAGAGTCAAACCACTGTTGCTTTTCAGTTTTGCACATGTTCAATTCATAAAGAATCTTGCATATGACCTACCGCAGTGCTGTTTGATGTTAACACTGGAAGGATTTCCACTCATCATTGTGAATACTAAGTAGTATCACTCTGAGTGTTCTAGCAATATCGCAAGGATATAGCGTAGGACTCTGTTGATCTTCATCCGTGTGTCCTAACGAGATTTGATTGATCTCTTGGCTCTAGACTCGATTTGTGCACTTTTAGTGGTCGGAGGCTGGAGCAGATGCCACCTATTCAATATCAACTATCTCGGAGTGAGAAAGTCAATAGAAGTCATGTTGTTCTCCGTGACAATAAAACAAACTTCTTTTGAGAGAAGCCTGAGTAGCTAGGAAAGGGTTGTGCATACATCACTGGGTCCATGATGAGTTTGTCTTCATGATGAGTTGACCCGGTTTCTGCCTAAGTTGTATGGAGGGCTTCTTTCTTTAAACCCTTTATCCTTACATTTCTTTTTCATTCTTCAACCCCTTCAATGCTTACCAAGACATCATTACTAGCACCTTGTTGTGATTGTTCCAGTGCTAGCATCAGTACTTAGTCGGCATTCAGCTACGTTCACATTCTACTCCATCTTTCCTAAGGACTTCTAATAATCTATTGGATTGTCCCTGGGAAGATCCCTCCGGTTCTGGTTGGATCATAGGACTTAAGCCTAACCACCCTTTTGACACCAATAACGTCGTGAATTAGAGATGTTGTGGGTATTTGATCGTAACCATGAAAACCACTTTAAATTCTAACAAAGTGTTTGAAAAACATTTAACACCTTGCTAGTTTTGTCGTTTCAGAAATGTTCCCCCTTCACATGTGCATCGATAATCGAAATTGTTTCGCACATGTAGGTAAGAGTTAAAGTGCTTGAGTCTTATATTAGATCACATTTTAATCACATTTTCTCCCCTATCTCTAATATATAAAATCTTTTGATATTAGAGATACCAAATTTGATTAAAATATATTTTGAAAAAATAGTCTTGAAATCTCCGGGAGAAAGATGTGTTAATCTTTTGCATGAAGTTTAAAATACTCCCCCTCAAAAATTGATCCAATTTAATTGTCATTGTGAGGATATGATCCACATTTCGCTTTTTGAGGATGGGAGTTGTTGAACACACAATTTTTGAAAGATTTTAAATATCATTGAAAAATTCTTGAAAAAATTGTGTTCAACGCTTTTTGAAAAATCAATTCTTTTTGTCGAAAGGTTTTTCTAAAGCATAAACTT
This sequence comes from Glebionis coronaria, assembly GCA_025667525.1. Classification (NCBI taxonomy): domain Eukaryota; kingdom Viridiplantae; phylum Streptophyta; class Magnoliopsida; order Asterales; family Asteraceae; genus Glebionis; species Glebionis coronaria. The sequence goes on from JANFOE010000064.1 coordinate 331,235, forward strand.
GAGTTCATAGACTTTGAATGTCTTGACGAATCCACTCAAGTGTAAGAAAATTTCTCTTCTTTTGCTGAGGGTAAGGGTACTAAATCGTACACTCCCCCGTGAATATAGTTCCGGGTTGCAATCTGAAAGTAATTACAAGCCATTGTGTTGAGCTCAAAACGTTGAATGTTTTGTGACAAGCTCAACCCGTGATAGATTGCTCTACCCGTTGTTTGGAAATATTTGTCCAAAATAGACAATTTCCTTTATTAAAAGAAGAAATGACATGTTTTGAAAAATATTTACAACTTTCATTCGAGCTTTATGTACACACCCGTGTCGTTATTGAGCGACATTTCTAGGCACGTCCATATTATCGATATTGAAAGACATGTCGAGAAGAATTTTTTTGGATTTTGAAAGATTTTTTAATTTCGTGTTTTGCTTTTATGTGTTTTATATTTTTGTATTTTGCTTTTTCAAAGATATTTACAAGTTGATGTTTGATAGATAAATCAAGCAGGCACCTTTGCCAGAATCTCCAGGTCTGCTGGAGTCAAACATCTCATACCAATTTGCCTAACGAGGTACTCAAACCTATCTTTCGACAGAGCTTTCGTAAACAAGTCGGCTAATTGGTAATCCGTTCCAACAAAGTATAATTCCACGATACCTCTTTCAACTTGTTCCTTTATGAAGTGGTATCTGACATCGATGTGCTTCGTGTGGGAATGCTGTACCGGATTGCAATGTTGGGAATAAAATATGGGTCAGTTTACTAGACGCTGATAAGAAGAATGTCAACGCTGATAGGATGACATTGGACGCTGACAGCCAAGCGTTGACATTGAAGAAGTCAACGCTGACAGCCTTGAAGATTGACACTGATGGAATATCTTCATACGTATCTTTTGTTTATTTGTTTCTTTATTTATGTATGGTAAAGATAAGCACAACATTGTATTTTCTATTATTATCTTTACCTAGAATAGTTGATTCGTAGCTTATTGTACAAGACTTCTTGTTCTATAAAAGAAGGTCTTTTAGGTTAAAGTCAAATATCAGTTTTCATAAGTATTCGCAAGTTAAACTCTTTCATTGTAATCAAGTTCGTTTATTCTAATACAAGTGAAAGTTTGTTTAACATCTTTGTGTTTTAGATCAAGTGTTAATTCCGCATAACACTTTGTTACTTTATTCATAAGCAAAGGTTTCTCTACGTGTAGTACTTGATCTAATCTCGTATACACAAAGCTTAATCGATCTAAGTTTGGGATCAACAAGTGGTATCAGAGCTTGTTGAGAAACTTTTGATCTTTAAGTAACGCAAGAACCCTAAAACACCAAAAACCCTAAAAACCCTAAAATTCTCAAAACCCTAAAAACACCATGTCTGGCACAGATCAACCTGCTTCTTTGCTACAAAACAACTCCTCAAACCCTAGTATCAAAATTCCCATGTTTGATGCCAGGAACTTTGAGCTTTGGAAGTCCAATTTTGAGCAATATATAGCTATTCATGACTACACTCTTTGGGAGATTATCGAATATGGGAACACATTTGACAAAGCAGCAAAGATTACTGCTGCAATTGCCACAAGGACAGCTGTTCCTAATTGTCCTGAAGCTGATAAGGTGGAAAAGCCTGGAGATGGGAGAGCTGTAGCTGTTGAAGATATAGCCAAGAAGAGGGTGGACATGAAAATCTTGAACATCTTGAAACATGCCCTAGGTCATGAGAATCAGCACAAGTACAAACGCTTTGAGTCTGCAAAAGAGCTTTGGGAAGCTCTTGAAGTAGCATATGGTGGCAATGCTGACACAAAAGAAGAAAAGAAGAAGCAACTCTTGCATGAGTATGCTGTCTTTAAATCTCAACCCAATGAAAATCTCAGCAGTGTGAGAAGTAGACTTCTTGACATCACAAGTCAACTTTCCTTCATGGGAACACAGATTGATGATCCTGAATTGAATGCTACTTTTCTCAAAAGCCTTGGTGATGTATGGAAGATTGAGACAAGATCAATTCTTGTCAATAATACTCACAAGACCTCCAGGTTTGATGACATCTTCAACAAACTAAGACTGTTGGAGAATGAATGGCAATTGGATAGTGATAATAAATCTTCCAGTAGCAACATGGCCTTCTTCTCACAAAGTGAAGGTCAATTTGATTCCATGAACTTCTATGGACATCCAGCCATTGGATCTCAATGTGTCAACGCTGGATCTCAGCCTGTCAGCGCTGGATCATATCCTGTCAACGCTTTATACTCAAGCGCTGACACACACAATCATGGCGCTGATAGAATTAAACCTGCTGGTTTTGATCTAGATACTGTGTGTGCATTCATTGCTTCTTTGCCCAGTGATTCAAGGATTACATATGAATATCTTGAGCAGATAAGTGATGAACAATTGGAAGAGATGGACATCAAGTGGACTATGGCTCTTGTGAGTTTAAGAGCAAACAGGTTTAATAAAAGGTTCAAGAAGAAGATGACCTTTAATGCTAAGGATGTTGCTGGATTTGACAAGTCCAAGGTTGAGTGCTACAACTGTCATAGGATGGGGCACTTTATGAGGGAATGTAGATCTCCAAGAAGATCTGATGCTGGGAAGCCTTCAAGCCAAATGATTAAGAGCCCAGATCCCAAGGCCATGGTTGCTGTTCAACAAATTGATGGTGTTGGTGAATGGGATTGGAGCTGGATGGCTAAGAATGAGGAAGAGGACAGAGCTTTGGTTGCTGAAGTTAAAGAAGAGCATGTTGAATATGCTCTCATGGCACACTCCTCCTCTTCATCAGATAATGAGGTATATGATGATGCTTTCTGTTCTAAGGGTTGTCGTTTAAATACTGAAAAATTAAAACAAGAGATAGTTAAATTATTAGATGAGGCAAGTACTGAAAGATGCAAAGTATCTAATTATCAAATTGCTCTTACCCAAACAGAAAAGACAGTAGCTGAGTATAAGAAAATGGAGTTTGATTTAAAGGATCAAATAAATATCTTAAAACATGAGTTACATCAGAGTAAAGATGTTCAAGATATAGTAAATAGGGTTAATCTTGATTTGATAGCTCAGTTAGAGGAGGCTAACAAAAATAAAGATAATGTGAGTCTTAAAATCCAGAGATTTGATAAGGCCACACAATCCCTAGGAGAGTGTGTTAGTAAACAAAGAGACTCTAAGGATATGAGTGGGATTGGGATGAATAATTATACTAGTGTTCCACCACCAGCTGGGGATTTCTATGGTGTCCAATCAAAGGACTTATCTTGGACTGGCTTGCCAGAATGCCAAGAGGAGGAATTCATTCCTCCACCTAGAGTGACTTCCCCAGTTGAGGAATACAAGCAAAAACTGACTGACCTAGATGAGTGGAAGAAAGCTAACCACACCTTGTTTGTTAAGGGAGGGTTGTTGTGTGAAAGTCCAAATGAGCCCACACCAAACATGATACCAATTGTGGTTCCCATTGATCCTAAACCTATTAAGATCACACACCCTACCTCTGGCAAAGCTGTTGACCTTGGCCCACAAACTGTTAGAAAACCTAGTGTTAAGTATGCTGAGATGTATAGAAATACTAGGTCACCAAAAAGCCAAGTTAGTAACCATGGAACAGGCTTCTTTGCTTCTAGACCTAAGACTATGTCTAGAAAAGCTTGTTACACATGTGGTAGCTTCTCACATTTGGCATACAAATGTGTCAACGCTTCCAATGTCAACGCTGATAGGAACCACTTCAGCGCTGACAAAAGTCAACATAGGTCAAACACTGTCAGACCCAATACCTTTGTGAACAAAAGTTCACAAGTTGTTAGACCAGCCCCATTCTTTTCTAGAGGGTCTAACACACAAGGCCTAAGACCTTTTCAAAAGTCAAACACTTGGTCAAATAGGCAATGGGTTCCTGTAGCAAACCCTAGGTTCAACGCTGATAAGAGCAATCGGGGCGCTGACAAGAGAAATTTCAGCGCTGACAGACACACTGCTAAACCTAGGTATTTGCAATCACAGGGAAATAGGTCTAAAGCTTCTACTAGCTTAACATGGAGACCAAAACAAGACCAAAACCCTAATTCTACTGGTATTTCTATGACATGCAACAGGTTTCATTATATTTCAAAGGCATTGTCAACACCAATTGGGGTTAACTAGGAATTTCATTCAAACAGGGATGAAAATGGGGTTGTTATGAGAACCAAGTCTGTTCTTGTTGAACAACCAAATGAATCCAAGTCTTCCAAGGCTTGGGTTCCCAAAGAAAACTAATGTGTTTTCTTTATGTGCAGGGCATTGAGAAGAAGATCAATGATTATGGATACTGGGATAGTGGATGCTCAAGGCACATGACAGGAAAGGAAGACTATCTGACTAATTTCTCTCCTATTCAAGATGGTGATAAGGTATACTTTGGAGGGGGCTACGGCACCATCACAGGAAAAGGAACCCTTGTCACCAACAATCTACGATTTGAGAATGTCTTCCTGGTAAAAGAACTGGATTATAATTTGTTTAGTGTATCACAAGTGTGTGATAACAAAAATAAGGTTCTTTTCACAGATACTGAGTGCTTGGTGTTAAGCAAAGATTATAAGCTACCTGAGGAAAAATACATAGATTTTAGAACACCAAGGCATAAAGACATATATAATGTGAATCTTAATGGAATTAAGATAAATAATAAAATGTCATGTCTATATGCTAAAGCCTCAGTAGATGAAAGTAATCTTTGGCACAGGAGATTAGGGCACATAAACTTTAAGAATATCAATAGACTTGTGAGGCTTGGTTTAGTTGATGGTTTGCCTGAAAAGGCTTTCCACAATGACCACTCTTGTGTTGCATGTCTTAAGGGCAAGCAGCACAAGGTCTCATTCAGGTCTAAACAGGTGCACTCTAGTTCTAAACCACTTCACTTATTGCATATGGACCTCTTTGGTCCAACTAATATAGAAAGTTTGAAGGGTAAATCATATTGTTTTGTTATCAATGATGATTATTCCAGGTTTACATGGACATTCTTTTTAGCCAAGAAAAGTGAAACTGCCCAAAGTCTGATTAATTTCATTACCCAGATAGAGAAGAAGAATGGTAATGAGGTCAAAATTATTAGAAGTGACAATGGGGGTGAGTTTAGAAATCAGTTGTTAGATGATTTTTGTGCCAAGAAAGGGATTACTAGGCAGTTTAGCATAGCTAGAACCCCACAGCAAAATGGGGTTGCTGAAAGGAAGAATAGGACCCTTATTGAAGCAGCCAGAACTATGTTGGCTGATGCCCACTTTCCTATAGCCTTTTGGGCTGAAGCTGTTAACACAGCTTGTTATGTTCAAAATAGGGCATTGGTCAACAAAATACATAATAAGACACCTTATGAGTTACTTTGGGGAAGGAAGCCAAATATTGGCTTTCTCAAGCCTTTTGGATGTCATGTAGTTGTTTTAGAAACTAGTGAGGCCCTAGGTAAATTTGATTCAAAAGGTGATGAAGGCTACTTCATGGGTTATTCAGTGCAGAGTAAAGGATATAGGGTTTACATTAAAAAGGAAAAACGTATACTTGAAAAAGTACATGTTAGGTTTTTAGAAAGTAAACCTAGTGATCCTGAAAGTGGTCCAAATTGGTTGTTTGACTTAGAACCTTTATCTAGAGCTTTAAATTATATGCCTGTTACTGATCCAGACATTGTGAAGGAAACTTCAAGTGTTTTGGAAAAGAGAATTGGTAATGTTTCAGGTATACAGGTTGCTAAGAAGGATGGACCACCAGCAGCTGAGTCATCTCCCACACAAGAATATGTTACACTTCCTATATGGACAGATGAGTATTATGCTGCTGCTACTGCTGCTAGGAAAGATAATGGTGGTATTCAAATACCACCAAATACAAACATGCATGATTCTTCAGGCGCTGACAAAGGGAAATCAAGCGCTGACACGACCAATTCAGACGATGATGGCTCAAACGCTGACAACAACAGTTCAAGCGTTGTTAGCCCAAGCGCTGACAAACAAGGTTCAGACTTTGGTGACACCTTTACACAGCTTTTCTCTTCCCATTTTGAACAGGGTGGACCTTCCAATGTCCATGAAGAGATTTCTGTTGATCAAGAAGAATCTGAAGAAGATATTGGCAACATGGAGCGTGAAGTTGAGGACACTAGACTTTTTGAAGGAGGAGTTCTCACTTCCACAGCAAAGGATCACCCCACATCTCAGATCATTGGTGATGTTATGGCTCCAGTTCAGACAAGAAGATCCCATCAAAGTCTTGGTGGATTTATTGCCAATATACACAAGAAGGTTGATACCCCTCTTGTACAAGCATGTTTGTTTGCCTGTTTTCTGTCACAGGAAGAACCCAAGAAAATTTTTGATGCTCTCAAGGAACCAAGTTGGGTGGAAGCAATGCAGGATGAGCTTCACCAATTTGCTATACAGGATGTTTGGGAGCTGGTTGATTGTCCTAGATATGTGAGACCAATTGGGACAAGATGGGTTCTGAGGAACAAGAAAGATGAAAGAGGCATTGTGGTCAGAAACAAGGCACGTTTGGTAGCTCAGGGATATACACAAGAGGAAGGCATAGATTATGAAGAAGTTTTTGCACCAGTTGCAAGAATTGAAGCTATAAGAATTTTTCTAGCTTATGCCTCTTGTATGAATTTTACTGTTTATCAAATGGATGTGAAGAGTGCTTTCCTCTATGGGACAATTGTTGAGGAGGTATATGTCATGCAACCTCCTGGTTTTGAAGATCCTGAGAATCCAGACAAAGTTTATAGAGTGAAGAAAGCAATGTATGGACTTCATCAAGCCCCAAGAGCATGGTATGGTACATTGTCCACCTACTTGGTGGAAAATGGTTTCAAAAGCGGCACCATAGATCAGACATTGTTTACAAAGAAGAAAGGAAAACATGTGTTGCTTGTGCAGGTCTATGTTGATGATATCATTTTTGGGTCTACTGATCCAAAAATGAGTGAGGATTTTTCCAAGCTCATGACAGATAAATTCAAGATGAGTGCAATGGGTGAGATGAACTTCTTTCTAGGGTTACAAGTTCAGCAGAAAGAAGATGGTATCTTCATCTCCCAAGACAAGTATGTAGCTAAAATCTTGAAGAAATATGGTTTTTCTCCACATGAGAAGGAGGCTTCCACTCCTATGGATAGGCAACACCCTTGGGGAAAAATTGGAGCTGGAAAGGATGTGGATGTTAGGCACTATAGATCAATGATTGGTTCATTGATGTATCTTACAGCCTCAAGACCTGACATCATGTTTGCTGTGTGTGCATGTGCACGCCATCAAGTGACTCCCAAAGAATGTCACCTTTTTGCTGTGAAGAGAATTTTTAGGTACCTAAGATGTTATCCAGATCTTGGCTTGTGGTACCCAAAAGATTCTCCATTGGACCTTATTGCATACTCAGACAGTGACTATGGTGGTGACAAGTTTGATAGGAAATCCACAACTGGTAAATGCCAATTTCTTGGGAGTAGATTGATATCTTGGCAATGCAAGAAACAAACAGTGGTGGCAAACTCTACAACTGAAGCAGAATATGTTGCAGCAGCTGCTTGTTGTGGACAAGTCTTATGGATTCAGAACCAGCTGTTGGATTATGGGTATAATTTTATGCATACCAAGATTTTTGTAGACAATAACAGTACTTTATGCATTATTAAAAATCCTGTACATCATTCTAAAACCAAACACATAGAAATTAGACATCATTTTATAAGAGATTGCTTTGAGAAAGGTTTAATACAACCAGATAGGGTAGATACAGAAGATAATGTGGCTGATTTATTAACTAAACCTTTTGATGCTGGAAGATTTCAATATTTGGTAACAAATATTGGAATGGTTAATCTCACTTAATATGTGTTTTGGAACCTTTTTGTAAAAGTATGTACAGGATAATGCATTGTTATTGGTCTTTGTGATGATTTAGATTTCCACTTTATTTTTCTAACACTGACAAAGGTAAATGTAACGCTGTCAAGTGTTATTTTGCCGTTGTTGGAGATATTATTGTCTAACGCTGACAAGAGTTCCTTCAACGCTGGCAAGTGTTGTCGGGGCGCTGTCAGCAACAAATGTTAGTTTTGTGGTTTTCATCTAAATGTGTAGGTAGGTGGTAGCTTTATGCCATTGGATACAGAGTTGCTTATGGATCTTTGAAGAGCTATTTGGACATGTTTTGTTTATGGATGATGGTTGGAATATTTATATTCCTATCTTGACATAAATTTTTAATGTTCATATATATTTTGAGAACTCATGTATCATAGTTTAAGGGGAGGTTTAAGGAACCTTTAGGACTCTTGGGTATTCTTACAATACTCTCATCACAATTCTAGATTGTGTCCACAGGTGAGTATGGGTTAGTTTTACTAAACCATGAGGCACTGTAGCATGCATAGTATATCAACTTTGCATGCTGCCAAGACATCTTTGGCCTAGAATTGGTTGTGGTCTGATGGGAGACTTGGGAATACTTTGGTTATGGGTTTACCTGGGAGTTACAAAGAATTTTGTGAAATACCTTTGTTGGTAAGTATTTTGGTTAGCAAGGGACTCTAGAGGACATTTGTGTCTATCTTGCTTATGCAAGTGTGCATAACTGGACAGTGCTTGCCGCCCAGTAATTATTATCAACTTGTAAGATATTTCCCTTAGGATAAATTACTTTGTTAAGGTCTTTTTCTTTTTAAATATTTTTATTTTTAGACGCTGACAAGTTTTTCTCCAAACGCTGTTACGTCCAATCGTGACGCTGACAAGGCTTTAGGCACACGCTGACAAGAAAATATAGCCGTTGGGCGCTGATGGGCTATTTTTGACCGTTGACACCTAGTGGGCCCTACCCAGTTGTTATTTTTGACTAATCTTTGGCCGTAATTTTGGGGAGTTGTTACTTTTAATTCATGCATGAGATAAGTTATATTTGATTCAATATTTTCATGATTGCTCTTTGAATATAACCGCCTCATTTTTGACCAATCAAAATAATGCATCTCTCCTATAAATTTGGCTAATCTTTTTATTCTGGGTATTCATATTTTCTTGTCTAACATTTTTCTCCTAGATTTTTCCCATCTCACATAACCTAACCAGCTTTCAAACATGGCACCCAAATTCAACTCAAAGAATTTAACATTGGAGTTCAAGAGCCAACACAATATGGTAGCTTACTTGACTGCTGATGATGATTTGTTTCCTCAGTATTCACAGATGGTGGCATTTTTAAATGCATCTTCGTTGAGGTATGCACTTTCTCATACACCATTAGTCCCTGTCGCACACATTAGACAGTTTTGGAACACTGCTAGTTCCACAACAGCTAATGGAGTGACCACATTAACATCTACTGTTCATGGAAGAACATGGGTGGTCACTGAAGCTTTGGTTCGCCAAGCTTTGCGTCTTGATGACGCTGATGGTGTGACTACTCTTGCCATTGCAACAATAGAACAAGGTCTTAGGGAATTGGGTTATCCTATTCCTGCTGATGTCACTTTAAATAAATATCATAAGCAGGAATTTCCCTCTGACTGGAAATATTTGATACATGTCCTTTTACAATGCTTAAGTCCAAAATGTACTTCTTTTAATGAAATAAACAGGTCAATTGCAAGTGCTTTGGTTTGTATAACACGTGGGCTTAAGTATAATTTTTCAAAAATGATTTTTGAAGGGATGTGTAAAAATAAGGGAAGTAAAATGACTTTGGCTTACCCTAGATTTTTGAAAATGGTCTTTGATTTACAAGAATATTGTTCTAGGGATCATGACACTTTTTATGAGATCCCTAAACAACAGAAAACCATTTTTGCTAAAATGAGCTCCACAAACGAATCCATACCTCTTACCCAACCCATGCTTGAAGTAATTCAGGCTGCTCAACCACAACCACAACCAGACCCTGAACCCCAACTTGAGCCTATTCATGAACCATTACCTTCACCAGAAAACATGGACATTGACCAACCCAGCGCTGACACTCACAATGTGGGCGCTGACACAGCCAATCCCAACACTGATAACATTCCTGAACAATCCCAAACACCCCTTAATCAACCAACACCCACACAATCTACTTCATCTTCCACCCCATTACAATCTAGGTTGAATAAACGCCAAAGGGTTACTGGAGTGTTCTCCTCTAGTGATCCTAGCCTTGTAGCAGAGAGAACCACCTCCACAAGTGTGGCTGGTGACATGGGTGAGGCTGGGGCTATTGACACAGGCTTAGATGCTGGTCAAGACAGTCCCAACATCATTAAGACCTCATCCATGCCCGATGATTCTATTTTGGGAGGTCAAATTCCCATTCTAGCTGAGGGAAGATTGGAACCTATGACAATAATTGAATTGACGGCTGCTGTCATTAGCTTGCAAAAGCAAAATGTCAGCCTTGTACAAATTGTCAACAAACAGGGACGTGAACTCCAAGTTTTGAGAGAGCGTGTGACTGTTTTGGAGAATCCAAGTAGCAGGAGTCTAATGGAGGAATCTTCCAAAGGGGAGGATGAAGAGGATGAGGAGGATGAGCTGATTCATACAGCTAGTGAGAAGAGTTCAGAGAAGAGTTCACAATTTAGTGAGTCTTTACAGGTTGCTGAAGCTCTCACCAACTTGAGGAAGCACCCAGTTATTGATACATCCAAGGTGACACCATTAAACTTGGAAGGAACTTTCAAAGAAACATTGGGCGCTGATACAGGTTTGAACGCTGACACATCCAGCGCTGACAAAGGTAATCGTGGCGCTGATAGGAGTAACTTGAACGCTGATAAAGTTGCAGGTGGTGTTGATGTATTCCAGCCATCAACAATCATCAAAGATGTGTCCACACAGGTTTCTTCTTCTACTTTACCAATTATTGATCCAAAAGACAAAGGTAAAGGGATTCTGATTGAAGAAGATGTTCCAAAGAAAGATGCAGCACAAATTGCATTTGATGAACAGTTGGCTGCACAACTTGTGGAAAGAGATTTGAAGAGGAGTAGAAGATCACCATTTGTTGTTTCTGAGAGTGAGGAAGAAAGTGGTGATGATAAAGAAGGTGATAGCTCAGATTCAAGTATTCAAATTATTGAAGATCCAGAAAGGCTTGAATATGGGGATGAGCTTGCAAAGGAAAGGTTGAGTGAGTTGAAGAATCAGATTGATTGGGACCTACCAGAAATCACCAGAATGTACCATGCTTGGGAAGACAAGGTTATGGACAACCCAGGGATGAGCTTGTCAGATCAAATTTGGGGGTTGGAAGTACTTCTCAGGGTACAAGATGACATAAAGGTGATTATGAGGTTTAATGCACAAGAGGTCAAGACCTGGCTCAAAAGAGATAGAAGGCAGTTGTACTATAAGTTGCTTAGATGTCATCAGCCTAATTGGACATCAAAGAAGTTGCTGGCCTTATCTTTTGAGGAGCTAGAGTATAGGGCACATCCTATTTGGAGGAAGGTGCAAGAACAGAATGTCTACAAGTTTCTTTCAGAAGAAAGGAAACAAGAGCTTGCTAAGGAAATGCAGATTCAAAAGGAAATGAGGATTGCTCAAAGACCAGTGAAGAAAGGAGATCCTTTCCAATTTCCTAAAGACATGGATGTGTATTTTCCAACTGAAGGTGTTATAAGGAAGCATCTCAAGCTTTCTTCATTGGAAGCTTCAGATTTGGTAAATGTAGTACCTCTAGATGACAGAAATCCAATCATCAGTTTTGATGAAGATGAGTGTGGATTTTGGAAGATTGGCAGATTTGGAAAGGAGGTACATACTTTCACTTCAGTTATTTCTATATTTGCAAGCATAGACAGAGAAGACTTGGTGCATCTATGGAGATTAATAGAGGCCAAGTATACAGCTGAAGCACCTACTTCAGCAAATGGAATAAGACTTTGGAACACATTTATGACTTTGTGTGGTCCAAAAGAAGCAGATCCTGCCATATGGAAGGATCTTGAAGATGATCTCAGTAATCTTCATTGGAGGCTTTATTCTACTTGTGGTGTATTTCATATGAGCTCTACAAAGTTTTCAGAGTATTTACTTGTGGATGCTGACTATTTCTTGTCCAAAGAAGTGTTGGAGAAGATGCTAGAGACACCCTTGGAGATTGATTATACTAGTGACGTGGCCAAGGACTTGATCAGATATGTTTATCACCAACATAAGAAGTTTTTGCAAGATTCCTCCTAAGTCTTAAGTTTTTATTCAGAAACTTGATCATTGGAATGGATATCAAGTTTAGGGGAGGATTGTTGGGAATAAAATATGGGTCAGTTTGCTAGACGCTGATAAGAAGAATGTCAACGCTGATAGGATGACATTGGACGCTGACAGCCAAGCGTTGACATTGAAGAAGTCAACGCTGACAGCCTTGAAGATTGACACTGATGGAATATCTTCATACGTATCTTTTGTTTATTTGTTTCTTTATTTATGTATGGTAAAGATAAGCACAACATTGTATTTTCATCTTTACCTAGAATAGTTGATTCGTAGCTTATTGTACAAGACTTCTTGTTCTATAAAAGAAGGTCTTTTAGGTTAAAGTCAAATATCAGTTTTCATAAGTATTCGCAAGTTAAACTCTTTCATTGTAATCAAGTTCGTTTATTCTAATACAAGTGAAAGTTTTTTTAACATCTTTGTGTTTTAGATCAAGTGTTAATTCCGCATAACACTTTGTTACTTTATTCATAAGCAAAGGTTTCTCTACGTGTAGTACTTGATCTAATCTCGTATACACAAAGCTTAATCGATCTAAGTTTGGGATCAACATGCAAGAGATGGCTATGGCCGACTTTGAGTCACAGTACATAGGTACTTTATCAAAGTGGAAGCCATAATCCGTGAGTTGTGTTCTCATCCAAAGAACTTGAGCACAACACGCAGATAGAGACACATACTCCGCTTCGGCTGATGAAAGTGAAGTGCAATCCTGCTTCTTGGAAGACCATCCCACAAGCTTATCTTGACCTAGAAATTGTGCACCACCAGAAGTACTTTTTCGTGTATCAAGACACCCTGCATGATCAGAATCTGAATAGGCCGTTAGAAAGAAACCGGTTTCCCTCGGATACCAGAGTCCCAAATGAATGGTATTCTTGAGGTACCGAAAGATCCGTTTAACCTCCTTGAGGTGTTTTTCAGTGGGTCGTGCTTGATATCGTGCACAATAACATGTAGCATGATGAATATCAGGTCTGCTTGCTGTCAAGTACATGAGGGAACCAATCATGGAACGATATCTCGTTTGATCGATGGGTAATCCCTCCAAGTCAGCATCTAGGGATGTGGTTGATAATGGTGTCCCAACGGGGTCACATGAGGTCATACCATGCTTTTTGATTATCTCTTGACAATACTTAGCTTGGTTTATAAAGATACCACTTGGGGATTGGTGAACTTGAATTCCTAGAAAGAATTTTAGTTCGCCCATCATTGACATTTCAAATTTGCTGTGCATTACTTTTTCAAACCATTTTGAAAGTTTTGGGTTTGTAGACCCGAAAATAATGTCATCAACATAAATTTGCACAAGCAAAATGTCATCCCCATATTTATAAGTGAACAAAGTTAGATCAATGGAACCTTTTGAGAGACCTTTGGATACCAGAAATTTTGAGAGCTCGTCGTACCACGCCCTTGGAGCTTGCTTGAGTCCATAAAGTGCTTTGTGGAGACGATACACCTTGTCAGGATAATGAGGATTGACGAATCCTTCCGGCTGCGTGACATAGACTTCTTCCTTCAAAGGACCGTTAAGAAATGCTGTCTTTACGTCCATTTGATAAACCGTGAATCCCTTATGTGCAGCATAAGCAAGAAAAATCCTGACTGCTTCCATTCGAGCTACTGGTGCAAATGATTCTTCAAAATCAGTTCCCTCTTTCTGGCCATACCCCTTAGCCACTAGCCTAGCTTTGTTCTTGATGATCGTGTTTTCTTCATCCATCTTGTTTTTCCAGATCCAACGAAGATTTAAAGGAGTCACATCGTATGGTTTGTCAACAAGTTCCCAGACTTTAAGTCTTTCAAATTGGTGAAGTTCATCCGTCATCGATTCAATCCAAGCATGATCACCCATGGCTTCTTTGATGTTTTTCGGTTCAGCAGTACTCACGGCGAGTGCGAACATACAAACATCGCCATCGGTTGCTAGTTGTCGTCTTATACGAACAGGCTGTGAAGGGTTTCCAATTACGTGAACCAAAGGATGATCTCGGGTCCAATGATGTGTTGAAGGATGTCGTTGATAAAACGTATGCATATTTGACGGATCAACATGGCGAGTAGAAGACTCTCCAGTTTCGTGTACCGGTGTACCGAATGGGTTGATAAATTCGTCGTCGTCAGATAATGCATCGTCTGCTTGATGTGTGTTCTCTGGAGCAATGACAGTAGTTGTGGATGTTGTAGGATCTATTGTTAATGTGATATTCTGAGGAGGTAAATCTGCAACAACCCGTGTTGAAGTAGATGAAGTTGTATCCTTGTGTTGACGATGAACGGTATCATCATTCTTATCATGAGTGACAGCGGAAGACTTCGATGCAACTTGTTTCTCCCCCGTGAAATATTCATCATACATTGGTCCATATAACATTTCCAACTCTTCAAGTGTCGTGTCCACTGTCATATCTGCTCTAGGAACATGTTCAGGAACCAGCTTTGAACTTGACGGTTCATTGCCGTGGTCTTGAGTTCCGAGTTCCGTGCGGTTGTGAACGGAAGTCGTGTGTCGTTGTGGATCGGGACTTAAACTGCTTTGTTCAAGTGCCATTTCTTGCAATTCATCAAATCTGATATGAATAGTCTCGACTATCAATTTTGTTCTCTTGTTGTACACTCTGTATCCCTTAGACTGAGTTGCATATCCCACTAAAATGCATGCATCACCTTTCTCTTTCATCTTGTCTAGATTTTCACCATCTCGAATAATGTAACACGTACATCCAAAAACATGAAGGTGTTTGAGTGAAGGTTTGCGATCATTAATTATGTGATATGGTGTCTTTTCGTGTCTTGGGATAACTAAGGAGCGGTTTTGTGTGTAGCATGCGGTTGACACGGCTTCGGCCCAAAAGTATAGTGGAAGTTTTGAAGCGGATAATAATGTTCGAGCAGCCTCAACTAAAGTACGGTTTCGTCTTTCAACAACGCCGTTTTGTTCGGGTATTCGAGCAATAGATGTTTCATGTTCAATTCCTTCAGCTTCAAAATAGTTTCTCAGTTTTGAATTCAAAAATTCAGTACCTCCGTCAGTACGAACCACTTTAACTTGAGCTTGAAGACCACGTTGTATCACTTTAAGGAAGTTGATGAGAACATCGGGTGTTTCATCCTTGGACCTCAAGAAGTGAGTCCATGTGTACCTTGAGTAGTCATCGACAATTACCATAACGTATTTCTTCCCATTGATACTTTGAACACGCATGGGACCACACAAATCTATATGAAGAAGATCTAACCGTCCTTTAGAGCTAGGTGTAATCTTTGTCTTGAAACTACTCCGTTTAGCTTTACAAAGCTCACAAGAAGAACAAAGATGATCTTTGATGAATTTCAAGTTAGGAAGGCCTCGCACAATATCTTTCTTAGAAAGCAAGTTGATGGTATCGAAGTTAAGATGAGATAAACGTTGATGCCATAACCAAGCTTGAGTCGTTGAAGCTTTAGCCATGAAACATATTGGAGTTGAAGATGTGGAGTCTTGTAGTGAAATAGTGTAGAGATCAGTACCCCGTGTTCCGGTAAGTAAGTCATTCCCATCATAATCACGAACAAAACATGTCTTCTTTCTAAAAGCAACCTCCAAATCCGCATCACAGAATTGACCAACCGAGAAAAGATTATGATTGAGCCCTTCGACGTAGTAAACCCTTTTGATAGTGATATTCCCCTGAACCAAGTCTCCATATCCTAGGATCGGTGCAAATTGATCATTTCCGAATCGGACCGTACCCAGGAACTTCTCCACGAAGTTAATTAGAAGCTTGAGATTTCCTGTCATGTGCTTCGTGCATCCGGAGTCCATTATGAAGAGAATTACTTCGATCACCTGCAGAAGAATTAGAACACGATGGAGCATTTGCTAAATTGGATTCCATGTTAGTTGTGATTTCCGATTCATTAGTTTCCCTAGTTTCATCACTTAGAGGCACACTAACGCTCGTAGTCACATTTTCTGTCCTAACCTTAGGCATCCATTTATATCCTGGAGGACATTGGTTAGCAAACCACCATTTCCAAGGCTTGCTAGCAGACTCATATAATTCCCTAATTCTGCTTCTAGGGTTCTTAGTGGTGGAGTCTGATGCAATACTTTTCTTAGGGGGGGTTGCACCAGAATGGTTCACTTTGCGTTTGGGTTTTCTAGCACTAATAGGCATCACAGTTTGCTTCTTAGTTCTAGTTTCTACGCCTTTGACATTATTCGAAACACACATAGCATGATTAGCATTAGCACACTTTCCACATTTCACACAAACAAACTTAACTTTCATAGCATTCAAAGTCGAATCATTCAAATCGTCATTACACGCGATTACAGACGTTTTATTCTTAGAAACATTGAAAATCCTAGGGTGTTCTTCTACTTCCTTCATCTTCCCTTGACTTTTGTTTTGCCAGACCTTTTCATTCATGCGAGTGCTCTTAAGCTGGGGCCGGCTAACACTAGCAGTGGGGACTACACCTGTAGTAAAAGACACATGTCTATTAGTGTTTCTAGAAGTCTGAGGTGATTGACTTTCTTTGTTTTGTGTGGGTTTAGTGGTCAATCTATACATCCCTAGTTTAACCACATTTGTGTTCTTAATGCTTTGTGATCGAATATTTGTTTTGAGAGTGTTTTGTGGTAACCTATCCTTCCCATCCGTCTTGGGGGCAAACGCACGTTTTGCAAATGCAGAATTAGAGAAAACAGATGGTTTTCCCAAGACAGAGGGTCTAGTCACTTTTTGAGCATTGGGTTGTCTTACAACAGGTTTCTTAACACTAGGTTCTACAATCTTCCCACCCATCTTAGCAATGAGTTTCTGCAACTCTGCTATCGCTCTGTCCCTGTCTTGTAACTGAGCTTTCAACCCTTTAATTTCCAAATTTTGTTCGTTCATTTCTCGAAACGTTTGGGAAAGTTTTTCTTGCAATTTATTATTATGTGGAAAACTACCAACGTCTTTTTGCAGAGCAAGTTCAAGAGAATGACAATGTTTTTGAAGGAAATCAGTTTTGTGTTGAAGTAACTCAAAAGCCTTTTTATCAACATTTTCTTTATGTTTAGAAAGCTCAAGTTCAAGACGCTCACACTCTTTAATTTTATCAAGATATTTGCATGCAACATCAGAATATTCATCGATATCAGCACAAGATTGAAGAGTAACACACAAAATATCTTTGGAGAGACATTCTTCTAAGAGTAGATCATATTCGTTTGAAAATTCTAATTTGTCATTTTGAAGGTCATCAATTTCTTTTTCAAGAGACTCAAGATATTTCAAATCATCAAACATTTCAGACTGAATTAAATTTTCAAACTCAAGAACATGTTCTTTTATTATCTTTGTATTTGGTATTAACAGTTCTTTCACAAGCACAGTTATGTCGTGAGGAATCTCGGTTTTCCACTTATCCTTTTGACGTTTCTCCCAATCGCTTTCAACAATTGATTGAACATTATTAACGTGGTGTTTAAGAAAACCAAGTATTTTTCTACTTTTGCTTTTAGAAGCATCTAGAGGCAAATAGTTAATATATTTAAAAACATTAGTTTTCCTCTTAGTGGCAAAAGCTTTTTTCCATTGAATTCTTTTTTGTTTGCATTCTAAAAATAATTCCTCACGAGACTTCTGTTTTTGTGGAGTGAAAAGACCATAAAGACTGTTTTCATAAGCATAGTTATATGGTTTCACAAAATCTTTATTGACCGGTGATCTACTCTCCTCATCCCAAAGGGACGTCTCTTCACTATCGAGGTTAGCTACAGGGCAATCATGATTGGTCCATTCGGACTCGTCAAGATATAAATGGGGGTTTGCAGCTTGAGCTTGTTCGAGGTACTTGGGGGTGGCAAAGCTAGGTTGACCCTTGAAAAACGACCGAGGTGCTATCATTCTTACGGTTTGAATAGAGTCATGTGTATTATAAACAACTTTTTTCAAAAAATCGACTTGTTCTTCGAGATCCTTTACTTTTTCAGTATCTTTGCTTTGTCTATTTTTGAAATCTTGTTTTAATGTTTCAACCTCTTGTTTCTTCTCGTCAAGAATTTTAGCAGAATCGGTGGTGTTCATAGAAAGCCTTTGTTCAAGTTCATTAACTTTTGTTGTGGCAAGATACGTTTTTTGACGTTCATCACTTAATAAAACATTAAATTGACGTTTTTCTTTAGTTAACAAAGCTAGAGCTTCATTGTATTTATTTTCAAAATCGTCCTTTTTAACGTTGATGACACGACTTTTGTACCCCTCAAGCTCGTTGGTCTTTTGAAGAAGCTCAGCCCTATAACTATCAATAGTCTCACTAGATTTTATAAGAGCGGCTTTGCATTCTTCAAAGTTTTGAGTGAGCGCTGCGTTTGCCTTCTTTAATTGCTTTTGATTCTTTCTATTTTCATTGGCATCTTTTTGTAAACTAGCAATTAAATTAGCAAGCGCGACACCCTCCTCGTCATCATACTCATTTGCATGTTGATCATCCTCAAACCCATTATTGCACATGTCTGATGAATCGGGTGTGGTATTGCTATCAACCGTTTCCATCATACACGTGTCAGTAATTGTTGTTGGTAGATCACTATGCTCATGTGTATCACCAAACACATTATATTCAGCATCATCTTGTACCTTATCAATTAGCTCGGTATCAAAGATAGGACCATTGTCATCTTCAGTGACGTTAAGGACCTCATGAATCTTTGCCATGTATGAATAATGTGCCTCGAGTTCTTGGTCGGAGAGTTCATCATCTGTGTCGTCAAGCATTTCTCCTTCCTCAGCTGATAACTTGATTCTAGCTTCCATTTTCTTGCACAACAGCATCTTTTCCTTATGATAACCATAATCTTTAACCCTCTTTGGCTGCCTGCATTCCTTGGCCAAATGCCCAAAACCTCTGCAGTTAAAACATTGAATCCCACTTTGTTGCACAACTTGAGTACCAACAGTTTCCCTATTTCCAACAACAGTAGCCACCCTCTGATTATCATACTTAGGTTGTCGATCATACTTTGGAGGACTCTCAACACGTCTTCGTGTGTCATACCTTGGAGGACTCTGTGCATGGGTGTTCCTTGAGTTTGAAGATGTTCGAAGGTTGTTGTTGGTGGGTTTGTAGATTTTCTTATATTGCTTCATAACGAAAGCCATTTGTTGCTTGAATTCCCTATCCCTTTGAGCTACTTCTTCATCACTGTCTTCTTCGGATGATTGCTCAGGTATGGGTGATGGTGCTCTTGCAACTTCTTTGCCTCGGGATCGTGTTGGAACATGTGACTTGGAGACAATGGATGATCGTGGTGATGATGATTGAGTAGAGTAGGTCTTTGAAGTACGGGAGTGATATTCTGGGTAATGTTGAGTGGTAGACACCAAAGCAAGTGGATTGGAAATCTTTGCAACTCGTTCAGCTCGAAGTTCATTTGCCTCATTTTGAAATTGTTTCAAGATGTCAAAGAGCTTGTGATATGAAACTTCGTCTAACTTTTGTTGTTGTTTGACCAAGGTGACAAACCGTGTCCACTCTGGTTGAAGTTGCTGTAGAAATTGGACATTGACTTGCATGGTGGAAACTTGCAAGTTGTTTCGGGTCATATCATTCATCATCTTGTAGAATCGGGAGTAATAAGAATCAATTGATTCCCCATCCTTTGATGTAAACTTGCCAAAGTTCCAAAACATCTTAGTTTTCACATCTTGTTTGTTAAGTGATTCACCTTGTTGCAATCTTTCAATGGCCGTCCACATTTCTTGAGCAGTAGGACATGCGTCAACCGTAGAGTAAATTTCATCTCCAATGCCACTGAGAATTAAGTAGATTGCTTCCTTCTCTGCATCAAACCACGCACGGTTCTCTGGGGTGAGGTCGGTCCTCTTTTCATTACGTTCATATGCGGGTTGTGCGTCACTTGTGTCTGTGGCTGGTACTGCAGGAACTTGAATCCTTGAGAGTTTATAGGGTCCTTCAAAAATACATTGCCTTAAAGCATCACCGTTAGGTTTTGTGTCAAGGTAACGTATAAAACGGGATTGCCATTGATCATATCGACCCGACACAAGCATTGGTGGTCTTTCCTTGTTACCTGCCACCATTATGTTGTTGTTCGTCATACGATATTCGGCAGTAGAATCCATCTCAATATTCTCTGAAATGATGAATTGAATGTGGATCTTAAGTAGTTGTGTTGTGATTGTTTGATTGTTGAAATTCCAAAAATTGCGATTTTTTCTCAGCCCGACAATAAATTCCTCAGTCCGACAAAACGGTAGACCTAAAAAATTTGTAATCACCAAATTTTGAAATTGAGCTAGAAATGTCCTAAAACTAGTATGGAAAAAATTTGATTTTTACTTGACCTAAAAATTTTAACTCTTTTTTTTTTTTTTTTTTTTTTTTTTTTTTAATCTTCGTGTAAACTACGTTCCGAAACTAGTCTAGATGGTGGCTAAATCTAAAAAATACTCAAACAAAATTTAGCTAAACATGTCATCGGAATGTCCATCGGAATGTGCCATCGGAATACCCATCGGAATGTTTCTTAGATCGGAATGTCCTTTAGATCGCAATGTGCACCTGTCGGAATCCTCCAGATCGGAATGTTCAGATCGCAATGTGTACCTATCGAAATCCCAGATCGGAATGTGTACCTATCGCAATGTGGGCAGAGTAACGTTTCAAGATTGCCTTAAATCCGTCGCAATCCAGATCGCAATAACGATCGGAATGTTCAGATCGGAATAAGGATCTATCGCAATACTGATCGCAAAGTAAAACCCTAGGGTTATTGCGATCGAAACCGTACTACCTTTTCCGAAATTCAAGCTGTCGCAATAAGGGACCTTGTTTTTCCAACTTTTTAGGCAACGATTTTAGCAACTTTTAGGCAACAAGATCGTGTTTTTAACCAAACCAAAACAACCAAATCTCTACAACAAGTATATAGAAGATTTGTAGCAAGAGATAGAACACGAAAAACACAAAAAAAATTCGAATTCGAGATGATTTATGGATCAAATCACACGAATCATATGAAAACACAACAACCAATCACAAAACTACCCCATGGCGATTGATACCAATTGTTGTCCCTAATATGTGATGATTGTATAATACGAATTAAGGTAGAAAGAAAGGAAGAAATGAGAAGAATTCTAGAGAGAGAAACTAGAGAGAGAAAAAAGAGAGAAGGAGAGGATTAACTTGTGAATATTAGATTAAGGAATGAGAAAATGAACCACCAACCCTCCTAACATGCTAGGAGGGTGGTATATATAGTCCACCCACATGTGGGCTTCTTTATGGACTATATGGTTTGGGCCGGGCTTTCCTTTTGGGCTTTAGTTACTTATTAATGAACTTTAGCCTAAAGTTAAGCCCGTATAACACGACTAATATACTACCTATTACAACGTTCTAAAATACGATACATAATAAACATATGACCGAGCATTCTTGTTTGGCTCAATATTTTGAGGCTAACAATTTTTAAATAAAACTATATTAATTTTGAACTAATAGAAATAAAACTAATTTTAAAACAATTTAAATAAAATATATTTTTTTATCTTTTTAATTTTTTATTTAAACTACATAAGAGAAAATTATATAAAACTTTTAATTTATCTAAAACTTGTAATAAAACTTAATTAACTAAATCTGACAGCAGTTTAAATAACCTATATTAATTAATCGTACTTAGAATAAACACAAAAGGATCCTAGATGGAATGGTTAAGGCTTTGATCTGTTGAGCGTGACGTCGCAGGTTCGAGTCCTGGACCAGACGAATTTTGCTAATAATATTTTTGTTATACCAAAACTTAAACTCAAAAATAGAAAACTAAAACAGACTTATTATATTATATCACAGAATTAAAGAAGATCCAAACAAACGAAATATCAAATAAGCTAAACTAATAGGCAGATCTAAACGCAAACGCAAGCAGATTAAATATTAAACCAAAACTAAACTTAACGAGAAGATTAAAAAGAGAGTAAAACCTTGTGTCGATAACCTTTGAGACATAGGAAGGCGCTGAACCCCCTATGAAACTGAATCAAACGCACCCCCAAATATCATCATCATCTCGAACACAATCAGATTCAACTCGAACCAGGAACAATAACCGATCCACCCACAAAATCTTCGAACAGTTTTATATACTTTCCCAGTGGGGGACAATATTTAATTCACCACATTTTTACTTTTATAATAATTAAAACGAGACAGTAATAAAAGAAATATCACTTGCAAATTTAATTCAGAAAAATAAATTGAGGCACGAGATTAAACTGAGAATAAATTTCATTAATAATTAAAGATTCATTACAATACTTGGAAAACTAAAAATACAATTTACCTAAATTCTAATTTGCATAAAAAAATTAAAACTAAATTAATCCTACTCCTAAGAAAAACAATAAATAAAGAAAAACAATGGAATAATATGATTACAAGTTGGGGGGGGGGGGGGGGGGTTATAGGGAAACCCTAACTTCTTCATGAAGATTGGTGCTCTCATAAATCAATCCGGACCGCTCTTTCCTCTTTCCTCTCTCTTTTTCTTCAATCAACGGTTGAGATAACTTCTTGATTCACATGGATTGCCCTCGTGGCAATTTTGTGCTTCTTTAATCCAAGGTGGAGCCTTCTTATTGGAGGGATTTTGGTGGTGATTTGTATCCTCCAATCAAAAAGGGGATAGATGCCACGTAGACAAGGAGAGATGAGGACCACCATGGTGACTTCTCCGATTCTTGGGGGAATTAATCCCAAATCGTGTGAATCACACGTTTTAGATAAAAGCCCCAATTAATTGGGTTTTTACTGATTAGGGTTTTGGATTGGGGTAAAATGGGGTGGCTGTGTTTTGGGAGAGAAAGAAGGAGTGGGTGAATGCTTTGTTTGTATCGTCAAAAGTGGGTGAGGGATAAAACCGTTTATTATTAAACGTGTGGGGGATAAGGATTTAATATGTTTGAGTGTGTGTTGTGCTGACCAAAGAAAGGAAGTGAAAAGTTTTCACTCATTCCACCGTCCCATTAAATGGGCTTGGCCCAAAAAATTACAACATTTAAATAATTCGTCCCATTGTGAATTTGGGCCAAATTTTGGGCTTTTGTGTAAAAAAGTGATTAAGTTATATCCACTATTGGGCTTTCAGGCCCAATAAGCAAATGTGGGACCCACTAAGTTCGAATATCTTCAAAAAGATTTAATCCGCTTAAAACGAACTTGATTTCGGCTTCCTTGATCGTTTCATCAAAACTGTATTGATTTGTAGGTTTTCGTGATCTTGAGCACACTTTTGGTCTTTTGACTTTGTCTTCGTCTCTTTCTTGGACTTTTCTTCAACATTTGACCGTGAAATCCCGTGTTTTTCTTTCCTTTTGATCTTTTGTACCTATTTTAAACAAAAACACAAAACCACGCGTAATTCCGACTTTTATGATACTAAACACATGATTAGGTCTTGTTTTTCCTTGATTTTAGTGGCAAAAGGATAAGTGTTCACACACTTATTAGGTACCAGTTTCTACTTGTATTCTGGAAAAGAAAACTGGATGGCACGTGACGTACAATCTGAAATGGTAAGAATATGAAATGAAACGGTACGTCTGGTGGGTTAATAAAATTTTAGTTGGGTTGCTCCGATCTGTCGCCTTCTTCTATGTTTTATAAAATCTCCGAGCTGAGAACGGTATCATCTTTTAAGCAACATTGGATAGGAAAAAAAATGTCTGAGAAATTGAAAATGGATTAGTATCACACATGGAGTGCGGTAACTGGAATAAGTCTGGAGCATGATACATGAAGTAAACATGGAACATGGTACATGGAGTACACATAGGATTCATATGAGGTGATCGATACGGTGTCAATCATTTGACATGATTAGAGTAAGGTAAATGATTTAAATGGGTACAAATCAAACTGAATATAACAACATAATAATCTAGCTAATTTAGTGTAGACATGTAACACCCCTAATTTTACAAGGCATCGGAATATCAACATTGGGCGTTACTTCATAGCACATCACACACAGTCATAGAAAATGACCTCAAAAGAGACGTTTTAGAAAATAAACCATTCGATAATTTTTTAATTCAGAGTTAATTAAAAAAGAGGTCCCAACAATTTATGCAATCCTTAATAAAAATAAGGATTTGTCAAATGTATCGAATGGAAATTGTTTGTATTGCCTTTACTTAACCAGCGCGGCTCCATGCTCCAGCTGCTCTTAAACCTACACACCTGAGAATACATGCTAACATGTCAACACAACGGTTGAGTGAATTCATAGGTTTTTAAATAAACAATAATGGGTTTTAAAATAAACCATAAAGCTTTTGAACACAAGAATCTCATCCACTGGCGATATTGTAACACATACAATATCAATACTCCACACTATTACGCTAAGCTCATGACACCGATGCCTTAATCAATAAATTTGCCCTAGTCAGGTATCTTGCCAAATACCCCATACCTCACGTACAACACACCCAGCTGAGCCTCCAACTCACAGGTGCGACCTGCCTGGGTGTGGGTCATCATTCCCAATGGATCCATTCGCTGTACGAGCGCCTACCCATCATAGGTAGTTAACGGTTCACGATTTATAGGGACTTTTCACTGGCAATAAGTAACTTAGCCTTACTAATAGTGGCTCATTACCTATACAATCAACACTTGTGTTCATTTATCAAAATCATTCAACTAAACGTCTTGCGTTTATTTACAACAGCTTGTATTCGTTCAAAGCATATATTCAAACAACGAATGTTTATTTACCAAGAGCATGTATTCCCCCTCGCGGGCTTATAAAAACATATAAAGTAGTAACAGCGAGGCTATGAACTCACCTGATATATCCGTTACACGTTTATCGAGGACAAAACGCCCAGTAGTCGACACACGACTTCACGAGATATCAATCGCTCATTGATCCAGAACAAAATGCCTAATAGTCGGCACGCGACTTCACAAGATATCAATCAATCGTTGATCGAGAACGAGATGCCCAACGGTCGACATATGATCGAATGAAACCTATAATGACGAGGCGCGTCTTAGGTTTGAGACTATACATAAGTCACACTTTAATGTGTAAATATCATCTTTAGTAGATTTTGGACATTGTATAAGTTTTATAAACTTTTTACAATACTAATGATAAAAATTCATCATTCACAAATTATTATACAATTTTTGACAACTAAGCCCATCATTAGCCCCCTAATGGCCCATTATAAGTTTATATGACTTAAGTCCATTTCAAACTCATTATTGATCTCAGGTCCAATAATGGCCAAATAGCCATTATAAGCGTCAATTAGGCTTTTGTGGCCCAAGTCCGCTTTATATAGTTCTCAGGTTCTAAAACGGCTCCGAAAGATGTCCACTTAATATTATTCGATAGTCGAGTCTCGGGTATTATCTTTATCAACATGTAAATGAGTCCTTGTTTCCCAATAAGTGGGTCATACCACTTTTAGTTTTACAAAAACTATTAAATTTTACGTCAATTAAATATAGTCCAATTATTACATTTTCCCAACATGCCTCGTAGATTAGATCATTTCTCCTAGACCGTAACTCGTCACGGTGAGTTCTTTATATCACAATTATCCTTAACTCATGGAACTTACTGATATCAAGTCCAATTAATCATAAATTATGTTTAACATAGATTAATGACCCGTTTTCATATTTAGAAGTGTTGGCTGTTTTTGGCTGCCAATCTCGTTCTAGCCGTTTTGGCCGCCATTTCCAAACCGTAATGAATTGGTAAAGTATCCAATTGATTCTAGTTCTTAATAACGTTATCTAAAACCTATAGTCTTAAATTTGTTATTGGT
The DNA here is from genome assembly GCA_025667525.1 of Glebionis coronaria. Lineage (NCBI taxonomy): Eukaryota > Viridiplantae > Streptophyta > Magnoliopsida > Asterales > Asteraceae > Glebionis > Glebionis coronaria. The sequence goes on from JANFOE010000064.1 coordinate 357,333, forward strand.
TCAGAGTTCTTATATGGGTTTTCTGTCCGTTAAGACAGTATGTTCAAAACTAACCCCTTTTACTATATTGGCAATAACTTCCTCCTCGAAAATCGCCTCGAAAAGCACCACCCGGAGTTTCCATCACAAAAATACTGTCTATAACCTAATAAACAAACTCAAAACTCACTCCTCATTTATATACAAGTTTTACCATGTTTTCTAATTGATCATAAGTTATCTTGTACTAGTTTATCCCTAGAGTTTGTTTATCAAGTTTTTAAACATCTTTAACCATATACAATGTCCAATAACCATATTTAACTATTACATACTTTATTTAGAGAGGGTCAATATAAAATACACATAATCAAATGATTATAAAATAAAATGGAAATAGAAATAACAAATGGACAAAATGATCCTTACAAGAAATGATCAAACCAAGGATAAATGAGCAAAGCTATCAAACCAATTATATCATTACTATTAATCCACCAATGATATCTTATAAGCCTTTTCAAAATACCTTTAACTTCAGCTCTAAAAAGATCTTCAATTGATTGACGATGTTGTTTAATGAGTGAAATGATTCAAGTAATGAATATAGAGCACTAAGCCTTTATTGTTTAACCCAAATTTTTGGTTAAGTAATCAAATATGAATGGTGTGTTGTGTTGTTGAGGTTGACGGCAAAAACCAAAGAACCAAGTAGTTGATATGTTTGTAATTTTACAATTGTGAATAAAGGTATTACATGAGTTATTTTGTATAAAAGGATAAGTGTAGCTTAATAAAAGACACGTGTTATCATTGTTATAATGAAGTTACACGCCAACTTTAAAGTGGGGCGATGTTTTATACAATAAAAATTTATCCCACAATCCGTAAAAGCGGGTATTATCGAGGTTCGGTAGGTTAAAAGTTACACGATTTAAAAGGTACGCGTAAAACACGAAAAATAAACGCTTAATATAAAATAAAAACGTTGAAATTTAGAGAACGTTGATATTTCAATAAATAAATGAGGATTATAATTTAATAAACATTAACGCGTCTTATAAACGAATGACGCTTAAAGGCTTAATGTAAACTACGAATAATGCTCGTAAAACGAGACATTAAAACGACGAAGATAGAAAATATTTCTATGTCATGATGAGGATATTTACGGTCGATGACGGACATAGACTTATCGATAAATAATAAATGACACGTATATGATACGTTAATGCCCTAACCTTGTCGGTTAGCCGAGAATTAAATATTATTCGTCGAACGAACATGACAAATAAAAGGCGAGTAGTAAATATTGGTCCGCATATTAGAAATAAGATTATAGCTCGGTCTAAATATTGATTTTAACGTTCGGGTTACTACATCATCTACCCCTTTAGGAAGTTATGTCCCAGCGCTTAGTTCGTCTCAATAGTCTTCGGTTAAAGGGCGAAGAGGTGAGAGATAGACAAGTCGTCGCTGAAGTTTCCAATGTAGGTTGGATGAACAAAATTCAAAGCCATGAGTATACATAACCGGCACAAATGAACGGTTTGAATGTAGCTTCAATCCTTATAATGAAAGAATTATACATAACTTGAAGGAGAAGCCATTGAAAGCGAAAAATTAACAAGTCGCCAATTTTTGGAAATGGTTCAAGGTACAATACTACTAGCTATCAAAATGCGGCGGTCGATGTAAGTTTGTAAATTCCACATGAAAGGTGAAGAGTGGAACGAAGTGGACGCATTTGGGAAAATTCCAATGCGACAATCAATTCAAAACCTCGGTGATCACATCGATCAAATCGAAACACATATCGATCACGGTTCTCGTAAAAGAAACTACGTCATAAAAAAAATCACATTGATAGTACATAATTCCATGAAAAACATTACAAAATATTCAGGACGAGGTAATTATTACTATTCATACAAAATCACCTATTGGCATGATCTCAAACATGCATGCCTATTCCGTCAAAAGGGAATTCATCGATACGAAAATCGTTCAGAGTATACATTACTCTATCGAAAGCACTAAGATCCAAGTCAAACACAAACCCATCACAAAGTACATATAATCACATTACGACATGCTTGTAAAATACTCAATCCATGTTAAATCAATAAGTTTAATCATGTTAACTCGTGCTTGCTAAATAACCAAGCAATGATAAATTAGAATATTTGACAGGATTTTCGGATAAGTCCATTCAAATGAAAGTTTTCAAGTTAAAGGATGTTCGCGATCTTGATTTCATAGATGCAAATCGAAAATTATTTTCGTCATCAGAGGGTGCTCACACACGGATCTATACTCAAATGACATTACAGGGTGCTCACAAACGGATCCATACACAAAAGATATTACAGGGTGCTCACAAACGGATCCATACCCAAAAGATATTCTCATTACGTTTGAAAAATTATTCGATGAACCATCGAGAATAGCAAGAAAAATTACAAAATCGTTTCATTCACGATGAGTTTCGATGATAACTTAACCATCGGTTGATCCACTAGTACGCACTTAAATCTTAGTGTCGATTAGACAAGTCGTCTATCCTTGGAACGTGTAATGGTTCTTAACGATCAGCTTATCAAGCTTACGATAGTCCCGACACATTATAAATGGTCCATAAATACAAAGCACAACTTGGGAAAATACTAATGGGTTACTCGTACATAGACGATAATCAATAATAACCATAAGGACGGTCGTAATGAAAGAATCCTACCAAGGAAACACGAGTCGAAGAAATACATCTGTATACAAAATAATCAGAAACCAACTCAGGCACACTTGAGCCCACTCATTTATAATTCGTTGTTTACATCCAAAGACGTCCCAATCCATGTAAACAAGAATTATAGATTTATGGTTCGGGAACTTATAAATTTCTTGTTCAAATAAAAAGGCGTCCCAATTTATTTCAACAAGACGATTATAAGCCATCCTACTCAATAATGCTGTCACAGAACACAATATCATAACCAAATTAAATTCCACAGAACACAATATCATAACCAAATTAAATTCCAAGAAAAATACAGGGTGTCAAACTTACTCCATGATTTCTGTATTCAAACGTCCCATTCTATCTGAAAAAGAAACCATCGACAATCTAAGGTCAAGTGGTTTAAAACTCTCTTATTAAAATGTCCCAATCCATTTCAATAAGAGAACCTTAAACGACACATAGTTGGGCGATTTAAAATCATTATATTTAAATGTCCCATTCCATTTAAATACAAAGTATTAAATTTCTCAACTAATGACTACTATGAGCATATCTTTGTTGTACCCAAATTATATATAATTGATTGGGTATATATATATTTTTGGTCCAACACTGGCATCCTCCTTTTCGCCAACAAAACATAATCAAACACAATAAATTAAACGTCTTATTACGTATAAGATGTCTCCTTGAAAAAAATGATTCTTTAAAATTATAAGGAGTACATAAATAAAATAACATGTTTATCAATTACGTTTCAAAAGAATATGTCCTAAAATGGCACATCACAATGCGATGACAACAGTCGAGCTTAAATTAGTCGATATGCGATATATTATGAAACAATATATATGTACTCAAAATATCAAACGAGTTCCATACTCGCATTCGGATAATAAATTAATTATCGAGAAAGGTGGTTGGCGGCGAGGCCAAACTCTCTATAAAACCATATCATAAAATGTACGATAATCACGCAAGGACCATTGCTTCATGCGTAATACCCTTAAATACCATAGTATATACATTCATATACATACAACCATTTCTACATACACATAGGATCACATTATCACAACCAAGCATTGGTTTCTAGGATCCATGAGCGCGTGGATACTTTGTAAGGTAATCAAACAATTTTACGAAAGAGCAGTTATAGTCTAGGTTTTAAAAATGACCTAGTTCGCTATAACTAGTTCTCTGATACCAATCTGTAACTCCCCCAATTTTACAAGGCAGCGGAATATCAACATTGGGCGTTACTTCATAGCACATCACACACAGTCATAGAAAACGACCTCAAAAGAGACGTTTTAGAAAATAAACCATTCGATAATTTTATTAATTCAGAGTTAATTAAAAAACAGGTCCCAACAATTTATATAAACCTTAATAAAAATAAGGATTTGTCATATGTATCGAATGGAAATTATTTGTATTGCCTTTACTTAACCTGCGCGGCACCATGCTCCAGCTGCTCTTAAACCTACACACCTGAGAATACATGCTAACATGTCGACACAACGGTTGAGTGAATTCATAGGTTTTTAAATAAACAATAATGGGTTTTTAAATAAACCATAAAGCTTTTGAACACAAGAAGCTCATCCACTGGCGATATTGTAACACATACAATATCAATACTCCACACTATTGCGCTAAGCTCATGACACCGATGCCTTAATTAATAAATTTTCCCTAGTCAGGTATCTTGCCAAATACCCCATACCTCACGTACAACACACCCAGCTGAGCCTCCAACTCACAGGTGCGACCTGCCTGGGTGGGGGTCATCATTCCCAATGGATCCATTCGTCTGTACGGGCGCCTACCCATCATAGGTAGTTAACGGTTCACGATTTATAGGGACTTTTCACTGGAAATAAGCACCTTAGCCTTACTAATAGTGGCTCATTACCTATACAATCAACGCTTGTGTTCATTTATCAAAAGCAATCAACTAAACGTCATGCGTTTATTTACAACAACTTGTATTCGTTCAAATCATATATTCAAACAACGAATGTTTATTTACCAAGAGCATGTATTCCCCCTCGCGGGCTTATAAAAACATATAAAGTAGTAACAGCGAGGCTATGAACTCACCTGATATATCCGTTACATGTTTATCGAGGACAAAACGCCCAATAGTCGACACACGACTTCACGAGATATCAATAGTTCATTGATCCAGCACAAAAGGCCTAACAGTCGACACGTGACTTCACAAGATATCAATCAATCGTTGATCGAGAACGAGATGCCCAACGGTCGACATATGATCGAATGAAACCTATAATGACGAGGCGCGTCTTAGGTTTGAGACTATACATAAGTCACACTTTAATGTGTAAATAGCATCTTTAGTAGATTTTGGACATTGTATAAGTTTTATAAACTTTTTACAATACTAATGATAAAAATTCATCATTTTCAAATTATTATAACATTTTTCACAACTAAGCCCATCATTAGCCCCCTAATGGCCCATTACAAGTTTATATGACTTAAATCCATTTCAAACTCATTATTGATCTCAGGTCCAATAATGGCCAAATAGCCATTATAAGCATCAATTGGGCTTTTGTGGCCCAAGTCCGCTTTATATAGTTCTCAGGTTCTAAAATGGCTCCAAAAGATGTCCACTTAATATTATTCGATAGTCGAGTCTCGGGTATTATCTTTATCAGCATGTAAATGAGTCCTTGTTTCCCAATAAGTGGGTCATACTGTAAAACCCGCATGCTCTTACCATGAACAGTACCCTTAAGATCGTACGTACATGATTAGAACTTTCCTTTTATAGCACGTTACGTTTCACGTATAAGAATTTTAAGTATTACGTACGTGTTAGAACACGATAAGTATTTATTACGTATGAACACACGATAATTATTCCAATAATAATTATAATTACAAACATGCGATCATGAAATCATGAACGTAATTTAATCACGAACTAATATTATTTACGTATATATATATTTATTACAAACACGAATAAATATATTAAGTCACGATGGATAACTAATTAAAACACGTAAAACACGAACACGAGAACACACTTATTAATTAGACACGGAAAATGTTAGGGTTACAAAAATTAGAAAAATTAGGGTTTTCTTTGATATCTTGTGAAGTCGTGTGTCGACTGTTAGGCCTAGCCCATTATTTTTACTAAACTTGGAAAAAGGAGGAAAACATGTTTCATTTTTACAAAAATTAGAAAACAAAGAAAACCCTAATCCTCCTTCTTCCTCTCCTTTTGGCCGCCACTTTCAAGAACACCAAAAGGGTGATTCGGTTTGATTTTAATCTTGGAATTAATACAAGGATCGTTGTGTGTTCGTCCTTATTTGATCCACGTATTCGGTATAGCTTTTAACCCTTTTCTTTTTATGTTTTAGTTTTGATAATCACATAAAATCATGATATTTTAATGAAACTAATTAAAAACAATTATAGTAAACATGTTAATGATCATGGGGTAAATCAAACAAGGGTTTTAGGGGTGTTGTGTTGTAGCCGACGCCTAACCGAGCCCTTAACGGGTCTCGGCTTGGCTTATTACACACCACCGAGACCATATGGTCTCGGTATGGTGGTGGTGATCCCACGACAGCAGCAAGACAAGGGTGAACCCCGACCTTGGTCGAGGTATGGTGATGGTTACGGGTCCAGTTCATGGGTTTTAGTCGGGTCCGGTTCATGAATCATTATTTTCAAGGTTTATGATTTTCACTAGTTATGTTTTAGACTTAAATTAAATTAATAAAAACATGACAGGATTAATTTAATGTACATGACTTAGGTTATAAATTTAATTAGTAATTCATGAATTTTAACCTAAGTATTTATATTTAATTAGACATTATAATTAATTAATTATTTAAAACCATGACTATAATTAATTAATTAACATGACTTAGGTTATATTATTAATAGTTAATAATACATGTTTTAACCTAAGTATATTACCTTTATTTAATTAAAATCATGTTATATTTAATTAAATACTTTTAACCTATAGTTTATTTAATTTACATGTAATAATTAATAAACTATACTTTATAATCATATGACTTAGAATAATAATCAGAAAACACTTAAGCTTATATAATTAGCTTATTTAACCAGCTTATATCTATTTATGGAAACTTTCTATTTTTAGAAACTTATTTATTTAAGGCAGCTAATCTATTTATGGAAACTTTCTATTTTTAGAAACTTATCTATTTTAAGTAGTAATTCTATTTTTGGAAACTTTCTATTTTTAGAAACTTTCTATTTTTGGAAACTTTCTATTTTTGGAAACTTTCTATTTTTGGAAACTTTCTATTTTTGGTAACTTTCTATTTTTGGAAACTTTCTATTTTAGAAAACCTGCTATTTTTAGAAAGTTACTTATTATTACACAACAAGTATAATAATACATGAAATACAAGTAATACTTAATCAAAATAGACAGAATATACGATAAACATAGTATAAAGCTTAAAACAGTAAATCATGACATGAAAATATAAAACAAGCTAAGACATGATATAAAACCAGTTACGTATTTAGTAATCAGATACTTATACACGTATGTATTTATCTAGCATTAGTGATACCGAAGTAGGACTCTCTTCTGTTCGTCTTCTTCGTTCACTGGACATAAGGTACGGATTCCCGTCCTTTCAGTATGGACATTCTTTCCTTATTAGGATTTCCCGTATGCAGCCAACTGTTTTCCCATAGTATAAGTTTGTATGTTTGATTGCGTATGTTTAATTAGAATACCTAAAGCCATATACATGCATGACCAGTTTCACCTAGTTATGGAGGTACCATAACTATAACACTAGAGGCATTGGTGTTATGACTTCCTCACGGGTGAGTGATTGCTCGTGGTGTCCCTTCAGCTTTTGGCCATATTATTATATTTATCATGTGGGGCCTATGGGTGCATCCTAGTTACATGTTTTCAGCAGATTACTCAGTGTGAATGTGTTGTGTGCCTTGCATCCTTCACAAGGAGCTGATCCCTCCTACCCAAAACCAGTATATTAAATTAGAGGCAGCCCCTCTAATTTGCATGACGAGGTCACCCCTCCAAGTATTCATGCACGTTGATATTTCATGACCTATATTGGCTAATGGTAAAATATGATAAACAGTTTTTATAAGATAAACATAAGGCTTTTCAAACTATAAAACCAGTTTTACTAAGACTTAACCGGGTTATTCATGACGTAGTTTCTTCTGCTGTTTCATGCTTATATGCTTATATTATTCATGCTTTGCTTGTATATCCGTGCACTGAGTGTTATGCTCAGCTGTTACTTTCCTTTCCATTTCCCAAAACGGCAGGTACCTAAAGTTAGACTGGAGCATTTGGAGGACACGCATAGGATGGGAGCTACCTTAGATTTCTTCTCCTCATGCCTTCATATTTATGCTTGTTTAGTCTTCCTTTTTGTTCACTTACTTTATTTATGTTTTGGGCTTATGTTTGGGAACCGATGTTTGATTCCGGTTTTCCCTATGGTCATGTATGTTTTACTACATATTACCTTGCATGCTTTGATGACACGCCATAATCACGCGTGACATTCCATTTATCAAAATGAGGTGTTACAATTATGGTATCAGAGCCAAGGTTTCGACCTGTAGGCTCTAAAACTCGACCTGTGACTAGTGGGTAGTCACCAGGAGCTTCCTAAGCCAACGTTTGTTATTCCACGTATTGATGTTTTCAGCGCATTGTTGTTTTAACCATGGTGTTTTCAGCACCTTGAGGTTTTAACCTGGATGTTTTTCATCGATATTGTTTTACTAATATGGATGGACAACCGCCATTCATATTTAGTTATGTGTCATGGTTACATGCATGACGTTCCTCATGAACTATGACTATGTGGACTTAACCTCAGTAGTTCATAATTAGTCACATAAAAAAAATTACTGATAAGTTTTGACAGATGAGTTTCATTTATTTATGTTTCATGTATCATTGTTGCAAGGATTATGACTAAGTAATGGTTGGTACAAGACTGACCCTATTTAGTCGCATGTGCTTTTATCGAAACTTTTAAATTTGGGACCGACCCATAGGCGTCCCCTCGCCATGTCTTTTGTTTTGAGACCGACCCATAGGCGTCCCCTCGCACATATAAAGGTTTTATAAACTACATTATGCATTCATGCACTGTATTTCATGCATAAAATTTTTCTCATGATTTATTGGCATAAATTTTTTTTTTCATGTCCCCTCATAAGTTATTATGTTTTTATGTTAAGTATGTTTTCATGCTACCATGGTTAACTTCTTTTTTATGTTGATTATATTTATACTCCTTCATGATTAATTTCATTCCAAGATTTTTTTATGTTGATTTCATCTTCATGTTAATTATCTCTTAAGTCTCCTTATGTTGATTATGTTCTCTTCATGTCGATCATGCCCTCATGCTAGACATTGAAAGATTCCAGTAAATCCTGCTTTCATGAATGTCATGGTTGGTTTTCATTGATCATGCTTTCAGGCAAAACATCTTGAATTTTGTGTAACCACACTTTAACGTTTCTCTTTGCAACCAGAATGAAGTATATACTGGCATTACCAGGTTATCATGATGGTTTTTCTAACCGTTTTACCTATTATAGTTCCTTTAAAATCATGACAAATGATCGACCACATACCGATCATTTCATGTGCACTCCATGTGTGCTCCTTGTACCGTATTTCATGTGTATTACACGTACCTTAATCCATGTGTATTTCATTTGCAATACTTCACGAGTATTCGCTAGTCAATTTTGAATCATCTCAGGCGTATTTTCAATTGCTGATATTTTACAAGATTGCTGATGCCGCTCATAACTTGGAGATGTTACTAAAGGTTGATGCTGCTAATTTTTGGAGATCCTACAAGACGAAGACAAAGGCGCCAGAGCAAAGCAATTGGACGAGAAGATGCTTCTCCATCAGTCGATTTTCATCAATCATTGTCCCAAATTCTTAGTTATATGTCACACGTCATTCAGCTATCGTTACAGTCATACGAGTGCAAACCGGTACCAGCCAACCACTCAGCTGAATAGTTACATGAATCACAGTCATGAGAATGACCGTCATGGAACTGACAGACAGGACGATAGTAACCACTACTATGACAGCAACTATCCTAGAGATCGCAATCGAAGCTCCGGCCGCGGACGTGATCAGACATACAATTGATCAGTAGTCCATCCGATCCGCCAATTCTGGCATAATAACCTAATATTGTGGTTCTAGTTATTTCACATCTCGAGACACATGTCAGGACATCGGTCAAGACACATGTCTCACGTATACTATCTGAAGACACATGTCAAGACACCAGTCAAGACACATGTCATGCTTATAGTTTCCAAGACACGAGTCAGGACACATGACTCACGTCCAATTCTGGAACATCCCTAAGAATTTCAGGGTACCGTCCAAAGGGTATATCCACTTTGTTGTGCCATGTATTAATCAGGCCACAATAAATTCAGTACCAGCACCGGCATATCAGTGAGATCCGTCACGTTTGCTCAATGACACTTTCATTCTAGCACCCATATTTCATATATATTCATGACCATAAAAGACGCCATTCGTATTCCCTATGTATACGAAGGTTTTCCTTCAACCTAATGATGAGATCCAAGCTGCTAACGCATTACCTCGGACAGGCACGAGTTGAATTTAATTCTAATTACGGACTACAAGCAGCACACCCTGCTACGATGCATGATTTTGTACAGTAATGTGCATGCCCCTGCATACATTCAACATGGTTTTCCATAAGGAAAATCAGTACAAATTATCTATGCTTCTCAAGCACGTGCCTTGTTAGCCATGAATGCTAAAATTGTCTAGCTGACAGTTAAGACACGACCACTGAAGTTTCTTTACGCATAATCAGCTGATTATACCAAAAAATCATCCCATAGATTTTAGCAGAACCCTCAAGGAGGAGGACGGTAACATGAGATTATGTGTTGATTACCGTCGATGTAAACAAATCACCATTCATAACCGTTATTCTCCTACACGTATAGAAACATGTCCAATCGACCTTAGGGTGTTAATCACTTTCCAAGATCGGACTCATGATCATGCTGCCAATAGTGATGAGCGAAAGAGCAGTTAATGTCCATGACTGCTGATAGGTGTGAAAACACCCATCCTTTTACCACTTAATTACAATAATAACCAGGCCAAAACGTGTATTTTATGTCGTAAATTTCGGAATTATACGTGGTTCGTGTTTTTGTTGTGATTTAGGACGAAAATGTGAAAAGGGAGAAAACACGGGCTTTCACGGGCTTTTATCAAAGAAAAAAGACAAAAGACGAAGTCAAGAAATCAAGAGTGCAAAAAGAACGGAAGTCCAAGACCTATTCTAAAGATTTATCGAAGAAAAAGTCCAAAGACGGAAGTTTAATAAAAGCCGAAGAACTCAAGTCTAAATTAACGAAGAAATTACAAGACAAGTTTATTAATCCCGAGACAAAAGTCGAAGAATTAAGAAGACGAGGACTAAACGAGAAATAAAGAAAGAAGAAAGAGAGGAGGAAGCTTCCACTAAGCATCTCCTCCTCCACTATAAATAGGATCATTAAGATTTCATTTGTCTTTGTTAGCTAATTTTGACAAGATTAGTTTTCCACCATTTTAATTACTTGCTCATTTATTTCATTGTCATTTTAACTGCACTTTAATTCCTTTAATTATCAAGTAAGTTTCCTTTTTATGTTATTGAATCTTTACTTTTCTTGTTAATCTCCTATCTACCTTTCTTGTTTAATCTTTAATCTTTATGCTTTATGTTTATGTTTATGTTCTTCAATTTTTATTGATTTGATTAAGTGTGTTTTGATTATTGTGGTTTTTATTGTTAGTTTTATTGATTTGGATTGATAGGTTATCATTAGTTGATCATTTGTGGTTAGTTTGGTTTAATCTTTTGGTTGATTTTGATTTGATTAGATTGAATTCGTAGCTTTTATCTTTTCTGTGTTCTTCGCTATATTTGTTTTCCCAGGTTATTCCGGATCAAGGCAAAATATTCCGGATCAGCAACATATTTCGGATCAACAGATATTCCGGATAAACCAAATATTCCGGATAAACTTGTTATTCCGGATGAAGTGATTTTCCGAATAAAGGTCTTAGTTTAAAATATTCCTGATCAGCAACATATTCCGGATCAACTTGATATTCCGGATCAACTTGTTATTCCAAATCAGCAACTTATTCCGGATCAAGACATTCCGAATGAAGGTTTGAAAGTTATTCCGAACCAAGTGAATTTCAAATTATTCCGAACGAAGAATTTTATTCCGGATAAAGGGTTTATTCCGGATGAACTAATTATTCCGGATGAAGGAGTGATTATTCCGCATGAACAAACTTATTCCGGATAAAGGATTTCGTTTGATTATTCCGAATAAGCTTATATTCCGGATGAAGTTTTATTCCGCAAGAGGTAATTATTCCGAGTAAAGAAGAATTATTCCAGGTGAAGGTGACATTCCGAACGAGTAATTATTCCGAACGAAGGTTTATTCCGAATGAGCTGTTTTTAGTTTATTTTAAGTTTATGTTTTTAAATTCTTTAGCTTTAATTTTCCCGCCTTTTTCCTTAGTCGCACTTTAAGTTTACTTGCCTTAGATTTATTTTAAGCTTGCCTTTAGTTTAAGTTTAAGTTTGTCTTTAGGATAGTTTTAAGTTCGCGTTATTTACTTTTCGTCTCGCTTTAATTTCTCGCCATTTATTTTCAATTAGTTTAGATCTAAATTACCGCCTTTTACTTTAAAGTTTTGCACTTTCCTTTTACTACAACGACCAAATCTTTGTTTTCACCAAAAGACAGCCGAGTCGCACATTAATCCAGTAATCAATTCGATTAGACCACTTCAACGAACTTTAATTTTTATACTGGGTAAAAAATCAGTTATTAAATGGCGCCGCTGTCGGCTCTTTTCGTAAAGATTAACGGTTTTCTGTGAGAGACGCGTTGCTTTTTGGGAATCGTTCATTCGTGAGCGTTATTTTCTTGCTTAAATTTCCAAAAAATCCATAAAAATTAAAAAATTTCAAAAATCCAAAAAGATTTTATTTTCTTTATAGTGTATATATATTGTCTATTGCTTTGGTATCTTTTTCTTTCGCTTTTGCAGGTGTATGCGTACTAGATCTTCAACTTATCCAGAGCCCGAGACTCGTGAAGATTTAGCTATGGCAGGTGTGAACAACAACAATAATCCACCGTACCTCAACAATAACAACAACAATGTTCTTCCACAGCCCGATCTTCGGACAATGGAGGAGCTTTGTCAACCCACAATGTTTGGACGAGGAGGACCGATTGCGCCGATGCAAATCACGGCTCCGGAGTTTTCGTTGGAGCATCATATGATCCAACAAGTGAAAACTAATCCATTTCACGGATTGCCTGATGATGATGCCAACAAGCACCTCGACAAATTCATTACTATTACCCAAAGCATGAAGTTGCCCGGTGCTACAATGGATGTTCTTCGCCTTCAACTCTTTCCACATACTTTATCACACCACGCCGAAAAATGGTTTGATCGTCTCCCGAAGAATTCCATTCATACTTGGGACGACATGACTCAACGATTTTTGTCGCGCTACTTTCCACCATCCATGGTCACGAGCCTTCGAAATCAAATCAGCGGTTTCATGCAAGAACTCGATGAATCTCTCTTTGATGCTTGGGAAAGATATAATGTTTTGATCGATCGATGTCCAAACCACAACATGCTCCCCGTGACCTTAATTGATACTTTCTACAACGGTTTGACTTTTCGTGATCATGATACGATTAATGCAGCCGCCGGTGGCACATTTATGAAAAGAAGACCCGAGGAGTGCATAGAGCTTATTGAGAACATGACTACTCGTCACAAAAATTGGTATTCCTCCGCATCTTCAAGGAACAACCCGAGATTCAATGTTTCTTCTACTTCAGCACACCCAGACATGACCGAATTCACCCGCATGATGGCCGAAATGAACAAAAATATCTTGGTCATCGCTACAAACCAACAACAACAAGTTAAAGAGGTAGCCATTCCTTGTGAGACATGCGGCGGTCCTCACTCATACACTGATTGTCCTTCTACTCAAGGCAATCCGGAAAATGTGTATGCGGCTGATGATAACTATTCACCAGAAAATTACCAAGCCCGACCTCAAGGGGATCGAAATTTGCTAAGTTATCGGTCGAACAACTATCTTTCCCCCGGTTTTTCTCCTCAAAACCACAATCCCAACAACAACTACACTAGAAGAAACCAAATCCCACCTAGAGCTTCTAATCCTTATCACCCACCCGCTCAACAAGCCCCACCCATGAATCAAGATGTTGAAGCTTTAATGAGAACCTAAGGAGAGCAAATCAAGAATCTACAAAGCCAAATTATCAATTTGAAAGGGGATATCACTAAGCAAGGGAATGACATTAGATCCGAGCTTCGAAATGATATACAATCCTCCTTCAGCAATCAAACGAATGATTCGAAGAATATGCTGGCTAGTTTCTTACCAACCATTCAACCCTCTACTTCAGGCTCTCTACCTTCAAACACCGTCACCAACCCGAGAGCGAATGTGAGTGCTATTACTACCCGTAGTGGAGAAACTTTCGTAGGACCATCTATCCCACCCCCAGTTACACCATCTACACCTCCTCCACCACCATTTATCCCTACTACTCCCACACCTAGTATTAGTTAACCATTACCGTCTCCGCCTCGTCATGAAGAAGTACCCAAGAAGAATCCTCCAACCCCACCTTCCACCTTTAACCCTTCAACATCTCAACCTTCACCTTCTACACCTCCACCACCCAACCCCAGCATTCCTTACCCTTCTCGACTCAACAAAGCTAGAATTTTGACTAAGAATGACGTTCGAGTCTCTAACTTTTTGGAAAAGATTTCCAGAATGACCGTCACCTTTACCCTTGTTGAAGCTCTTGCCCAAATGCCACAATTTGTCAAGATGTTTAAGGAATTTCTTAATAAGAAGGAGAAGATGGTCGAGTTTGTTAATACTCGCTTGAATGAAAATTGCTCTGCAATCCTTCTTAAAGAACTTCCGGAAAAACTTGGAGATCCCGGTCGTTTTGTGCTACCTTGTACTTTTAACCAAACCGACGAATTTACTGCCTTAGCCGATCTCGGGGCAAGTATAAGTTTGATGCCTTTCAGCGTTTGGAAAAAGTTATCATTGCCCGACCTTACAACCACCAAGATGACTCTTGAGCTAGCCAATCGAACTCTCGCTTACCCCGTTGGTATTGCCGAAGATGTGTTCATTAAAGTTGGCACATTCACTTTTCCGGTCGACTTCGTCGTTGTTGATTATGAAATGGACCCTCTTATTTCGTTAATACTTGGATGCCCATTTTTGAGAACCGGTAGAGCTTTAATAGATGTTGATAAATGTGAACTCATCTTAAGAGCCGGGGATGATGCACAAGTTTTTGAAATGGGGAAGCTTACAAGCAAATATAATGGAAGAGAATCAGCGAATATGATTAATGTGCTTGATGATTTTGTCGTCTACAACAATCCTCTATTCGATTCTTGCAATGATAATCCACTGTTTCAAGATGATGTTGATGATTCTCTCTCCAATTTGGAACCTCCACCCATATATGATTCCCCACCGATCTATGATGCTTATGATGATGATTCTAGCTCCGATGGGGATGATTATGATGCTTTTACTTCCGAGTATCCCGACATGCCCACTTATGATGATTTTGATGAGGCCGATACTCTCTCGACTGATTCTTCACATGATGAAGATCCTCCGCCAACCATGCTTAATCCTACTTTGGATGACTACTCATTTGAGGAAGACTTTTCTACTTTTCTTAATACATACTTCCCTCATGAGAGTGATGCCCCTCCTTTGGACTTTGATGATTATGGTCTTCATCCTTCTATGAATTTGAAGAAAATTCTTTCAAAGGAGACGACGCCGGACGACACCAACATCCGCAGCACGTATGTTTTGACACCTCTTTGTCCACCTTCTGAGGACGAGGTTGTGCCTTTTCTTCGCGGATGTTCTTCAAATTCTGTTGAGCCTGAGTGTTATTTTCCCCTAAAGGAAAAGGTGTTCGACCCCGGTATTGCACTTTTCAAGCCATCTTAGTATCCATCTGATGAAATAAAAGGAAAAATC
This sequence comes from Glebionis coronaria, assembly GCA_025667525.1. NCBI lineage: Eukaryota > Viridiplantae > Streptophyta > Magnoliopsida > Asterales > Asteraceae > Glebionis > Glebionis coronaria. Next base: position 373,290 of record JANFOE010000064.1, read on the forward strand.
TTTGTAACTTATGAAGATATGCTTGCACCTCATCACCCTTGCTCCCACCATGCTCCATCTTTGCTTAAGGGAACCTTGCCTACTCTTCTTTGGCTTGCCTTGTTCGCCTTAAGTTTGTGATATTTGATGGACGAAAACTATGTCTTTGATCCCGGTGGATGTTTTTCAAGCTTCTTTCCATGATAATCAAGGTCGAGTCAGGCTCACGACTCAGTGATCAAAAATCAAGCGCTTCTTGAAAGGCAACCCAAGTATCTATCTTTTAGCTATCTTTATCCTAAGTGTAGGGAGACCCGTTGGTGTTTGCTATTTCCTCTCTTCTCATATTCAGGGATTCGAGCATTCAACGCCACACTCTTGATGATTTTTGACGACCCGTGATTCCGTGTTCCCGTCTTCCCGGTTCTATCCTAAACTCTTTTCGATTCACTATTTTATATTTCTCAATATTAAATAGGAATCTCTTTAGTCGTCTCTTCCTTAGCAAGATTTAATCAACGTGCACAATGTCCTAAGTGTAGGGGAGTTTACTCCCACATGCTTAAACATTGAGGACAATGTTTATATCAAGTGTAGGGGGGACTTCTATCGAAGTTAAGTGGTCTTTTCCTTGTATTTGTCCTCATTTTAACCGGAAAATTGATTTTTCGACATTTTTCAAAATTTTTGATCTATTTTGGCCTAGTAGTTTTACCTTTGTATAGTTATTTTATTTCTTTACTAGAATAAATTTTAATAAAGTGGTTTTAATTTTCAACGTTGTGAATCTTTTGACTCAACCCGAGTTTACTTATCTAAGTTTACTCTAGCTAGTATCCTTAACGTGTTTAAGTCAAGTTTTGCTAGGCTTTTATATAGGGAGCTATAAAACGCGAAAGTCTTAACTCTCACGGGTTAAGAACAAGAACTTTTCGCAAGTTCCTATAATTGATCCTAGAGAGTCGTTCATCAAGGGAACTTTAAAATGCGATTTCTAAACTTAAAAAAGTCTAAGAATTTGCAAGATCCTATAGATGACTCGAAAATTCAAAACTTTGATTTAATTGGCTAAGCATCCACGAGTCTCATTCCTTGAGATTTTAAACTGTGGAGAACGAGAGATGATAGAGTCAATTATAAGTTTGGTACTCTTTCGTGAATTTATATGAGTTGATTATAAGCCTATTCTCCCATCGCTTACTAATAAATTTATCTGCAATAAATAAGGTTGTACGATTTGAAAAGTTACTTAGCTTCTATGTGACAATCCGTCAATTTATGGTCGATATTTTATTCTCAATATTTATTTGAAAACATTATTTTAATGTTATATTATGAACTCACTTATTTTTGGGAAGAAATTTGGATTTACGTCTTGAAGTAGCATCGACTACGTCTAAACCGAAGGATTCTACGTTACGTGCTTACGCTTACATACACCGTCTTTGGTGACAATCCGACATTTCAGAAAATAAATTGTCCGTGAATATTATTTTGGAGTTTTAAATTTGAGTTAGTTCATAAACTCACAAATTTACGAGAAGAGATTAGGACTTACGATTTTATTTTAACGTCCTTTACGACTAAACCGGAAACCTTAGGATTACGTATTTACGTCTTCGAACTCCGTTTTTGATGAGACATTTTTTATTAGATTCGTTTTGTGCCGTTGATTCATAATTTATAAAAACGTTTTTCGTAAAACGACCCGAGGGCACGCAAATCGAGGAAACTAGAATCAAGGAGTACCCGTAAATAAATGGGGATGAGACAAGTGGGACACTTGTCCCACCCCCACTCAAACCGGCCTAACCAAGCTAACCAACACCATGAGGTGTCAAAACCTCATAAACAAGTTTACACTTGTTACTTTGTGCTTACAAAGTAAGCAAGCTTACAACAAAAACCATCCAACACAAAACAACTAGTCTCATTTCTCATGCAAAACCACAAACTCTCCTCCCTCTCTCCATTAATGCCGTCCCATTTCTCCCCTTAAACCACCACCGTTGATCAAAAGTAACCATGAAATCTCATGGTATTCATACACATGTTGAAGCCCTTTTTGAAACCCTATTGATTGGTGGTGCTTATAACATCCAAGGAGGAGTTTCCATGGAGTATTAGGGCTGATTTTCCACAAGGAGATTATGAAGATTGGTGGTCTTGAAGATGGTCTTGGCTATGCACAAGTTACTCCATCAAAATCCATGTTTTAATCACAACCTACATCATCATGGTGGTATAAAGATTGTCCTCCTCATCATCTTATTATTTTTGATTATGTAATCTTGTATTTATTTTACTTATGTATATGTATATGATGATGAATGACGATTAAAAATATTGTGTGGGGATTTGGTGTTGATAAACAAGCTTAAAAAGATGAAAGACTATAAGAAACAAGGTTAATATCTTGGTTAAATTTGTTGGCTGTATAAAACAGTAAAGAATCAAATGATGAACTGATAAAAATAGCATAGATTAATGGATTTACAGTAAGCTATGGGTCTTGTACACATGTGATAGTTGGCCATGCAATGGAATCATTGTAATGAGTGAGATATGATCAAAAGAAGTTTAAGTTACAAATCTGAGTTAACTGTTTTGGACGATTTTTATAAAATACTTAGAGGATGATTTAACAGTAGCTATACGAGAGTTAAATGGAGCACATATCATGTAGTTTATGTGATAAAAATTTGAGCTTCTATCTCCATATAGAACTCTAGATATGGCAGTTTTGGTGAAGATGAAAATAAAAATCAGATTTTGGAAATTAAAGTATAATACTATTATATAAGCACTCAAAATTTAATAGTATAAAATATAAATTAAAACCCACTAACTTACATAATACATTTTTATAAATATGTACAATGGTAAATAAGTGGACATTTTATAAAAATGGTAACTTGTTAAGTCTTATAAGTAATAAAAACTATAAACTTGATTTTTACGACTTTTTCGGCTATTACCGTAAAATTAACGTTTTTCGCCAATTAAAACTTAGACGATCAAACCCGTCTAATGTAAGGTTTTTAAAAGTCATATACCGATATATAAGTATCTAAAACAAGTAAAAACCGATAAAACCCGAACTATAGGACATACGGACATTAACGAGCTAAGTAAACATATTGGACTAATAATTGGACTAAATAAGTTAAACACTTATAAAAAGAACTTATTGGACTTAACCCATTTAGGCCCAACTTGTAAAGTGTAGATACTGATAATATAAGTATAACATGGATTATAACAAGTTAAAGAACTTATAATAAGTTTATTGGACTTAAAACACGTAAATAGGTAAAACTAGTAAACTAGTATAAACGTTACCGACACATAACTCTAAAATGAGCAAACGAGAATATGTAAACCCACTTGATCATCATATATATAAAATCATCATATGTATACATAATTGTTATTTTCATAAAGTCATTGGACATGAGTCTAAGACGAGTATTATTTGTCTAGGTTTCCGTGATTGAAGCACGTACCGTACATCCGAATTGCCGATAACCCGCCTTCCCACATCAACGTGAGTTCATAGCCTCACACTCTTTTAAATGTTTTATGAAATGTTTTATAAACCCGCGAGGGAGATAACATGTTAGTTTTTATAAAATAGGACACCATTTGTCCCGATTGTTTGCTTATTGATTTGGACCCGAATGATTGTATGACCCGATTGTATGACCCGATAAATGATTAAAGGACCCGATAGATGAAATTAAATGGATTATTAAAGTTAGGTTATGTCACTAAAAGTCCCATTAGCATGAATTGTGAACAACCGGGATTTGGTAGACGCTTATGCATATAATAGTACTATTTGGGGACGATCACCCCAGTTCGCGCCTTGACGGTTGATCCCCGTCGTGCCACATTGATTGGTAAGCGAATTTATGTATGAGAAGATTTCCTTAGCGTGACCTTTGTGACGACACGCTACTTTAGATGGGCAAATTGAGTATCGGGTTAGCTACCCGTTGTTGGTTTAGTAAGGTAACAATGTCATGCGGCTTATAATAATCCAAATTAACGAAATACTACTAGACGCTCCGAATTACGATGTATTGCCTGACTAGCAATACAGGGTCATACTATTGATATTATGTTCGTGTTTTGGTTTTCATAACCACATTCATATAACTGTTTTTATTTTCATACAACGTTATAAGACGTATTGTATGATTGTTTTTACGACATTGGCTCGTATAATAATTTTTAAGGCAAATGCCTATATTATGATTTTGATAAAGATTTGTATAAAATGACTTTGGCTATTTTATGCCCTATTAAAATGATTTGTACAAAATGATTTTCAGTAATAATTTTATACTGATATTATATTGATGGAATTTATTAAACTCTATGAATTCACTCGGCGTTATCGCTGACCTTTTCTTTTAACATGTTTTATCTCAGGTACTTGAAGGTAATTATCGGGAAGACGACAAGAATTCATGGCCCGCACTTAAACAATATTTTCCATTCAAATTCTTTGTAAAACTTGTATGAATTAATATGACTTGGGACCGATGTAACTTTGATATTTATGAATGGAAATGCTTTATTGTTAAAACGACGCGACTTTTAAGCGTTGTCTATGATGTGAGTAATGTGCTATCCCGTAACACCAACTTGTCTTCCGCTGTACTGACTTGTATAAATTTGGGGGTGTTACAGTTTGGTATCAGAGCTCTCGTTATAGAGAACGAAAGATTTTTAAAACCAAGGTTTTGAATAAAACATTTCAAAATCTTTTAACTCTAAACATTTTTCTTAAAATGTCTAAAAATCTTTTGACTATAACGGTGCCGAAGAATTCCCGAGTTACCGACAAGGCCAAGACTGAGAAGTGTTATTTTAATATATATATATAACTTGGATTATATATATATGATGTAATTTTATTACATGATTGTTTGATGATTATTTTGATTTTTATACGAGGTATTTATACGACGTAGATTGTCACAAGAAACCCTAAAATCCCCTAGTAAATTAATCGTAGCTATTCTCGTAGGAATTCTAGCTATCCTAGATCTAAACCAAGTTGTGGATATTTATGATCCCAACAAATGGTTGATATTCGTAGAAATGTAGATATTAGTTGATTGTGATATTGAAAAAGAATTGGCGAGATTAAATCTGATATCGATGTCATGACGATCTTTCCTTATAGAGTGGAGTTGGACAAAACGTTACCACCTAGAAAGATGTCATCTGATTCGTTGTCATCCAATTCTTAAATTGAAATCGAAAGGGTGAATGTTGCACTTGAGGCTGTCATTGGAACCAGTACCCAAAATCCTCATGCCACTAATACCTTTCCGAGAAGTCTGATTGAATGTGTGAGTCATCTCATGCTAGTGACTCATTTGATAATTATTGTTATAAGAGATATAGGATTGGAAGTTAAGTGTTGATAATATCGAACTTATGTTGCCCTTTAAACGTTTATAAATAAGGCTGAAAGTATTGGAAAACGAGGTAGGATATCGAATTGAGTATAAAATTTGTTAATACTTGAATAAAGTAAAATTTAACACATATGGAATATGAGATTGTTAAGAGGAAGTCGTTAAGTTCTGTGATTGAATTATAAGGTTTTAATTGATTGTTGATTTGTGATATGTGTTGTTCCTAGGCCATTGTCCACTAACGAGGATGCCCAGTGTCCAATAAATAAATTGAAGAAATCTTCTTCTGAATTGGGACCAATGGATCTTCTGGGACATATGGAACACCTAATGACTTTTGTAGATTAGTATTCATTGTGGTATCTTTTAAAAATCCCTAACTTAACTGAGATATCAGTTGGTAGGATGAGTTCTGAGAATTGTATGACATAGTGACACGTAATGTGTTACGGTACAATTTTGACTTGTTTGTGATTAATGAAAAAGACCACCTTTGATTGATAAATCCTACATGTATCGATGTTATCTATCTTTTCTTGCTTCATCCTAATGTTCGCATTAGTGATGCAACCATTGAACAAGTACTCATCTCGAATTGAGTTACGTTATGGGTTATTCTTGTTGAGTGCCATCGAGGTCATGAACCTCATGATTATTTGGCTTAGCTCATTTCCTATCATATCGTAGTGAGTTCTTGGTGAACAACTCTTCATCACTCTTTTGCAGATCACTCATTGTTTTTATAAGATAAAACAGTATCCTTTGAGAAAAATTGAATTTTCATTACTATAAGGATTATTCAAAGTGAGATTTATAAGTGATTGTTATCGAAATAAAGTTGTTTATAAAACACCTTAGAAAACTTAATTGTTTTCATAACAAAGAAAATCTTTGTAAATTTATTTTTGATTCTTATCTAAGAATTAAGCATGAAAATGTTTTTATTATAAACATGATGATAAAATTTTGACGAACTGAGTATTGCATCGTTAATCTTGAAATTGTATATAGTTGCGCGCCTACATACAATTTGGAATGGACCATGCAAGACTGATTAGTAGTCACCATAAAACTAATGAATAAACACTACATTTTCTTTGAAGATTGTGAAGGATTAAATTTTATGAGATCTGCAAGAAGTGAAAATAAGGACATAGTGTTAGGGACACCTACATATGTGCCTGTAGCATCTATTCTTCTGAGTCGAATTTACTCATCTGTGGAAATTGTCTTATTTGACAATTGACAATTCTTTCTTGTCCAATTCTCCCGTAGTGAGATTCTTAGGAAAAATATTTGATTATCGAGTGTTGATACCCGACTGGATGTATCGACGTTCCTATCATTTCTTTTGATTTGATTTCATTTGAATGACCTGGGTAACGATCCGAGGAGCTTTCGAATGCGTACTCAAATTATGAAAACATGGGATATATTCATATTCATTAAATGTTCTCGTCTGTATCTGATTTGAAATTCTTTCGCGTAGATTATGTGTTGACCTTACTCTCTTAATGATAATTGTGTCTCCATATATCCTTGAATTTGTGAAGGATTATGAGTTATTATTAGTCTTTTGAGAAATTCACATCTTATCAATGGTAATGAAAACTGAAAAGTTGGTAGTGCCATTAGAATGGATTGATTGATTATGACATGACGACATTGTCTTAATTGATGGGAACTCGAGTAGAATGTCCCTAAAATGATAAGATGTTGATTATCAAAAGTGATCTAAATAGTTCTTGATGGATGACCATATCGTGCATTTAGACTTGAAATTATACCATGAATGGTTGTGAATTAGTCATAGATATTATAATCTAGAAAGAACCTAAAATAAATTTATTAAAAGATGTTTCTGTTATCTGAAACTTTAGGAAGTATTTGTTGGTAAATTACCTACTCTTTCGCCATTAAGGCAAGTTGAAATTGGTATTGATTATATTCCCGGTGCTGCACCTGTGGCATGTGCACTGTACGTCAGCACCATCTGAATTAAAGGAATTACCATACAACTGACAGAGTTGTCGGAGAAAGATTTTATTCTACCGAGCTCGTCATCATGAAGAGATATGGTGTTATCATTCCTTATGTTTATAGATTACCGTGAACTGAGTAAATTGACAGTCGAAAACGATATTCATAACTCGAAATGAAAGATTTGTTCGATCATTTACAAGGTTCTAGCGTATGTTTTAAAGATTTGATCCATGGCATGGTTATCATTAACTTCGCATCTGCGAAAAAGATTATCTATTCCAATCACTACATCCAAAACTTGTAATGAACATTATGAGTTTCACGTGGTGACGTTTGGATTGACTAATACACATGTAGCATTCGTAAATTTGGTGAATCACGTGTGTAGGCTGTAATTTGATAAATTCATGCTCGTGATCATTAAGGACTATATGTTTGTTTATAAGAATAAGAATGAAGTTAATAATTAATTATAGATTGCCCTGAATTGGCCGAACAATAAAAACATGTACCTTGAATATTTAACATAAGCCTTAAGACTTAATCCTTTACATGATTTAACCGTGTGATTAATAGATAATGGAATATAAATTGACTCTTCAAAATTTAGAAGTCATTTAAGACTTTGAGTTATACTAAAAAGAAAGTGCAAATATATTTTGACAAATGTTTTAACAAAGGATTTTAAGGGATTATTCCCTTATACACAAACCATTTAACTAAACTTCTGTTTAGGGGTAAATGTTTGTGTATACCTCAAGATAACCTAAGAGGGATTGAGGAAACCCATTTAAACCATAACTTGAAATTTGAAACGACAATTTTTACTTTTCAACTAAGAAAACTTTGACCAAAGTATAAACAAAGGTTTTTCGAACATTTACGAATCTTATTAAATATTTTTGATAAATCAACAAAAATCTTGTTAATTAAATTCAAATTATTTTGAACATTTTATATAATTGGTCGAACTAAGATATTTAAAATTTTTACATTTACGTTTCATAAAAATCAAATAATTATTGTTAATTTACATGTAATAATTATCGACGCTTTAGACGTCGGATTGAGTAAAACAGATAAAGATAATAGTAAAGACGAAACTGAAACATAGAAGATATGAAGAAAGAATTTTGAATAAATACGGTTATGATATTTATTTCATCAGGAAAGTGAACGTAATTACTGACACATTATGTATAAAAGATAAAGAACCAATTAGGACATATTCCTTAATAATGAAGGTGCAAAATAAATTGTCGAACAATTTAAAATATAGCCGATGCTTATAAAAAGGATAATATAGATAATAAAAGTGGTTTGCGGCTAATGTGAACCATTAGAATTGAGAAGCCGATAGCATTAAATGTTTTAAAGGCCGTTTGTGGTTGCCTAAATATGGAGATTGTGAGATATAGTATGCTGGAATTTGTAAGTATAAGTATTCTATTTATGTCATTTATGACTAAAAGTATCTTTGTCAGAAGAAGTTGTACTGATGGCAATTATGAAGGCAGACATCGCCTCATACATTAGTAAACGTCTAGCTATTGCAAAGGTTGAATTTGATTCGATTTGGGTCATCGTCGACAGACTGACCAAATCTGCTAATATCATTCCCGTTAATGATAATTGCAAAAGAGTTATGTAAACATAGTGTGTCTGTATTGAACATCTTTATCAAGATCCTCGCTTCGCATCGAATTTCTAGAGATTTGCTCAGAAGTCATTGAGAACGAACCTTGATGAGAGTACTATGTACCACCCCAAATCGAAGGGACGAGGTAAAGTAACGATACAAAGTAATATAAGTGCTGTTTTATGTTTGAATGATTGACCTTTGGTAATAGACCGTATAATCGTTTTCCTTTGGAGAGATTATCCTTGATAACTATCGTATTAGGATCGAGATCGAATCTTGTTAGGATCCAAATATTAGAGCATCTGTAAGCATGAGTTGAGATAAAGACATCCGACATACACCCATTGTGAGTTGGACATGTCTTTTAGGTTTAAGGTTTCTTATGATGGCGAACCTAACCTTACAAAATACCCGACCCGCAAAATCTGAAATGATTGTTGAAATTAGGATCTGATTATTGACTGCCGGTAGTGGGCAAGAGGTTATGTGAATATGAAATGTAGATCTTGAAGTGCCAAATGGGTAGCGAAGTTATGCCACAATTTTTAAACTTGGAAAAATGAATTCATGATCTAACAAATCATGGGATATAAGTCCCCGTTGTATGGCACCATTGAGATGATGTAAAAGTTGGGATTGAAAGGCATATAAGCTGGATCTACCCTAGGACTTCAAGAACTGCGTGAATTATGATTCGTATATCAAACTTGATGGAATATCTATCAAGTGAGAATCTGATTGTTCCTTAGTAAAGTTTAGATCGGCGAAAAGTTGCATTCATCAAAAACCCGTGAACATCATGGATAGAGAAAGTAAGTCAACATTTAGCCTGATCTTATTCCCGTAGTTATGTTTGATGAAACTCGCGTATTATAATGGATTACACTTGTGAGAAAAGACCGAATGTGGAGGAAATACCCACATGGCTTTAACTCTATAAGAAGCGAGTAGTAAGGTAAGATGATCTTTGAGGACAAAGATCCTGTTTAGGGATAAATGCTGTGACAATCCGTCAATTTATGCTCGATATTTTATTCTCAATATTTATTTGAAAACATTATTTTAATGTTATATTATGAACTCACTTATTTTTGGGAAGAAATTTGGATTTACGTCTTGAAGTAGCATCGACTACGTCTAAACCGGAGGATTCTACGTTACGTGCTTACGTTTACATACACCGTCTCTGGTGACAATCCGACATTTCAGAAAATAAATTGTCCGTGAATATTATTTTGGAGTTTTAAATTTGTGTTAGTTCATAAACTCACAAATTTACGAGAAGAGATTAGGACTTACGATTTTATTTTAACGTCCTTTACGACTAAACCGGAAACCTTAGGATTACGTATTTACGTCTTCGAACTCCGTTTTTGATGAGACAATTTTTATTAGATTCGTTTTGTGCCGTTGATTCATAATTTATAAAAACGTTTTTCGTAAAACGACCCGAGGGCACGCAAATCGAAGAAACTAGAATCGAGGAGTACCCGTAAATAAATGGGGATGAGACAAGTGGGACACTTGTCCCACCCCCACTCAAACCGGCCTAACCAAGCTAACCAACACCATGAGGTGTCAAAACCTCATAAACAAGTTTACACTTGTTACTTTGTGCTTACAAAGTAAGCAAGCTTACAACAAAAACCATCCAACACAAAACAACTAGTCTCATTTCTCATGCAAAACCACAAACTCTCCTCCCTCTCTCCATTAATGCCGTCCCATTTCTCCCCTTAAACCACCACCATTAATCAAAAGTAACCATGAAATCTCATGGTATTCATACACATGTTGAAGCCCTTTTTGAAACCCTATTGATTGGTGGTGCTTATAACATCCAAGAAGGAGTTTCCATGGAGTATTAGGGCTTATTTTCCACAAGGAGATTATAATTGGTGGCCTTGAAGATGGTCTTGGCTATGCACAAGTTTCTCCATCAAAATCCATGTTTTAATCACAACCTACATCATCATGGTGGTATAAAGATTGTCCTCCTCATCTTCTTATTATTTTTGATTATGTAATCTTGTATTTATTTTACTTATGTATATGTATATGATGATGAATGACGATTAAAAATATTGTGTGGGGATTTGGTGTTGATAAACATGCTTAAAAAGATGAAAGACTATAAGAAACAAGGTTAAAATCTTGGTTAAATTTGTTGGCTGTATAAAACAGTAAAGAATCAAATGATGAACTGATAAAAATGGCATAGATTAATGAATTTACAGTAAGATATGGGTCTTGTACACATGTGAGAGTTGGCCATGCAATGGAATCATTGTAATGAGTGAGATATGATCAAAACAAGTTTAAGGTACAAATCTGAGTTAACTGTTTTGGACGATTTTTAGAAAATACTTAGAGGATGATTCAACAGTAGCTATAAGAGTTAAATGGAGCACATATCATGTAGTTTATGTGATAAAAATTTGAGCTTCTATCTCCATATAGAACTCTAGATATGGCAGTTTTGGTGAAGATGAAAATAAAAATCAGATTTTGGAAATTAAAGTATAATACTATTATATAAGCACTCAAAATTTAATAGTATAAAATATAAATTAAAACCCACTAAATTACATAATACATTTTTATAAATATGTACAATGGTAAATAAGTGGACATTTTATAAAAATGGTAACTTGTTAAGTCTTATAAGTAATAAAAACTATAAACTTGATTTTTACGACTTTTTCGGCTATTACCGTAAAATTAACGTTTTTCGCCAATTAAAACTTAGACGATCAAACCCGTCTAATGTAAAGTTTTTAAAAGTCATATACTGATATATAAGTATCTAAAACAAGTAAAAACCGATAAAACCCGAACTATAGGACATACGGACATTAACGAGCTAAGTAAACATATTGGACTAATAATTGGACTAAATAAGTTAAACACTTATAAAAAGAACTTATTGGACATAACCCATTTAGGCCCAACTTGTAAAGTGTAGATACTGATAATATAAGTATAACATGGATTAATACATGTTAAAGAACTTATAATAAGTTTATTGGACTTAAAACACGTAAATAGGTAAAACTAGTAAACTAGTATAAACGTTACAGACACATAACTCTAAAATGAGCAAACGAGAATATGTAAACCCACTTGATCATCATATATATAAAATCATCATATGTATACATAATTGTTATTTTAATAAAGTCATTGGACATGAGTCTAAGACGAGTATTATTTGTCTAGGTTTCCGTGATTGAAGCACGTACCGTACATCCGTATTGCCGATAACCCGCCTTCCCACATCAACGTGAGTTCATAGCCTCGCACTCTTTTAAATGTTTTATGAAATGTTTTATAAACCCGCGAGGGAGATAACATGTTAGTTTTTATAAAATAGGACACCATTTGTCCCGATTGTTTGTTTATTGATTTGGACCCGAATGATTGTATGACCCGATTGTATGACCCGATAAATAATTAAAGGACCCGATAGATGAAATTAAATGGATTATTAAAGTTAGGTTATGTCACTAAAAGTCCCATTAGCATGAATTGTGAACTACCGGGATTTGGTAGACGCTTATGCATATAACAGTACTATTTGGGGACGATCACCCCAGTTCGCGCCTTGACGGTTGATCCCCGTCGTGCCACATTGATTGGTAAGCGAATTTATGTATGAGAAGATTTCCTTAGCGTGACCTTTGTGACGACACGCTGCTTTAGATGGGCAAATTGAGTATCGGGTTAGCTACCCGTTGTTGGTTTAGTAAGGTAACAATGTCATGCGGCTTATAATAATCCAAATTAACGAAATACTACTAGACGCTCCGAATTACGATGTATTGCCTGACTAGCAATACAGGGTCATACTATTGATATTATGTTCGTGTTTTGATTTTCATAACCACATTCATATAACGGTTTTTATTTTCATACCACGTTATAAGACGTATTGTATGATTGTTTTTACGACATTGGCTCGTATAATAATTTTTAAGGCAAATGCTTATATTATGATTTTGATAAAGATTTGTATAAAATGACTTTGGCTATTTTATGGCCTATTAAAATGATTTGTACAAAATGATATTCAGTAATAATTTTATACTGATATTATATTGATGGAATTTATTAAACTCTATGAATTCACTCGGCGTTATCGCTGACCTTTTCTTTTAACATGTTTTATCTCAGGTACTTGAAGGTAATTCTCAGGAAGACGACAAGAATTCATGGCCCGCACTTAAACAATATTTTCCATTCAAATTCTTTGTAAAACTTGTATGAAATAATATGACTTGGGACCGATGTAACTTTGATATTTATGAATGGAAATGCTTTATTGTTAAAACGACGCGACTTTTAAGCGTTGTCTATGATGTGAGTAATGTGCTATCCCGTAACACCAACTAGTCTTCCGTTGTACTGAGTTGTATAAATTTGGGGGTGTTACATTCTAGCCCAAGATCGTTTAAAAGTTGCTCGGTATTGATTAGAGTTCATAGCCAATGCATAACTTATTGAAGCGGGATGCGAATATTGGCGAGTCCAAAAAGGCCCTAACAAGGCATGAGGGCTACATTTTGTTGCTAAAGATCCCAAGTGATGTGAAGAATCATTTATCAAGAATCAATATGAAGGATCGAGACACACAACGAAAAGCAAATACTCCCCTAAAGATCATGCAGAAGTCTATCCAAAAAGGCCCTAACAAGGTATGAGTATAAATAGATCCAAGTCCTAAAAGGAGGCGGATCGTTGTATATCTAAATCCCAAATAAAGATTGGAGAAAAATGAAGAAGTCGTGGTCTAAAGATGAAGAATGAACGTCTCTCAAGATTTGAAGTATGAATTCACTGCCAAATATCGGTCCGAGAAAGGTCTCAAATCGTGAAGCGAGTTATGCCAATACATGAACTTTATGAGGTCCCGAGAAGCAGTTGTAAAAGATTTTGTCCTTTAGCTAACTATTGATTAAATCGTCCCACTTTATTTTCAGCCTAAATAACTATCGAAATAAGTCAACAATGCATCCTCGTGATCATTCAAGACAACAATAAAATATAAGAGATACACCTAGGAATAAGAGAGTCTAAGTAAATAATTGGCCCACATGAGTTCGTGTTAGTTTGCTAACTTATAATAACAATGATCTCGTTTTTAAGCTTGGTTTTGAGAATGTGAAAACTTGAGGATGATGATCATTCATGACATTTCCAAAACCCTAAGGTATGTATTTGATTTCTTTACTTACTTTCTTCCTTTGAATGTTTATAATTTTCTATCTCTTTAATAAAGGCCAATATGGATTGATTATGATGGAAAATGTAAAACGTGCTTTGTAACTAATGCATTGCATGAGGACATTGCAATGGTCAAGTGTAGGGGATTTGATAGGTGTGAAAACACCCATCCTTTTACCACTTAATTACAATAATAACCAAGCCAAAACGTGTATTTTATGTCGTAAATGTCGGAATTATGCGTGGTTCGTGTTTTTGTTGTGATTTAGGACGAAAATGTGAAAAGGGAGAAAACACGGGCTTTCACGGGCTTTTATCGAAGAAAAAAGACAAAAGACGAAGTCAAGAAATCAAGAGTGCAAAAAGAACGGAAGTCCAAGACCTATTCTAAAGATTTATCGAAGAAAAAGTCCAAAGACGGAAGTTTAATAAAAGCCGAAGAACTCAAGTCTAAATTAATGAAGAAATTACAAGACGAGTTTATTAATCCCGAGACAAAAGTCGAAGAATTAAGAAGACGAGGACTAAACGAGAAATAAAGAAAGAAGAAAGAGAGGAGGAAGCTTCCACTAAGCATCTCCTCCTCCACTATAAATAGGATCATTAAGATTTCATTTGTCTTTGTTAGCTAATTATGACAAGATTAGTTTTCCACCATTTTAATTACTTGCTCATTTATTTCATTGTCATTTTAATTAGTTGTCTTGCACTTTAATTCCTTTAATTACCAAGTAAGTTTCCTTTTTATGTTATTGAATCTTTACTTTTCTTGTTAATCTCCTATCTACCTTTCTTGTTTAATCTTTAATCTTTATGCTTTATGTTATGTTTATGTTCTTCAATTTTTATTGATTTGATTAAGTGTGTTTTGATTATTGTGGTTTTTATTGTTAGTTTTATTGATTTGGATTGATAGGTTATCATTAGTTGATCATTTGTGGTGAGTTTGGTTTAATCTTTTGGTTGATTTTGATTTGATTAGATTGAATTCGTAGCTTTTATCTTTTCCGTGTTCTTCGCTGTATTTGTTTTCCCAGGTTATTCCAGATCAAGGCAAAATATTCCGGATCAGCAACATATTCCGGATCAACAGATATTCCGGATAAACCAAATATTCCGGATAAACTTGTTATTCCGCATGAAGTGATTTTCCGAATAAAGGTCTTAGTTTAAAATATTCCGGATCAGCAACATATTCCGGATCAACTTGATATTCCGGATCAACTTGTTATTCCGAATCAGCAACTTATTCCGGATCAAGACATTCCGAATGAAGGTTTGAAAATTATTCTGAACCAAGTGAATTTCAGATTATTCCGAACGAAGACTTTTATTCCGGATAAAGGGTTTATTCCGGATGAACTAATTATTCCGGATGAAGGAGTGATTATTCCGCATGAACAAACTTATTCCGGATAAAGGATTTCATTTGATTATTCCGAATAAGCTTATATTCCGGATGAAGCTTTTATTCCGCATGAGGTAATTATTCCGAGTAAAGAAGAATTATTTCGGGTGAAGGTGACATTCCGAACGAGTAATTATTCCGAACGAAGGTTTATTCCGAATGAGCTGTTTTTAGTTTAATTTTAAGTTTATGTTTTTAAATTCTTAAGCTTTACTTTTCCCGCCTTTTTCCTTTGTTGCACTTTAAGTTTACTTGCCTTAGATTTATTTTAAGCTTGCCTTTAGTTTAAGTTTAAGTTTGCCTTTAGGATAGTTTTAAGTTCGCGTTATTTACTTTTCATCTCGCTTTAATTTCTCGCCATTTATTTTCAATTAGTTTAGATTTAAATTACCGCCTTTTACTTTAAAGTTTTGCACTTTCCTTTTACTACAACGACCAAATCTTTGTTTTCACCAAAAGACAGCCGAGTCGCACATTAATCCAGTAATCAATTCGATTAGACCACTTCAACGAACTTTAATTTTTATACTGGGTAAAAAATCAGTTATTAACTGCTATTCGTGCACGACCCGGTCATGCTAGATTTATGATTTTGATTTAGTCTCATCAATGCTCCAGCAACATTATAAGAATGAGTTTCCATGAACTCATAAGCAAATTCATCAGTGTTTTCATTGAGGATAACCTGATTTCCTCTAAGTCTAGAGAAGAACAGGAAGATCATATATGCACCATGTTGCAAATTCTATGACAAGAGAAATTTCACCCTGGAAATTTTTCCAATATCAATTCTGTTTGATTACAGTGACACGCTGAATCACATGGATTTCTACGGTTAATCTTACCATGACTCAGCTTATTCGTAAAGGAGAGAACCCTACACTACATTAGGTGTTCTAGAAAATCCTATGCTATGAGAAGTCTAGATTCAGAGACTCGGAGTTTCGCAAACTCCTATGTATCAAATTCGACGAAGCAAGATACAGTTACGTTCATATCTAGGTACCTGACATACCAACAGGTTAAGATAGGACACCAACAGACTGGGATGTTTTCATCATCTGAAATTGTGAATTGAAATGGGACAAGATCTCCACGGATTTTGGTTACCAGTTTAGCGCAAACTCAGAAGAAGCATGATGTTATCTGGGTTATTTCAAACAGTTTGATCAAGTCTGCAAAATCCTTACATCCGCAAGGATTTCGGAACCAACAGATTGATCGGGCATGTTCCAGCCAAGGCTCATCCGATCACTTGGCAATCCCTCAGTTATCGGGTCAGACAAAGATTCGCAATTGTGCTCCTTATTTACTTCATGTCTTCATTCTAATTCCACGACTTACTTTCACGCTCGCGTTCATGACACTATTCACGTTCATGATGGTATCTTGGCTTACGATTTTACGTTCATTTTTCTCATTCTGGGAAGTTTTGCAAGAACTTGAGAGACCATACCCAAGTCTAGTATAACTCCCTATCCTCAGATAGACGTTTCACGTCATATTCCACGTCTCACCTTGTAGCGTTTGGCGTTACCGCCATTATATTCTATGTTCACGATATGTTTCACATGTCATGTTCATTCCACGTTTCTCATATCATGATCAAGATATGTTACACGTATCATGGATCACGATATGTTTACTCATACTACACTCACCATATCTCCACGTATCACATTCAAAATTTTCCACGTATCACGTTCAAAAATTTTCATGTATCACGTTCAAAATTTTTCACGTACTACATTTCTTTATGTCTCGCGCATCGTTGCTAATTATCAGTTAAGTTAGAGTGTTTTGCACGATAACGTTTTCGTTGCCCTTACACGTTAGTTCTTATTCCCTCGGTCAAATTTAGGGGATCTACCTTACGTTGATAACCAAGAACTTCTTCGTATTTCAAGTCAAGGTCAGGAGGACCAAGATTTATCATTTGTGTCAAGATCTTGTGAAGGAACCGTTCCAAGAGGGAAGCCACTTGGAAACGGACAAGTTCATCCGGACTTCTTATCCGTTTTTCTCTTATCATATAGATATGTCCTTTCAGTCACGTCACGTTCCATGTCCTTTCAAGACATGTCACGTTCCACGTTCCTTCTACCATGTCACCTGCACGTTCATTTATCTTACATACCCTCTCAGTTTGATTCGGGTATGTTTCTCTTTCAATTTACGTTATCTATAATTCGGGGACGAATTATTCTTTTTAGGGGGAAGAGTTGTAAAACCCGCATGCTCTTACCATGAATAATACCCTTAAGATCATACGTACATGATTAGAACTTTCCTTTTATAGCACGTTACGTTTCACGTATAAGAATTTTAAGTATTACGTACGTGTTAGAACATGATAAGTATTTATTACGTATGAACACACGATAATTATTCCAATAATAATTATAATCACGAACATGCGATCATGAAATCATGAACGTAATTTAATCACGAACTAATATTATTTACGTATATATATTTATTACGAACACGAATAAATATATTAAGTCACGATGGATAACTAATTAAAACACGTAAAACACGAACACGAGAACACACTTATTAATTAGACACGGAAAATATTCGGGTTACCCCATGTGGGCCCCATATACCACGAAATTAGGAAGAGAAAAAGGGCCTAGCCCATTATTTTTACTAAACATGGAAAAAGGAGGAAAACATGTTTCATTTTTACAAAAATTAGAAAACAAAGAAAACCCTAATCCTCCTTCTTCCTCTCCTTTTGGCCGCCACTTTCAAGAACACCACAAGGGTGATTCGGTTTGATTTTAATCTTGGAATTATTACAAGGATCGTTGTGTGTTCGTCCTTATTTGATCCATGTATTCGGTATAGCTTTTAACCCTTTTCTTTTTATGTTTTGATTTTGATAATCACATAAAATCATGATGCTTTAATGAAACTAATTAAAAACAATTATAGTAAACATGTTAATGATCATGGGGTAAATCAAACAAGGGTTTTAGGGGTGTTGTGTTGTAGCTGACGCCTAACCGAGCCCTTAAGGGGTCTCGGCTTGGCTTATTACACACCACCGAGACCATATGGTCTCGATATGGTGGTGGTGATCCCACGGCAGCAGCAAGACAAGGGTGAACCCCGACCTTGGTCGAGGTATGGTGATGGTTACGGGTCTGGTTCATGGGTTTTAGTCGGGTCCGGTTCATGAATCATTATTTTCAAGGTTTATGATTTTCACTAGTTATGTTTTAGACTTAAATTAAATTATAAAAAACATGACAGGATTAATTTAATGTACATGACTTAGGTTATAAATTTAATTAGTAATTCACGAATTTTAACCTAAGTATTTATATTTAATTAGACATTATAATTAATTAATTATTTAAAACCATGACTATAATTAATTAATAAACATGACTTAGGTTATATTATTAATAGTTAATAATACATGTTTTAACCTAAGTATATTACCTTTATTTAATTAAAATCATGTTATATTTAATTAAATACTTTTAACCTATAGTTTATTTAATTTACATGTAATAATTAATAAACTATACTTTATAATCACATGACTTAGAATAATAATCAGAAAACACTTAAGCTTATATAATTAGCTTATTTAACCAGCTTATATCTATTCATGGAAACTTTCTATTTTTAGAAACTTATTTATTTAAGGCAGCTAATCTATTTATGGAAACTTTCTATTTTTAGAAACTTATCTATTTTAAGTAGTAATTCTATTTTTGGAAACTTTCTTTTTTTGGAAACTTTGTATTTTTGGAAACATTCTATTTTTGGAAACTTTCTATTTTTGGAAACTTTCTATTTTTGGTAACTTTCTATTTTTGGAAACTTTCTATTTTAGAAACCTGCAATTTTTAGAAAGTTACTTATTATTACACAACAAGTATAATAATACATGAAATACAAGTAATACTTAATCAAAATAGACAGAATATGCGATAAGCATAGTATAAAGCTTAAAACAGTAAAACATGACATGAACATATAAAACAAGCTAAGACATGATATAAACCGGTTACGTATTTAGTAATCAGATACTTATACACGTATGTATTTATGTAGCATTAGTGATACCGAAGTAGGACTCTCTTATGTTCGTCTTCTTCGTTCACTAGACATAAGGTACGGATTCCCGTCCTTTCAGTATGGACATTCTTTCCTTATTAGGATTTCCCGTATGCAGCCAACTGTTTTCCCATAGTATAAGTTTGTATGTTTGATTGCTTATGTTTAATTAGAATACCTAAATCCATATACATGCATGACCAGTTTCACCTAGTTATGGAGGTACCATAACCATAACACTAGAGGCACTGGTGTTATGACTTCCCCACGGTGGAGTGATTGCTCGTGGCGTCCCTTCAGCTTTTGACCAAATATTTATCATGTGGGGCGTATGGGTTCATCCTAGTTACATGTTTTCAGCAGATTACTCAGTGTGAATGTGGTGTGTGCCTTGCATCCTTCACAAGGAGCTGATCCCTCCTACCCAAAACCAGTATATTAAAATAGAGGCAGCCCCTCTAATTTGCATGACGAGGTCACCCCTCCAAGTATTCATGCACGTTGATATTCCATGACCTATATTGGCTAATGGTAAACTATGATAAACAGTTTTTATAAGATAAACATAAGGCTTTTCAAACTATAAAACCAGTTTTACTAAGACTTAACCGGGTTATTCATGACTTAGTTTCTTCCGCTGTTTCATGCTTATATGCTTATATTATTCATTCTTTGCTTGTATATCCGTGCACTGAGCGTTATGCTCAGCCTTTACTTTCCTTTCCATGTCCCAAAACGGCAGGTACCTAAGTTAGACTGGAGCATTTGGAGGACACGCATAGGATGGGAGCTACCTTAGATTTCTTCTCCTCATGCCTTCATATTTATGCTTGTTTAGTCTTCCTTTTTGTTCATTTACTTTATTTATGTTTTGGGATTATGTTTGGGAACTGATGTTTGATTCCGGTTTTCCCTATGGTCATGTATGTTTTACTATATTTTACCTTGCATGCTTTGATGACACGCCATAATCACGCGTTGAAGAATAGTGATAATCTTATGAATCAATAAGGTGGGTTGATGGTTTCTAGAGAGAGAAAGTAGTGAGAGAAAGTGAGAGAGAAATATGTGTTTTTCTATTGAAAATGGAATGTGAAACCACCAACAACCAACCCCCTTTCCATGGTGGAAAGGGGTATTTCTATCCAAGCCTCTAATGGGCTTGGGCCGACCCATGACAAGCCCATGGGCCGGTTTTACT
Organism: Glebionis coronaria; assembly: GCA_025667525.1. Taxonomy (NCBI): domain Eukaryota; kingdom Viridiplantae; phylum Streptophyta; class Magnoliopsida; order Asterales; family Asteraceae; genus Glebionis; species Glebionis coronaria. Next base: position 394,238 of record JANFOE010000064.1, read on the forward strand.
TAACTAAATAAACAAACATTAACTACGAGCTATACAACATTAATAATATTGTGGAGTGACCGATACTTCTAATATACGTTAAAAACGTATTTCTAACAATCTCCCCCTAAGGGAGGTCACTCCACGTTACACAGTTCTAAACCTAGCATACTATACTAAGTCTTCGTTCTTCAGCTCGTAGTCTTTTCTTCTTTTCTTTTTGTTGTGAATATGTTGATTTGATCTTTTAGGCTTTGGCTTGAGAGCATTGTTCTTTTGACCAATCACGTGCGATCTTTGCCTTCTTGTGAATCTTGCCTCCTCGTGACTCCATGTTCCACACACTTATGTCTTTTGTTGAATTCTTGAAAGCTTCAGAGTTTGGTACAGCGGAAGACTTCATTTTGTACTTTCTTGAATTTTGCTGAACTTTGATGCAGAAAAACATAAGCATGTGGGAACGACTTTAGCTGGTACACCGCAAAGCCACCATCTTCGCAGCAACATAATAAGACACAAATGAAATGGCTTAGAACATTTCATTCTAAATCGGTAGCGTTTTACCTCCGGTCGGTGAAGACCGCTGGACGATATTAGATATCGTACCTGTGACGGATAGTTTCAATTAAGTAACTTCCTGACAGGATTTCACGGGTAAACCCGTTCTCTTTATTCGACGATCACTAAGCTTGACTGCGAACATAAAGAGTGAATCACTTGGATAAATTATCCTTGTGATGGAAGCCGTCAATTCATGAAACCTGGAACAAGTGAATTTCAATTAAGATTTTCACCATCGTTGCTTTCCAGTTATCACGAGCTTGATTCATAAAGAATCTTGCACGTCACCTACCAAGTGCTGTTTGATGTTAACACTAGAAGGATTTCCACTCGTCACTGTGAACACTAAAGAGTGTCACTCTGAGTGTTCTGGCAAGATCATATGATAATGCGTAGAGGCCTGGAACGAGTTTAAGTTCAATTTAAGAATTAAACTACTGTTTCTTTCCAGTTTTTCACAAGATTGGTTCTTAAAGAACCGCACGTGTAACCTACCATGAGCTTGTTTGATGTTGGCTCAAGCAGGATTTCCATCTTCATTGTAATACTTACGTATCACTCGGATGTTCTGGCAATATTACAAGAATATTGCGTAGGACTCATAAAAATCTCTTACTTTTCACAGTGTGTGAGAAAGCAAGGAATAAATGGAAAGTATCCTAATGAGACTTTTGATGATCTCGTGGCTCTAGACTCGATAGTGCGTTTTGATTTAGTGAGCGATGGCTGGAGAGGAGTGCCACCTTTTCAATATCAGTCTATTCGGAGTGAATAAACCAATAGATAACGTGTTGATCTCCGTGTGATTAAAACAAATACCTTTTGAGAGATATTTGAGTTAGCTGGGAAGGGTTGTGCATTGCATCACTGGGTCCATGATGTCTTTCTTCAATATCGAGAATCATTAACAAATGATCTCAATAGCATATGTATTGACCCGGTTTCTGCCTAAAGTTGTAAGGAGGGCTTCTTTCTTTACACCCTTTATCTTTACATTTCTTTTTCATTCTTCAACCCCTTCAGTACTTACCAATACATCATCACTAGCACCTTGTTATGATTGTTCCAGTGCTAGCATCAGTAATTAGTCGGTACTCTGCTACGTTCATAATATTTCTCCATCTTTCCTAGGACTTCTAATTCTATCTAGGGAATTGTCCTTGGGAAGATTCCATCGGCTCTGATGAATCATTTGACTAAAACCTATTCCTACCACCCTTTTGTCACCACATCCGTCGTGAATTAAGCATGTTTTGGGGAAGCATAGTCACCATGAAAAATTCTTGAAAATCACTTAAGGTACTTGTGATATTGAAATCAAGAGTTTTGTACCTTAAGTGTTTTGTTCATCAAAAAACGCTCCCCATTAACACGTGATTTACACATATTAAGTTGGATTATCTTTAAGTCTTTTTCATCTTTCAGCCATGTATCGTTTAAGTCTCCTTAATCCCATTTTCTCCCCTTATCCAAAATGTTAACCATTAATATTTGGGATATTGAATGGATTAATCGGTCTTTGGGTAAAAATGAAATCAATGTTTGGCCATAGAACATATTAATTCTCCCCCTTAAATTAATAAGGGTTAATTGTAGTGCTTTAGTATGACATATTTTGAAAGATTTAGAATCTCTTGAAAAATTCTTGAAAGATTTAGCTCACCTACCCTCATAAACTTCATGATCCCACGACTGTTCATGTAGAAAATCCCGTACATCGGAACGGTCGAGCCGGTATAGGGACATCTTTTGACATGTTGAGGTAGAACTTGATTCATTGGACGGGTTAAGTTAAGCTTCCTTTGGTAGCTTTCAACTCCCAATTGAAGATCTTCAACTCATTTCTTGATAACAACGCTTCGTGTGAACATACGAAGTGCTGTATTCAAGGCAATGATTTCTTCACGAGTAAGATGGTTAAGTTGATCACGGGTCATCGTAAGCAACATGTCTTCGATATCTTCAAGGCGAATGATAGAAAAATCTCCCTGCTGTATCTTGTATTCTCTGTCATCCTCCCTTTTTAGACGAATATCCGTCACATGATGATAGCGATTCTTGGGTTCAATCGTCAGTCCCAAAATACTTGTGATGCGAAGATTGGATCTAACGATACTTCCTGAGTTGGCTAAGCAGCAACCTCTGTACGCCCTTCGGACTCGCTCGTCCCAATGTGATGCTCCTATAGTAGCATACATATCATAATTACGACTTACCTTTGGAACCCAGAGGCGGTTGACCTTTTCTTCGATATAAGGTATTGTCCCCCAATTAGCAGCTTTCAACAAGGTCAGGGAGGTCGCGTACTTGGATGATCCCTTGAGGAGATACTCAAGATCATTTGTGACAAAGAAGTCAAGAGCAATTTGATTATCTTGAGAGGGATCAAGTGGAGGTGGAGCTCTTTCTGACTCATGAAGGCCTGGCCTTTGAACGGTATTGAGAGCTTTCAGGACCTCTTCAGCATAATACTCGTACTCCATGCGGCTTAACCTGGTTTTGGCGTGAAGTCTCTTGTCCTTTAGTGCTCTCTTTACCAAAGACGGAGTGACCGAAGATTTGAACTCATGAGCCCAAAATGCACACAAGTCTATCGGACTACGGATACGGAGATATAGAACATCTCTATCAGCGTCTGTGATTGGATCATATTTTGCAGCTTCCGTGATCCAAGCTTGTGGCGGTGCAGTTTCATCAATCTCCAATGTCTCCGCCCAGTCCCATGTGCTTGACTCAGGAACAGTAGATTCTGGTTCTTTTTGCAGAGGAGTAGAAACATGAACACTTGCTGGTTCTGATTCAGGCATTTCGGCGGTATCATGAACAGGCGAGTGTTGTGCAGATTCAGGTTCAGTTACTGGTTCTGCAATCACAGGAGCAACAAAAGAACTAACAGGATTAGTGGTAACAGGTATAGAAACAGAAACAGATATACCGGGAATCGATGACACAGTAGCAGCATTCACATCATGGCGCCACTTGGTTCGTCCTGACTCCATAGAGGTGGACTTTTCCTTTCGGGCAGCATCTTTCTGAGACTTGGTACCAGACTTGGATGGTTTCTTTTTGCTGGCAACCTTGTCCCCTGTTTCATCGTCATCATACTGATCAGGCTGGTCATTTGCCGCTATCCCTATTTTCGTTGTCATCATCATCCTCATCATCATCCCCGTTGCTACCCTTATCACTCTCCTCATTTTGATCACCACCATCACCATCATCATCATCATCACCATCATCACCTTTGTATTCATCTTCTTCACCCTCATCCTCTTCTTCACCATCACCCTCTTCTTCACCATCACTCTCCTCTTGCTCACTATCTTCCTTTTCCTCCTCATCCAAGATGTGGTAAGGTACCACACTTCCAAATGTCTTAAACAACCGATCATCCTCCAAGATAGCTTCATTGAGTGCTTTGTAGAGTGTCCGCTGAATTTTAGACTTGTCAAAAGATCCAACTTCCTTCATGCGAGCTTTGAGGGTCTTCTTTAGTTCAAAATCTGTTAAGTCATATGCAATTTTGTAGGCTGATTCGGAAGGGTTGGACAACTTAATCATCAAGTTATCAGCCGCAAGTTTCCTCAACTCTTCACGCAGCTTTGGCATAAGAGACTCAACAGATTCATTCACTCTCTCTACAATAGAAGCTTCAAGTGTTTCTTTCTGCTCCTTATATTTATCCTTTATGGCTCGAAGTCTTGTAAATCGTGCTTCATTCTTATCAGCTTCAGCCTGTTTGACCTGAGCAAGTTCTTTTGCATGAGATTTACGTGTCAATTCCATCTCTGCAGTGAACTTAGCTATCATCTCTTCTTGGGCTTTCTTGGATGCCTCTTCACTTTGCACTCGTCGAAATAACTCTTCTCGAAGTTGAGCCATCTCTTTTCTTTGACTGTCCATGTGTTTATCCAACATTTCTACCATTACGAATGTAGCCATTGTAGATGGTACAGGGCTACTCTGGGATGGTTGAAGAGGCACGGTTGTGATTAAATTCCTCATGACGGAAGTAGGTGGAGGTGGAGGGAATGGTAGTGGTGTTGGCACCGGTCGTGTTGGTAAAGGCTGGATTGGTGGAGGTTGAGTTACAAGAGGCTGTGTAGTCACAATGATTGATGTAACACCGGACTCCTTCTCAACACTTGCTGTATCAGCAATAGGTGTCTCCTTCGATGTTGAGTAACGTTCGGGTGATCCAAACTCACTAATGTCATGTGGCTCCTCATATTCTTCTTCAACATCTATCTGTGCACCCGAACCACTACCGCCTGTGTATCTCCTACTCTTTTCAATAGCCTTTTTCATTAACCTTTTCTCCGTCTTTCGAGTTAACTCGAGAGTAGGATCGTCATCAACATCTTCTTCATCGTGAAGAACAAGTTCGTCAGCCGTGCTCTTATCCTTCTTAGCCTCAGTCTTTGTCTTTTTGGTTTTGGGTTCAGATAAAGCAACTGTTTGCTTACGTTTACCTTTACTCTTAACCGTAGTAGACGAGTCTTCTCCTGTCTGAATGCTTGCTTGTTGGTTCTTGATTTCTATTAGCAGTCGGCAGAAGCTATAATCTTATCTATCAGGAGATGACTGGGAATAGGACCAGGGATAACAACATTGGAGTGACCTTCTTGCCTTAGGTCCACCAGATCATCAGCATCCTTTGTGTGGTGACGGCTACCTATACGCTTATCAATAGACGCATCGTTTTCCATAAAATAATGTATGTTTAGCTTTATGAACCTAGGGTACTGGTAACCTTTAGCCTTAGTCTTCGTGTTTGTGAAGAGTTGAAAAATAAACTCTTCCCACAACAATGATGCATAATCAATATTAATATCTTTGAACATACCATAGAACATATTGATGATTGACGAACGCACAGCATCATGCCCAGTCGTTTTGGGTGTGAGACATCGGCTGAGAATACCAAACATCGCTCTCCAAGGTTGACCCACTTTGGTTGTGGTAAAATCGGACACTATTCGTAAGTTCGCACATCCAATAGCAGAGAACATTGCCATGAGCTCGCTCTTGGTCGGGTTCGCTGAGAATGTTGTACCTTTGGGTGACTCCCGAAAACCAAAGATCTTGCGGAAGTCTGACACGGTGAGAGTATGTTGCTTGTTGTCCAAGAAGAATGTGATCTTGTTTGACATCCTCTCTTTGGTTGCCCAGAATTCGTACATGTAGTCGAAGGGCACTGAAGCACTACCCCTTAACGCATTCTTGAAATGAGAATTGTCAAGAATGGCTGAAGCTACCTTGAATCCATTGTGAGTGGAATTAGAGACCTCCTTCAACCGGTAATTGTTTGGAATGAACTTGAGGGTTTTGGCTTCTTCAATAGCTGCTGCTCTATCGTCTTGTATTTGTTGCACGGTTGGGTTAGTCATTGTTTCGGCTTAAGATAAAACATAAAAGTTGATACATACAGATATGAATACCATTATGAATTTATACCTAAGCCAATGACATAATCCCTTAAGCATTGAATACACTCAAACATTTAACAAGTTATTAAGCAAAAAAACACCTTCATCCGGAATAAACACTTCATCCGGAATAAACACTTCATCCGGAATAAACACTTCATCCGGAATAAACACTTCATCCGGAATAAACACTTCATCCGGAATAAACACGTCATTCGGAATAAACACTTCATCCGGAATAAACACTTCATCCGGAATAAACATTTCATCCGGAATAAACATTTCATCCGGAATAAACATTTCATCCGGAATAAACACTTCATCTGGAATAAACACTTCATCCGGAATAAACACTTCATCCGGAATAATTGCTTCATTCGGAATAGTTGCTTCATCCGGAATAGTTGCTTCATCCGGAATAGTTGCTTCATCCGGAATAGTTGCTTCATCCGGAATAATTGCTTCATCCGGAATAATTGCTTCATCCGGAATAATTGCTTCATCCGGAATAATTGCTTCATCCAGAATAATTGCTTCATCCGGAATATTTGTTTCATCCGGAATATTTGTTTCATCCGGAATATTTCAAAAATCATGTTCATCCGGAATAAACACTCATTCGGAATAATTTTGAAAACATGCTCATTCGGAATACTCCTAAATTCGTTCTATGAAGGATTAATCTAAGCTCATTTGTGTGTTTAAGGCATTCTAAAGGCAACAAACATCTTTCTAATGCTATTCCAAGTAAAACCCACCTTAAACCCTAATCAATTAACGCCAAATTAAAACATAAACCCTAATTTGATTAATTTTAATTAACACGAATTAATTACTTAGATTTAAGGATGGATTAGATGAATTAGAGATTAAAATGATGATTGTATCTTTGTTTTTGCGACTGATACGAATTAATTAAGCAAGAAAAACGATTGGATTGTGAGATTTGTGTGTGTGTTAATGGCGGAAAGAATAGGAAAACAAAAAAGAGAAAGAAGAAAGAAGGACGGGGAGAGGGGGGTTGACTTGGTCAAATTTTTCAATTTTTACCCTTTGTCACATTCTAACCCTTTCATTTTAATGTCTTGTCACTTATTAACCCTCAACTTTTTGTTTGTCTTTTCTTTTCCTTTTCTTTTCATTTCTAGTGACTAACCATCGTTAACCTTTCTAACCATCGTTAGACTTAACCATTTTAACCTATCTTAGCGATCACACAACTTAACTATACACGACAAATCACGAACGAATACAAGACGAATACCAAAGCAATTTCAGTCATTAACCATTTTGCCAATTAATTTTCCTCGAAAACTTTTGAAGACCTTTTTGATGACGAAGACGACTTAATATTTTCACCCCCTTAAACGATGACCCGTTTTCTAGTGAAAGAGCTGTAGTCATTGTTTAAAGAGTCAAATATTGATGAAAACATTTTCCAATTAATGTTTTGAAAAGATTGATTCGTGGTGGCAATAAGATTTCTCTTATTTTGACAAATTAATGCACTGAGACGTACACTAACTCGTGTTAGACCAAGTTATAAAGTAAACTTGATCCCTTTGCATGATTTGGCTTGTAAATCATGCCCGAGAAAATTAATTCCCGTTGTGAGCCAACGTTTTCCAAGGAAATACGTGACTTTAATGCGAAAAGCGGGTTGCATTCGGAAATAACTACAAGCCATAATGGGCATGTTTTAAAAATGTACAATTTTTATCCGGACTCTATTTATGGCGCCGTGTCAATATTGATCGACATTTCTAAGGCCGTAAGTATTACCGTACTAAAAGACATTCCCGATTTAAAAAGATGAAAATATTTTTGGGTTTTCTTGGTTTTATATTTTTTATGGTTTTTCTTGGTTTTATATTTTTTATGGTTTTTCTTGGTTTTATATTTTTTTATGGTTTTTGTAGGTTTTATATTTTTGTAGTTTTCTTTTTGTGGTTTATATATATACGATAATATACATGATCACGAACAAAGGATACGCATGAATAGTTTACCACCACTATTCTGTTGATTCTTCTGCCAACTCTTTGAGAGTCGCTGGAGAGAAGGATTTCATGCCAAGCTTGTCGATCAAAAACTCTATTCGTCCTCGATCTAAGGCTTTGGTGAACATATCTGCCAGCTGATACTCAGTGGTGACAAAATACAGCTCGATCACTCCGTTTTCCACTTGCTCTTTAATGAAATGGTAGCGAATGTCGATGTGCTTTGCCCGGGAGTGTTGAACGTAGTTGTAGCAAAGGGCAATGGCGCTCTTGTTGTCACAATACATCGGGATTTTGTTGAATCCAAGACCGTAGTCAGTCAGTTGTGATCTCATCCAAAGGACTTCAGCACAACAACCAGACATGGCAATGTATTCAGCCTCCGTGCTAGAAATTACAGCGCTTTTCTGCCTTTTTGAAGACCAACTAATCAATCTGTCTCCAAGGAGTTGCACAGACCTAGAAGTGCTACGCCTCGTGTCTTGACACCCAGCATGATCGGCATCTGCATATGATATTAAAGCAATAGAGGAATCTTTCGGATACCATAGACCACGATGAAGTGTTCCTTTGAGATACCGAAAGATCCTTTTAACAGCATGTAGGTGCTTTTCGGCAGGTCGAGCCTGATACCGGGCACACATGCATACGGCAAATTGCAGATCAGGCCTGCTAGCAGTCAGATAGAGAAGGGTGCCGATCATCCCACGGTAGAGTTTCAGATCGACAATAGTCCCATTCCTATCTTCATCTAACTTGGATTTCTCCACCATTGGAGTATCCACGGGGTCACAATTTTCAAAGTTATATTTCTTTAATGATTCTAGAGCATATTTGGATTGATTAATAAAGATGCCTCTGGGATTCTGAGAAATTTGTAATCCTAAGAAAAATGAAATTTTTCCCATCATTGACATCTGAAAGCGTGTGGACATTATCTTCTCAAAGCGGTTTGACAATTCTATGTTAGAGGCAACAAATATTATATCATCAACATAAATTTGTACCAGTATCATGTCGTTGTCCTCCTTGAGAGTGAATAGAGTGGGGTCCACCTTGCCTTTGGAGAAGCCTTCTGAAATGAGATATGTTGAAAGGAGATCATACCACGTGCGTGGAGCTTGTTTCAACCCATAGAGAGCCTTCTTAAGCTTGTACACATGATTAGGAAACTTCGTGCTAACCAACCCATCCGGCTAACTAACATAGACTTCTTCCCTTAGTTCACCATTCAAAAATGCCGTCTTCACATCCATTTAATAGACGATCGTGTTCATATGAGCAGCATACGCAAGGAATAGTCTAATAGCCTCCAATCTTGCAACAGGAGCAAAAGATTCTTCAAAGTCGATACCCAAGGCTTGTTTGTATCCTCTAGCAACCAATCTAGCCTTATTCTTCAAGACTCCACCCATCTCATCGAGTTTAACCTTATAAACCCACAACAAAGTAAGGATGTTTACCTTGTTAGGGAGAGGAACTAATTCCCATACTTCAAGTCTTTGGAATTCATTCAGTTCCTCTTGCATGGCTTCAATCCAAGATGATTGAGTCATAGCATGTTGCCAGTTTTTAGGTTTAACTTCGGAGAGAAATGCATCAAAATAGCAATAGGGTGCACTCTCTTGTAATTGATGGCATGTAGAGACTGGTCGATCGAGACCTCCAATAATATTCCTAATTGGGTGATCTTTTGTCCATTTGGTGCTGTGATTTTCAATTCGTGGTGGTTTGGAGTGAACGATTGTAGGAGCTTCTTCTGAGGTAGACGCGGCTGAAGGGTTTTCAGGTATCGGTATACCAAAGAATAGAAGCTCTTGTAGGTGAGCATATTCCAAATCGTGATCAACAGAATCCTCTTCAACATCATTAGGCACAAGTAAGGGTGAAGATTCAGGTGTAGTTTGAGAATTACTTGGTAAAGGTGCATTCGGTTCAATGTTAATTGAAGATGCATTTGATGAAGCTTCATTAGCTTGAGCAACAACTTCAGGGATTGGAGCTATCACTACAGGTGCTGGACCTTCATCATTTGGGGGATCAAAGAATTCATCTAACAAAGGTTGAAATAGTTTATCCCACTCGGGCCTTGTAGGTGGTATAAATGATGTAGAAGTAGGATTATTGGGAACTAATCCGGAACTAATAGCATCGGTTCCCATCTCGTGAAGCGCAGATTCAGAGCTGCGTTGCTCAGAAGCCATCGCTGTCAGCTCATCAAAATCTGCGTCCATAGTTTCTACTATCTTACCAAGACGACGGTTGTAAATTCGGTATGCTTTCTTTGAGGGTGAGTAACCAATGAAAATACCTATATCGGCTTTTGGTTGAAGTTTGCCCAAATTCTCACTATTAATGTTTGGATAACAAAGAGCACCAAACACATGAAGGAAAGAAACATCGGGTTTACGGTCATGTAGAAGCTCGTAAGGTGTTTTTCCATGGCGTTTCCGAATGATAGAGCGGTTTTGGGTGTAACATGCAGTAGATACAGCTTCTGCCCATAAGAATAATGGAGCGTTCGCATAAATCAGCATAGTCCTAGCAGCTTCCATAAGCGTACGATTCCGTCTTTCAACGACACCGTTTTGTTGTGGAGTACGTGCAGCGGATGTTTCATGTGAGATACCAACTTCTTCATAGTAATCACGAAGAGTCTGGTTGACGAACTCTGTTCCATTATCAGTACGAATACGACGGACAGTAGTATTTAAACGTACCTGAATGAATTTCAGAAAAGTGATGATAGCCTTCGGTGCTTCATCATTTGTACGTAAAAATATAACCCATGTAAACCTGGAGAAATCATCCACAATAACAAGGATGAATTTCTTACCAGTCACACTTTCGGTTCGCATTGGCCCACAAAGATCCATATGCAAAAGATGAAGTTTTTCTTGATTGGTGTCTTCAGCTTTGGACTTGTATGATTTCTTGGTGCTTTTCCCCCTTGAACACGCGGAACATAAATGGTCCTTGTGAAATTTGAGCTTTGAAAGAACACGAACTAATTCGTTTTTAGCCAAATGATTAATAGCATCAAAGTTGAGATGAGATAATTTGCGATGCCATAACCATGACTTGGTCTTAGATGCTTTGGAGAGAAGACATACTGGAGAGGCGGCCATCATGTCTTGTAGGGACAAAGTATAAAGATTTGCACCACGAGACCCCTTCAACAAGTCTTTTCCTTCAAAGTTGCGGATGAAACAAGTGTGTTGTCGAAAAGCAACCTCTAGGTTGGAATCACAGACTGTCCTACTGAAAATAAATTATGACCAAGACCTTCTACATAGTATACCCTTGAAATCGTGACATTTCCAATCTGATAATCACCATACCCCATTATCTTTGCAATATGATCATTACCGAATTTTACCGTTCCAAGAAACTTGCTGACGAAATTTCGGAGCATCGAGCGATCTCCGGTCATATGCTTTGAGCAACCGGAGTCTAAATACCAGAGGATGATTTGGACCACCTGAAAATATCACCAGACGAGGACAATGTATAGGTTTCGGAATCTGAATGTTCCTTGTTATTAGCAGGTACAGATTTAATGATCTTAGATTTGCTAACTTTAGGTTTCTTAGATTTCCTAACCTTCTTCCTAGTTGGTGGTGTAGATTCAAGTTGGCTTAAATCTTGAGGTATTTCTTCACTGATAGGCACTATAGTGGGGGCTGACCTAATTAAAGGGCGCAGTTTCCATACTTTAGTGCTAGTGTACCTAATTAAAGGACGCTGAGACCTAACCTCAATGGATGCATTCCTAGTTAAAGGGCACATTTTTCCATCTAATGTAAAGGTCCTACCAGTGGGACGCCATTGCCATCCAACATGGGAACGAGTTCTCCCAGTTGGCGTCCATTCAAGATCACTCCTAATGGCATTCATTTCATTCACATGATCAATAAGACACAAATCATGACGTTGAGAAAACATGCATTCATTACAATTCCAACATTTTAAATTAGAATTCACAAATGGTTTAGGCTTCTACACAGGCGCAGAGCTTTTAGTCTTAGCAACATGATTCTTTTTATTTAAATCTGAAATAATATTCCTAGGGTGAGCTTCTACTTTCTTCTTGATGGTACTACTAGTGGAGGGCTTGATCTTATCTTTCTTGAGTGGTGATCCTTTAGCCTTAGTAGACTCTTTTATTCCTGTAGAAGGCAAAGTGGGAACATTAGCAACAGATTTTAAAGGTTCCTTAGTTGATGGTGCCAATGACGGTTTTGCTCCTGGGGTTTTATTGAATGGAGTTACAGCAATGGGTCGATTAGTAAGTAGTGCAGAACCCGGTTTTCCAGTGTATTGCAAATATGCTAAACAATATTGAACACGCTGGATATATGCATGAGCTGAATAATAGTGACTGCTTGAGGGATCTAATGCATACAAATCATCTAAAATATCCCTAACAAGGTCCACATGCTTAATTGCATTCATCATATAAACATCGTAAGTATCCGGATTTTGCTTATGGCGCGGGTTCTTATAGATCACTACTGAATTGGTTGATGGAGCACTAGAGGACGGTGCAGAGTTGGTAGCTAAGTTATTAACAACTTCTTGTCGGGTGAGAAGAAGTGTCTCCTTTAACTCAGCCAAGACCATGTTTTTGTCAATGAGCTGGATATTTAAGTCAGAGATTTCCTCACACTTTTGGTTCAGTTGTTCAACATAAGATTGTTGTTGTGCTGCATTAAAAGCTAAGCGTTCTTCTATTGAACCATAAAGAGCGGATAGTTCCTGTCATGCCCGATCCATATCTCCTAGAATAGACGAAAGTCTAGTTTCTGAGCACTGGTTTTTAGACTCTGCAGCCTCTAGTTCCAATTTTAGTGTTTCGTTCGATGACACATCTCTCTTTAATCTCATAATCTCTTCCTCTAATGCCTTAACTATCTCAATCATCTTGTCACTCGTCTCAACACTGTTTTCACAACCATTTGTTACCAAAAGATCCTCATTTTGAGTTTGCTGTTTTAATTCTAAAGATATACAATGTTGTTCAAGTTGATTAAAACGTTTTGTAAGTAAATTGTAAGAATATTGAAGCTTTAAAAATTCAGCGTTAGACTCGTGACAAGAATGATTATCTACCTCATTTACATTCTCAGCAATATTTACAGAGAGATCATGCACATCATCACATATATTCACAGCATCACAGTTATTCATAGCGGATGTAAGCTCATTCGAATAATTAACATTCACAGTAGTAAGCACATCACACGATATTACTTGAGACAAGAATCGGTCATATTCGGATAAAATCTTTTCCTTTTCAACTAATTGTAGTTCTAAGCGGTGTCCATTTCATAAAAGACTTTTTGAACTTCTTTAATTTCAAACTCGAGATTTTCCGAAAGAGATGCAAAACTTCCTTTTAGACTTTCGACAAAAGGGTTGATCTCATTCTTAAACACCTCGTTCATGTGTTCGAAAGCCCATTCTCCTACGTTTAGACCATTTGAAGTCGTACATTCCCGGATGAACTTGTCAAAACTAGCAAAGTATTGATTAATCTCTTGCAAGTTTATCCATACAGTGCTAATAGGTGGAAGATCCTTTGGAATTTCCTTAGGTCCTTCCATTTTGACAAGTATAGGAAGTGTTCTAGGGTTTTCTTCATGTAACATGTAGGTTGGTGTTGTGATGAGATCTTTATCCATATGGAAGCGAATTCTAAAGTCTGTTTTTGCAAGCTCTTGATTCATTTTAAAATAATCACACTAGGGATATTTTGCAAAGTTGTATGACCGACTCTCATCAACTAGAGCCTTATTCTTGCGATCCTCGAAAATAACAATCGGATCTAAGACCAATCCTAATTTGGTTGCATCATAAAGTCTTGGATTATGGATAAAAGCTTGTCTTGCATACCGTGGGTTAGGGGGAAGGTCTTTTTGACGCGATAAGTTGAACTCTCTAAATGATGCGTCAAATAAGTGCACTAGTTGAGAGGCAGCGTATTGTCTTAAAAGAAAATAATCTAAACTCTTAATTCTATTAGCTGCATTAATTTCCATTTCATTCTTTTTAGACTCGAGTAATTCAAAATCCGTTTGAAGTTTGTGAAAATTAGTGACCACTAACTCTTTTTCTTTAAGTTCGTTGGAAAGATTTTCTCTTAAGGTTTCAATTTCTTGCAAATGACCCATTTGTTTATTTCGAAAATGATCATATTCGGGATTTGTTAGAACATTGGACGAAGGAACTAATTCCAAAGTTTGAACTTTTTCGTTGCACAAGGCAAGCTCAACCGACAGATTCTTATTCGTAGCTAGGGTTTCTAAAAGTGCAGTATTCATTTGGCTAAGTAACTTTGCAGGAACCATGACCAAATCTTGTTGAGCAGGAATATGCGTATGCGAAATAACTCCCGGTTGTGATTCACTCAAAGTCTGGGGACTTGCATTGATATAGCTATCATTGATTGTCTCCTTATTTGAAAGACTCACCACCGAAGACTCATTCGGATCAACACCCTCTTGCCCAACTTAATGTGGTTGAATACTAGTATCAGTGGTATTAGTAAGTACCTCAGATATTTTATCTGACCCAAAGCTAGAGATAGTTGCCATAAGAGCTGCCTGAGCAGATTGAAGATCATCACAGTCTGAATCGTAAGCATCCAGATCATCTGCTTGGTATGCTGCATTCTGTGTAGTGAGAACTTCTTGTTCCGCAATCCCTGGATCAGCAAGAAATGCAAGCTCCTCTTCATCAAGTTCATGTCCTTGTGCCTGAGCGTTCACCAAATAAATCTTCTCTGCAAACCATTGACCATCTCTTCTCCTCTTGGGTTTTGTGCAATCCTTAGACATGTGACCTTATTCCTTACAGTTGTAGCATGTTATCATTCTCAACTTACCTGTGGAATTAGCCCGTGGAGCAGTGTTGACCATTGGAGCAGGATTGACCATTCGTGCATTGGTGGTTGATGTAGTAGGTCTCCCCTGATAAGGTTGAATAGGTTGAACCATTACCCTGCCATTCTCAATGGTAGCTTGTTGTCGAGAATTGGATGAATTCCTCAACTGATTGTTAGTAGGAGCTGGTCCTCTAAATCCTCGTTTTCTCAATGTCCTTGTGAGATAAGCAGACATAGTGGCTAACACTTCCACTGGGTCAGTTCCTTGTTTGAATTCAGGAATGGGAACCTCATCATTATCACAATACATTGCTTGGTCTTGTTGAGAGGCATAAGCACTAGAAGGAATACTTATGTGGTCAGAATAGCTTGATGATATGCTGCATTTTCTTGATATGAAGAGTATGATGACTGAGCATAAGGTGCAATGCTTGCTGGTGAATATGGGTGAGGTTGTGAGGCATATTGTGATGCTTGTGGTTCTCTCTGAGACAAAGGTGCATTAAACCGATATCGTTGCTGATGTGAGGTGGGTGGTTGAGGTAGAATCGAATATTGGGGGGAGCTTGGAGTCATGTAAGGTGATGGATGATAAGCTTGGTGTCCCATGATATAAGGAGTGTTGTTATATGACAAGCTTGGTTGATTTGCCATCAAAGCTAAAGAATCAGGGTACATACCTCGAGGCGAACGGTGCATGATCACGTGTTTCTCATGCTGCTGGAGAAAAGCATAGAGTTGATCCAAATTGCACTTATGCAAATCCCTGGTTAACTTAACATCGGTAATATACTCACCCCATTCAGCTTGAGTTAAAGTATTCAAAAACTTGGTGTTAACCTGGAATGGAGTAATCACGAGATTATATACATTCAAATCATCCATGAGAGTAGTGAATCTGAAGTAGTAGTCGTGAAGGGTTTCCCCTGGACTGTACGTGAACCTATCGAACAGATCATACAACTGACATTCCCGTTCCTGTTTAGTAAGAGACGTACCTTGTAGCAAAACCTTTAGACGTTCCCATAAATCCTTTGCAACCGTATATTGACTTACCATTCGATAGATGTCATGTGGAAGAGCTTGGAGAATGGTTTGAAGAGCCTTTTCGTCTGCATCGACAATAAGTTGTTGAGCTGGTGTAAGTTCTTCAAACTCCCGTGGTCGAGTCACATTGTTAACAACGATGGTACCATAATCAAGTGGACCATTTAGAATTGACTTGACCATAAGCCTCCCATATGTCGGTTTTCCCTTAATGTATGACATCATACGGCCTTGCCATGATTCAAAGACTTCTTTAATGAGCATTGGAGGGCGATTATCCGTTCCCGTAATGACGGAAATATCCGTAAGTGATGTCATTTGAGGCAGTAATGAATTCGGATTCATTTTAATCACTTTAAAGAATCAAAGATTATCGGTTGATCGAGCAGTGAAGTAAGGTTGTGAGTTGTGTTGTGTTGTTGAAGTAAAGCGTGTGTAAGCAGCCAAGATTAAATCCACTAAAAATCATCGAAAAAACTCGTAAAATATCCCTTGATTTGGAATAATTAAGTTGATTCGGAATAAATACCTTAATGTGAAAAAGATCTTGGTTCGGAATAATTACCTTGATCCGGAATACTTGGTTGATCCGGAATACTTGGTTGATCCGGAATAATGGTTGATCCAGAATAACCTGTTGATTCGGAATGCCTTGTTGATCCGGAATAAACAGTTGGTTCGGAATGTTCTGTTGATCCGGAATAATCTGTTGGTTCGGAATATTCTGTTGATCCGGAATAAACCGTTGGTTCGGAATGTTCTGTTGATCCGGAATAAGCCGTTGGTTCGGAATATTCTGTTGATCCGGAATAAACCATTGGTTCAGAATATTCTGTTGATCCAGAATAACCCACTCGTTCGGAATGACTAGTTGATCCGGAATAACCCACTCGTTCGGAATAAGTTGCTTATCCGGAATAAACTGGGAAAATTACTTCGAGAACAAGTAAACAGCTTTTGAACGATTCTAAACCCGATTTTTGATCAAAAACCACAAAAAGTTTTGTGATTTCTACCAAAATAAGCTAAACCCAACACTTATCTACTAATCCCAACAACAAAAACACCAAAAAATTACAAGATTCAAGGTTGATTTTCCTAAAAATCACTAATACATTCAAAAACTAAAAAAGCAACACAAATCCTTACCTTAAATCACCCCATGGCTCTTGATACCAATTGAAGAATAGTGATAATCTTATGAATCAATAAGGTGGGTCGATGGTTTCTAGAGAGAGAAAGTAGTGAGATAAAGTGAGAGAGAAATATGTGTTTTTCTATTGAAAATGGAATGTGAAACCACCAACAACCAACCCCCTTTCCATGGTGGAAAGGGGGTATTTATATCCAAGCCTCTAATGGGCTTGGGCCGACCCAAGACAAGCCCATGGGCCGGTTTTACTTAACTAAATAAACAAACATTAACTACGAGCTATACAACATTAATAATATTGTGGAGTGACCGATACTTCTAATATACGTTAAAAACGTATTTCTAACACGCGTGCCATTCCATTTATCAAAACGGGGTGTTACAATTATGGTATCAGAGCCAAGGTTTCGACCTGTAGGCTCTAAAACTTGACCTGTGACTAGTGGGTAGTCACCAGGAGCTTCCTAAGCCAACGTTTGTTATTCCACGTATTGATGTTTTTAGCGCATTGTTGTTTTAACCATGATGTTTTTAGCACCTTGAGGTTTTAACCTGGATGTTTTTCATCGATATTGTTTTACTAATATGGATGGACAACCGTCATTCATATTTAGTTATATGTCATGGTTACATGCATGACGTTCCTCGTGAACTGTGACTATGTGGACTGAACCTCAGTAGTTCATAATTAGTCACATAAAAAAAATTTCTGATAAGTTTGACAGATGAGTTTCATTTATTTATGTTTCATGTATCATTGTTGCAGGGATTATGACTAAGTAATGGTTGGTACAGGACTGGCCCTATTTAGTCGCATGTGCTTTTATCGAAACTTTTAAATTTGGGACCGACCCATAGGCGTCCCCTCGCCATGTCTTTTGTTTTGGGACCGACCCATAGGCGTCCCCTCGCACATATAAAGGTTTTATAAACTACATTATGCATTCAAGCACTGTTTTTCATGCATAAAATTTTTCTCATGATTTATTGGCATAAATTTTTTTTTTCATGTCCCCTCATAAGTTATTATGTTTTTATGTTAAGTATGTTTTCATGCTACCATGGTTAACTTCATTTTTATGCTGATTATGTTTATACTCCTTCATGATTAATTCATTCCAAGATTTTTTTATGTTGATTTCATCTTCATGTTAAGTATGTCTTAAGTCTCCTTATGTTGATTATGTTCTCATCATGTCGATCATGCCCTCATGCTAGACATTGAAAGATTCCAGTAAATCCTGCTTTCATGAATGTCATGGTTGGTTTTCATTGATCATGCTTTCAGGAAAAAGATCTTGAATTTTGTGTAACCACACTTTAACGTTTCTCTATGCAACCAGAATGAGGTATATACTGGCATTACCAGGTTATCATGATGGTTTTTCTAACCGTTTAACCGATTATAGTTCCTTTAAAATCATGACAAATGATCGACCACATACCGATCATTTCATGTGCATTCCATGTGTGCTCCTTGTACCGTGTTTCATGTGTATTACACGTACCTTAATCCATGTGTATTTCATTTGCAATACTTCACGAGTATTCGCTAGTCAATTCTGAATCATCTCAGGCGTATTTTCAATTGCTGATATTTTACAAGATTGCTGATGCCGCTCATAACTTGGAGATGTTACTAAAGGTTGATGCGACTAATTTTTGGAGATCCTACAAGACGAAGACAAAGGCGTCAGAGCAAAGCAATTGGACGAGAAAATGCTTCGCCATCAGTTGATTTTCATCAATCATTGTACCAAATTCTTTGTTACATGTCACACGTCATTCAGCTGTCGTTTCAGTCATACGAGTGCAAACCGGTACCAGCCGACCACTCAACTGAATAGTTACATGAATCACATTCATGAGAATGACCGTCATGGAACTGACAGACAGGACGATAGTAACCACTACCATGACAGCAACTATCCTAGAGATCGTAACCGAAGCTCCGACCGCGGACGTGATCAGACATACAATTGATCAGTAGTCCATCCGATCCGCCAATTCTGGCATAATAACCTAATATTGTGGTTCTAGTTATTTCACATCTCGAGACACATGTCAGGACATCGGTCAAGACACATGTCTCACGTATACTTTCTGAAGACACATGTCAAGACACTAGTCAAGACACATGTCATGCTTATAGTTTCCAAGACACAAGTCAGGACACATTATTCGATAGTCGAGTCTCGGGTATTATCTTTATCAGCATGTAAATGAGTCCTTGTTTCCCAATAAGTGGGTCATACCACTTTTAGTTTTACAAAAACCATCAAATTTTACGTCAATTAAATATAGTCCAATTCTTACATTTTCCCAACATGCCTCGTAGATTAGATCATTTCTCCTAAACCGTAACTCGTCAAGGTGAGTTCTTTATATCACAATTATCCTTAACTCATGCACCTTACTGATATCAAGTCCAATTAATCATAAATTATGTTTAACATAGATTAATGACCCGTTTTCATATTTAGAAGTGTTGGCTGTTTTTGGCTGCCAATCTCGTTCTTGCCATTTTGGCCGCCATTTCCAAACCGTAATGAATTGGTAAAGTATCCAATTGATTCTAGTTCTTAATAATGTTATCTAAAATCTATAGTATTACATTTGTTATTGGTTCAGAGTTCTTATATGGGCTTTCTGTCCGTCAAGACAGTATGTTCAAAACTAACCCCTTTTACTATTTTGGCAATAACTTCCTCCTCGAAAATCGCCTCGAAAAGCACCACCTAGAGTTTCCATCACAAAAAAACTGTATATAACCTAATAAACAAACTCAAAACTCACTCCTCATTTATATACAAGTTTTACCACGTTTTCTAACTGATCATAAGTTATCTTGTACTAGTTTATCCCTAGAGTTTGTTTATCAAGTTTTTAAACATCTTTAACCATATACAATGTCCAATAACCATATTTAACTGTTACATAATTTATTCACAGAGGGTCAATATAAAATACACATAATCAAATGATTATAAAATAAAATGGAAATAGAAATAACAAATGGACAAAATGATCCTTACAAGAAATGATCAAACCAAGGATAAATGAGCAAAGCTATCAAACCAATTATATCATCACTATTAATCCACCAATGATATCTTATAAGCCTTTTCAAAATACCTTTAACTTCAGCTCTAAAAAGATCTTCAATTGATTGACGATGTTGTTTAATGAGTGAAATGATTCAAGTAATGAATATAGAGGACTAAGCCTTTATTGTTTAACCCAAAGTTTTGGTTAAGTAATCAAATATGAATGGTGTGTTGTGTTGTTGAGGTTGACGGCAAAAACCAAAGAACCAAGTAGTTGATATGTTTGTAATTTTGCAATTGTGAATAAAGGTATTACATGAGTTCTTTTGTATAAAAGGATAAGTGTAGCTTAATAAAAGACACGTGTTATCATTGTTATAATGAAGTTACACGCCAACTTTAAAGTGGGGTGATATTTTATACAATAAAATTTTATCCCACAATCCGTAAAAGCGGGTATTATCGAGGTTCGGTAGGTTAAAAGTTACACGATTTAAAAGGTACGCGTAAAACACGAAAAATAAACGCTTAATATAAAATAAAAATGTTGACATTTAGAGAACGTTGATATTTCAATAAATAAATGAGGATTATAATTTAATAAACATTAACGCGTCTTATAAACGAATGACGCTTAATGGCTTAATGTAAATTACGAATAATGCTCGTAAAACGAGAAATTAAAACGACGACGATAGAAAATATTTCTATGTCATGATGAGGATATTTACGGTCGATGGCGGACATAGACTTATCGATAAATAATAAATGACACGTATATGATATGTTAATGCCCTAACCTTGTCGGTTAGCCAAGAATTCAATATTATTCGTCGAACGAACATGAAAAATAAAAGGTGAGTAGTAAATATTGGTCCGAATATTAGAAATAAGATTAGAGCTCGGTCTAAATATTGATTTTAATGTTCGGGTTACTACAAGACATAATCCTGGTTGCGTAGAAAACACAAAACATGTTTAAATGGAATCGAATGATTACCAGCATGAAAACATGATTAATAAAACCAACCATGACCACCATGAAAGCATGATTTAAATACAGTCCGTTAATGGCTAGCATAAGGGCGAATTCAACGCGAGGAAAACACGAAACCAAACTTTGCATATTGGAACCTGAATCATAATCAACATGAAAACAAAGTTAATCATGATAATATGACAACATAATCGACGTAAGGAAACGTAACAATAAATGGGAGTACATGAAAAAGTTATGACTATAATGACATAAATTTTGAGAAACGACGGTGTGGACAACTAGGAGTCGTTTCACAATGCAAAACAATACAACTTAAATAATGATTCTGATGTAACAGGAAATGAACACAAAAGATGTATGAATAATGTATAAAGCATGAAACATACTGCATAAAACAGTTTAAAATGCATGAAACAGTTTAAAATGCATGATTAATAAATATGATGATGCGTATATGAGTGAACGCCTATGGGTCGGTTCACAAAACAAAAAGGCAAGTGTGGACGCCTATGGGTCGGTCCACTAAACAACAAAAGTTTCGATAAAAGCATATGCGACTAAATAGGGCCGGTCCTGTACCAACCATTAGTTAGTCATAGTTCCTGCGACAATTAGATGTATGCATGAAATGAATACATGAAATGAAAATGAAATGAATGCATGAAAACCAACTGTTTAAACCTAACAGAAACGTGCGACTAAATATGAATTACTGTGATTCAGTTCATCTAGTCAACATTCACAAGAAACATCATGCATAAAACAATGACATGTAACTAAGTATGGATGACGATTGTTCAATCCATATTAGTAAAACAATTCCAAAGAAACATCATGGTTAAAACAACGAGGTTCTAAAAATATCAATGCGTGGAAGTCAGACGTCGGCTTGGACAGATCCTGGTGACTACCCACTAGTCACAGGTCAAGTTGAGAGTCTACAGGTCGAAACCTGGCTCTGATACCATAATTGTAACACCCCATTTGATGAATAGAATATCACAGGATAATATGGCGTGTCATCAAAGCATGCAAGGTAATATGTACTAAATATACATGACCAAAACGAAAAACCGGAATCAAACATCGGTTCCCAAACATAAGCCCAAACACAAATAAAGTAACTGAAATAAGGAAGGACTAAACAAGCATAAATAAATGAAGGCAAAAAGGAGAGGAAGTCTAAGGTAGCTCCCATCCTATGCATGTCCTCCAAATGCTCCAGTCTAACCTTGGGTACCTGCCGTTTTGGGACATGGAAAGAAAGTAACGACTGAGCAATACGCTCAGTGAACGGATATATGACATAGCATGAATGACATAATATAGGAAAGAAAGGTAAAGCATGAAAAGCAGCGGAAATGAATAAGTCCTGGAAAACCTGGAACATGTTTATAATCTAGTTTTATATTCTGAAAATATAGCTTATGTTTACTTATGAAAATCTGTATTAGTATAATATACCAAAAGCCAATATTGGTCATGAGGTCAACAACGTGCATGAATACTTGGAGGGGTGACCTCGTCATGCAATTGGAGGGGATGCCTCTATTTAATATGGTCTGGGTAGGAGGGATCAACTCCTTGTGAAGGATGCAAGGCACATACCTCATTCACCATGAAATCCTGACTGACACTATAACTAGGATGCACCCATACGCCCCACATGATAATAAATAAATAATAAAGGCCAAATAAACTAAAGGGACGTCACGAGCTATCACTCCGCCGTGGTGAATTCATAACACTGGTGCCTCCAGTGTTATGGTTACGGTACCTCCATAACTAGGTGAAATTGGCATGCATGTATATGGCTAAGGTAACTAATAAAACATAAGCATTTAAATCTATAACTACTAGGAAAACAGTTGGCTGCATACGGGAAATCCTAATAAAGGAAGAGATTGTCCTTACTGAAGGACGGGAAATCCGTACCTTGTGTCTAGTAGAAGCTAACAGAAATGCTGAAGAACCTACTCCGCCTTGACGGATAGTACTACTTACGATGAATAACGTGTATAAGTTGTCTGAGGTACGTGTATTTTACTGGTCTTGTGTGTTCTTAGCTTATTATTCATGTTCTGTCGTGTTTTACTGTTTAGTGGTATTATTTGTAGTTATTCTTGTGTTATTATACTTGTAGTGTAATAATAAGTAACTTTCTAAAAATAGCATGTTTCCAAAAGTAGAAATTTTCTAAAATTAGATCAGTTTCTAAAAATAGTAAGTTTCTTAAAATAGAAAGTTTCCATATTTAGAGTTCAGCTGGATTAATAAACTATTAATATAAGCTAAAGTTTACTGGTTAAAAGCTATAAGTCATGAAATAATAGTGTAGTTTATTAATTAAATATCATGGTAATTAAATTTAGGCATATAAAGTACTTAGGTTAAACATGTATTAATAATTATTAATTATAACCTAATTCATGTTTTATTAATTAATTATGGTCTATGTTTTAGTAATTAATTAATACAATAGTCTAAAATAACTGATAAAAATACTTAGGTTAAAACATGCATTATTTATTCAAAGAATTATAACCTAAGTTTACGATTAAATTAAATTAACTATTAGTCGTGTCTAATTTAATTTAATTAGCCTTGTGAAAATATAATATAACTTGTAGAATTAATGTACAACTTGTAAAAACTAATTCCCGTGATTTAACCCCGTGTTTTAATATAACCCAAAACGTAAACCGGACCAAACCGGTCCGGCAGCGGCTACACCGGTCTAGCCGGATGCCACTGCCGTGGCTTGGCTAGCCACTGATGGACCAGAAACACCTCCGGCTGAAGCCGATGGTTTCCCCTTGCTCGGCCTGTGCCCCCTCCCCCCTGATCGAACCAAACAGCCACCGGTCTTAGACCGGTGGTGCTGCTGTGTTGCGCCGTGACGCCCGACGAGCCACAAGGCCACCCCGACGCGAGTCGGGGTCCTTGTTTCTTGCTGCCAACTGAACACAAAACCAACCCAAACCCCTTTTGTGATTTCATGTTATTTTAAATCGATTTGAACTAGTTTCATTCATGATTTTATGTAGGCATATATATATATATATATATATATATATATATATATATATATATATATATATATATATATATATATATATATATATATATATATATATATATATATATATATATATATATATATATATATATATATATATATATATATATATATATAT
Source organism: Glebionis coronaria (assembly GCA_025667525.1). Taxonomy (NCBI): domain Eukaryota; kingdom Viridiplantae; phylum Streptophyta; class Magnoliopsida; order Asterales; family Asteraceae; genus Glebionis; species Glebionis coronaria. Next base: position 418,537 of record JANFOE010000064.1, read on the forward strand.
ATATATATAGCCGAATACCAAAGAATCAAAAGAGAAAGATTAAGGTTTTCGATTCGTTACCACACGCGTTAATGATCAAATACTATCACACGAACACCCTTGATCAAATTCCTAGCTTGAAAGTTTGTCTCCTCTCTCCCTTTGATGGATATGGCCGACGGCCTCCTAGCTATGTCTAGGGTTTTTTTGAAGTTTTTCTGTAACTTGACAAATGACATAGATTTCATCCTTTTGTTTCTAGTTAATTCATAAACGGGCCAAGCCCATGATAACTTATGTTTGGCCGCCTATAGTCCTTGTGGTTTTTTGTATTTCAAGTTTTGTTTCACCAGTAATTGTCGTGCTTAATCCCGTGTTCATTTATTCATGTTTCTATGTACGTTAATTATTTATTAACGATTAATGAGTATCATGATATTACTTGTAATTATATTAATAATATTATACTTGTAATAATAAATATGAAAGTTTTACTTTTACTAGTGATTTACATGATGACGTGTCATGGATTATTCTTATTTCATGTAATTACCGTTCATGGTTATTGTTCATGATATTTAAATACGGGTTTTACAATTGGTAAATGCTAAAAGTTTGAAAGTACAAATTATAAAATGAGTGAAACTTAAAGGACTAAATAATAAGTATTATACTTATTAATAAAAACAAAAGGGAAGTGCAAAAATCATCCATGTGTTATGTCGAAAAATCGAATTACATCATTCGTTAGTTTTTTTGGACAATAGTCATCCCTCCGTTAGTGCGCGGGGCATAATACATCCCTCATGGACTAACGGTGCAAATATTTTTCTCGTTAAGAATTAACAAGGTTTAAAGGGAGGATATTTTTGTCTTTTTCCTTTTACAGGGGATGTATGATTAACCTTATCAAAACTTGTTTCGGAAAAAAATTTATTTTCGTAAAAAAAGTTTTATTTTCGGAAAAAAAGTTTTGTTTAAAAAAAAATTATTTTCGAAAAAAAAGTTTAATTTAAAATAAAATATTTTCGAAAGAAAAAGTTTTATTTTCGGAAAAAAAAAATTATTTTTGCAAAAAAATAGTTTTATTTTCGAACAAAAGTTTAATTTTCGAAAAAAAGTTTTATTTTCAAAAAAAAGTTTCAATTTTTTCGAAAAAAAGATTAAATTATTATTTCAAAATTCTTTGTTTCGAAACAAGTTATTAAAAACAAGTTTAATTTTTGTTTTCGAAACAAATTTTTTATAAAAAAATTAAACTTTTTTGTAAAGATAAAACCTTATTTTCGAAACAAATTATTTCGAAAATAAAACATTTTTTTTGAAAATAAAACTTTTTTTTCGAAAATAAAACTTTTTTCTTCGAAAATAAAACTTTTTTTTTCAAAAACTAAACTTTTTTTTTGAAAATAAAACTTTTTTTTTCGAAAATATTTTTTTTAAATAATTTTTTTTTTAAAACAAGTTATATTAAGGTTCACCATACATCCATAGAAAAGAAAAAAGATAAGGATACCCTCTCTTGAAACCTTGTTAATTCTTAACAAAAAATTATTTACATCGTTAATCCATGAGGGATGTATTTTGCCCCATACACTAACGGGGGGATGTTAGTTGTCCAAAAAACTAACGAATAATATAATTCGATTTTTTTGACATACCACAGGGATGATTTTTGCCGTTCCCTCTAAAAACAAATAAAAAAAGAGAAACATTATCCCTGGCAAAACAAATAAAACGTGACCATCTTCTCCAACCAAGAGAGAATGAAAAAAAAGACGGTTCATAGCTTATCCTCATCAACTCTTCAAACCGGATTCAAGGGTGAACAAGAAGGAATCAAGAAAAGTGCAAAAGAGCAAAGATGATTAGGCCGCGTTTAGTTAGAAAATATTTTCTATCATTTTCTATTTTTTGTTTTGTAGAAAAAGAGAAGGGATTTCCATCTCCACAAAACACTTGAAAATTTACAAAACGCGTTTAGTTAGAGAAATATGTGTTTGTGTTTTCTATTTATCAAAACTAGAAAACATGTTCAAGTGTTTTTGTTTTAGGTTTTCGTCAGTGAATTTACGTTTTCTTCGGTAAATTCACGTTTTTGTAATTAAATTTACGTTTTCGTCAGTAATTTACGTTTTCGTCAGTAATTTTACGTTTTCGTTTGCAAACGTAAAAATCTTATTGACGAAAAAGTAAATGTACCGACAAAAAGGTAAATTTGCTGACGAAAACGTAAATTTACTGACGTAGCAAACGTAAGTTTACTGATGAAAACGTAAATTTTCTGACGTAAACATTAAAATAATTATGAAAACGTAAATTTACTGACAAAAACGTAAATTACTTACGAAAACGTAATTTTACTAACGAAAATGTAAAATTTCTGACGAAAACGTAAATTTACTGATGAAAACGTAAAAATACTGACGAAAATGTAAAATATTTGCGAAAACGTAAAATAATGATGAAAAAGCAAAATTTCCAACGCAAACGTAAAAATAAAGAGAAAATTAGATATTTTGTGTTAAAAGGAAAACATGGAAAACAAAACAAAGTTGTTTTCTTGTTTTGTAGAGATATTTTTTGGAAAATGATGATTTGAACGCGTTTTCTATTTTCCTTGTTTTTTAGAAAACATTTTGTGGAAAACAAGGTGTTTTCCATCCAACTAAACGCATCCTTATCATCTCATTCTCTATATGATGATATCAATGAATTAGATCAAGACCCATTCAAGAAGAAACACCCAATTTCTCTAGAAGATTCAAGAACTCTTAATCCACGTGGAAGACAGTGATTGAATTTGTTACATCATCACTTCATCTTTTCTCTCTATAAATACCTTGTATTTGCTACATTTGTAGTATAGGTGTTTTGTAGTATAGGTGTATTTTCACATAGTTATCTAGAATTAGTTAGCTTGTTATAAAATTCTATTAGGAATTGTAACCGTTTTCTATTATCTTTTGTAACTGAATGTTCTTTTTCCTCCATTAATGAAATCTTTTTTTTGTATAAAAAGCTTTCTTTACTTTTTATTTTCTTTTCTTTACTATACACAGCCTTAATATTTGTTCACGTCGAGTTAGTGATATCGAATACTGTTTACGTCGAGCTTTTGTTTAGGAGTTGTAAACATCTACTGCTCATGAGTTCATAAGAGCTATGGAAGTTCTTCATTCGTTAAGGTCGTAGTTTGGATCAGTTAGGATATAGATATTTCAGCAGGAAGTAGTGTTTTAATATCATTAGTTAGAAGCTCTATTACTTTTTGCCGCTGTTGGAAATCAGCTTATTCGGTAAGCTGAGAAAGCTAGCGTTTGGAGATCGATCAAAAGTAATTCGGTGCGGTTAGCTTCGTCGTCAGCGGACTGGCCTGGATACTGGTATAATCTTTTCCTTTTTAAGGTTTTTTTAGTCAAATCTGATAGTAGTAGTTGTAGTGTAGTAGTGTCATCTGCTTTGTTTGTTAGAATTTGATGTATAGTTGTTTTGAATGTGTTCTTAGACTTTTGAAGTTTGTAGTTTATTAATTCCATTTAAATTTGTTAACTAGTGTTTGGAATAAGTTTTTTGATTGTTGTTTTACATGGTAGATTGAATTTGGTTGCTGTTATAGTTCGATTAGTGTGTATAAATTTCAAGTGAGCGTGAATTCTGAGTTTATGAAGGCCAAATGTGATGTGTTCATATTCAACTAGAGTCAAAATAATCTCATACAAGGCTGCCAAATTACACTGTGAGCAGAATCCTTATTGGACTTACAGTGATTTTTATAGTTGTTAATCGATGCATTAAGTTTTTAGCTTTATTCATTTCGATCTAGTTATCATTTAAACGGAATGTTATATTCAGTTCTTTTCGAGTGTTTGGTTTTGCATTTTGACAGCTTGTGTATTTTTTAATCTCTGTAGTATAGCCTAGTGTTTGGGTCAGAACCATTTGACAGTTTTATCTGCATAGTTGATAATAAGTTTCATTTTAGAAGTCAAACTAATAGCTTAAATTTGTGACATTAGAATCAGTGAAAGTAATAAAAAATCTTTACTACATTATAAAGTGTGTATCCCTTTGGTTGAAAATGACTATATTTAGAAATGTTGAAAGTTGAAAATGGCTATATTTAGAAATGTTGAAATTAAATGCCACAACCGTACCCAATATCTCTCGGTCGCCTCTCTAAACAAAAACCCTACCCCCTTTTAATATTGCAGCCGCCACCAAAACTCTCCACCATACCACCACCATCGAACCATACCACCACCAAATACCACCCTCTACCAAAATCCTCCGCCAAAACCCACACCTTTGCCGAAATCCCAACCACCACAAAACCACGACCATCAAGAAAACCGCCTACGAAAAGGTTTTTGTTAAGTTTTGTGAAACTTTTTTTTAGTTTTTTTAATTAAGCTTTAAAGGTTTTTTTATAGATCTGTAGATTTATAAGCTTTTTTGGTGGCAAAATTAGGGGTTTTAGTTATATGAATCAATTATCTTAATGATAACTATTGATTGGTTGGTATTGATTTAACCACTCAATGATGTTAAAGTTGCTTCTTTAAATTGCAGTGAAAAGTTGAGAAACGCTGCACACAAGGAGTGTGAGGATTAAGGTGTCACCAATAGATTCGAATTGAAACACGGATGATTAACTCTGAATATTTTATAACTCTGAATATTTTAAATGGTTGAATTAGAGTTTAAAAAAATAACTAGGTTTTGCGTTAAATGAACGTGATTTGGAACATTTTTGTTTTGATTGGTTTGTTTGGATGTGACTCAGGTTTTAATATTTTTTTCCATCTAATGGTAACAGCCGCCACCAACGAAATCCACCAACAACTTTAGTCAATTTTTGAGGTGAGTTAGAAATTCTATTGATTTGGGTGTTTTCGCATATACATTTATTCTGAATTATAGTTGTTTACTAAGTTAATTGTGTATTAAATTAGGGACTTTTCGGTGACCCATAAGCCAAAATAAACAGCCACGTAGTTGATTTAGAATGTTTCGTTATTATTTTTCTGTGTTTGGTTTTGTAGTTAATGGATGATTTTTTGTTTGTTTCCGTGTTTGCAGAAAAGCAATTACTATAAAAAAGAATGAAACAAGGTTGAGGAGAAATATCAGTAGGCATTAGTTTTTGGCCTTAGACGGAAGGTACCGTGGAGTCAGTGGGCATTAATAAAGGGTACCGTGGAGTCGAGTGATGTTTTTTTAAAGATTTTTCAAGGTTCATTAAGCTAAAATGGGTTTGGGAAAGGCTATTTGAAAAGATAATGTAGAAGGGGTTGAATGGAAAGGGTAAAAGGGGTTCGAGTGAAAAGGGTAAAAGGGCTTTAGGTAAATTGGAGATCGAGAGTTTGTATTGGAAAGCGTTGACGTGGAAGGGGGTTCGATAAAGTTTATAAAATAAGGGATTCTGGGCGTGACGTCACCTATGGCAGTTCATGAGTACTTCACAGTTAGAGTTGGAAAAATGGGATGGTTGAGCAAGTTGGTCAACGTTGGGCGGGTCTGGACGAATTCTACTTCTGGTATGCCAAATCATAATGTGTTGACACCTTGGTTTTTAGATATACAAGTCCAAGAAATGACCACACGAAGATCAACATTCAACCAGAAAGGTATTGGCACCGAAGATAGATACAATGTGCGTTTTCGGATCAATCAATACAAACGGGTGAAGAGATTACAACCATTCCCAAGGAAAATAGATGTATACATACTTTTGGGTATATAATCGGGATTGCTCATTATATGCTAATAATTATATAAGGTTTCTTTGGCTCTACTTAATGGAATTTCTCTTATTCTTTATAGGGACCAAGCACAGGTTGCATATACTAATAGACGATGTTATACGTATCGAAGATGTCCTTGCGTTATGATATCAAATGCTTTCTTGCAGCGTGTGTATCATCTTAAAAGTGTATTTGCTAGAGGCTTGCAAGCAGAAAGCGTGCTTAACAACAAGATAAATGGTACGTCGCTCTATTTTAATTTCAATAACCTCACTTTTTGTAACACTTATTAACTTCAGCTTGTAGCTTATTTAAATAAAAATAAAGTTTATAACTTCTAATGTTATCAAATGTGGAGTTGCACATTCAGTACAATTATAAATTAGCATGTATGATATTCGTGTTATGTTTCATGCTATCTTATCATTCATTAAATTCATAAATACATCTTATGTATCAACTTTATACTTAAGACATACGATTTTAAGAATCAACGCAACAGTCCGTTATAGCGTGCTAACTAATTGTTAAAAGGGTGCTAACTAATTGTGAAGATGGCAGAACCAGTGTGCTACCTAATTGTTAAAATGGTGAACAATTATTCTTTGTACCAAAAATAAATCTTGCAACATGGTGAAAATATTGAAAGCCAAATTAGCTTTTTAGTATATGGGAAGTTTGGACCAACAAAACTAAAGAACGGAACCATAGATTTTTTTAAAATAATCTCTTTGTTATTTAAAAAACGAAACTAAAGAACGAACCAGACTTTGCTTTCACTTTGGTTTAGTGTAGTTTAATTGACATCAAAAGTCAACGATGTCACCTGGCACTTCACATTGAGGTTCTTATTAGCTATTGCGCTATTGGCGATATGTGTTAAAGTTTTGAAGCTTGTACAACTGTTGAAAACAGGGTAAAATCAAAGGTTTATTTATCACTTGTTATAACTTAGCGCCTGTATCAAACAAAATGTATTATGATATTGAGTTTCCAAAAGGTCATATTTCAATAAAAAGTTTTGATGCTGAATTTATAAGAGTTAGTAGGTTTGAGGTATAAACTAGGATTTATTAAGCATTAATTATTTTTTTAAAGGTTTATGATTACTTATGTACATGTGTTTCATATCTTGTTTTTTGAATGCAGACTCTTCTTGGAATATTTCTCATTCCTTGCATACCAATTTAAATGCTTACATGGTAATCTCACTTCAAATAGAGTCTCATGATGATGAATGACAAAACAATTCCAAGAAACTAAGTAAATATATGATGAGAGTAAGACTTAGCTCTCTGGGTTGTTTTTTAACGGGTCATCTTAGATGATGGGAACAGTCCTGCTCAGGTAACAAATATATAAGTATGCAGTCAAGTCAGCCAAAATGGGTCAAATTGACTAGATATATGATCGGCCAAAATGGTTTTGGGTGGATCAGGTTGGTATGATAAGGCCACTTCAAATTTGTTCAACATGTTTGTCGCTTTTCCAACATTTTTTAGTTCTTCTCTTAGACTCCTGAGGAACTTTCGAGCACGTGTGGAATAAACCACGCATGCTTAAAACTATGGTTTCATTTGGTTTTCAGAATCATTGCGGGCTGACATTGTTCTTCCCATACCCGAAAGTGGCAAACTTGGAGGCTGTTGGTTTACTCTAAAAGAAGGGTCTCGTTACAGCCTCAGATTCTCCTTTCAAGTCAGACATGACATCTTTGTAGGCCTTAAGTACACCAACAACGTGTGGAAAATTGGTGACAAAGGTACGTCGGTGGTCCAAGTTTTGTTAGGCCACATCACACTGTTGGATGTATTGGTGAGTAACTAATACTTTTTCTAATTTTATTTTTATCAGTTTTATGTCTGTAGTGGATAGCACGAAAGAGATGCTTGGAATGTTTAGTCCTCAAACGGAACTCTACACTTATGAGATGCATGAAGAGACTACCCCTTCTGGCTATATCGCAAGAGGCTCCTATTCTGCCAAGTCCAAGGTAAATTGAGGTTTTAGCTCCTGCTTAGATGGTGTATCGAATTTTGGTTCAAGCTTGCTTTTTAGCAGATACAATTACTTTCATAGTGAGTCCCAACAACAACAACCGTTCTAAATACTCGGTCTTTTAGTGTACATTTTGACTTTTAAGTTAAATCCTCATTCTAAATCAAATTCACCACTTTTAAGTTTAAACAACTTCCATATCATCTATGTCATTTATACAGCTTTTGTCCTTTTTTGTTTTGTCATTTTTAGACGATGACCACAAGGCTTACTTGGATATCAGTTATTACTTTGACATCTCAAAGGATTGGGCCAACACAACACTGAGTAGAGAAAAGACAAATAATACTTGATAAAAAATATGTTCAACTTCTGTCTTATCTAATAGTATACATCAAGAATCTTACAAACCAACAAGTACTTTGACATTAGATTGGCAGTGCATCTTCCTGATCTTGTATGTTCTATTGTTCTTGCACAAGTATTTTTTAGCTAAACTTTATGATTCATTAATTATGTTTTAACTCCTAAATTTCAATGCATTTCCACATGCTTGCTGTTTGTTTTGTTTGTTTAAACTCATTACTTAAAAGCTAATGATAGTACTATATCTGTAGGTGGTGAAACCAAATGGATTTATAGTGAAAAACGCATAGTGTTTAAACCAATAATGTACATCGATTGTGTGATGATGATCGAAAATCATATATTTAGTCACAATATATGGAACTCCAATAACTTTGGTGTCAAAACTAAGAAGTGTCTTAGGGTAGGCATGGATTTGTGCATTTTCTCCACGTTGAGGGATTATCTTTAATGCGCATGGTTTGTTTCAAAATTTTGGGAGGAAGCATGTCATATATCAATACTAGCTAAAATACCCGTGAAATTCACGGGTATTTTTAAGTAACGTTGAAGAAAATAACAAATAAAATTGCATATTATAAAGTTATAACTTACAAAGAACAACATATGGATAAACAAACGTAAAGTCTACCGTTGATTGGTAATAATCAAACTTACATTATAGGAACACAATATTGTAGTTGTTCGCCCATTCTGTAATATATATGAGCGAGAATCATTAGCAATAACATATGCAAATTTTTCTATGAAAAACAAAGGTACACTATGAGAAGTGCAGTAAATATATTTTTTAGTCGATTGTCTTCTGATGGTCACAAAATGTTTTGTACATCGAATTCAATACCTACAAATGAAAGATCAAATATTTATCATTGTTTTATGATATGATGTCTTTACTAAGCAATAACAAATGATGGCTCAAAAACGGAAAACAAAGAATTTCACAATTAAAAAGTTAGAAATTTAAACCTTATACGATTTAATGGCATATCTTTTGACTTGCAGACTACCTAAAGGGCCTTCCTTCTATTCAACCTGCTTCACAACAGCTTTTGATAATTCATGCGATTAAAGCACGGGTTTAAAATTTCTTGTGTATGATGTGAGATATGTAGTCTAAACGCTATAAGTAACAGGAGTATCTCCAATTTGTACATGAATTGTGTTAGAATTTCTGTTGTTGTGTGATTTATATAAAAGTAGCCAAAAATCATGTGTTTTGATATACCAATAAATCATACGTTTTAATATTGTTAGTCATGATTAATTGTATTGAATTGTATTAAAATAAAAGTGTTAGACCAAAAATTTGACTTTACATAAATAAGTGTAAGTTCTTTTGGATACCAAAGTTGAAGGTCTACGAGATCTAAGGATTTGGTAAATGATGGATGATCTTTGATTAGATGGTGGAAATGGGGAAGAAGGAGATGGGGTGTAGAGAGAGAAAGGAGAGAAAAGAGAAGTAGAGAGAGAAAGATTAATCTTATTAAAATGAAAAGTGAAAATGGGAAGAACCACCCCTCCTAACATGCTAGGAGGGGTATATATAGCCCACCCTACATGTGGGCTATATGGACTATATTTACTACAAACTGGATCACGAGCCTAATACAATAATATATCGTTGGAGCGACCGATCCTTCATAAATACGTAAAACGTATTTCCAACAATCTCCCCCTAAGGGAGGTCGCTCCAAGTTACAAAGTTCTAAATATTCTATAGCTCGTGATCTATGCTAATAATGATGTGACCGAGACTTTCTTTGGGAAAACGTATTTCCAACAATCTCCCCCTAAGGGAGGTCACACCATTTTACAAAATCTTAAACCTAGCATCTATGCTTGAGTCTTCGATCTTGTTCTTGTGAATATGCTTGATGTGATCTTTGACTTTAGTCTTGAGCATGTTTCCTTGCCTTGACCTTGTGCATTCATCACTTGTGAAATGTGCCTCTTCGTGACTTCATGTTCCACATACTTATACCTTTAAATTCTTGAAAGCTTCAGAGTTTGATACAGCGGAAGTCTTGACCTTCAGACTTTCTTGAATTTGTTGAAGTACTAAGTGTATGTAGTATAAGCATGTGGTGACGACTTCTTCTGGATTATACACCGCAATGCCACCTTCTTGTTATGCTGCATAAGACAGTTAGCAACAAACAATATATACGGATGAAATGGCCTTGAACATTTCATTCTAATTCGGTAGCATTTTACCTCCGGTCGTTGAAGACCGTTGGACGATATTAAATATCGTACTTGTGGCAGGTAGTTTCAATAAAGAACCTCCTTGACAAGATTTCGCGGGTAAACCCGTTCTCTTTACTCGACCGTCCAAAGCTGACTGCGAACGTAAAGAGTGAATCATTTGGATAATATTATCCGCATGATTTGAAGCCGTCAATTCATGTTCCTGGAACAAGTGAAGTTCAATTAAGAACCGCACCATCGTTGCTTTCCAGTTGTCACTAGCTTGATTCATATAGAATCTTGCAAGTTACCTACCAAGTGCTGTTTGATGTTAACACTAGAAGGATTTCCATTCGTCACAGTAAATACTTAATAGTATTACTCTGAATGTTCTGGCAAGATCACTAAGATATTGCGTAGAGGCCTGGAACGTGTTTAAATTCATTTAAGAATTAAACCACTGTTGCTTTCCAGTTATCACAAGTTTGATTCATAAAGAATCGCACAAGTCACCTACCATGAGCTTTTTGATATTCGCTCAAGAAGGATTTCCATCTTCATTGTAAATACTTTCGTATTACTCGGATGTTCAGGCAAGATCATAAAGATTTTGCGTAGGACTCTTAAGATCTTACTTACTTTTCACAGTGTGTGAAGAAGCAAGGAAATATGAAAGTGTGTCCTAATGAGATATTTGATGATCTCAAATGGCTCTAGACTCGATCGTGCATTTTGGATTTTTAGTGATCGGAGGCTGGAGAGGAGTGCCACCTTTTCAATACCAATTTATTCAGAGTGAATAAACCAATAGATAATGTGTTGATCTCCGTGTGATTAAAACAAATACCTTTTGAGAGATATTTGAGTTAGTTGGGAAGGGTTGTGCATTGCATCACTGGGTCCATGATGTCTTTCTTCAATATCAAGAATCATTAAAAATGATCTTAATAGCATATGAATTGACCCGGTTTCTGCCTAAGGTTGTAAGGAGGGCTTCTTTCTTTACACCCTTTATCTTTACAATTCTTTTTCATTCTTCAACCCCTTCAATGCTTACCAATACGTCATAACTAGCACCTTGTTGTGATTGTTCCAGTGCTAACTTAAGTACTTGGTCGGCATTCAGCTACGTTCACAATCTTTCTCCATCTTTCCTAAGGACTACTATTTCTAGCTATGGAATGTCCTTGGGAAGATTCCTCCGGTTCTAGAGAAATCATTGGACTTTAACCTATCCTACCATCCTTATGTCACCACAATCTTCACCGTCGTGAATAGAGATGTTTTGGGTAAGTGTATGTCACCATGATATCCATTTTGAAGTGCAAATCCATTTTGCTCCCCCTTAACATATGCTACGATATTCGAAAACTTTTCGCACATGTCGGGATGAGCTAACACGTTAAGTCAAACCATTTGTGATTAATCATTTCCCATATTAAATCACATTTTCTCCCCCATATTAAAAATATTAACCCAATCGATGTTTTTAATATCAATTGATTTAATAGCCTTTTAAGAAAGTTTGGGAAGAGAAATGCAAATCCAATTATCTTCATGAATTACACAAGCTCCCCCTCAAATTAATGAGGGTGTGCTGAAACGTAAATTAAATACCTTTTAAACACAAGTGTAAGGTATTTATCACGTGCAAAGATCATAGATGATAATGAATTCACAATATTAGTAATTTACGAGGTTGGACCTGAATGATGGAGAACATCATATGAAAGAAGCACATGGTTCTTGTTCACGAATTTTGGTCTTCCTCGTAACTGCTGAAGTTATCTCTTGACTCCATGTGTATGATTGATATCGTTGTCTTAACACCAATATGTGAACTTGGCACTCTCGGCATCAAGGATTCTGAATGCTGGACAATTGCTCCCCCTCAATTGTTGACCCGTGTTCTATTGAAAGAGCTGTAGTCACCGTTTGAGTAGTCGCATCGTCGAGTATGTAGATATCAATTGCAACGAACTTTGGATTGTGGAGTTGATAACTTCGGATTCTGAAGTCAAAGCTTTCCGGTGAAATGCTTGACTCCAAAGTGAAAAGCGGGTTACTATCGGAAATAATAGCAAACCATATGGAGCATGTTTTAAATGTTTTAAACTTCTGCTCGAACTTTATTTACAACCCCGTGTCATTATTGAATGACATTTCTAGGTTCGTAAATATTATCGATTCCAGAAGAAATGCTCGTTTTATCAAAACGTTTTTGAACACACAATTTTGAAAGATTTAGAAAAACCTTTTGAGAAATTCTTGAAAAATTGTGTTCAAAGTTTTGAAAACCAATTACTTGAGCTTAAGATTTGGAATATCTTGGGAAAGCTCAAGTCCGAGAAGTTGTAAACTTCTCGTTGTAAGGATAAGTTATCATCGGCGATAAACTTTCCTTTTATCTGAAGAACGAGTCCTAAGCTGACATTTACTTAGAAGTCGTTTTCATGAGCTTGAAAACTTTGACTGTTTTAACGGAAAGCTCATGACCGAGAAAGGTTAATTTCTCGTTATGAAGAAAAGTTCTCTTATTTAAAAAATACACTTTCCTTTCTGAGCTTAAAACTTCGAATGTTTTAAGACAAGCTCATGACCGAGAAAGGTGAATTTCTCGTTAAGAGGATAAGTTATCATAAAAGATAATCTTTCCTTTATTTTAAGTTCGAGTTACAGTCTGACATTTAACTGTAAGTCATTGTGCATGAGCTCAAAAACTTGGAATGTTTTCGATATAAGCTCATGCCCGAGAAAAATTAATTTCTCGTTGTAAGGATAAGTTTATCATCGGCGATAAACTTTCCTGCCTTTGAAGAACGGGTTATAGACTGTCATTTATCTATAAGCCTTTTACACGAGCTTAAAACCTTTGAATGGTTTTAGAATAAGCTCGTGTCCAAGAAAACTTAATTTCTTGTTAAGAGGGTAAGTTATCGTTGCGTAGATAAACTTCCCTGTCTCTGAAGTCCGGGTCGTCGTCTGTCATTTAACGAGGAGCCATAGTGCATGAGCTTAAAAACTTGGAATGTTTTTGATATAAGCTCATGCCCGAGAAAAATGAATTTCTCGTTGTTAGGATAAGTCATCATCGGGATGAACTTTCCTGTCTTTTGAGATCGAGTTACAGTCTGTTATGTGACTGTAAGTCCTTTGTTGCAGCTTAACCATGAATCCCCTGAGACATTTGTTTCTCTGATATCTGCTTCTTCAGCAACCAAACTCTAAGAGTGTCCTTAGTTGAACGGTATACAACGATTGGACCGCTTCGTTCTTTTGGAACATCAACTTTGGTACCTGCATTCTCATTAGAAGTTTGTATACTTTTGCATGGGTTAGAGATATCTATTTTTGAAGCACGTGGGGGTTCATAGTTGGCTTTACTTGTGTCAGAGGCGACCTGAGTAGATGATTCACTTATCTTAGCTGGCAAACGTTTCCTTTTATAGAAAACCTTAAGTTTAGGCGTAAGTGAAGTATCATCTTTATCAGTTTCCTCCCTAGTAGACTTAGTAGAATCGGAGACTATCCTAGTTAAAGGGCACTCGTTTCCTACAAGAGTGAAATTTCTACCAGTGGGGCGCCAAACTTTACCAAAGGGTTTGATTTTAGCTATCCACTGGGACTTAATTCTAGCACGGGAGTTCACCTCATCAAGTAATTTCTTGACACAAGCATCATGATTTGCCGTAAAGACACATTTTCTACATGTTTTACAAGTAGCATATTTAATGTCTGAATAATTCCTAGATGTTTGATCGATGCTCCTAGAAGATGGCATGCTACGGTTAGCAGTGTTGGGTAATCTAGAAGGCATCTGACTAGGTTGGACATTGCTATCTCTTACATGTGTCTTTTGAATAGCTTCCCTTTGACCAGATTTATGGCAAACGTCATTTGAACTAGTTCTAGACGTGGTCTTGGTATTTTTAGGGAAACTAGAGGCAATCATATGATTTGGTCTTGCTAAAGCTGGAGTGATCACATAGGGCCTAGTTGTTGGAGTGACTGGTCTAGAAAGATGAACCAAATCAACTTGGGAGGCAAACCGCGGTCTCGAGGATTGTGGTCGCTCGGATCTAAATGCAGTCGGTTGTCTAACGAACTGATTTGTAGGCGGTTTCCCCAAGATTGATGGTTTTTCAAGCTTAGTATCCACACTAGTTCCTTTAGTTTTCCTTAACTTGTTTTTCAACGCAGCTATAGCAAAAACCTTTTCCTGTACTTGGGCCTTTAAAGTCTCATTCTCTTTGAGCAAGTTATCTTGGGATGCCAACTTAGATTCAAGCAGTTGAATTTGTTTCAAAAGATTATCCTTTTCAACTTTAGAATCTAACACTTTTTGATCCAATTTTCTTTCAAGAACAACATTTGATTTTTCAAGGTTTTCAAAGTATGTTTCAAATTTGTCCGTTTTCTTAGAAAATTCAAGTTTGGCATCCTCAAGATATTTTGATTGTTGAGCTACAATCGTTTCGAGCTCTCTAATCTTGGAATCAGAAGCAGTCAATGAAGCAGTTATAATACAATTATCATGATGTACTATAGCATTCTGAACAATCTCTCCCCCATTATGACTTACATCGGATGAATCAGACGTGGTATTGCTATCACTCGTTTCCATCCCATGTTTGTCATAATTAGGTTCAGAATTCTCAATATGCGGAATATCATCAGCAAATACATCATAAACAACATTACATGGTATCATGTTTGCAGGCTCTTCGTCATAAACGGGTAAGGTGTCATCAAGAGAGATCTCGTGTACATTCCCTGACGTGCCACTGGTATCATGTTGTCCTCCTGATTCCGTGCTCTTGGCATTGATAGGCTCCAAGTTTTCAACCGTATGACCAGTTTCCTCTTGCATCGAAGAGTCTTTCACTCCATTATCATATCCTTGCTGAAGTCGAGATCTTTCATAAATCGAAGACGAGACCGATGTCATGAGTTTCAAAATTGTATCACGGAAGACTCGAAGCTCGGTATGTGTATCTCGAAGAAATGATTGGCAAATCACTGAACTTTCAGGCTTGATGATATTGAATTGGAGGAAAGGCGTGAGTTGTGTCACAAGAGCCTTATATGCAAGTGCCGATGCAGAGTGATTAAAGTTGTTATGGTTGAGTTGCTCGGCGAGTTTGGTTAAAGTGGTGAAAATTGAGTCGATGAATATATGACGATCTTGTCCAAAGATTGTCACAAATTCGCTCCCTCCTTGAATCCTCGAAAGAGTGACCAGATGAGACTGAAGCATTTGAAATGAAGTGATGCCACTTTTCCTAACTTTGTTTTGCATTGGTTGCAGTTCTCCCTCGTGAACTATCGATCTCAACGATTCCATTGATGTTCGATGAAAGATAATTGCGGTCGTTGTTGTTTTCGGAATTTAGCAATTCTTGAAGAAATTTAAAAAAAATTGCAATTTACGGGATATGACAAAAATTAATGAGACCCGATGAAACAGATTGACGTCCACTTATACCCAACTCCAATTTTTCGAGTATAAATTTCGATATATCAACCACGTTATATCCCACTTGTGCAAACTCAAACGAATACCCACTCAATCTTGATATAAAGACTAATACAGTTTAATACTCATGTTAAATGTTACGGTATTAAAATTAATGTATTGAAACCGAATCACGGTATTAAAATTTGAAGAAAGAAAAATAAAAACTTATTAAAACACTTATTGTTGTAAAATGCATCCCACGTGATGCAAATAAGTGGTAAGACCAAAAAAACATCTCCAACGAGTGTAATAATCAATTTTGGAGCCCAATGTAGAAACAATATTTACTTTGACGATTTGTAACCCATATCACTTTTCAAAAGACACGACCCAGCCCATCACAGTTTTTACTACCCAATCCATGATATTAGGAGTATAAAAGACTCATAACCCTAGTTATCTCACAGTAAACCTAATCTCTTTATCAAACGCAGTCACTACACACAGATCAATCCCAACTCTTTGGTATCACCGCCCCCCATTTTCTTCTATCTCCCATCTCCGAATAACTAAAGAGACAGTCACCATTTTCTTGATACTTTTCTCCATCACAAATCAATCACCAATAAGATGACCAAACAAACGAACCCATTCCACCTATGGTTTCATGATCAGTGCCACTTTAAATCACAACCACCACCATATGTAAGAACAAAAATTGTTCGAATCATAAGAGAGATCCAAGATCCAAAACGATTTTGTCTTCAAGATCTATCGAAGGTCTCGGGTAGGTGACTTAATTTGATTGCATGTTGTTGAGTCTGTCTTCTATCATCTGTTCGAGTCTTTCTTGTCAATTGTAAGAGTCAAATCGAAACAAAGAAGAGATATGAACCTATATGTTCTTAATCTTTCTTTATTTTCGAAAATTGATGAGATGGTGTAACCATACATCAATCTGTGATGATGTAATTCTAACTTACAAGATCTAAAAGATCTTCTAAAGTTTGAATAATCTGAGATTCGAATTGATGATTAATGAGACGAATGAATATAGATATGTTTTAGAGTTTGGTTTGTGTGAATGCGAGAGTTGTGATGGGTCGATGAGTTTCTGTGAGTTGTTTTGGTTAAGATGGACAAGAAATGTTATGTTGTCGAGAGATGATAAAAGTTTTCTTTTGATAAATCGAGTCTGGGGATGTTTGGTTTGGGTTTGAGTGAAGTCGAGTCACGGTCTCGAGGGTGTTGGGGGGGTGACCGAGAGAGTTGAGTCGTGAGAGTTGATTGTCGAATTGGTTTTGATCGAGATGTGTGTCTAAAAGGTTTTTATGGGTTCGAGGGTGTCGAGTTTGTGGATGTCTTTATGGGTTCGAGTAAGGGTGGGTGATGGTTGAGTTTGTGGTTTGCTGAGTCGAGTGCTAAGGTTTTTAGAGATGTGTGTCTAAAAGGTTTGAGTCGAGTCCTGATTGTGAATCTTGAGACATTTTGGAGTCAGGTCTGTGAGTTTGTCTATTCCGAATAGTCTTCTATACGGAAAGTCCTATTCGGAAAGTCCTATTCGGAAAGTCCTATTCGGAAAGTCCTATTCGGAAAGTCCTATTCGGAAAGTCCTATTCGGAAAGTCCTATTCGGAAAGTCCTATTCGGAAAAAATGTCTATTCGGAAAAAAAACGGAAATCTGATACGAAAACTGAAAACTTTGGTTATGTTTGGACAGTTTGGACAGATTGAACAGATTTGGACAGTTTGGACAGTGTTAACAGATTGGACCGATGGACTGATATGAAAAAGAAGGAAGAAAAAACTGATTAAAAAATTTACTGATTAAAAAAATGATTAAAAAATGACTGATAAAAAAAAATGATTAGACAAGGTTCTGATGATATAAAAAAGTGATTATTTAAACAGAAAACACTAAAAAATAAAACTGATAATAAAAAATAAAAAATTGATAAAATTGATAGAAGAAAAATAGATAACTTTATAAAATTTGAAATTTTTTATAAAATTGATAAACAAAAAGATGATAAAAGATGAGAAAAAATAAGAAAAGAAAAGATTTTTACCACCAAATCAAAAGATAAAAATATACAAATCCTAAGATTTAACCATGGCTCTGATACCAATTGAAGGTCTACGAGATCTAAGGATTTGGTAAATGATGGATGATCTTTGATTAGATGGTGGAAATGGGGAAGAAGGAGATGGGGTGTAGAGAGAGAAAGGAGAGAAAAGAGAAGTAGAGAGAGAAAGATTAATCTTATTAAAATGAAAAGTGAAAATGGGAAGAACCACCCCTCCTAACATGCTAGGAGGGGTATATATAGCCCACCCTACATGTGGGCTATATGGACTATATTTACTACAAACTGGATCACGAGCCTAATACAATAATATATCGTTGGAGCGACCGATCCTTCATAAATACGTAAAACGTATTTCCAACAAACGTTTTCTAGGATACAAGGGGACTCATCCCCACCATCCATCTCCATCTCATTCAAGGGCTGAGATTAAATCCCCAATTTACACTGCAGGGGTATTTTCGTCAATTCGCTCGCCGACTATATAAGCAACTTTCTCCTTTCTTTCTCATAAAAACACACACCCCGTTCTTTCACTTCTCTCTCTACCCCGATCTACTTTCTCTCTCTAAATTTTAAAGCGAATAATCACAACATCATCATGAATCCATCACAATCGATTAATTAGATCGACTACTTAACACGAATTCATATCAGGTTTGTATTCTCATAATCTATGCTTATTTTTTTTAGCTTATTTGATTTTGAATAAGCTTATTAATTTATTTTCATTAGCTTTTTTGAACGAAATATACCGATTGATAGTTCTTATTTTGATAGAGTTATTCCGATTGATTGTTCTTATTTTGACCAATTTATTCTAATTAGTTTTTAATTAGGTGATTTATGTGAATAAGCTTATTTGTTTGAATAAGATTTTGAATTAGATGAGAGTTACAAATAATCTTGAGAATTAGATAGGAGTTATGTGAATAAGCTTACAAATTACACGAGAGTTATGAATAAGCTAGCTTATTAGCTTATTTTGACAAATCGTAAGGTTTTTTTATGTAAGTTGTATTAAGTTTGCTGATGTAGGCTGCAATAAGCTTGATATATCATATATGATATATATATATATATCATATATGATATATCATCACTTTTCATATATGATAGATATATCATATATGATAACTGATGATATATCATATATGATATAACTATCATATATGATATATCAAATAAACCATAGGAAAAAACAGATTATGTATGAGTATTTTTTAGAAAATCAATATAAACTCTTCAAACTTGTCTTCTATCATATATATGAGTAATTTATTTGGTGTTAAAATGTTGCATAATATGTTCTTTTTATCTTTTATAAATGCAGTCAGACAGAGATGGTGCGATTGGCCGCTTTGGAGCAAAGCAGAGATGGATGTTGATTATAACAAGAGGATGTGCATGGATATGTTTTAAGGATCAAGACGGAGTAGGCGTTGTTCATGAATTCATCATTTGATAATCTGTTTTTTTACATTTTTTTGATTTTGTATAAATTGTTATCATATATGATATCAGAGGTATATCATATATGATTTTACATTAGGTTACGTTCTGTTTGAATTATCATATATGATTCTGTTCAAAAGTACATTTTTATGTTATGAACAATTGTTTGATTATTAATTGTGCATACTCGTTGTTGTAATCATGAATTCATCAGATTCTTTATTTAATAAATCCATGTTTTTCTTGAGTGTCATATATGATAGTGCATGATCATATACTCCGTATGACTTAATTTATAAAAACCATCATGACATAATAGCAAGAAAGTTAAATCATATTAACAAGATGTTGTACGAGATACCAATTGATTACAAAATCGTCCATATACTTCAAAACTCCATTAGGAGATTACAAGAAAAAAACAAACAATATACGTAAAAGAAAAATTCACGAGCTTCTTCATTAAGCTTCTTGGCCTTTTGGATGCTTGTAATGTTCAACACGCCTTGTAAACAACCTTCTCTACACAAAAAAAAGAAGATTTAATTCAATTTTCAAGCACATAATCATATATGATATATTTGATCATATATGATATTTAGCTTATATCATATATGATATAGCATATCATATATGATACTTCATTAGCAAGTCATACTAAATATGTTCAGCCAGATTAATCCATTAAAAAAAGAGTTAATTTAATTTTCAACCACATTATCATATATGATATATCTCATCATATATGATATTTTAGCTTATATCATATATGATATAGTATATCATATATGATACTTCACAAACAGGTTACACTAAATATGTTCAGCGAGATTAAGCCAAAAAACCTTATAATTCATGAAAATAAGCTAATAAGTTAGCTTATAATTCATCATAATAAAGGTGATGATTATCAATAAGCTTATTCACATTAAGCATCAAGTTACCTTATCATTTGACATGTTAAATTCATGTAACTTATCAAATAAGCTATAAAAAATAAGATGAATTATAAGCTTATTCACATCGAATAAGCTAAAAAAGATGAATCAAAACAGATCGAATGAACTTTACCTTATTTATGAAGAGGATGATCGATTTGTGACGGTGATGATTGATGGATTTGATGTTTGTGTTGATAAATTAAGATGTAAATATGTGTGTGTGTGTGTGTGTGTGTGTGTGTGTGTGTTTATGTGTGCTTTAGAGAGAAGAAGAAGAATCGATCCCAGATTTGTGAGAGTGGTAGGTGGTGTTAGGTGGGAGGGGTAAAATGACGAAACTACCACTCCGCTTTTTTTTTTTTTAATATGGGTTGTTGGATGAGATGAGATGCACGGTCCAGATTTGTCCCCTTGTATCCAAAGGATACAAGGTATCTTAAATAACCGGACTCTAAAAATTATGACTTTTCAAAAACATAATTATGATGTTAGGGTCTTTTTGTTTTGGAAATATTATATAGATCATTAATATCTTTATGATACATTTTAAAATAGTTGTTGCTAAAAATAATACGTCTTTTGGTTTTGAAAATATTTTTGTTGCTAAAAATATTAGTCTTTTTTATTTTATATAACTTAGTGATTATTTTCAAAATATTTGTTGCTAAAAATAATGTCTATATATTAATGGCAGATTAATTATATTGAAGACCATACCTTATAGATGAAACTTCATTCAACTGTTTTAGAGGCCCGGAAGTTTTGTTTTGTTTTTTTCAAATTCATGCATTGTTTTCCCCAATTAAATTAGTGTCATTACTTTCCATAAGTACATAGTTTTTATTTTATTTTAACCAAAAATATGAATTTAATAAAAAATAAAGCTGTTTATAATAATATTTTTTCTAAAAGTTATTCTTTAACGACTTTAAAGCTTTTTAGGCAACTTTAAAAAGTTTCACCAAAATAAATTATTTTAATTTAATTTTAAAAAAAATAAAAATAAAAAAACGTTTTTTTCGATTAATGAAATGTTTTTTTAAATAACAAATTATGGAACTTGTTTTTTTATATTTACAAAAATAAACTTCTTGACTTATTTAATTAATTTTTGTTTGAAAATTTTTTAAAAGTGGATTTTTTCAAACGGTAGATTGGTATTGAAGTTTCACAAATATGTTGTTAAAATGACATTTTTTCTTGATTTATTAGGATAACATTTAAATTCATAGTTCCACGTGGCGGCATCAGATTAATTCGTATTTAAAGAAAAAATTAATTAGGTGTTGCTTATAAACTTATACATTGACTGCTTTAAAAACTTGTAAAAAACTCTGTTTTATTAGATATAATAGATAATAGATATCATCTTAGTATGTTGGATGCAAGATTTGGAAACTTTAACTAATCAAGCTCACTAAAGGAGACTGTCCAAATGGGTTTATTAGTGATTAAATGTACGAAAGTTTCCCAATAGTGTACTTTTTCGAAATTTTTGGCAAAAAATGTATTGTCATGTTGTATTTTATCTGTCTACTTTTAATGCGTATATTGTTGTTTTACACTATCAAGGTGCCAGGTTCACGAAGACGAACCTGCATGAACTAGATATTCGAGGATGTTTAATACGTATATGTAAATGATTTATTGCATGTTACGACTGTTTGAATTTACACTTTTAGCTTTCACGTTATATTTTGAACTTTAAATAAAACATTTATCATACTATTACATACCTGTAATTATTTTGTTAGGAATTTTCGCCGCTATGTGTGGGTACATACCTATTCTAAATATCAAAACTCTTAACTAAGTATATTTACTTACTTGATTTGTTACCGACACGTCAAGCGCCTTTCAGGAGAAGCGGATAAAGAGTCTAACATAACTAGGCGAGAGTTCGAAGAAGACATTCTGCCGCTTGGATGTCATTGCACGACTCGACCCACTAACCACTAACATTTGCCGTTCTAAAAGCAAAAAACGGATTTTATCTATCTTAAATTGAATTATCGCATGTTACGACACTTTGCAATTAAAATTTGATCTTACAACGATATATCATATTGTTGCTTATATGCCGCCAGACAATTCCGCCGCTATGCGCGGGTAATCGCCTAGTAGAAAAATAAAACCAGTTTCAATAATAGAACAACCTACTGTTTTGTTGCTTTTCATTTTTTTACAACTTTAGTTGATTTACGAGTGTAGTCCTTCGTTTTGTATTTGTTTATTTCGTGAGAAGTCATAGGAAGTTAGTTTGTTAGTCCTTACTCGATTAATTCAATGCGTAGTTAGTCCTTTAGCTGAATTTTCTTGTCATATCTGTTAGTGTTTAATTGGGTTTTTACACTTTCATTTTGGGCTCGTTTGTTTTGATTGGGCTGTACTTTTAGAGTGCTTATTTTGACTTGTTGTATTAACGCTCCATTTGAATTTCTGTCATCAAATATGCGAATCTATTAACTCTATTAGAATTTATTAATAGTATATTTTACTTCATTTTTCGTGTCGTTTATAAATTTTTCGAAATAGTTACAAATACCAAATATCCGTTTATTAACCAAAAACAAATAAATTCTTAACGATGAAACATAAAATCAATTCGACACGATTCGAGAGTAAAACGATACTAAAAACGAATATTAAAATGGCACCGCTCCCGGTTCGTGCTCGTTACGATTGACTATTTTTCGTGAGACGATTCCGATTTAGGGATCCGTTCATTTTTAACGTTATTTTCTTGCAATCAAAAAATAAATAAATAAATAAACAAAAGCAATTTCTTTCCTAAGAATTGTAAAAAAAATAAAAAATAAATCAAAAATAAATCAAAAAAGTAACTCTTTTCCTAAAGTTTTACAACCAAAAATATTACGTATTGTATATACACTTTTATTTTCGTACTTGTTTTCTTTCGGTTTATTGTACATATATATTTTATTTTATAAAAAATAAAATAAAAAATACAAAAAATATTTTCTTTTACTATATTACAATAAGTATTACATATACGTAGATACGAACCCTTAATACATCTATCTCCATAATTATTGCTTTGCAATACACCGTGATTAGTGGCGTTCCGGTGCTGTTCACGTGTATCGATCAAATAAATAAAAGGCACAATAGATAAATACTACAAACTATTTGATCTAGAGAGAGAAGTCACTGTGTGGGGTGTATAAGGAGAGTGTATTTCATATTTAAAAGGAAAATGCTCTTAAGTGTTTCGTGTCGCCTCGTTCCTCTGCTCCCTTGTGATTCTTTTGAAGGTGAGAATAGCTAGTGGTGTGCCACCCAAGCAGTATTACGTATATAGATACTTTTTGTGGATATTAATTATTGAACATTGCTTGAGTAACCAACCCTTTCAAAGTCATCAAGGGCAATCCCCTTACTCCTCGGTCTTTACTTGCATACACACACGCGCGTTCGCAAACATACCGCTTGGTGTATCATATTCTTCTCCAAAGAAGAATAATAATACCGTGACGAGTCAAGCCGATCCCGAGTATCGTGCTTTTGACATGGCTATGGATGATCGATCAATAATTGAGCAACTGTAGTTTCATGACGAGGGATGTCTCGACGGTGCGATCGTGATACCGAATATCGAGGATGATTATTTTGAGCTTAACCCGGATTTGATTACGTTGATATCTGGTCGCCCTTTTTGCGGATTTGAGGACGACGATCCTTATGCTCATATCCGTCATTTTCGTTCATACGCCAATACCGTCAAATACACCAATGTGACACAAGACATTATTTATTTACACCTTTTTCCTTTCTCCCTCGATGGAGCAGCCCGGATTTGGCTAGAAAAAGAACCACCATGATCTATTTTTACATGGGCTAATCTAGAATCAGAATTCTTAAATCAATTTTACCCTTATGCTAAAACGAGAAAAATTCGGTTAGAAATTACTAATTTTGAAGAGTCTAATAATGAAACGCTTACCGAGGTTTGGGAAAGATTTAAGGATTTAGTACGTAGTTGTCCTCATCATGGAATTTCCGCTTTGCATTTGATTGATTCGTTTTATCACGGGTGACCCAATACGATCAAGAGTTGTTAGAAGTATTTAAAGTGATGGTCATATAATATACCGTTGCGAAGCTCGTGGAAATGCTACATAATGGTGTTGAGAGTTCTAGTATAATGTTACGTATGTAACGGGAATTAGTCCCGAACACTCAAATGAGGAAGGCCTTCTATAATTCACACTTGTAGTATAAAAGGCACCTAGCACCTCATTTGAGGGTGTGTGTTTTCCATTTCATAATTTGCAGAGAGAGAGAAACTTATGTCTTTCTCTCACTAGGAACTCACAACCTTTTTGTTTTCTCTTTATTCTTCATCTAATCTAATCTTTCTTTTTTGGTTTAATCTTGTTCTTCATCACCTCTATTTCTTGTTCTTATAAGTCGTGTGTTACGTCCTACAAGTGGTATCATTCGCCAAGGGATTCGTGGATTGCTACTTGGTGTTGTTTTTGGTTATTGGTTTTCGTGAGTTTTGGACCAAAAACCTCACGTTTTAAAAAAAATTTCATGCTTTTGTGAGTCCAAGTGATCCATATATCTTCTACATAGTCGTGGTAGAGTTTTGGGTGATTTGGATTGGTTAAAATCACGGATTTCTTGTCAAAAATCTCATTTTTTTACCAAAAATCTCGGAACAGTACCGTATTTCGATTGGAACCCATCGCAAAGGAAAAGGGTTTATCATTGCGATTGAGATTGTGATTGATATTGAGATTGGTAACATTGCGATTAATATTGCGATTGGGGTCTTCTGGTAACATTGTGATTGATATTGCGATTGGTAACATTGCGATTGATATTGCGATTGGAGTCTTCTGGTAACATTGCGATTGATATTGCGATTGGTAACATTGCGATTGATATTGTGATTGGTAACATTGCGATTGATATTTCCATTGAGGTCATTTGGTGACATTGTGATTGGGATTGCGACGAGGATTGCGATAGGGATTGCGATTGGGATTGCGACGAGGATTGCGACGGGGATTGCGATTGGGACTGCGACAAAATTCCTTCCTTATTGCGATTGGATTTTGCCATTGCGATGAGACATTGAGATCTGTTTGATTAAATTTCGTTCGAGTATTTTTTAGACTTAGCCACTATCTAGACTAGTCCCAGAACATAGTTTTCACGAAGATTTTTTTAAAAAAAAGAGATAAATTTTTTAGGCCAAGTAAAATCAATTTTTTTCCCTACTAGTTTTTGGCTATCTCGAACTCAATTTCAAAATTTGGCGATACAAAATTTTTTCTGCTTACCGTTTTTTCGGACTGAGGAATTTATTGTCAGACTGTGAAAAAAAAAAATCAAATCAATCCGAAGTTTTGGAATTTTAACAACATCACTCGCTTTCTACGAATTGAGATCCTGTTTTTCACACGACTTCTACGATGACGTCTCAACAAGATATTTATGTTGCGGGTACTGAGAATCGTCCACCCATGCTTACCAAGGAGAATTACATTACATGGGCTAGTCGTCTCCTTCGTTATGCAAAATGTAAACCTTTGGGAAAGTTGATTGTCAACTCGATTCAAAAAGGGAAGTATGTTAGAAGAACAATTCTTGTGCCTGGGGACCCTACGAATGCTAACCCAGTGGCTGACTCTAGTCATGAGCAAACGGATGAAGAATTAACTGAAGCTGAATCCAAACAACTCGACGCTGATGATCAAGCAATTCAAGTCATTCTCATGGGACTCCCTGAAGATGTTTATGCTGCTGTTGATAGTTGTGAAACCGCACACGAGATGTGGCTTAGGATTCAAAAAATGAGGAAGGGTAGTGAAATCGGTTTACAAGAAAAGGAAACTAAGTTGCTTCGTGAATGGGAGAAATTTACATCTACTAAAGGGGAACGAATTGAACCTTACTATCATCGTTTCTCAACCCTCATGAATCATCTTAGACGAAACACACATGAACCTGCTCAAATTACTGCCAACATCAAATTCCTTGATAATCTTCCTTCTGAATGGTCACGATATGTCACTCTTGTCAATCAAACCAAGGATCTTCATGTCGTGGACTACACTCAAGTATATGATTATTTGAAGATGAATCATGATGAAGCTAACGAAGTTAGGGCGGAACAACGTGCCACTACACAAGATCCACTGGCTTTTATGGCAAACTCTCCATCATCTATGTCATATCCCATGGTACCTTACCATCAACCCTCATCAAGTAACTTCATGCCACAACAACAACTCACCTCTTATGGATATCAACCTCCTTCTGCTGTGAATTACTTACAACAACCCATTTCCTGCTTTGATGACATCACCGATCCTACTCACGCTATTTATACTGGTCTTGCCCTTCTTGCAAAGGCATTCAAATTCACCATTAACCCCACCAACAACAATCAGAGAATCTTCTCGAACACTCGAAATAGGCAGATTGATCAACCTTTCATGAATGCGAATCAAGATCGCCAATTGGTAATTGCTGGGAACACGGGGACAAATCGAGAAAAACATGTTTTTTGGCTTTGTTTGTGCATTGCCCATGTTTTTTGAACTCTTTTCATAATTTTCCCAAAAAAAAATTTACTTTGGAAACAATCTGGCTTCTCCTGGGTTAGAGAAGGCCAGTGATGGGAATGTTCAGAAGCTTAAGGCTAAGATTGCAGATTTAGAATCTGTTGTTGTTTCATACAAGCGGGTTGTTGAACAAAGTAAGTCTGTCTATCAGAAACTCATCGATAAAATCTGTGAGAACTGTAAGTTAAAGGCCGTGTTAAAAGATAAGACTTTTGTGACTAACTCGATTGTGGACACGATGATCCAGAAACCAGTAACCTCG
Organism: Glebionis coronaria; assembly: GCA_025667525.1. Lineage (NCBI taxonomy): Eukaryota > Viridiplantae > Streptophyta > Magnoliopsida > Asterales > Asteraceae > Glebionis > Glebionis coronaria. The sequence goes on from JANFOE010000064.1 coordinate 445,622, forward strand.
GGACCTACTCGTATTGCTGTAACACCCTTTCCCAAGGTTGCTGGAACGAAAGCTACTGTGATTGCCCCAGGAATGTTTCGTGTTAGTTCCCCCTCTCAACCTAGGGTCGATACCTCTGTGCCTAGCAAACAACATAAAGCAAGCGTTAGGACAAAACCGACCACTATCTCTCAACCACAAGTCATTGATTTAAAAAGTGCTAATTCTAATAGACGCGTGTCTTCTTCTACAGGAATAAACAACTACACTAAGAGCAGAAGGCCACAGCCTACGAGTAATACAAGGAATGATAGGGTCCCTTTTGCCTCTAGAAGTAGTCGCCCCAAGATCAATAATGTGGAAGTAGAAGAACACCCTAGGAATTTACCGCTTTTTAATCATAATCAGATACCTAATTCATCTGAATGTAATGACTTTAAGCTTGCTATTCGGAATTAAAAATCTGAAGTTATTTGTGCGAAATATAATAAATGTTTCTTTACTTTTAGTCATGATGCTTGTGATTTGACTATGAATGGTTTGAATTATGGTGGTTACACTCGAATTGACAAACTGTCAGTCAGTGAACAACAACACACTCCTAAGGCTAAGGTGTATGTTCCAAAAAGTACGCACGTAGGGTCCACAGAAAGTCTTGCTAAGCCTAGTAGCCCTAGATTCACCTCTAAATGGTTGCCTGCTGGTATAAATTTTGGCTGTTGTGGCAAAATTATCAACACTAGGAGATCTCATACTGACAGTGAAACGTCGGTATGTGATACGGCTTAATTATCATCTAACCCTGCAGGAACCTATTTCATCGGTTGCCAAAATATTTTCTTCTCTTATCATTGGCATGCTGTTGAAATTTGTCTCTGGTGCGTGGACTCGGGCTGTTCCAAACATATGACTGGGAATCGAAGCCTTCTCAAGAACTTTGTATGCCGTTTCATGGGGACTGTTCGATTTGGAAATGATCATGTTGCGGCAATTCTAGGCTATGGTGATCTTCATTGGGGAAATATAATCATCACCAGAGTCTCTTTTGTTGATGGCTTGGGACATAATTTGTTCTCGGTTGGGCAATTTTGTGACTCGGACTTGGAGGTTGCTTTCAGAAGGCATACATGTTTTGTAAGAGATCTTGAAGGAATTGATTTGTTGAAAGGAAATCGTACCACCAACCTTTACACCATTGATCTTTTTCAAATGTCTGCTGCTTCTCCAATTTGTCTCATGGCCCGGGCCACTTCAACAAAGTCATGGTTATGGCATCAAAGGTTATCTCATCTCAACTTCAATGCCATCACCCAACTTGCGAAAGATGATCTCGTTACCGATCTTCCAAAGTTTAAATATACAAAAGACCATCTTTGTCCTTCTTGTGAGCAAGGTAAAAGTAAGAAGAAACCTCACAAACCCAAACCTGTTCCCAACTCAACGAATAGGTTACATCTCTTACATATGGACTTGTGTGGCCCAATGAGAATCAAAAGCATTAATGGCAAGCGATATGTCCTTGTAATTTTGGATGATTATTCTCGTTACACATGGGTTCATTTTCTTGCGTCAAAAGATGAAGCCCCTGATGTAACTATTAACTTCTTGAAGAAAACATCAGTTCTACTGCAAGCCCCTGTCATTATTATGAGAACGGATAACGGCACAGAATTCACCAATTAGAAACTGAAAACTTACTTTGACGAAGTTGGGATCTCTCATCAAACTTCGGTTGTAAGAACTCCAGAGCAGAATGGAGTTGTGGAACGGAGGAATCGTACGTTAGTTGAAGCTGCTCGGACGATGCTTCTCTCCTCCAGTGCACCGTTATTCCTTTGGGCTGATGCCATTGCAACTGCATGTTATACTCAGAACCGCTCCATTATTCACACCCAATTCAACAAAACACCTTATGAGATCATTAATGGACGAAAACCGGATATATCGTTTCTACATGTATTCGGGGCTCTGTGTTACCCAAAGAATGATCGTGAAGATATCGGTAGACTTGAACCTAAAGGTGATATAGGTTTTTTCATTGGTTATTCTTCAACTGCTTGTGCTTACAGGGTGTATAATCGAAGGACAAGAAAGGTAATGGAGACTATGAATGTTACCTTTGATGAACTCTCGGGTATGGCTTCTCAACATAGAAGTTCACACCCCGAGCTTCAAGGTCAGACTTCTGGACACGTAAGTTCAGGACTCGCGCTTCAATTTGCCCCGTCAGCAATCTCATCGTTACAACCTTCGGAACGTGACTTGGAAGTTTTATTTGGGCCAATTTATGATGAATATATGGAGGGTCCTTCGTCATTTGGTGTTCCTCATAATGCCCCGGCTGCACCTGCTACGGTAGTTCCAGAACCACCAATTGCATCTACACTAACGGTATCCGTTTTTGCCCCATCTACGTCAACCTCAACCATATTGCCTCCACATATTCCAACCACTTCTTCGACTGCTGACGCAAATCAACAACATTCTCAGCAAATTCCTAATCATGTTCATCTTCAGAATGAAATAGTTGCTGAAAATGCGAACAATGCGATGCTCAACGAACATGAGTTTGTTAATCCATTTGCGGCTTCCACAAGTACTACTCAGCCTTCAACATCATATGTGGATCCGTCGAGCTCGCATCAAGTTTCTCATACACTTCCACATGAACACAAATGGACTAAGAATCATCCTTTGGTTCATGTGATTGGCACTCTCTCACGGCCAGTCTCAACACGAAATCTGCTGCGTACCGACGGTGATATGTGTATCTATGCACTATCAGTCAGCACAATGGAACCAACAAGTGTTAAAGAAACAATGACCGACGCATCATGGATTGAGTCTGTAATAACCCGAGCTTAACGTCATTATTTTATCCTAATTATATAACGGATTTTTAATTTCTAAGTAATGATGAGTATTATTATATTTGACGAATTTAGTTGAAACCGATAATGTGTGACTATATTTAATTGTTGTGACGATTGAAGAGTACTAATAGGATCGCGATGTCAATGGATGCCCAAATATTATATTTTGGTATCGATTATTTCGATATTTGATATTTTTGAAATTTTTATTTCATTACATATTAAGTCGAGTCGAACTTTATTATTTCGTTTTGTGTGCGTTTAATTATTAAAACGATCGATTCAACAAACGAAATTTATATTTTTATGAACACGGGACGAAACCCGACTCTCGTAAATATTTTTAAAATTGACTGAAAGTCATTTCCCTATTTTTAACTAATATTTACACTTTAGTATACAAGAAAGCACAAATGACAATTTTTACCCTCACCCACCATATAAAAGCAACTTTTCTTTCATAAAACACACACACACAAAATTTTTACGTATCTCTTCCTTTCTTTCTCTTTGAACCGCCACCTCCCCACACATAAAACACCTTGGTATGATCCATTGAAAATAAATTCAAGTCCCATGTTTAGAATTTAATTGAGATCATTTTGGTATGATTTTTACCCACATGCAAGTACTTTTATTTATTTCAATAATTTTAATGAAGAACAAGGGTTTGATCCATTTTTGTGTTCATATGAATGTGTTATTATTATTATATTAATTTAATTTTGTTATTGTATGTATAAAATTTTGATGGGTTTTTGTTAAAAAGTGACACGCAAGTGAATCTAAGGTGTTGTGAGATGCTAGGAATGATTAATATATGTTAATTGAAGGTTAGATGTTGTTAAAAATAGGTCTAAATGGTTGTAGATGTGATTTTTAAATGGGTGTTTTACATCAATGGGTTTAAGGCCGATTTTCATACATTAGATGTTGGATAAATGTTGGTATTATTGGATATTGTTGTAGTAGTCGTCGAGACGCTCGTCTCGATATAAGATAGAGCTTTTAACTCCAAACGAGTCAAAAGTTATGCTAGTTTGATTATTCGTGTACCGGGAGACGAGTATTGACACAATACGAAATTGTTGTCAATATTTGGATCGAATCTCGGGGACTATAAGTTGAGTTTTAAAACTGATCAAAGGCTGTTGTTGGGTTCTAAACTTAGAATTTGGAGTCTATTTTCAAAGTCAAGTGGCGATTTTGTAATGGAAATGTTAAACAAGGTCAAAATAGTTTTACGATGCAAGTGTGCAAAGCTGTCCGGTTTTTAAAGTCTAAAGATGTGTCAAGGAGGTGGTTCTAAAATGTGAATCATTGAATGAAATTTAAACTGAGTCTTTTACAGATTATAAGTGAGTTTTTCACCAAGTTTCGTCGAAAACGGAGTTGTCTAGGTAGGGGAAAACAACGTGTACTTTTGGTAAGTACCGGCTGAGTACTTTTTGGGAGGTACTTAACCTCGCGTCATAGTTTGAGGCGAGAGGCTAATCTATTAGCTTCTCAATGTTCTAAAAGAATATAAGTCTATTGTGCGAGTGTATATTCTGATATTCAAGACCCATTTAGGGTACTTGAACCGTATTGATTTGGCATCTTGAGATGGATCAATATCAAAGGTGCTAGTCTTGGAAAGCTAGTACATGTTGTGAGGTTTAGAAGGGATTCACTTGCACTGATTGGTCATGTCTGTGTACATACTATTTTGAGTCATTGATTTTATTATATTAAGTATGTTTTGAAATACTTAAGTATGTGGCTAAGCGCGCACCTTATTTGTCAGGTGGCGGCTTTTGATGTGTATATAATTGGGAAGCATCTTCACTTCGGCGATCACTACTACTACCAACTTTGTGTATTATTTAAGGTAAGTCTATAGCCTCACTTTTACACTATTTTGTAAATGGCTTTTAAACCCGCGAGGGGGAATACATGTTGTTATAAACTTAGAACACAAGTCTTTTATGGTATGCTTGTCCCTCTATGAATGGACCCGTGGTTGCCTTTAAATTGCATTAAGTGATTGCCTTGTTAAAGCCTCAATTACGGACCGTTAATTAACCTATGATGGGTTAACCGCTAGTACAACTAATAGATCTATGGGGGAAGCCGTCCCGGTTCAGTTTGTGTGTACTTGTCACATAAGCTTAGGCCCGACCTCCACACTGTTTGAACATATTGTATTGAGAAGTCAGGTATACGGCAATGTACCACTAATCTGGAGGTAACCGAAAATTAATAAATCTCTCGTCTTATTAGACTGATATGGGAGTGTCTAAGGGCTCGGTTCCATGAGCTTGATGCAATTTATGCTATATACAATTATTATTGTTGATGCAAATTCGATGTTTGTTGCCTTCAAGTATGCCACAAACTCATAATCTTTGCTTGTGTTCAAAATGATTTGTAAAACCTATAGATTTGCTCAACCTTTGTGTTGATGATTTTACACATGTATTTCAGGTAATCAAGATGGATAGCAGCGGAGCATGCGAGGAGAGAGTTGGTGCTTACTTGTCAAATCTTTGTTTACTTTTCCATCCTTTAAATGATTAAATGACTTTTAAGTCTTTGATGAATGTATTGTGATTGGTAACGGTTTTTGGGACTAAACGCTACTCTGATTTTATATATATTGGGATGGGAAACATTTCGGACAAGATTGTATATTACTTTAACGTCTCTTTTGAGGTCGTTGTCTATGATTGTGTGCGATGTGCTATTAGTAGCTGATAGGTGTGTAAACACCCATCCTTTTACCACTTAACTACAATAATAACCAAGCCAAAACGTGTATTTTATTTCGTAAATGTCGGAATTATGCGTGGTTTGTGTTTTTGTTGTGATTTAGGATCAAAATCTGAAAAGGGAGGAAAACACTGGCTATCACGGGCTTTTATCGAAGAAAACGACAAAAGACGAAGTCAAAAGATCAAGAGTGCAAAAAGAACGCAAGTCCAAGGCCAATTCTGAAGATTTAGCGAAGAAAAAGTCTTAAGACGGAAGTTTAATAAAAGCCGAAGAACTCAAGTCTAAATTAATGAAGAAATTACAAGACGAGTTTATTAATCCCGAGACAAAGTCGAAAAAGTCAAAGAATTAATGTAACATCCCATTTTGATAATGGAATGCCACGCGTAATAATGGCGTGTCATCAAAGCATACAAGGAAAAATGTCTAAACATTACATGACCATAAAAGGAAAATACCGGAATCAAACATCGTGGTCCAAAAGTAAAGCTCATCACATACAAACATAAGTATAGTAAAGGAAAGGACTAAACAATGTCCATAGCAAAAGTATCAAAGGAAAGATAATGCATAAAGTAAAGAAAGGCTAGAAAGCTTCCAGTCCATATGCACGTACGCTTAAAGTCTACGAGCGTCCCTAAGTACCTGCCATTTTGGGAACATAGAAAAGGAAAACGGCTGAGCAATACGCTCAGTGCACGGATGTACAATAAAGCATGAATAGGATAAGCATATAACATATAACAGCGGAAGAAACTAATTCCCGAGTAACCTGGTTAAGTCTTGATAAAACTGGTTTTATAGTTTGAAAAGCCTTATGTTTATCTTATAAAAACTGTTTAGCATGTTCTACCATTAGCCAATATAGGTCATGAAAATCCACCGTGCATGAATACTTGGAGGGGTGACCTCATCATGCAAATTAGAGGGGCTGCCTCTAATTTAATATACTGGTTTGGGTAGGAGGGATCAACTCCTTGTGAAGGATGCAAGGCACACACCACATTCACACTGAGTAATCTGCTGAAAACATGTAACTAGGATGCACCCATACGCCCCACATGATAAATATAATAATATGGCCAAAAGCTGAAGGGACGCCACGAGCAATCACTTCGCCGTGGTGAAGTCATAACATCAGTGCCTCTAATGTTATGGTTATGGTACCTCCATAACTAGGTAAAACTGGTCATGCATGTATATGGCTATAGGTATTCTAAATTAAACATAAGCAAGTCAAACATATAAACTTATACTACGGGAAAACATTTGGCTGCATACGGGGAATCCTAATAAGGAAAGAATGGTCATACTAAAAGGACGGGAATCCGTACCTTATGTCCAGTGAACGAAGAAGACGAACTGAGAGGAATCCTACTTCCGTATCACTAATGCTACATGAATACATACGTGAATAAATATCTGACTACTAAATACGTAACTGGTTTTATATCATGTCTTAGCTTATTATATAAGTTGATATCATGTTTCACTGTTTTAAGCCTTAAACTGTGTTTATCTTATATTCTGTCTATTCTGATTAAATATTTCTGATATTTCATGTATTATTATACTTACTGTGTAATAATAAGTAACTTTCCAAAAATAGCAGGTTTCCTAAAATAGAAAGTTTCCAAAAATAGAAAGTTTTTAAAATTAGAAAATTACCAAAAATAGAAAGTTTCCAAAAATAGAAAGTTTCCAAAAATAGAAAGTTTTCAAAAATAGAAAGTTTCCAAAAATAGAATTACTGCTTAAAATAGATAAGTTTCTAAAAATAGAAAGTTTCCATAAATAGATCAGCTGCCTTAATTAAATAAGTTTCCATAAATAGATTAGATGCCTTAATTAAATTAAGTTTCTAAAAATAGAAAGTTTCCATAAATAGATTAGCTTCCATAATTAAATAAGTTTCTAAAAATTGAAAGTTTCCATAATTAGATATAAGTTGGTTAAATAAGCTAAGTATATAAGCCTAAGTGTTTTCATGATTATTTTCTAAGTCATAATGATATAATGTATAGTTTATTAATTATTTCATATAATTTAAATAAACTATAGGTTAAAATATTTAATTAAAACATATCATGTTTTTAATTAAATAAAGTTAAATACTTAGGTTAAAACATGTATTATTATTTATTAATAATATAACCTAAGTGATGTTAATTAATTAATTATAACCATGGTTTTTAAATAATTAATTAATTATAAGTCTAAAAATATAAAATACTTAGGTTAATAATTTCATGATCTATAATTAAATTATAACCTAAGTCATGTTATTAAATTAATCATGTCATATTTATTAATTTAATTTTAACATATGATTATATAAAAAAAACATAATCTTAACATAAACCGTGAACTGGATCTTGACTAGAAACCATGAACCGGACATGAAATCGACACCATATCCCGAACCACTTCGGGGTTCCCCTTGTCTTGCTGCTGCCGTGGGAACCACACCACCCAACCGGGACCATATGGTCTCGGTGGTGGTCGAGTAGCCAAACCGAGACCCCCTAGGGGTTCGGTTTAAGCGCCGGCCAAACAAAACACCCCTAAACCATCCTTTTTGATTTACCCAAAAACCATTTTCATGATTGATCTATGTTTTAATTAGGTTTTTTTTTAAAACATCATGTTCTTAATTATTTAATAGATCAAGTCAAAAAGAAAAGGGTTAAAAGAATTTACCGAATGCGTGGATCTAAACGAGGATGAACAAACACGAACACTTGCACCAAAACCAAGATCAAAAATCAAACAAACACCCTCCTTGGTGTGTTTGTATTCGGCGGCCAAAAAAAGAAAAGAGGAGAAGGAGAACTTTTTAGGTTTTTGTTAAATCTTCTGTAAAGTGAAAAATGACTAGTAATATTTTACCATAACCCCTCTTAGTAAATTTTGAGATGGGCTTGGCCCATCTCCTTATGGTTGCCGCGGGTAGGGGCCCCACATGGGGTACCCGTACCGTTTTTCGTGTCCCGTTGTTTAATTACTCGTTCGTGTTTATTTGTGTTCGCGTTTTGTGTGTTCTCGTTAAATAATTACCGTGACCTAATATATTTATTTACGCTCGTAATAAATATATATACGTAATTAATAATAGTTCGTTATTTAATTACGTTTATGATTTCATGATCGCATGTTCGTGATTAATTATTGTTAAATAATTATTGCGTGCTCGTGTGTAGTAAATACTTATCATGTTCTAACACGTACGTAATACATAATATCCTAACATGTAATCGTAATCATGCTATAATAGGAAAGTTTTAATGTAGTATGTACGATCTTAAGGGTACTATTCATGGTAAAAGCATGCGGGTTTTACAATTCTTCCCGCCTAAAAGAATAATTCGTCCCCGAATTATAGATAAAGTAAGCTTGAAAAGAAGAACATACCCGAATTCAAAATATGAAATGAGGGTAAGAAGCACGGATAGACTCCTCTGTTTCCCAAGTGGCTTCCCGCTCGGTATGATCCCTCCATAGGATTTTGACGAATGGAATCATCTTCCTCCTCATGACTCTTTCTTGTCTGTCAAGAACTCGTTTGAGCTCTTCTATAAAAGTGAGATCTTCACGTATCTGTTCCAGTGGATACTAAACTATGTGAAGTGGTTGATACTGGTACCCTCTGAGTAAGGACACATGAAACACATTGTGTACATGCGAAAGCTGCGAAGGTAACACCAACCGGTAAGATACTTCACCGACTCGTTCAATGATATCAAACGGTCCGATGAAACGAGGACTGTGCTTCCCTTTAATCCCGAAGCGCCTAACACCACGTGCCGGCGAAACCTTAAGGAAGACGTGATCTCCTACGTTAAAATGTATGTCCCTACGATGCTTATCGGCGTAACTCTTTTGATGTGACCGTGCTTCCTGAAGTTTCTGCTTAGCTACTGCGATCTTTTCATTGGTCATCTCTATGATTTCTGGTCCTTCAAGTGTTCGCTCGCCAACCTGATCCCAGCAAATTAGGGCGCGACACTTCCTGTCATACAACATCTCGAAAGGAGCACACTTGATACTTGCGTGCCAACTGTTGTTGTATGCAAACTCCACCAAACAGATGTAATCGTCCCAATCACCCGTCCATTCCAACGCACATGACCTCAACATGTCTTCCAATGTCTGAATCGTTTGTTCCGACTGTCCGTCCGTTTGAGGATGAAAAGTCGTGCTAAGCTTAAGTTGTGTACCCCAAGCTTTCTGCAGACTCTTCCAAAATCGCGAAGTGAAATGAGGATCTCTGTCTAAGACGATGCTGGATGGTGCACCGTGGAGTCTCATGATCTCTCTTCTGTACGTATCAGCGAGTTTACTTACCAGATCTTCCTTGCGGATCGGTAAGAAATGAGCTGATTTGGTAAGTCGATCTACGATAACCCAAATTGCATCGTGCTTCCTCTTGGTAGGCGGAAGACCAGTAACAAAATCCATGGTGATTTTGTCCCACTTCCACTCTGGAATATCTAACGATTGAAGGAGACCGCCAGATCGCTGATGCTTGATCTTAACCTGCTGGCAGGTAAGACATTTGGAGACGTAAGTGGCCACATCCTGTTTCATACCACTCCACCAAAAGTATTGCTTGATGTCATGGTACATCTTAGTCGAACCAGGATGTATAGAGAATGGGGAGCTATGAGCTTCAGCTAACAAGGCTTCCCGGAGTTCTTGGTCATCAGGAACACAAAGTCTCGTGCCCTGCCATACGATACCATCTGCATCAACTCTGAATTCTGTCTGTTTCTCCAAATTCTGTACTATCGCCCATATTTCTCCATCATCTTTCTGAGCTTCCTTAATCTTAGAGAGTAACTCAGGTTCTACTCTAAGATTAGCCCAGTAACCGTGTTGTCCACGTACCATGATCTCGATGTCTAGTCGCTCCAAGTCTCTTATGATTTCCACTTCGATTTTAATGCCGTTGATCATTCCGGACTTCCTGCTAAGAGCATCTGCTACTACATTAGCTTTTCCGGGATGATACTGTAGATTAATGTCATAATCCTTCAACAGCTCTAACCATCTCCTCTGCCTCATGTTCAATTCACGTTGAGTGAAGATATACTTCAAGCTCTTGTGGTCCGTGAACATGTCACATGATTCTCCATATAAGTAGTGCCTCCATATCTTCAATGCAAACACGACTGCAGCAAGTTCCAAGTCATGCATGGGGTAATTTTCTTCATAAGGCTTAAGCTACCGTGAAGCGTACGCGATCACTTTCCCATGTTGCATGAGAACACAGCCAAGTACCTTCCTTGTTGCATCACTGTAGACTTGAAATCCACCCGTACCACATGGGAGAGTAAGAATAGGTGCATATACTAGCTTCTGCTTCAGGTCTTTAAAGCTCTTCTCTCGTTCTTCAGTCCAGACAAATTTCTCCCCTTTCCGCATCTGTTTGGTCAATGGTAGTGCTAAGCGGGAAAAGTTCTCCACGAACCTACGGTAATAGCCAGCTAAGCCTAAGAAACTGCGGACTTCCGTCGCTGATGTCGGCCTTGGCCACTTAGTAATGGCCTCAACCTTCGTTGGATCTATAGTGATTCCTTCTGTTAATACAATGTGACCTAAGAATGCCACCTTGTCTAACCAGAACTCACACTTGGAGAATTTAGCATACAGCTGCTTCTGGCGAAGAATCTATAGTACTGTACGAAGATGGTCTTCGTGTTCCTCCTTGGGCTTTGAGAAAATCAGGATGTCATCGATGAAGACAATGACGAACTTGTCCAGAAATTCATGGAAGATTCTGTTCATCAAGTCCATGAACACTGCTGGAGCATTTTTCAGGCCGAATGGCATAACTACAAACTCGTAGTGGCCATAGCGGGTACGAAAAGCAGTCTTGGCGATATCCTGCTCGTTAACCCGTTGCTGATGGTAGCCTGACCTAAGATCAATCTTGGAGAAGTGTTTGGCCCCTTGGAGTTGGTCAAACAGATCGTCTATACGTGGCAGTGGATACCTATTCCGGATAGTAATCCTGTTGAGCTCGCGATAGTCTATGCAAAGACGCATACTGCCGTCCTTCTTCTTAACGAACAAGACCGGGGCGCCCCATGTAGATGCGCTCGGTCGAATGAAACCTCATTCAAGAAGTTCTTGCAGTTGATCCTCCAGCTCCTTCAGCTCTATGGGAGCCATGCGATAAGGAGCCTTGGTGTTTGGTTCAGCTCCTGGAATAAGCTCGATACTGAATTCCACTTCTCGTGCAGGTGGTATGCCCGGAAGTTCTGCTGGAAAAACATCTTGGAATTCCGACACTATTGGTTGATCCTGAATTGATGGAGATTCAGCATCCATGTCGTGAACCGTAGCTAGATAACCCTCGCAGCCATGTGACAGTAGTGCACACGTATGCAGGGTAGATATGATTTGTACAGACCGTCCGGGTATGAACCCGTTATGAATGTACTCTGGTGCATTAACATCACCGAAGATAACTCGATATGAATGGCAGTCTATGGTAGCATGATGCTTGGATAGCCAATCCATGCCCAAAAGCATGTCGAAGGCATTCATGTCCAGCGGAAGTGCGTCAACAGGTTGAACCTTATCGTCAAATTCTAGGGGAAGACTCTTGTATACATGGGTGATTAATACAGAGTCCCTCAAAGGCGTGGAAATAGTAAGCCTATTCTCTAGTGGCATGGGGAGCATCCTAATGTTCTTAGCATAAGCAGTAGAAATAACCGAGTGAGTAGCACCCGTACCGAAAAGAACACATGCAGCTTGACCATACATATACAAGATTCCAGTGATGGTACCTGTAGACTTGTTGGCCTTGTCTCGAGATATCGTGTAGACACGCCCGGTGGTAGGAGGCGGCTTGGAATTAGCATGTCCCGATGTACCCTCCATCTCGCCCTTACGGCAATCCTTCATGATATGGCCAGGAAGACCACACTTGAAGCATGCGTCAGTGTTACGGCGACATGGCCCTGGGTGCCTACGGTGGCATGTAGAGCAAAGAGGGTGAGTAAATCCTCCAGCAGGTGCTCTGGCTGGCTGGGAACCTTATAAAACATTTTACATAAGACATGATAATAGGGTACAAAGGACAATGCGGATAATCGTAAAATTGAATACCAGTGATAGCTGGACGGCTAGGCTGTGAACCTCTTTGGTTCTGGTCCCTACCGTTTCCATGGTTCCTGGTAGAAGTTTTGCTAAAGTGTCAGAATATGAGTTATAACATGAAATCATAAGAAAATTCGTAAGTATTAAGACCTGCTGTTGTTGGAGTGTCCAGCGTTGTTACGGTAATTATCATTACCGCCACGCCTATCCGTAGCATAACGGTCGTTAGTCTGACCGTTTCCCTTGGGCTGATGAGGCTGCTGCTGAGTAGCCGGCTGAGACCGGTCCCCAATTTTCTGCCTGGAAGATACATTTTAAAGAGATGAATAATTGACATATATGGAAAGAATACGGATTGATCACCGCTTGAATACGAATATTTACCTTGATCACCGCTTGAATACGAATATTTACCTCTTGTCGGGTCTCTCAGCTTCCCCGGACTCATCTCTCTCCTGCAGCATCTCCAGCTTACGTGCTGCATAGGCCACTTGTGCTACAGTGTTGAACGTAGCACACACCAGATTGTTTGCGACCGAAGTGCGAAGAGCCCACCTAAAGTGGTGTGCCTGCTCTTCAGGAGTACCTGCTGTCGCACCAAGGAAACCAGCTAAGCGAATAAAGCGGTGCATAAACTCGTTGCTATTCTCCCCAGCTCTCTGTCGGATCCCATGGTACTCTCTCTTGAGCCTATCTTGCTCAGCCTTAGGAAAGAACTGCTCCATCACCCTGTCCTTGAACTGAGCCCAAGTCAAACCAGCAACCCACTCGTCACCACCCTCAGACTGCATCAACGCTAACCACCAATTTAGCACATCGCCTTCGAACCGGTAGCATGCCAACCTCGCCTTGTATGCGGGGTCGCAACCCATAGCATTGAAAATCTTCTCGATGTGAGCCAACCAACTTTCAGCATCACTGGGGCTATCTGTCTTCTCAAAAGCTCGAGGACGGAGCTTGTTGAATCTCTCCAGCCATACTGCTAATGTCACTGGAGGAGGAGGAGGAGGTGCCTGATTATGCTGCTGATTGTTGGCAGCTTGAACTTCAGCCCTGATGTCGTTCCTCAGTTGAGGAAGCAAAGCTTGCACAGCAGCTTGAATTGCAGCATTGAGCTGTTCCTGTTCGCGTGTGTGAACCATCTGACAGTATAACATAAAACATAAGATTAAACAGATCAAAACATAAAATATATACATGAAAAAAAATTTATTCCAAAATTTCAAGAGAAAAATTTTATGCAAGAAAATTTTGTGTATGAATGCATGATGCATTTTTATGAAAACTTTTGTATGCTCGAGAGTGAACGCCTAGGGTCAATTCACCCAAAACAAAAGACATGGCGAGGGGACGCCTATGGGTCGGTCCCAAATTTAAAAGTTTCGATAAAACACATGCGACTAAATAGGGCCAGTCCTGTACCAACCATTACTTAGTCATAAACCTGCGACAATAACATGTATATGTATGCATAAAAATGATGAATGCATGAAAACGACTGTCAGTTCTAGGAAGACCGTAGTGGCTACCCACTAATCATAGGTCAAATTTTGAGAGCCTACAGGTCGAAACCTGGCTCTGATACCATAATTGTAACACCCCATTTTGATAATGGAATGTCACGCGTAGTTATGGCGTGTCATCAAAGCATACAAGGAAAAATGTCTAAACATTACATGACCATAAAAGGAAAATACCGGAATCAAACATCGGTAGTCCAAAAGTAAAGCTCATCACACACAAACATAAGTATAGTAAAGGAAAGGACTAAACAATGTCCATAGCAAAAGTATCAAAGGAAAGATAATGCATAAAGTAAAGAAAGGCTAGAAAGCTTCCAGTCCATATGCACGTACGCTTAAAGTCTACGAGCGTCCCTGAGTACCTGTCGTTTTGGGAACATAGAAAAGGAAAACGGCTGAGCAATACGCTCAGTGCACGGATGTACAATAAAGCATGAATAGGATAAGCATATAACATATAACAGCGGAAGAAGCTAAGTCCCGAGTAACCTGGTTAAGTCTTGATAAAACTGGTTTTATAGTTTGAAAAGCCTTATGTTTATCTTATAAAAACTGTTTAGCATGTTCTACCATTAGCCAATATAGGTCATGAAAATCCACCGTGCATGAATACTTGGAGGGGTGACCTCATCATACAAATTAGAGGGGCTGCCTCTAATTTAATATACTGGTTTGGGTAGGAGGGATCAGCTCCTTGTGAAGGATGCAAGGCACACACCACATTCACACTGAGTAACTTGCTGAAAACATGTAACTAGGATGCACCCATACGCCCCACATGATAAATATAATAATATGGCCAAAAGCTGAAGGGACGCCACGAGCAATCACTCCGCCGTGGTGAAGTCATAACATCAGTGCCTCTAATGTTATGGTTATGGTACCTCCATAACTAGGTGAAACTGGTCATGCATGTATATGGCTATAGGTATTCTAAATTAAACATAAGCAAGTCAAACATATAAACTTATACTACAGGAAAACATTTGGCTGCATACGGGGAATCCTAATAAGGAAAGAATGTCCATACTGAAAGGACGGGAATCCGTACCTTATGTCCAGTGAACGAAGAAGACGAACTGAGAGGAATCCTACTTCCGTATCACTAATGCTACATGAATACATACGTGAATAAGTATCTGACTACTAAATACGTAACTGGTTTTATATCATGTCTTAGCTTATTATATAAGTTCATATCATGTTTCACTGTTTTAAGCCTTAAACTGTGTTTATCTTATATTCTGTCTATTCTGATTAAGTATTTCTTATATTTCATGTATTATTATACTTACTGTGTAATAATAAGTAACTTTCCAAAAATAGCAGGTTTCCTAAAATAGAAAGTTTCCAAAAATAGAAAGTTTCCAAAAATAGAAAGTTACCAAAAATAGAAAGTTTCCAAAAATAGAAAGTTTCCAAAAATAGAAAGTTTTCAAAAATAAAAAGTTTCCAAAAATAGAATTACTGCTTAAAATAGATAAGTTTCTAAAAATAGAAAGTTTTCATAAATAGATCAGCTACCTTAATTAAATAAGTTTCCATAAATATATTAGCTGCCTTAATTAAATAAGTTTCTAAAAATAGAAAGTTTCCATAAATACATTAGCTGCCTTAGTTAAATAAGTTTCTAAAAATAGAAAGTTTCCATAATTAGATATAAGCTGGTTAAATAAGCTAAGTATATAAGCCTAAGTGTTTTCATGATTATTTTCTAAGTCATAATGATATAATGTATGGTTTATTAATTATTTCATGTAATTTAAATAAACTATAGGTTAAAATATTTAATTAAAGCATATCATGTTTTTAATTAAATAAAGTTAAATACTTAGGTTAAAACATGTATTATTATTTATTAATAATATAACCTAAGTCATGTTAATTACTTAATTATAACCATGGTTTTTAAATAATTAATTAATTATAAGTCTAAAAATATAAAATACTTAGATTAATAATTTCATGATCTATAATTAAATTATAACCTAAGTCATGTTATTAAATTAATCATGTCATATTTATTAATTTAATTTTAACATATGATTATATAAAAAACATAATCTTAACATAAACCGTGAACCGGATCTTGACTAGACACCATGAACCGGACATGAAATCGACACCATACCCCGAACCAATTCGGGGTTCCCCTTGTCTTGCTGCTGCCGTGGGACCCACACCACCCAACCGGGACCATATGGTCTCGGTGGTGGTCGAGTAGCCAAACCGAGACCCCCTTGGGGTTCGGTTTAGGCGCCGGCCAAACAAAACACCCTAAACCATCCTTTTTGATTTACTTAAAAACCATTTTCATGATTGATCTATGTTTTAATTAGGTCTTTTTAAAAAAAACATCATGTTCTTAATTATTTAATAGATCAAATAAAAAAGAAAAGGGTTAAAAGAATTTACCGAATGCGTGGATCTAAACGAGGATGAACAAACACGAACACTTGCACCAAAACCAAGATCAAAAATCAAACAAACACCCTCCTTGGTGTGATTGTATTCGGCGGCCAAAAAAAGAAAAGAGGAGAAGGAGAACTTTTTAGGTTTTTGTTAAATCTTTTGTAAAGTGAAAAATGACTAGTAATATTTTACCATAACCCCTCTTAGTAAATTTTGAGATGGGCTTGGCCCATCTCCTTATGGTTGCCGCGGGTAGGGGTCCCACATGGGGTACCCGTACCGTTTTCCGTGTCTCGTTGTTTAATTACTCGTTCGTGTTTATTTGTGTTCGCGTTTTGTGTGTTCTCGTTAAATAATTACCGTGACCTAATATATTTATTTACGCTCGTAATAAATATATATACGCAATTAATAATAGTTCGTGATTTAATTACGTTCATGATTTCATGATCGCATGTTCGTGATTAATTATTGTTAAATAATTATTGCGTGCTCGTGCGTAGTAAATACTTATCGTGTTCTAACACGTACTTAATACATAATATCCTAACATGTAATTGTAATCATGCTATAATAGGAAAGTTTTAATCTAGTACGTACGATCTTAAGGGTACTATTCATGGTAAAAGCATGCGGGTTTTACAATTAAGAAGACGAAAAGACGTGAAGAAGAAGAATAACCAACACATGCTTAGTCTTTCCTAAATCCTTTATTAATACCCTCCTAATGCCACCATTAGGAGGTGTTAGCTAATTTGACACATTAGTCTTTCCAATTTATTTTCCAAGCACTTTCATATTGTCATTTACTTAATTGTACCATTAATTACCTTGTCTTGCACCTTAAATTTGTAAGTTTAGTCTTTACTTTTATTGTTGAATCTTTAATTTTAATCAAGTTTTATATTAATCTCTCCTTCTACCTTTCTTATTTTTGTGAATCTTTATGCTTATTATCTTATTTTTATGCTTATTTGATTAATTGTTATGTTTTTATGAGTTTGATTGTGTTAGCTTATTGATTTGATAGCTTATTGTGTGTTTGATTTGATTTTAGTTAAGTGTTTATTAGTTTATTTTATTAAAAGTTGATTTTAATTTTTCGTTTTATTAGTGTTTTTCAAGTTTTTAATTTGTGGTTGAATTAGTTTTTCTTAAAAGTGTTTTAGATTAAGTTTTGGTAGATTGCTTATTTGATTCTAGCTTATTCGTGGCTTATTTTATGATTTTTAGAGTTACTGTATCTTTGATTTTTCAAGTTTTCGGATTAGGGTTAATTTTTTCGAAATTATCATTTCTCTGAATTTCATTCTTCTAAATTTATCATTTCTATGAAATTGTAATTTTTCTGAAAATCTTCTTTTTTCCGAAGATCCATTTTTTCTGAAAACCTTGTTATTCCGAAAAGCCTATTTCTCTGAAAAAGTCTTTTTTCCGAAAAACCCAATTTCTCTGAAACTTTATTTTTCCGAAGAAACCTTTTTTACTGAAAAGATCATTTTTCCGAAAATGTTACTTTTTCTGAATTTGTCATTTTTTCCGAAGATTTATCTGAAAACAATTATTCCGAAATAGCCATTTTTCTGAAATTTTCCTTTTTCTGAATTTATTGTTATTCCGAAGATTTATCTTTTTCTGAAAAAGCAATTTTTTTGAAGAAATCAATATTCCGAAAAAAACATTTATTCCGAAAAAGTTAAAAGTTTTGAAAAACGATTATTCCGAAAAACTAGTTTTTCCGAAAAAGTCATTTTTCCGAAGAAATGCAATTTCTGAAATGTACTGTAGCTTTTCCGAAATAATTGTGGTGCCTGCTTGCTTGTTTTAATTTCTTGTCTTAGTTTTAGTCTTATGATTTCAAAGTTTTTTAGTTTTTATTTTTAGAGAAAAAGTGACAGTTTTTCTCGTTTTACTTTTAGCCTATGTTAATTACGTTTTGCATTTTTATTTAATTGTCAAATTTACTTTTAGTCGCGCTTTAATTTTACGTCATTTAATTTCTTGTCATTTATTTTTAAAGTTTTAATATTGCACATTTACGTTTTTAATAAGTTTTAGTTTTAATTACCTATCATTTACTTTAAAGTCTTGCATTTTAATTATACTACAACGACCAATCCTTGTTTTCCACCAAAAGACAGCTGAGTCGCACATTTAAACCAGTAATCAATTCGAGTAGACTGGAATAATGAACAAATTTTCTAACTAAAATATTAGTTATTAAATGGCGCCGCTGCCGGCTCTTTTCGTAAAGATTAACGGTTTTCTGTGAGAGACGCGTTGCATTTTGGGATCCGTTCCCTCGTGAACGTTATTTTTGCTTAAAAATTTCAAAAAAAAATCCATAAAAATTAAAAATTTTCAAAAATCCAAAAAGATTTTATTTTTTATTTTTATAGTGTATATATATTGTCTATTGCTTTGGTATCCTTTTCTTTTGCTTACACAAGTGTATGCGTACTAGATCTTCAATTTATCAAGAGCCCGAGACTCGTGAAGATTTAGCTATGGCAGGTGTGAACAACAACAATAATCCACCGCACCTCAACAATAACAACAACAATGTTCATCCACAGCCCGATCTTCGGACAATGGAGGAGCTTTGTCAACCAACTATGTATGGACGAGGAGGACCGATTGCGCCGATGCAAATCACAGCTCCGGAGTTTTCGTTGAAGCATCACATGATCCAACAAGTGCAAACTAACCCTTTTCGCGGATTGCCGGATGATGATGCCAACAAGCACCTCGACAAATTCATTACTATTACTCAAAGCATGAAGTTGCCCGGTGTTACTATGGATGTCCTTCGCCTACAGATCTTTCCACATACTTTATCCCACCACGCCGAAAAATGGTTTGATCGTCTCTCGAAGAATTCCATTCATACTTAGGACGACATGACTCAACGATTTTTGTCGCGCTACTTTCCACCATCCATGGTCACGAGCCTTCGAAATCAAATCAGCGGTTTCATGCAAGAACCCGATGAATCTCTCTTTGATGCTTGGGAACGATATAATGTTTTGATCGATCGATGTCCAAACCACAACATGCTCCCCGTTACGTTGATTGATACTTTCTACAATGGTTTAACTTTTCGTGATCGTGATACTATTAATGCAGCCGCCGGTGGCACATTTATGAAAAGAAGACCTGAGGAGTGTAGAGAGCTTATTGAGAACATGACTACTCATCACAAAAATTGGGATTCCTCCGCATCTTCAAGGAACAAACCGAGAGTCAATGTTTCTTCTACTTCAGCAAACCCCGACATGACCGAATTCACCCGCATGATGGCCGAAATGAATAAAAATATCTTGCTCATCGCTACAAACCAACAACAACAAGTTAAAGCTGTAGCAGTTTCTTGTGAGACTTGCGGTGGTCCTCATTCATACACCGATTGTCCTTCTACTCAAGACAATCCGGAAAACGTGTATGCGGCTTATGGTAACTACTCAACGGACAATTACCAAGCCTGACCTCAAGGGGATCGAAATTTGCTAAGTTACAGGTCGAACAACTATCTTTCACCCGGTTTTTCTCCTCAAAACCACAACCCCAACAACTACAATAGAAGCAATCCAAACCCACCTCGAGCTTCTAATCCTTATCACCCACCCGCTCAACAAACACCACCCATTAATCATGATGTTGAAGCTTTCATGAGGACCCAATGAGAGCAAATTAAGAATCTACAAAGCCAAATTATCAACTTGAAAGGGGATATCACTAAGCAAGGGAATGATATTAGATCCGAGCTTCAACGTGATATACAAACCTCTTTTAGCACTCAAACAAATGATTTGAAGAATATGCTCGCTAGTTTCTTACCAACTACTCAACCTTCTACTTCGGGTTCTCTACCTTCAAACACCGTCACCAACCCGAGAGCGAATGTGAGTGCTATTACTACACGCAGTGGAGCAACCGTAGTAGGACCATCTACCCCCTCCCCCAGTTACTCCATCCACACCTCCTCCACCACCATTTATCCCTCCTACTCCCAGGCCTAGTATTAGTTCTCCATTACCATCTCCACCTCTTACTGACGTACCCAAGAAGAAGAACCCTTCACCAACCCCACCTTCCACCTTTAAACCTTCAACATCTCAACCTCTACCTGCCACACCTACACCTTCCACCTATAAAACGAATATTCCTTATCCTTCTCGCTTGGACAAGCCTAACTTGCTAACCAAGGATGACATTCAAGTGTCAAACTATTTGAAGATGATCTCTCAAATGAATTTCAACATTAGCCTTGTTGAAGCACTTGTCCAAATGCCAAAATTCGTCAAAGCATTCAAGGAATTGCTTAACAAGAAGGAAAAGCTGGTTGAGCTTGTCAACACACGCTTAAATGAAAACTGTTCTGCAGTTATTCTTAAAGAACTTCCGGAGAAACTTGGAGATCCAGGTCGTTTTATGTTGCCTTGCATTTTTAACAAAATCGAAGAATTTACTTCCCTAGCTGATCTCGGGGCAAGTATTAATTTGATGCCTTTAAGTGTTTGGACAACACTATTAATAACTGGGTTTTTAAGCCCGTATGAAAGTTCGTTAAACCGATCTTTTTGAATTGATTATTGGTAGGAAGTGTGACTCAATTGTTCTTGGTGGAAAACAAAAAGGTTTGGTTATCTATTGTAAGCTAAAAATGAAATTGTCGTTGAGTAAATAAAAATGAAAGCTTGAAAAGTTGAAAAGTAAATGACGGGTAAATAAAGCTAAAACTAATTAAAACTTAAATGGTGCAATATTAAAACTTTTAAAAGTAAATGAATTAAATGACTTAAAATTAAAGCGTGACGAAAAGTAAATTGACAATGTAATAAAAATGTAAACTTTAAAATTAAACTAAGACAAAGAAATTAAAGTAACACTTAATAAAAATGGCGGGAAAAATAAATGCTTGAAAATAAAAAGAAAGTAAATAGAACCTGAGTCGGGATCCAAAATACTGTCACTATCCGGAATCCAATCTTACTCTTATCCTAAATAAAAAACCTGCTGCTTATCCGGAATAAAACTGTCACTCTTATCCGGAATCACCAACCTTTTGCTTATCCGGAATCTGGTTCTACGAGGTGCTTATCCGTAATAAATACCAACAGCTTATCCGGAATAAACTTGGAAGGTTTATCCGGAATCTTCTCGGGGTACTTATCCTGAATAATTCCATCCTCTTATCCGGAATGGCACTTCTTCAGCTTATCCGGAATCTGGATCGAGAAGCTTATCCGGAATAAATGTTTGCAGTTTATCCGGAATCAGGAAACTTCCCTTATCCGGAATAATCTTCACCTCTTTATTCGGAACCCAAATCGAACCCTTATCCGGAATAAAACTTCGGTTCTTATCCGGAATAATCTTCTAAACGTTATCCGGAATAACTTGTTCTGCGGTTTATCCTGAATATCCACGAGCTTGTTATCCGGAATACCAAACAAGCCTTATCCGGAATAAATTTCGAACGCTTATCCGGAATGTTTGGCAGTGAAGGCTTATCCGGAATAACTTTTGAAGTCCTTATCCGGAATAACTTTTGATCACTATTCGGAATAATGTTGTCTTGTAGCTTATCCGGAATAACTAAAAATTTTGGTTATCCAGAATACTCTGTTGGCTTTTATCCGGAATAAGAGGGTTTTGTACAAATCCGGAATAAGAACAAGGTGCAAATAAGCTAAAAACTAAAATTAAGCTAGAAACAAATAAGCACTTAATCAAAACTTTTACCAAATCAAACTTAAGAAAAAGCTAATAAGCCAAAATTTAAAAACTTTTGAAAACACTAAATAATAAAAATATTTAAAAACAATTTTTTATAAAAATTGACTAATAAGAACTTAATCAAATTTAAGGAAAACACAATAAGTTATAAAATCAATAAGCTAACACAATCATAATCATAAATATATAACAAGTAATCAAATAAGCATGACAATAAGATAATGAACACAAAGATTAAGCAAAACAAGAAAGGTAGAATGAGAGATTAATTAAAACTTGATTAAGATTAAAGATTCAACAATTAAAAGTAAAGATTAAACTTACAAATTTAAGGTGCAAGACAAGAAATTAAAGGTGTAATTAAGAAAAGTGCAAGTAATTAAAATGGAAGACTAGTTTGTCAAAATAGCCAACAACTCCTAATGACACATTAGGAGTCTATTTATAGGTGATTAGGAAAGACTAAGCATGTGTTGGTTTATTCTTCTTCTTCACGTCTTTTCGTCCTCTTAATTCTTCGACTTTGTCTCGGGATTAATAAACTCGTCTTGTAATTTCTTCATTAATTTAGACTTGAGTTCTTCGGCTTTTATTAAACTTCCGTCTTTAGACTTTTTCTTCGATAAATTTTCAGAATTGACCTTGGACTTCCGTTCTTTTAGCACTCTTGATCTTTCTACTTCGTCTTTTGTCTTTTTCTTCGATAAAAGCCCCTGAAAGCTCGTGTTTTCTCCCCTTTTCACATTTTCGTCCTAAATCACAACAAAAACACAAACCACGCATAATTCCGACATTTACGACATAAAACACACGTTTTGGCCTGGTTATTATTGTAATTAAGTGGTAAAAGGATAAGTGTTTTCACACTTATTAAATCCCCTACACTTGACCATTGCAATATCCTCATGCAATGCATTAATTACAAAGCAAGTTTTTATATTTTCCATCATAATCAATCCACATTGGCCTTTATTAAAAAGATAGAAAATTACAAAATATTCAAAAGAAGAAAACAAGTAAAAAGAACAAAAACTTACCTTGGGGTTTTAGAAATGTCATGAATGTTCATCATCCTCAAGTTTCACGTTCCCCATACCAAGCTTAAAAACGAGATCATTGTTATTATAAGTTAGCAAACTAACACAATCTCATGTGGCCCAATTATTCACTTAGACTCCCTTATTCCTAGGTGTATCTCTTATATTTTATTGTTGTCTTAAATGATCACGAGGATGCATTGTCGACTTATTTCGATAGTTATTAAGTCTAAAATAAAATAGGACGATTTAATCAATAGTTAGCTAAAGGACAAAATCTTTTAAAACTGCTTCTCGAGACCTCATAAAGTTCATATCTTGGCATAACTCGTTTCACGATTTGAGGCCTTTCTCGGACCGATATTTGGCAGCAACTTGATACTTCAAATCTTTGAGAGACGTTCTTGAAATTATGGTATTCTCTTCATAATAGGAATTTCTTCTCTTGAACTTTTTGAGAGATTCTTCATATTTGTACCACGACTTCTTCATTTTTCTCCAATCTTTATTTCGAACTTTGATATACAACGATCCGCCTCCTTTTAGGACTTGGATCTATTTAGCCTCATACCTTGCTAGGGTCTTTTCAGATAGACTTCTCCATGATCTTTTGGGGAGTACTTGCTTTTCGTCGTGTGTCTCGATCCTCATATTGATTTTCGATAAATGATTCTTCACATCACTTTTGGATCTTTAGCACCAAAATGTAGCCCTCATGCCTTGTTAGGGCCTTTTCGGACTCGCCAATCTTCGCATCCCGCTTCAATAAGTTATGCCTTGGCTATGAACTCTAATTAATACCGAGCAACTTTTAAACGATCTTGTGCTAGAAGCTAAGTAACTTTTCAAATCGTATAACCTTATTTATTGTAGATAAATTTATTAGCAAGCGATGGGAGAATAGGCTTATAATAAACTCACACAAATTCACGAAAGAATACCAATATAATTGACTCTATCATCTCTCGTTCTCCACAATTTAAAATCTCAAGGAATGAGACTCGTGGATGCTTAGCCAATTAAATCAAAGGTTTGGGTTTTCGAGTCATCTATAGGATCTTGCAAATTCTTCGAATTTTTCAAGTTTAGAAATCGCAATTTAAAGTTCCCTTGATAAACGACTCTCTAGGATCAATTATAGGAGCTTGCGAAAAGTTCTTGTTCTTAACCCGTGAGAGTTAAGACTTTCGCGTTTTAAAGTTCCCTATATAAAAGCCTAGCAAAACTTGACTTAAACACGTTAAGGATACTAGCTAGAGTGAACTTAGATAAGTAAACTCGGGTTGAGTCAAAATATTCATGACTTTGAAAATTTTAAAACCACTTTATTGGAAATTTATTCTAGCAAGGAAAGAAAATAACCATAACAAAGGAAAATGCAACTATACAACTAGGCCAAAATAGATTAAAATTTTTGAAAAATGTCGAAAAATCAAATTTTCCGGTTAAAATGAGGACAAATTCATGGAAAAGACCACTTACTTCGATAGAAGTCCCTCTACACTTGATATAAACATTGTCCTTAATGTTTAAGCATGTGGGAGTAAACTCCCCTACACTTAGGACATTGTGCACGTTATTTAAATCTTGCTAAGGAAGAGACAACTAAAGTGATTCCTATTTTAATATTGAAGAATATAGAATAGTGAATCAAAAGAGTTTAGGATAGAACTGGGAAGACTGGAACACGGAATCACGGGTCGTCAAAAGTCATCAAGATTGGATCTTTGAAAGCTCGAATCCCTGCACAAGATAAGAAAGAAGACAACAAACACATACAAGGGTCTCCCCCTACACTTATTATAAAAACAGATAAAGATAGATAGATAATTGGGTTGCCTCCCGAGAAGCGCTTGTTTTTGTTAACCGAGTCGCGAGCCTGACTCGTCCCCGAATTAGATGGTCCATGGGGAAGCCTCGAATGTAATACCGGGATCAAAGACCTTGTCCTCGTTCCCGGAGGAAAATAATAAAGGAGAGGCCGGAGGGTAAGTCTTGAACGGCATAAAAGTCCTCCCAACATACGAAAAGTATGTGAGGTTGCGATCCACGGGAGGTGGGGTGGGTAAAGTAAGCAAATTGTCATTCCTCAAAGACAATTGATGCTCAGAAAGCGGCAAAGCCGTAAGGTTATCAATCATAAAATGGTCAATGTCACCTCCCGGGTCAAAGCACTCATCCTCATGAACGTTAATCTCTTCGATTTCTTCATCATCGATAGGGGCGTCAAACCAAGGTTTATCGTTCCCCTCATTGAGGATTTTAGAAAATCGCTCGAAAAGATCACGATCAAGTACGAGTCCATCATTCATTTATAGGGATCGTTGATAAGTTAAATCCTCACGAATGTGGTAAACGTAATTCTCATTAGAGGAGTGTTGATTAGGTAACTCCTCGAGAATTGTATGTTTGGGCATGTGAGTTGGTTCGTCATTATCATAAAAATAAGACGTTCCAACTCATCAAGTTCGGCCCCGATATTGGAAAAATCGTCCTCACTCGTAGGTGGAAGTGGAGGTAAAAGAGCTAGCTCTCAGTCGATAATTTCCTCAATCTCGGGCTCGAAGACGAAATCATCATACTCACCACATGCTGAACTCGTGTTGGGAGAATCAATTATCGCTTGTAGATTTGTGAGTATGTGATCATCGACTAGCGAAACGACCTCGGCCTTAAGCTCCGCAAAAGTCGGTATATCACACAAATTTTCAGGAATACCCTCGGGCTCACTTTGGATGACGACAAGGTCCTCGACACTAGAATTTAGGAATTCGTCCGATTCCGTTTCCGAAATAATGTCAAGATGCTCATCCTCAATTATGAGAGAGCCAACGGGCTCCTCGAGTGTGATAGCAATAGACGAAGGAGGAATGTGAGAAGTCTCGCGTTGCTTTAGAAATTCCTCCTCGTCGAAAATCACCTCAATATCGTCATCACTCTCCTCATTACCTAAAGGGCCAATAATAAGCTCAGGGATATGAGTACTCGTCTGATCTCGCTGCTTTAAAAATGACTCCATACAAGTTTGCAGCGTGTGTAAAAGCTCTTTCGTTTGTTCTTGAAAAGCTGTAGCAAGATCGTCAATTGGTTCTTGGTAACTCATCCCGTGACGAGGCAGATGATCAATTGGGTATTGTAGGGGTTGGTCAAAACTGGAAGGGGTATAATTATAGTAATTTTGATCCCCCGTTGGACAGTGAAAACTTTCGTGAGTACCCCCACACTTATAGCACAACGGGGATGGAGAAAAATCCGGTGCATTTTGAGGATAAGGATCATCATAGACTGGAGAGGGTGAGAAATTATTGTAAGAGGAGAAGTACGAATTTGTTGAATTACAAAATGGTCAAAATCCAAATTGTGTATCGTCGATATTAGAACCGCACCGCTCATAAGTACACCATTGACATGTTTGAAAACCATGCCATGGTCTCCCACACCGTACGCAAGATGAATCCATGAAGAATTATAAATAAGAGGGGTAAAGAAAAGAATTAAACACCATAGAGGATAAAGAGGAATATTTTTGGTGCAAAACTTTGAAAAAGAAATGCTTTTTATGATTTTTCAAATGTTTTTGGGATTTTTGAAAATTTTTGACACGAAAAATAACGTTCACGAGTGAACGGATCCCAAAAGCCAATGCGTCTCTCACAAAAAACCGTTAATCTTCATGAAAAGAGCCGGCAGCGACGCCATTTAATAACTGGGTTTTTAAGCCCATATGAAAGTTCGTTAAACCGATCTTTTCGAATTGATTATTGGTAGGAAGTGTGACTCAATTGTTCTTGGTGGAAATTAAAAAGGTTTGGTTATCTATTGTAAGCTAAAAATGAAATTGTCGTTGAGTAAATAAAAATGAAAGCTTGAAAAGTTGAAAAGTAAATGACGGGTAAATAAAGCTAAAACTAATTAAAACTTAAATGGTGCAATATTAAAACTTTTAAAAGTAAATGAATTAAATGAATTATAATTAAAGCGTGACGAAAAGTAAATTGACAATGTAATAAAAATGTAAACTTTAAAATTAAACTAAGACAAAGCAATTAAAATAACACTTAATAAAAATGGCGGGAAAAATAAATTCTTGAAAATAAAAAGAAAGTAAATAGAACCTGAGTCGGGATCCAAAATACTGTCACTATCCGGAATCCAATCTTACTCTTATCCTGAATAACAAACCTGCTGCTTATCCGGAATAAAACTGTCACTCTTATCCGGAATCACCAACCTTTTGCTTATCCGGAATCTGGTTCTATGAGGTGCTTATCCGGAATAAATTCCAACAGCTTATCCTGAGTAAACTTGGAAGGTTTATCCGGAATCTTCTCGGGGTACTTATCATGAATAATTCCACCCTCTTATCCGGAATGGCGCTTCTTCAGCTTATCCGGAATCTGGATCGAGAAGCTTATCCGGAATAAATGTTTGCAGTTTATTCGGAATCAGGAAACTTCCCTTATCCGGAATAATCTTCACCTCTTTATCCGGAACCCAAATAGAACCCTTATCCGGAATAAAACTTCGGTTCTTATCCGGAATAATCTTCTAAACGTTATCCGGAATAACTTGTTCTGCGGCTTATCATGAATATCCACGAGCTTGTTATCCGGAATACCAAACAAGCCTTATCCGGAATAAATTCCGAACGCTTATCCGGAATGTTTGGCAGTGAAGGCTTATCCGGAATAACTTTTGAAGTCCTTATCCGGAATAACTTTTGATCACTATTCAGAATAATGTTGTCTTGTAGCTTATCCGGAATAACCAGAAAGTTAGGTTATCCGGAATACTCTGTTGGCTTTTATTCGGAATAAGAGGGTTTTGTACGAATCCGGAATAAGAACAAGGTGAAAATAAGCTAAAAACTAAAATTAAGCTAGAAACAAATAAGCACTTTATCAAAACTTTTACCAAATCAAACTTAAGAAAAAGCTAATAAGCCAAAATTTAAAAACTTTTGAAAACACTAAATAATAAAAATATTTAAAAACAACTTTTTATAAAAATTGACTAATAAGAACTTAATCAAATTTAAGGAAAACACAATAAGCTATAAAATCAATAAGCTAACACAATCATAATCATAAATACATAACAAGTAATCAAATAAGCATGACAATAAGATAATGAACACAAAGATTAAGCAAAACAAGAAAGGTAGAATGAGAGATTAATTAAAACTTGATTAAGATTAAAGATTCAACAATTAAAAGTAAAGATTAAACTTACAAATTTAAGGTGCAAGACAAGAAATTAAAGGTGCAATTAAGAAAAGTGCAAGTAATTAAAATGGAAGACTAGTTTGTCAAAATAGCCAACAACTCCTAATGACACATTAAGAGTCTATTTATAGGTGATTAGGAAAGACTAAGCCTGTGTTGGTTTATTCTTCTTCTTCACGTCTTTTCGTCTTCTTAATTCTTCGACTTTTTCGACTTTGTCTCGGGATTAATAAACTCGTCTTGTAATTTCTTCATTAATTTAGACTTGAGTTCTTCGGCTTTTATTAAACTTCCGTCTTTAGACTTTTTCTTCGATAAATCTTCAGAATTGGCCTTGGACTTCCGTTCTTTTAGCACTCTTGATCTTTCGACTTCGTCTTTTGTCTTTTTCTTCGATAAAAGCCCGTGAAAGCCCGTGTTTTCTCCCCTTTTCACATTTTCGTCCTAAATCACAACAAAAACACAAACCACGCATAATTCCGACATTTACGACATAAAACACACGTTTTGGCCTGGTTATTATTGTAATTAAGTGGTAAAAGGATAAGTTTTTTCACACTTATTAACTATCATTACCCGACCTTACACCAACAAAGATGACTCTTGAGCTTACAAATCGCACTCTCGCTTATCCCGTTGGTATTGCCGAAGATGTGTTTATTAAAGTTGGCACCTTCACTTTTTCGGTCGACTTTGTTGTTGTTGATTATGAAATGGACCCTTGTATTCCTTTAATACTTGGTCGGCCATTCTTGAGAACCGGAAAAGCCTTAGTCGATGTTGTTGAAGGTGAGCTCATTTTAAGGGTCGGGAATGATGCACAAGTATTCAAAATGGGGAAGATCACAACCAAAACAAATGGAAGAGAATCAACGAATATGATTAATGTGCTTGATGATTTTGTCGTCTACAACAATCCTCTATTCGATTCTTGCTATGATAATCCACTGTTCCAAGATGATGTGGATGATTCTCTCTCTAATTCTGATCCTCCACCAATTTATGATTCTCCACCGATCTTTGATGCTTATGATGACGATTCTAGTTCCAATGGATATGATTATGATGATTTTACTTCTGAGTATCCAGACATGCCCACTTATGATGATTTTGATGAGGCTGATACTCTCTCGAGTGATTCTTCACATGATGAAGATCCTCCGCCAACCATGCTTAATCCTACTTTGGATGACTACTCATTTGAGGAAGACTTTACTACTTTTCTCAACACATACTTCCCAAATGAGAGTGATGCTCCTCCTTTGGACTTTGATGATTATGGTCTTTATCCTACTTTGGATATGAAGAAACCCATTTCAAAGGAGAAGAAACCGGACGACACCGATATCCGCAACACTTATGTCTTGACAACTCTATATCCTCCTTCTGAGGATGAGTTTGCGAGATTTATGATCGGATCTTCTTCAAGATCTGTTGAGCCCGAGTGTTATTTTCTTCTAAAGGAAAAGGTGTTCGACCCCGGCATTGCACTTTTTAAGCCATCTTAGTATCCATCTGATGAAATAAAAGGAAAGATTTTTGGAAACCAAGGTGATATGCTTGCACCTCTTCACCCTTGCTACCACCGTGCTCCTTCTCTGCTTAAGGGAACCTTGCCTACTCTTCTTTGGCTTGCCTTGTTCGCCTTAAGCTTGTACTATTTGATGGACGAAAACCATGTATTTGATCTCGGTGGATGTTTTTAAAGCTTCTTCCTATGCTAATTAAGGTCGAGTCAGGCTCACGACTCGGTTATAAAAAAAAGCGCTTTTTGGGAGGCAACCCAATTATCTATCCTTTTTCTCTGTTTTCATAATAAGTGTAAGGGGAGACCCTAGTATGTGTTTGTTGTCTTCTTTCTTATCATGTACAGGGATTCGAGCTTTCAAACATCCATTCTTGATGACTTTTGACGAACCGTGATCCCGTGTACCCGTCTTCCCGGTTCTATCCTAAACTCTTTTGATCCTTTATTTTATATTCTTCCATATTAAAATAGGAATCACTTTAGTTGTCTCTTCCTTAGCAAGATTTAAACAAAGTGCACAATGTCCTAAGTGTAGGGGAGGTTACTTCCACATGCTTAAACATTGAGGACAATGTTTATATTAAGTGTAGGGGGGACTTCTATCGAAGTTAAGTGACCTTTTCCATGTATTTGTCCTCATTTTAACCGGAAAATCAATTTTTCGACATTTTTCAAAATTTTTGATCTATTTTGGCCTATTAGTTTTTCCCTTGTTATAGTTATTTTCTTTCTTTGCTAGAATAAATTTTAATAAAGTGGTTTTAATTTTTAAACGTTGTGAATCTTTTGACTCAGCCCGAGTTTACTTATCTAAGTTTACTCTAGCTAGTATCCTTAACGTGTTTAAGTCAAGTTTTGCTAGGCTTTTATATAGGGAACTTTAAAACGCGAAAGTCTTAACTCTCAGGGGTTAAGAACAAGAACTTTTCGCAAGTTCCTATAATTGATCCTAGAGAGTTGTTTATCAAGGGAACTTTAAAATGCAATTTCTGAACTTGAAAAAGTCTAAGAATTTGCAAGATCCTATAGATGACTCGAAAACCCAACAACTTTGATTTAATTGGCTAAGCATCCATGAGTCTGATTCCTTGAGATTTTAAATTGTGGAGAACGAGAGATGATAGAGTCAATTATAAGTTTGGTATTCTTTTATGAATTTATGTAAGTTAATTATGAGCTTTTTCTCCCATCGTTTGTTAATAAATTTATCTGCAATAAATAAGGTTGTACGATTTGAAAAGTTACTTAGCTTCTAGCCCAAGATCGTTTAAAAGTTGCTCGGTATTGATTAGAGTTCATATCCAAGTCATAACTTATTGAAGCGGGATGCGAAGATTGGCGAGTTCGAAAAGGCCCTAATAAGGCATGAGGGCTACATTTTGTTGTTAAAGATCCCAAGTGATGTGAAGAATCATTTATCAAGGATCAATATGAAGGATCGAGACACACGACGAAAAGAAAATACTCCCCTAAAGATCATGGAGAAGTCTATCCAAAAAGACCCTGACAAGGTATGAGGATAAATAGATCCAAGTCTGAAAAGGAGGCGGATCGTTGTATATCAAAATCCCAAATAAAGATAGTAGAAAAATGAAGAAGTCGTGGTCCAAATATGAAGAATCTCTCAAAAAAGGTTCAAGTGAAGAAATCCCTATTATGAAGAGAAGACCATTATTTCATGAACGTCTCTCAAGATTTGAAGTATGAAGTCACTGCCAAATATCGGTCCGAGAAAGGTCTCAAATCGTGAAGCAAGTTATGCCAAGATATGAACTTTATAAGGTCCCGAGAAGCAGTTTTAAAAGATTTTGTCCTTTAGCTAACTATTGATTAAATCGTCCTACTTTATTTTCAGCCTTAATAACTATCGAAATAAGTCAACAATGCATCCTCGTGATCATTCAAGACAAAAATAAAATATAAGAGATACACCTAGGAATAAGGGAGTCCAAGTAAATAATTGGCCCACATGAGTTTGTGTTAGTTTGCTAACTTATAATAACAATGATCTCGTTTTTAAGCTTGGTTTAGGGAACGTGAAAACTTGAGGATGATAATCATTCATGACATTCCAAAACCCTAAGGTAAGTCTTTGATTTCTTTACTTGTTTTGTTATTTTTTTATCTCTTTAATAAAGGCCAATGTGGATTGATTGTGATGGAAAGTGTAATCTTGCTTTGTAATTAATGCATTGCATGAGGACATTGCAATGGTCAAGTGTAGGTGATTTGATAGGTGTGTAAACACCCATCCTTTTACCACTTAACTACAATAATAACCAATCCAAAACGTGTATTTTATGTCGTAAATGTCGGAATTATGCGTGGTTTTTGTTTTTGTTGTGATTTAGGATCAAAATCTGAAAAGGGAGGAAAACACGGGCTATCACGGGCTTTTATCGAAGAAAACGACAAAAGACGAAGTAAAAAGATCAAGAGTGCAAAAAGAACGGAAGTCCAAGGCCAATTCTGAAGATTTAGCGAAGAAAAAGTCTTAAGACGGAAGTTTAATAAAAGCCAAAGAACTCAAGTCTAAATTAATGAAGAAATTACAAGACGAGTTTATTAATCCCAAGACAATGTCGAAAAAGTTGAAAAATTAAGAAGACGAAAAGACGTGAAGAAGAAGAATAACCAACACATGCTTAGTCTTTCCTAAATCCCCTATAAATACCCTCCTAATGCCACCATTAGGAGGTGTTAGCTAATTTGACTCATTAGTCTTTCCGATTTATTTTCCAAGCACTTTCATATTGTCATTTACTTAATTGCACCATTAATTACCTTGTCTTGCACCTTAAATTTGTAAGTTTAATCTTTACTTTTATTGTTGAATCTTTAATTTTAATCAAGTTTTATATTAATCTCTCCTTCTACCTTTCTTATTTTTGTGAATCTTTATGCTTATTATCTTATTGTTATGCTTATTTGATTAATTGTTATGTTTTTATGAGTTTGATTGTGTTAGCTTATTGATTTGATAGCTTATTGTGTGTTTGATTTGATTTTAGTTAAGTGTTTATTAGTTTATTTTATTAAAAGCTGATTTTAATTTTTAGTTTTATTAGTGTTTTTCAAGTTTTTAATTTGTGGTTGAATTAGTTTTTCTTAAAAGTGTTTTAGATTAAGTTTTGGTAGATTGCTTATTTGATTCTAGCTTATTCGTGGCTTATTTTATGATTTTTAGAGTTACTGTATCTTTGATTTTTCAAGTTTTCGGATTAGGGTTAATTTTTCCGAAATTACCATTTCTCTGAATTTAATTCTTCTATATTTATCATTTCTATGAAATTGTAATTTTTCTGAGAACCTTCTTTTTTCCGAAGATCCATTTTTCTGAAAACCTTGCTATTCCGAAAAGCCTATTTCTCTAAAAAAGTCTTTTTTCCGAAAAACCCAATTTCTCTGAAAACTTTATTTTTCCGAAGAAACCCTTTTTACTGAAAATATCATTTTTCCGAAAATGTTACTTTTTCGGAATTTGTCATTTTTCCGAAGATTTATCTGAAAACAATTATTCCGAAATAGCCATTTTTCCTAAATTTTCCTTTTTCTGAATTTATTGTTATTCCGAAGATTTATCTTTTTCTGAAAAAGTTATTTTTCCGAAGAAATCAATATTCCGAAAAAACATTTATTCCGAAAAAGTTAAAAGTTTTGAAAAACGATTATTCCGAAAAACTTGTTTTTCCGAAAAAGTCATTTTTCCGAAGAAATGCAATTTCTGAAATGTACTGTAGCTTTTCCGAAATAATTGTGGTGCCTGCTTGCTTGTTTTAATTTCTTGTCTTAGTTTTAGTCTTAAGATTTCAAAGTTTTCTAGTTTTTATTTTTAGAGAAAAAGTGCCAGTTTTTCTCGTTTTACTTTTAGCCTATGTTAATTACGTTTTGCATTTTTATTTAATTGTCAAATTTACTTTTAGTCGCGCTTTAATTTTACGTCATTTAATTTCTCGTCATTTATTTTTAAATTTTTAATATTGCACATTTGCGTTTTTAATAAGTTTTAGTTTTAATTACCTAACATTTACTTTAAAGTCTTGCATTTTAATTATACTACAACGTCCAATCCTTGTTTTCCACCAAAAGACAGCTGAGTCGCACATTTAAACCAGTAATCAATTCGATTTGACCGATTTCAACGAACAAATCTTTTTAACTGAGTAAAATCCGAGTTATTAGTAGCGCCCCAATGTGGTATTCCGCTGCGTTGTAATTTGGGGGTGTTACAAATTGGTTATCAGAGCCACAAGTTATAGAGAACTAGGTCGATTTTGAAAAACCTAAACTATAACTTTTGGTGTGTCATAAAATTTTTAAGCACGCAACTACTCCACATGGCTCCGGTAAGGCTATTCTTGTATTACTTTATGATTGATTGTGATTATGTGAACCTATGTGTATGTAAGAATGGTAGTATGTATATGTATGCATATACTGCATATACTATGATATTTAAAGGCATTGCACGTGAAGCAATGGTCCTTGAATGATTGTCGTACACTTAATAATGCGGTTTTGTATCGGATTTGGCCTCACTGTCAATCACCGATCTTGATAATTATGTATTATCTGAATACGAGTGTGAAACTCGTTTGATACTTTGAGTATGTATATGGTTTCGTAATCTATCGCATATCAACTTATTTAAGTTCGATTAGTATCATCTTATCCTATCGTATCGTGATGTGCCATTTTTGGACATCTTCTTTCGAAACGTAATTGATAAATGCGATGTTCGTGTTCCGAATACTTCTTATGATTTTGAAGAATCATTATCCGAGGCGATCTTCTAAGTAATGCGACGTGTGATTTGATTTTATATGACTACGTTTTATCGGCGTAAAGGAGGATGCCAATGTTGGACTTAAGATATATATATCCTAATCAAATATATATTGTTTGGGTACAACAATGATATGCTCGTAGTAGTCATTCGATTGAGTGACTTAATACTGTGTATCTAAATGGAATGGGACATTTAGATATATAGATTTTAAATCGCCCAACTAAGAGTCGTTTAAGGTTGTCTTATTTAAATGGATTAGGACATTTGAATAAGAAAACTTTAAACTACTGGACCTTAGATTGTTGTGTTTTCCTTATTCAAATGGAATGGCACGTTTGAATAAGGAAAGCATGATATAAGTTTATTGACACCTTGTATTTACTATGGTATTTTGATATGATATCGTGTTAATAGATAGTAATACTTGAGTAGGATGACTTATAATGGTTTTGTTGAATTGGATTGGGACGCCTTTTCATTTGAATAAGAAAGTTATAAGTTCCTGAACTGTAAATTTATAAACTCTTGTATACATGAAAGGGGACACCTTTTGATGTAGACAAGGAGTTATAAATAAGTGGGCCCAAGTTGTCTGGCTCGATTTGTGAGTGTTTGGTATGCGTACGTCTTTCTTCGAACCCTGTTTCGTTGATATGAATCGTGCAGTGCCGTCGTCATTATGATGATCGTCGATTATCATATATGTAGGAGTAACCCGTTGGACTTCTCTCGAGTTATGATTTATTTTGATGGACCATTTCTAATGTGTCTCAATGATCGCGAGCTTTATAAGCAGATTGTTAAGAACGGTTGACCGTTCCGAGTATAGGCGACTTGTTTAAGCGTCACTAGTATCTATACATGTACTTGTGGATTGACTGAGGATCAACGTATCACCGACAACTTGTCTTGGATAAAGGATTTTGGGATTTTAATTGCTACTATTGAAGGGTCACCGAAGACTTTTTCTTGATGACGAAACTCTTGGGGGCTAGTATGACGAACTAAACGAGGAACATGATGCATCACCTTGAGCACTGAAGCATAAATTATTGGAATGCCTTTTCATGATGAATGCTGAAGTAGAAATTATTGGGACGCCT
The DNA here is from genome assembly GCA_025667525.1 of Glebionis coronaria. Lineage (NCBI taxonomy): Eukaryota > Viridiplantae > Streptophyta > Magnoliopsida > Asterales > Asteraceae > Glebionis > Glebionis coronaria. The sequence continues at coordinate 481,694 of JANFOE010000064.1, forward strand.
TTGTATGCTGAATACTGAAGCAGAAGTTAGTTAGATGCTTCTGTATGTTGAAGACTGGAGTAGAAGTTAATGGTACGCTCAATATGCTGTCAATCTTCGCCAATGGACCGAATTTCTTAATGGTTAGAATTATTAAAGTCGTTATCACTCGAGGAGTATGCTGTAGCCAACACCGCAAGTGAAAAGACTTTGGAGATCAAGTTGTATTATCAAGGGTTCGTTCAATGTTTTCTCGATGATCAACGATGGAGATCTACATTTGATGTTTATGTTCGACCTTTTCTTCTATGTACTTATATGGTGTGTGATCTACTCTAATGATCGTAAGTTGTGAGAACTTGAGACAGCATTGTCCAATGACATCAGATCATGGAGAACACGTACCATGTAATATCTTTTTGACTTCAACGACGATGTTTATTGAGACTTTGAATGCGCGTGGGCGAAAGTGAGATGATGTCTTTGTATTATCTTTTGAGTATGCTCACACTCCGATGACGAAAATATTTTCTTGCTGTTTCTTTTTATATGCGTCCATGGCTATCCAGCCAGTGGCTATCCTTTAATTTGCAATCTTCCTTTTAACTGGACTTACCCGAAAATCTTGTCTCTATTCTTGTCGTCAAATAAGCTTCGTGTAATTCATAAAATTTTCATGTGTCGAGCTTGAAGGAGTGATTGGTGGATAAGGAATTATTCATCCTCTTTTGGTGAGATACAACTTGACGATAAGTTGTGTTTTGTAAGAAGAACCAATAGAGATCGTGGATCGAAATTCACGTGGGATCGTGGGGACTTCTTTAGGAAGAAGTGCCCTTATCTTTCCTGGTGGTAAGCAATACGAATACGTGTATGAGGTGAGTCGAGCGTCGGGACGTCGCTCCCTTAAGGAGGTGAGAGTGTAATAACCCGAGCTTAACGTCATTATTTTATCCTAATTATATAACGGATTTTTAATTTCTAAGTAATGATGAGTATTATTATATTTGACGGTTTTGGTTGAAACCGATAATGTGTGACTATATTTAATTGTTGTGACGATTGAAGAGTACTAATAGTGATCACGATGCCAATGGATGCCCAAATATTATATTTTAGTATCGATTATTTCGATATTTGATATTTTTGAAATTTTTATTTCATTACATATTAAGTCGAGTCGAACTTTATTATTTCGTTTTGTGTGCGTTTAATTATTAAAACGATCGATTCAACAAACGAAATTTATATTTTTATGAACCCGGGACGAAACCCGACTCTCGTAAATATTTTTAAAATTGACTGAAAGTCATTTTCCTATTTTTAACTAATATTTACACTTTAGAATACAAGAAAGCACAAATGACAATTTTTACCCTCACCCACCATATAAAAGCAACTTTTCTTTCATAAAACACACACACACAAAAATTTTACATCTCTCTTCCTTTCTTTCTCTTTGAACCGCCACCTCCCCACACATAAAACACCTTGGATCATCAAATTTTACTATGATCCATTGAAAACAAATTCAAATCCCATTTTTAGAATTTAATGGAGATCATTTTGGTATGATTTTTACCCACATGCAAGTACTTTTATTTCTTTCAATAATTTTGATGAAGAACAAGGGTTTGATCCATTTTTATGTTCATATGAATGTGTTATTATTATTATATTAATTTAATTTTGTTATTGCATGTATAAAATTTTGATGGGTTTTTGTTAAAAAGTGACATGAAAGTGAATCTAAGGTGTTATGAGATGCTAGGAATGATTAATATAGGTTAATTGAAGGTTAGATGATGTTAAAAATAGGTCAAAATGGTTGTAGATGTGATTTTTAAATGGGTGTTTTACATCAGTGGGTTTAAGGCCGATTTTCATACAGTAGATGTTGGATAAATTTTGGTATTATTGGATATTGTTGTAGTAGTCGTCCAGACTCTAGTTTTGATATAAGATAGAGCTTTTAACTCATAACGAGTCAAAAGTTATGCTAGTTTGATTATTCGTGTACCGGGAGACGAGTATTGACGCAATATGAAATTGTTGTCAATATTTAGATCGGATCTCGGGGACTATAAGTTGAGTTTTAAAACTGATCAAAGGTCTTTGTTGGGTTCTAAACTCAGCATTTGGAGTCTATTTTCAAAGTCAAGTGGCGATTTTGTAAATGGAAATGTTTAACAAGGTCAAAATGGTTTTACGATGCAAGTGTGCAAAGCTGTCCGGTTTTTAAAGTCTAAAGATGTGTCGAGCAGGTGGTTCTAATATGGGAATCATTGAATGAAATTTAAACTGAGTATTTTATAGATTATAAGTGAGTTTGTCACCAAGTTTCTTCGAAAACGGAGTTGTCTAGGTAGGGGAAAGTAGCGTGTACTTTTGGTAAGTACCGGCTGAGTACTTTTTGGGAGGTACTTAACCTCGCGTCATAGTTTGAGACGAGAGGCTATTCTATTAGCTTCTCAAAGTTCTAAAAGGATATAAGTCTATTGTGTGAGTGTATATTCTGATATTGAAGACCCATTTAGGGTACTTGAACCGTATTGATTTGGCATCTTGAGATGGATCAATATCGAAGGTGCTAGTCTTGGAAAGCTAGTACATGTTGTGAGGTTTAGAAGGGATTCACTTGCACTGATTGGTCATGTCTATGTACATACTATTTTGAGTCATTGATTTTATTATATTAAGTATGTTTTGAAATACTTAAGTATGTGGCTAAGAGCGCACCTTATTTGTTAGGTGGCGGCTTTTGATGTGTATATAATTGGGAAGCATCTTCACTTCGGCGATCACTACTACTACCAACTTTGTGTATTATTTAAGGTAAGTCTATAGCCTCGCTTTTACACTATTTTGTAAATGTCTTTTAAACCCACGAGGGGGAATGCATGTTGTTATAAACTTAGAACACAAGTCTTTTATGGTATGCTTGTCCCTCTATGAATGGACCCGTGGTTGCCTTTAAATTGCATTAAGTGATTGCCTTTGTTAAAGCCTCAATTATGGACCGTTAATTAACCTATGATGGGTTAACCGCTAGTACAATTAATAGATCTATGGGGGAAGCCGTCCCGGTTCAGTTTGTGTGGACTTGTCACAGAAGCTTAGGCCCGACCTCCACACTGTTTGAACATAGTGTATTGAGAAGTCAGGTATACGACAATGTACCACTAATCTGGAGGTAACCGACAACTAATAAATATCTCGTCTTACTAGACTGATATGAGAGTGTCTAAGGGCTCGGTTCCGTGAGCTTGATGCAATTTATGCTATATACAATTATTATTGTTGATGCAAATTAGATGTTTGTTGCCTTCAAGTATGCCACAAACTTATAATCTTTGCTTGTGTTCAAAATGATTTGTAAAACCTATAGACTTGCTCAACCTTTGTGTTGATGATTTTACACATGTATTTCAGGTAATCAAGATGGATAGCAGCGGAGCATGCGAGGAGAGAGTTGGTGCTTACTTGTCAAATATTTGTTTACTTTTCCATCCTTTGAAATGATTAAATGACTTTTAAGTCTTTGATGAATGTATTGTGATTGGTAACGGGTTTTGGGACTAAACGCTACTCTGATTTTATATATATTGGGATGGGAAACATTTTGGACAAGATTGTATATTATTTTAACGTCTCTTTTGAGGTCGTTGTCTATGATTATGTGTGATGTGCTATTAGTAGCGCCCCAATGTCGTATTCTGCTGCGTGGTAATTTGGGGGTGTTACAGAGTCTATGCAAGAAGAGCTCAATCAATTCATCCGGCTTGATGTATGGGAGTTAGTACCATGCCCATACAATATCGATCCGCTTACCCTGAAATGGTTATTCAAAAACAAGATGGGTGAGGAGCAAACGGTCATTAGGAACAAGACTCGGTTAGTTGTGAGAGGTTATAAACAGTAGGAGGGAACTGATTTCGCTGAATCCTTCGCCCCGGTTGCTAGGATGGAAGCTATTAGGATTTTCTTGGCATACGCAGCACACAAATTGTTCACTGTGTATCTAATGGACGTGAAGACGGCTTTCTTGCATGGGCCATTAAAAGTATATGTGTACGTATGTCAACCTAAAGGTTTTATTAACACCGATCATCTAAGCCATGTCTACAAGTTGAAAAAGGCAATTTATGGTTTAAAACAAGCACCAAGGGCATGGTACAACGAATTATCATCATTTCTTCTCCAAAATCACTTCAACAAAGGAACCATTGATCCAACATTGTTCATTAAGCACTACGGCAACGACATCTTGGTGGCTCAGGTCTATGTAGATGATATAATATTTGGCTCTACAAACCCAAAATATTCCATATTATTTGCCGACCTCATGAAAAGCCGATTTGAAATGTCCATGATGGGGGAAATGACGTTCTTTCTTGGTCTCCAAGTTCACCAATCCCCTCGTGGTATTTTCATAAATCAGTCCAAATATGTGCTCGAGATTCTAACGAAATTTGGAATGGAAAACTGTGTTCCAATTGGTACTCCAATGGACACTAAACACAAGCTTGATTTGGATAAGAAAGGGACATTCGTAGATGCTACAAAATACCAAAGTATGATCGGGTCCCTTATGTACTTAACCTCAAGCAGACCGGACATTGTACATGCTACTTGTTTATGTGCTCGGTATCAGGCTAAGCCAACCGAGAAGCACCTCAAGGAGGTTAAAAGGATCTTTCGTTATCTCCGGGGAACCATTCACATGGGTCTCTGGTATACGAAGGATTCTGGTTTTAATCTAACTGGTTTTTCAGATGCCGACCATGCAGGGTGTCATACATTTAAGAGCACTTCCGGTGGAGCTCAATTCTTAGGCGAGAAGCTAGTGAGCTGGTCCTCAAGAAAACAAGATTGCACGGCGTTGTCCACCGCGGAAGCAGAATATGTGTCTCTATCCTTGTGTAGTGCTCAAGTCCTTTGGATGCGAACACAACTCACGGATTATGGCTTTCACTTTAACAAGGTTCCTATTTATTGTGATTCACAATCAGCCATAGCCATATCCTGAAACCCGGTCCAACACTCCAAGACCAAGCACATTGTTGTCCGATTCCATTTCATAAAGGAGCATGTGGAAAGAGGAACGATCGAACTGTTTTTTGTCAAGACGGACTACCAACTAGCCGACATCTTCACCAAAGCTCTTTCTCAAGACAGATTTGAATTCTTGGTTCGTCGACTTGGTATGCGTAGTTTCACTCCAGATGAACTTGAACGTCTTGCACATTCACAGTAATCTTGTATATGTCTATTAGAAAATCAAAATACAAAAATATAAAACCTATAAAAACAAAATAAAAAATGAGAAAATCTTTCAAAAATACCACAAATATTCTTCTCCGACATGTCTCTCAGCATCGATAATATGGACGTACTTTGAAATGTCACTCAATAACGACACGGGTACGTACATAAAGTTCGAATGAGAGTTCAAATGTGTTCAACACATGTCGTTTTCTATTTTCTTCTCATAATGGCTTATTGTCACATGTCAGACTATAACCCGGTCCCCAAAGAAAGGAAAGTCTTTGACTTATCCTCAACAACGAGAAATTAATTTTTCTCGGTCATGGGCTTATATCAAAACATTCAACGTTGTAAGCTCATGAACACAAGGAAAATGTTCATTTATGTACATTATTCTTTAACAACGGGAAAGTAAGTTTTCTCGGGTTTTGAGCATAATTTTTCAAAGTATTTTAAAACCGTGTGCTCATATACTCCCCTAATTTTAATTAGAATTTCTTTTCGAGGGGGAGTACAAACTTTCATGCAACATTATTCTCTCCATGTTTCATCACTAGTTTCACAAAAATTTCAATGTCATGTAATTTTTGAGGGGGAGAATAGTGATTAAAATGTGTTATCTTGGATAAGATCTTTGATATAAGTGCTTTATCTTCCTAATATGTGCAAAAATATTTCCTTTTATGATGCACATATGTAGGGGGAGCGTTTTTGGTGATACAAAAAACCTTCAAGGTGTAAACACTAATTTCATCAAAACCTTGATTGCTATTTCAACAGGTTTTTCTGGTTACGATATCTATACCCTTAAACACATTAATTCACGACGGTATTGGTGTCAAAAGGTGGTTAGGTATTCGTCCTATGATCCAACCAGAATCGGAGGGATCTTCCCAGGGACAATCCATTAGAATTTAGATGTCCTTAGGAAAGATGGAGTAGTTGAGTGTACGGGAAAAATGCCGACTAATAACTTAAGCTAAAACTGGAACAATCACAACAAGGTGCTAGTTATGACGTCTTGGTAAGCATTGAAGGGGTTGAAGAATGAAAAAGAAATGTAAGGATAAAGGGTGTAAAGAAAGAAGCCCTCCATACAACTTAGGCAGAAACCGGGTCAATTCATCTATTATTAGAATCACTTTGATGATTTCTGATACTAAAGATAAAGCATCATGGACCCAGTGATGCAATGCACAACCCTTTCCAGCCTACTCAAGCTTCTCTCAAAAGAAGTTTGTTTTATTGTCAAGGAGTTCAACTCATTTCTATCAACTTTCTCACTCCGAGATAGTAGATATTGAAAAGGTGGCAGTCTGCTACAGCCTCCGATCACCAAATAAAAGTGCACTTATAGAGTCTAGAGCCAACGAGATTCATAAAAAATCTCACTAGGACACTTATTCCATATATCAATTGTTGTTCATCACTAGAACACAAGCGATCATTTACAGAGTCCTACACTTTATCCTTGTGATATTGCCAGAACATTCAGAGTGATACTCATTACTATTCACAATGATGAATGGAAATCCTTCCAGTGTTAACATCAAACAGCACTGCGGTAGGTCATATGTAAGATTCACTTGAATTGAACATATGTTAACTGGAAAGCAACAGTGGTTTGATTCTTTTGTGATTCAAACTCGTTCTAGGTCTCGACGCAATATCTTTATGATCTTGCCAGACATTCAGAGTAATACTCCTCAGTATTTATAGTGACGAATGGAAATCCTTCCGGTGTCATCATCAAACAGCACTACGGTAGGTGACTTGTGAGATTCCATACGAATCTAACTTGTGTCAACTAGAAAGCAACAATGGTTTGATTCTTAATTGATTCAAACTTGTTCCCGGAAATTGAATTGATGACTTAATCAGCAGAATGGAACTACATGATTCACTCCTTACTTTGAATTATCTTTTGATATATTCAAGTATTGAGAACGGCTATCACAGCCGGAAACCCTGTCAAGGAAGTTCTTTGAACTTACCTAATCACAGGTACAATATTCGTACTGTATAACGGGAAACCGGAGGAATGCAAATGGTGGTGTAACTTCAAGAGTCGTAATTCAAGACCACATGCTCATGTAACTGAAGAAAGCTCAAGAACATCTAAAGACAAAGACTTCCGCTACTCTGATGATTAAGGGATATTGTTAACAAGCTTTCATATCAAATCACAGTTTGAGTATGTGGGGAAAGACACAAGAACACAAGATGGCAAAGTTTTAAGATCAAGTCAAGGCAAAGATCAAAGATCCAAGATCACAAGTCATGAAAGGAACTATGAAGGAACTCTCAAGACAACGAGCTTCAAAGTCAACAACATCAAAGAAGTGAAGTCACATATTACATGACCACCCCTTAGGGGGAGATTCTTAGAAGTATTTAAAGTGATGGTCATATAATATACCGTTGCGAAGCTTGTGGAAAATGATACATAATGGTGTTGAGATTTCTAGTATAATGTTATGTATGTAACGAGAATTAGTCCCGAACACTCAAATGAGGAAGGCCTTCTATACTTCACACTTGTAGTATAAAAGGCCCCTAGCACCTCATTTGAGGGTGTGTGTTTTCCATTTCATAATTTGTAGAGAGAGAAACTTATGTCTTTCTCTCACTAGGAATTCACAACCTTTTTGTTTTCTCTTTATTCTTCATCTAATCTAATCTTTCTTTTTTGGTTTGATCTTGTTCTTCATCATCTCTATTTCTTGTTCTTATAAGTCGTGTGTTACGTCCTACAAGAGTCTCTTAACATGGCTGCAAGTGGGAATCTATAATCTCGGAGTACTAGCGAGGCTTTAATGATTATTGAGAACAAGTCTCAAGTATGGAGCAAGGCCGAAGTATCCGGTAATACGATTATCATTAGGAGTGTCCCTCTTTTTTCATATACTCCGAGAGTTTGTGATGAGCCATGTATTGATTCAGATGACCCTATTTGTGATGATTCTTCTAGTCCTCTTTCTCATGTGACTAGTGACTCTTCTCCTCCGGATTTTGAGGAAGAAGTAGTTTTTGAGCGACTCACGGATGAGTTGACTCCCGACCCACCACAAATTAATGAAGGGTGTTATGGGGATTTTAAAAATCAAGGCTTTCCAATTCAAGAAGATTTTCAAAATCATAACAATTTTCAAAGTAATAATCAAGGGGATTTTCAAATTCAACCTTCACAAATGGATGAAATAGTTGAAATATTTGAGGAACAAAAGATGATGATATATGACCTTTATGAAGAAAATCAAAGTCTTAAATATCAACTTTTAGAAGCTTTGAGAGCTCATGTTGAGGCTAACACCACTACTAGTAGTGATGTTCCCACTGTGGATCCTTCCATCTCTCCGCCAATAAAGGAGAGACAAGGCCCAAAGATTATCATGAGTTTTACTCCCCCTCCGGTGTTGACACCCACAGATACATTTAGCTCTCCTCCTTCCTCACCTTTTAAGGAAATTCCCGAGATTGTACTTGATCCTACATTACCCATTGATGAACCAAATCCTTTTATGACTCCTTCACCTACTCCTCCAAATGATTTTATGCTTTCTTCAAATTATCTTAGTGAGACATGTTTTGATAAACCAATTTTTGAGGAGTCTGTAGAACCTAATAATGAGTCCATAGAAGAAGAAACCTTAGTTGATTATACACCTAGGGATTTTGTGGAGTTGGTTTTTAATGAGGAGGACCCTATACTCATAGATATTGCTACCATCTTACTTAAGGAACCTTTAGAAGAATCTAATTTGGATGATCATTTGGAAGGTTCTCCTCATAGCAGATTTGAGACTTATGTGAAATCAAAAGATTTAGATCTTTGGCATGTTATTACCTATGGTGATTTTTTGCCTTATGAATATAATGAAGTTTATAAAAGCAAAGAGATAGTCACTTTTGACAAAGCTAATGATGACACTAAAAGGAAACTTGCTAAAAATAATGAGGCTAAAATGGTGATTTATAATGCTTTACCAAAGAAAGAGTACGAAAGGATTTTTATGTGTGAAACCGCAAAAGATACTTGGAACACTCTTTTAGTAACCCACCAAGGTAATAGCCAAGTCAAAGAAAGTAAAATTGATCTTCTTGTTTAACAATATGAACAATTTTTCATCTTAGAAGATGAAATTATTGATAGTGCATTTGCTAGATTTAACACTATTATTACTAGTCTAAAAGAACTTGATGAAGGTTTTTCTAGAAAGAACATTGTTAGGAAGTTTCTTAGGGAGTTGCATCCAAAGTGGAGAGCCAAAGTCATGACGATTGAAGAATCAAAGGATCTCACCACATTATCACTCGATGAACTCATTGGCAACTTGAAAGCTCATGAGATGATAATTTTGAAGGACTCGGAAATGGTAAAACCCAAGAGTGAAAAAAAGTCTCTAGCACTCAAGTCCAAGAAGGCACAAAGTGACCATGAAAGCTCGTCAGATAGTTATGATGAGGAATATGCCATGGCGGTTAGAGACTTCAAGAATTTCTTCAAGAGACGAGGTAAACACGTGAGGCAACCAAGCAACGACAAGAAATCCTTCTCCAAAAACCGATTTACTAAGGATGATAAAGGTGATAATGCTTTAGATATGGTGATCCGAAACATTTCATCGGTGATTATCCTAAGCCTTCACGCAACAAGAACCACACGACGTTCGTTGGAGGTTCATGGAGTGATAGCGGTGAAGATGTTGATGACAACCCCAAAGATGAGAAATGTCTTATGGATCACACTTCTAAAGAGATATGCTTGGGAATCGATTTAGAGCCCGACGAGTGGATTAAGGATAGTGGATGTTCTAAACACATGATGGGTAATCAAAGTTTGTTCTCGCACTACAAAGCATACGATGGAGGTAACGTTACATTCTCTAGTAATCGAAGTGGTAATATCATTGGCAAAGGTACGGTTTCTCTTGACTCCATGACCATTGAAAATGTAGAGCACGTTGATAACTTAGGTTTTAACCTTCTAAGTATAGGTAAAATTTGTGACAATAAGTGTAAGGTCATCTTTTCCGAATATGTAGTGAAATCGTAAAAGATGGAAAGGTCATTGAAAAAGGTGTTATAAAGCATGGGAGTTATGTCATGAAGGTCAATAGGAAGTCAAAGGAAAACTTATGTCTAGCGAATTTAGATGATAGTTCTACTCTTTGGCATAGGAGATTAGGTCACGCTAATATGAGTTTAATTCAATCTTTAGTCTCTAAGGAGTTGGTAAGACATCTCCCCAAGATGAAGTTTGATAGTCACTTTTGTGATGCTTGCAAAGTTGGGAAGAAAGTTCACTCAAGTCACAAAGCCAAGAACTTGGTTTCGACCTCTCGGTGCTTAGAGCTCCTACATATGGATCTCTTTGGACCTTCCGCCATACGGAGTTATGGAGGTAACCTTTATACCCTAGTCATAGTTGACGACTATTATAGATTCACTTCGACTAGATTTTAGGCGTCTAAGAATGAGGCTTTTGTGACAATCCGTCAATTTATGGTTTATATTTTATTCTTAAATATTATTTAAAAACATTATTTTAATGTTATATTATGAACTCACTTATTTTTGGGAAGAAATTTGGGTTTACGTCTTGAAGTAGCATCGACTGCGTCTAAACCGGAGGATTCTACGTTACGTGCTTACGTTTACATACACCGTCTTTGGTGACAGTCCGACATTTCAGGAAATAAATTTATCCGTGCATATTATTTAGGAGTTTTAAATTTGTGTTGGTTCTTAAACTCACAAATTTACGAGAAGAGATTAGGACTTACTTTCATAATTTAACGTCCTTTACGACTAAACCGGAAACCCTAGGTTTACGTATTTACATTTTTGAAGCCTATTTTTGACGAGACAATTTTTATTAGATTCGTTTTGTGCCGTTGCTTCATAATTTATAAAAACGTTTTTCGTAAAACGACCCGAGGGCACGCAAATCAAGGAAACTAGAATCAAGGAATACCCGTAAATTAATGGGGTTGGAACAAGTATATACTTGTCCCACCCCCACACATGGCTAAACAAAGCTAACAACACCATGTGGTGTCAAGCTTACAAGATAAGCTAAGACACATGTCTTAGTTTACTTGTAAACTAGCAACCAACATCAAAACCACCACCTCAAACCATTTTCATTCATTTCAACACATGCAAACCACTAAACACTCTCCTCCCTCTCTCTAAAATTCGTCCCAAACTCATCCAAAACAACCCCCATTTGATCTTGATTCAACCATAAATCATATGTATAATTTACATATGATGAAAACCCATTGAAGTTATGAAGATTGGAGGTGATCTTAACATGTAAAAAGGAGTTTTCAAGGGAGTTTGGGGCTGATTTCTCAAGGAGTTTTCATGAAGAACAAGGGCTGATTTTTGGAGGAATCTACAAATACTTGGTGATCCTAGAAGTGGTGTTGATATCTCATAAGATTGGTTACCCAAAACCATGTCTTGTTCATCCAAAAGCTCATCATTTCATCACTTTGGTGGTGGTATAAAGATTGTTCTCCCAATCCTCTTGTTATTTTGATTATGTAATCATGTATTTTATTTTTTATTGTATATGTATATGATGAATATATGATGATAAAAATGTTGTGTGGGGATCAAGTGTTGATAAATATGATTAAAGAGATGAAAAACCATAGGTAACAAGGTTAAAATCTTGCTTAAATGGTAGGCTGTATAAAAACAGTAACTAACCACATGTTAGACTGATAAAATGGCAAAGTAGAATCAATATACAGTAAGTATAAGATGTCATACACATGTGAGAGTTGGCCATGCAATGGAATCATTATAATGAGTGAGATATGATCAAAAAAAGTTTAGAGTACAAATCTGAGTTCACTGTTTTGGACGATTTTTAGAAAATACTTAGATGCTGATTCAACAGTAGCTATAGAAGAGTTAAATGGAGCACATATCATGTAGTTTATGACATAAAAATTTGAGCTTCTATCTCCATATAGAACTCTAGATATGGCTGTTTTGGTGAACATGAAAATAAAAATTAGATTTTGGAAATTAAAGTATAATAGTATTATATAAGCACTCAAATAAAAATAGTATAAAATGTGAATTAAAACCCACTAACTCATATAATACATTTATATAAATATGTATAAGAATAAATAAATGGACATTTTATAAAAATGGTAGTTTGATAAGTTTTAGAAGTCATGAAACTATAAACATGATTTTTACGACTTTTTCGGCTATTACCGTAAAATTAACGTTTTTCGCCAATTAAAACTTAGACGATCAAACCCGTCTAATGTAAATTTTTAAAAACTCATATACTGATATATAAACATATATAACAAGTAAAAACCGATAAAACCGGAACTATAAAACATACGGACATTAACGGACTAAGTTAACGTTATTGGACTAATAATACAACAAAATGGGCTAAAACACTTATAAACTTATTTATTGGGCTTAACCCATTTGGGCCCAACATGTAAAGTATAAATACTGATAATACAAGTATGAAATGGATTAATACGATTTAATGAACTTATAATAGGCTTATTGAACCTAAAACATGTAAATAGGTAAAACTAGTAAACTAGTATGAAAGCTATCAACACATAACACTAAAATGAGCAAATGAGAATATGTAAACCAACTTGATCATCATATATATAAAATCATCATATGTATACATAATTGTTATTTTTATAAAGTCATTGGACAAGAGTCTAAGACGATTATTATTTGTCTAGGTTTCCGTGATTGAAGCACGTACCGTACATCCGAATTGCCGATAACCCGCTTTCCCACATCAACGTGAGTTCATAGCCTCGCACTCTTTTAAATGTTTTTATGAAATGTTTTATAAACCCGCGAGGGAGATAACATGTTAGTTTTTATAAAATAGGACACTATTTGTCCCGATTGTTTGTTTATGGATTTGAACCCGAATGATTGTATGACCCGATTGTATGACCCGATAAATGATTAAAGGACCCGATAGATGAAATAAAATGGATTATTAAAGTTAGGTTATGTCACTAAAAGTCCCATTAGCATGAATTGGGAACTACCGGGATTTGGTAGACGCTTGTGCATATAATAGTACTATTTGGGGACGATCACCCCAGTTCGCGCCTTGACGGTTGATCCCCGTCGTGCCACATTGATTGGTAAGCGAATTTATGTATGAGAAGATTTCCATAGCGTGACCTTTGTGACGACACGCTAATTTAGATGGGAAAATTGAGTTTCGGGCTAGCTACCCGTTGTTTGGTTTAGTAAGGTAACAATGTCATGCGGCTTATAATAATCCAATTAACGAAATACTACTATACGCACCGAATTACGATGTATTGCCTGACTAGCAATACGGGGTCATACTATTGATTTTATGTTCGTGTTTTGGTTTTATATAACCATATTCATATAACGGTTTTTATTTAATCTATACAACGTTATAAAACGTATTGTATGATGTTTTTACGACATTGGCTCGTATAATGATTTTTAAGGCAAATGCCTATATTATGACTTTCGATAAGGATTTGTATAAAAAAATGACTTTGGCTATTTTATGGCCTATTACAATGATTTGTACGAAATGATTTTTGGTAATAATTTTATACCAAAGTTATGTTGATGGAATTTATTAAACTCTATGAATTCACTCGGCGTTATCGCTGACCTTTTCTTTTAACATGTTTTATCTCATGTACTTGAAGGTAATTCTCGGGAAGACAACAAGAATTCATGGCCCGCACCTAAATACTTATTTCCATTCAAATGCTTTGTAAAACCTGTATTAAATACAATGACTTGGGACCTATGTAAATTTAATATTTATGAATGGAAATGCTTTTATTATTAAACGAAGCGATTTTTATGCGTTGTATATGATGTGAGTAATGTGCTATCCCGTAACACCAACGAGTCTTCCGCTGTATTGAGTTGTATAAATTTGGGGGTGTTACAGTTTGGTACCAGAGCTCTCGTTATAGAGAACGAAAGATTTTTAAAACCAAGGTTTTGAATAAAACATTTCAAAATCTTTTTAATTATAAACATTTTTCTAAAAATGTCTAAAAATATTTTGACTATAACGGTGCCGAAGAATTCCCGAGTTACCGACAAGGCCAGACTGAGAAGTGTTATTTTAATATATATATAACTTGGATTATATATATGATGTAATTTGATTACATGATTGTTTGATGATTATTTTGATATTTATACGAGTTATTTATACGACGTAGATTGTCACAAGGAACCCTAAATCCCCTAGTAAATTAATCGAAGCTATTCTCGTAGGAATTCCAGCTATCCTAGATCTAAACCAAGTTGTGGATATTTATGATCCCAACAAATGGTTGATATTCGTAGAAATATAGATATTAGTTGATTGTGATATTGAAAAAGAATTGACGAGATTAAATCTGATATCGATGTCATGACGATCTTTCCTTATAGAGTGGAGTTTGACAAAACGTTACCACCTAGAAAGATGTCATCCGATTCGTTTTCATCCAATTCTTAAATCAAAATCGAAAGGGTGAATGTTGCACTTGAGGCTGTAATTGGAACCATTACCCAAAAGCCTCATGCCACTAGTACCTTTCCGAGAAGTCTAGTTGAATGATCAAGTCATTTCATACTAGTGACTCATTTGATAATTATTGATGAAAGAGCTATAGGATTGGAAATTAAGTGTTGATCATATTGAGCTTTTATTGCCTTTACAAGGCCGAAGAATAAGATTGAAAGTATTGAAGAATGAGGTAGGATATCCCATTCAGTATAAGTTGATTGAAACTTGAATAAAGTAAAATTTAACTTGTATGGAATAAGAAATTGTTAAGAGGAAGTTGTTAAGTTCTGTGATTGAATTATAAGGTTTTAGTTGATTGTTGATTCGTGTTAAGTGTTGTTCCTAGGCCATTGTCCAATGATGAGGATGCCCAGTGTCCAATAAATAAATTGAAGAAATCTTCTTCTGAATTGGGACCGATGGATCTTCCGGGACAGGTGGGACACCTAATGACCCTTGTAGATTAGTATTCATTGTGGTATCTTTTAAAAATCCCTAACTTAACTGAGACATCAGCTGGTAGGATGAGTTCTGTGAATTGTATGACATAGTGACACGTAACGTGTTACGGTACAATTTTGACTTGTTTGTGATTAATGAAAAGACTACCTTTGATTGCTAAAGTCTACATGTATCGATATTATCTATCTTTTATTGCTTAATCCTAATGTTCGTATTAGTGATGCAACCATTGAACAAGTACTCATCTCGAATTGAGTTACGTTGTGGATTATTCTTTTGAGTGCCATCGAGATCACGAACCTCATAATTATTTGGCTAAGCTCATCTCCTATTATATTGTAGTTAGTTCTTGGTGAACAACTCTACATCACTCCTTTGCAGATCACTCATTGTTTTTATAAATAAAACAGCATCCCTTGAGAAAAATTTGGTTTTCATCACCATATGGATTAGTTAAAGTGAGACTTATAAATAATCGTTATCGAAATGAAGTTGTTTATAAAACACCTTGGAAAACGTAATTGTTTTCATAACGAAGAAAATCTTTGTAAAGTTATTTTTGATTCTTATTTAAGAATTAAGCATGAAAATGTTTTTATTATGAACATGATGATAAAATTTTGACGAACTGAGTATTGCATCGTTAATCTTGAAATTGTATATAGTTGCGCGCCTACATACAATTTGGAATGGACCATGCAAGGCTGATTAGTAGTCACCATAAAACTGATTAATAAACACTAAATTTTCTTTGAAGATTGTGAAATATTAAAATTTACGAGATCTGCAAGAAGTGAAAAATAGGGACATAGTGTTAGGAACACCTACATATGTGCCTATAGCATCTATTCTTCTGAATCGAATTTACTCATCTGTAGAAATTGTCTTATTTGACAATTGACAATTCTTTCTTGTCCAATTCTCCCGTAGTGAGATTCTTAGGAAAAGTATCTGATTACCGAGTGTTGATACCCGACTGGATGTATAGACGTTCCTATCATTCCTTTTGATTTGATTTCATTAGAATGACCTGGGTAATGATCCGGGGAGCTTTCGAATGCGTACTCAAATTATGAAAACATGGGATATGTTCATATTCGTTAAATGTTTTCGTATGTATCTGATTTGAAATTCTCTCGCATAGATTATGAGTTGACCTTACTCTTTTAATGGTAGTTGTGTCTCTATATATCCTTGAAATTTGTGAAGGATTATGAGTTTTTATTAGTCTTTTGAGAAGATCACATCTTATCGACGGCAATGAAACTAGAAAGTTGATAGTGCCAGTAGAATGGATTGATTGATTATGACATGACGACATTGTCTTAATTGATGGGAACTCGAGTAGAATTCCCCTAAATGATAAGATGTTGATTATCAAAAGTGATCTAAATAATTCTTGGTGGATGATGATATCCTGTATTTAGACTTAAAATTTTACCATGAATGATTGTGAACTAGTTATAGATATTGTAATCTAGAAGAACCTAATATGAATTTATTAAAAAGATGTTTCTGTTATCTGAAACTTTAGGAGGTATTTATTGGTGACCTACCTAGACTTTCGCCATTAAGGCAAGTTGAATTTGGTATTGATTATATTCTCGGTGCTGCACCTGTGGCGTGTGCACTGTACGCCAGCACCATCTGAATTAAAGGAATTACCGTACAACTGAGAGAGTTGTCGGAGAAATATTTTATTCTACCGAGCTCGTCATCATGAAGAGCTATGGTGTTATCATTCCTTATATTTATAGATTACTATGAACTGAGTAAATTGACAATCGAAAACGATATCCATGACTCGAAATGGAAGATTTGTTCGATCATTTACAAGGTTCTAGCGTATGTTTTAAAGATTTGATCCATGGCATGGTTATCATCAACTTCGAATCCGCGAAGAAGATTATCTATTCCAAGTACTACATCCAGAACTTGTAATGAAGATTATAAGTTTCACGTGATGACGTTTGGATTGACTAATACACATGTAGCATTCATAAATTGGCGAATCACGTGTGTAGGCTGTAATTTGATAAATTCATTCTTGTGATCATTAAAGGACTATTTGTTTGATTATAAGAATAAGAAGGAGTTAATAATTAGTTATAGACTGCCCTAAATTGGCCGAACAATTAAAACCTGTACTTTGAATATTTAACATATGACTTAAGACTTAATCCTTTACATGATTTAACCGTGTGATTAATAGATAATGGAATATAAATTGACTCTTCAAAAATTAGAAGCCATTTAAGACTTTGAGTTATACTAAAAAGAAAGTGCAATATATTTTGACAAATGTTTTAACAAAGGATTTTTAAGGGATTATACCCTTATACACAAACCATTTAGTTAAACTTCTGTTTAGGGGTAAATGTTCTTTTATACCTCATGACAACCTAAGAGTGATTGAGGAAACCATTTAAACCATGACTTGAAATTTGAAACGATAATTTACGCTTTTCAACTAAGAAAATTTTGACCAAAGTATGACCAAAGATTCTTCAAACATTTACGGATCTTATTAAATATTTTAATTATTTTCGATAAATCAAAAAAAAAATATTGTTAATTAAATTCAAATTTATTTTGAACATTTTTATAATTGGCCGAACTAAGAAAATTAAATTTTTTACGTCATGCTTCATAAAAATTAATATTTATTATTTAATTACTTATAATATTTATCGACGCTATAAACGTCAGATCAAGCAAAACTGATAAAAATAATAGTTGAGATGAAACTAAAACAGAGAAAATGTGAAGAAATAATTTTTAAATAAATACGGACATAATAACTATTCCATCTAGGAAAGTGAATGTAGATACTGACACATAATATAGAAAGGATAAAGAACCAATTAGGACATGTTCCTTAATAATGAAGGTGCAAAATAAATTGCCGAACAATATAAAAAAATAAACAATGTTTGTAAAAAGGATAATATAGATAATAAAATGGGTTCGCGACTAATGTGAACCATTAAAATGGAGAAGCTGATGGCGATAAATGATTAAAAAGGCCACTTGTGATTGTCTAAATATGGAGACTTTGGGATATAGTTATGTTGGAATCTTGTAAGTATAAGTATTCTATTTATGTCATTTCTGATTTAAAGTATATTTATCTAAAGAAGATGTACTAATGACAAATTATGAAGGCAGACATCGCCTCATACATTAGTAAACGTCTAGCTATTGCAAAGGTCATCATCTAAATTTGATTCGATTTGGGTCATCGTCGACAGACTGACCAAATCTGCTAATATCATTCCCATTAATGATAAATGCAAAAGAGTTATGTAAACATAGTGTGCCTATATCGAACATCTTTATCAAGATCCTCGCTTCGCATCGAATTTCTAGAGATTTGCTCAGAAATCATTGAGAACGAACCTTGATGAGAGTACTATGTACCACCCCAATCGAAGGGACGAGGTAAAGTAACAATACAAAACACTAGAAGTCTTGTTTTATGTTTGAATGATTGACCTTTGGTAATGAACCATATAATCGTTTTCCTTTGGAGATATTATCATTGATAATTATCGTGTTAGGATCGTTATCGAATCTTGTTAGGATCTAAATATTAGAGCATCTGTAAGCAGGAGTTGGGATGAAGACACCCGACATACACCCATTGTGAGTTGGACATGTCTTTTAGGTTTAAGGTTTCTTATGATGGCGAACCTAACCTTACAAAATACCCGACCCGTGAAACCTGAAAAGATTGTTGAAATTAGGATTTGATTATTGACTGCCGGTAGTAGGCAGGAGGTTATGTGAATATGAAATGTAGAATCTTGAAGTGCCAGATGGGTAGCGAAGTTATGCCAAAAATATTAACCATGGAAAATGAATTGATGATCTGAAAGATCATTGGAAATAAGTCTCCGTTGAATGGGACCATTGAGAAGATGTAAAAAGATTGGTTTGAAAGGCATATAAGCTGGATCTACCCTAGGACTTCAAGAGTTGCGTGAATTATATATCGAACTTGATAAAATGCCTATCAAGTGAAAATCTAACTATTCCTTAATAAAGTTTAGATCGGCGAAAAGTTGCATTCATCAACAACCCGTGAACATCATGGATAGAGAAAGTAAGTCAACATTAAGCCTGATCTTATTCCCGTAGTCATGTTTGATGAAACTCGCGTATTGTAATAAATTTCACTTGTGAGAAAAGAACGAATGTGGAGGAAATACCCACATGGCTCTAACTCTATAAGAAGCGAGTAGTAAGATAAGATGATCATTGAGGACAAAGATCCTGTTTAGGGGTAAATGCTGTGACAATCCGTCAATTTATGGTTTATATTTTATTCTTAAATATTATTTAAAAACATTATTTTAATGTTATATTATGAACTCACTTATTTTTTGGAAGAAATTTGGGTTTACGTCTTGAAGTAGCATCGACTACGTCTAAACCGGAGGATTCTACGTTACGTGCTTACGTTTACATACACCGTCTTTGGTGACAGTCCGACATTTCAGGAAATAAATTTATCCGTGAATATTATTTTGGAGTTTTAAATTTGTGTTGGTTCTTAAACTCACAAATTTACGAGAAGAGATTAGGACTTACTTTCATAATTTAACGTCCTTTACGACTAAACCGGAAACCCTAGGTTTACCTATTTACATTTTTGAACTCTGTTTTTGACGAGACAATTTTTATTAGATTCGTTTTGTGCCGTTGCTTCATAATTTATAAAAACGTTTATCGTAAAACGACCCGAGGGCACGCAAATCAAGGAAACTAGAATCAAGGAATACCCGTAAATTAATGGGGATGGAACAAGTATATACTTGTCCCACCCCACACATAGCTAAACAAAGCTAACAACACCATGTGGTGTCAAGCTTACAAGATAAGCTAAGACACATGTCTTAGTTTACTTGTAAACTAGCAACCAACATCAAAACCACCACCTCAAACCATTTTCATTCATGTCAACACATGCAAACCACTAAACACTCTCCTCCCTCTCTCTAAAATTCGTCCCAAATTCATCCCAAACAATCCCCATTTGATCTTGATTCAACCATAAATCATATGTATAATTTACATATGATGAAAACCCATTGAAGTTATGAAGATTGGAGGTGATCTTAACATGTAAAAAGGAGTTTTCAAGGGAGTTTGGGGCTGATTTCTCAAGGAGTTTTCATGAAGAACAAGGGCTGATTTTTGGAGGAATCTACAAATACTTGGTGATCCTAGAAGTGGTGTTGATATCTCATAAGATTGGTTACCCAAAACCATGTCTTGTTCATCCAAAAGCTCATCATTTCATCACTTTGGTGGTATAAAGATTGTTCTCCCCATCCTCTTGTTATTTTGATTATGTAATCATGTATTTTATTTCTTATTGTATATGTATATGATGAATATATGATGATAAAAATGTTGAGTGGGGATCAAGTGTTGATAAATATGATTAAAGAGATGAAAAACCATAGGTAACAAGGTTAAAATCTTGCTTAAATGGTAGGCTATATAAAAACAGTAACTAACCACATGTTAGACTGATAGAATGGCAAAGTAGAATCAATATACAGTAAGTATAAGATGTCATACACATGTGAGAGTTGGCCATGCAATGAAATCATTATAATGAGTGAGATATGATCAAAACAAGTTTAGAGTACAAATCTGAGTTCACTGTTTTGGACGATTTTTAGAAAATACTTAGAGGCTGATTCAACAGTAGCTATGGAAGAGTTAAATGGATCACATATCATGTAGTTTATGCCATAAATATTTGAGCTTCTATCTCCACATAGAACTCTAGATATGACTGTTTTGGTGAACATGAAAATAAAAATCAGATTTTGGAAATTAAAGTATAATAGTATTATATAAGCACTCAAATAAAAATAGTATAAAATGTGAATTAAAACCTACTAACTCATATAATACATTTATATAAATATGTATAAGGATAAATAAATGGACATTTTATAAAAATGGTAGCTTGATAAGTTTTATAAGTCATAAAACTATAAACATGATTTTTACGACTTTTTCGGCTATTACCGTAAAATTAACGTTTTTCGCCAATTAAAACTTAGACGATCAAACCCGTCTAATGTAAAGTTTTTAAAACTCATATACTGATATATAAACATATATAACAAGTAAAAACCGATAAAACCCGAACTATAAAATATACGGACATTAACGGACTAAGTTAACGTTATTGGACTAATAATACAACAAAATGGGCTAAAACACTTATAAACTTATTTATTGGGCTTAACCCATTTGGGCCCAACATGTAAAGTATAAATACTGATAATAAAAGTATTAAATGGATTAATACGAGTTAATGAACTTATAATAG
Source organism: Glebionis coronaria (assembly GCA_025667525.1). Lineage (NCBI taxonomy): Eukaryota > Viridiplantae > Streptophyta > Magnoliopsida > Asterales > Asteraceae > Glebionis > Glebionis coronaria. The sequence goes on from JANFOE010000064.1 coordinate 503,344, forward strand.
GCTTATTGAACCTAAAACATGTAAATAGGTAAAACTAGTAAACTAGTATGAAAGCTATCAACACATAACACTAAAATGAGCAAATGAGAATATGTAAACCCACTTGATCATCATATATATAAAATCATCATATGTATACATAATTGTTATTTTATAAAGTAATTGGACAAGAGTCTAAGACGAGTATTATTTGTCTAGATTTTCGTGATTGAAGCACGTACCGTACATCCGAATTGCCGATAACCCGCTTTCCCACATCAACGTGAGTTCATAGCCTCGCACTCTTTTAAATGTTTTTATGAAATGTTTTATAAACCCGCGAGAGAGATAACATGTTAGTTTTTATAAAATAGGACACCATTTGTCCCGATTGTTTGTTTATGGATTTGGACCCGAATGATTGTATGACCCGATTGTATGACCCGATAAATGATTAAAGGACCCGATAGATGAAATAAAATGGATTATTAAAGTTCGGTTATGTCACTAAAAGTCCCATTAGCATGAATTGTGAACTACCAGGATTTGGTAGACGCTTGTGCATATAATAGTACTATTTGGGGACGATCACCCCAGTTCGCGCCTTGACGGTTGATCCCCGTCATGCCACATTGATTGGTAAGCGAATTTATGTATGAGAAGATTTCCATAACGTGACCTTTGTGACGAAATGCTAATTTAGATGGGAAAATTGACTTTCGGGCTAGCTACCCGTTGTTTGGTTTAGTAAGGTAACAATGTCATGCGGTTTATAATAATCCAATTAACGAAATACTACTATACGCACCGAATTACGATGTATTGCCTGACTAGCAATACGGGGTCATACTATTGATTTTATGTTCGTGTTTTGGTTTTATATAACCATATTCATATAACGTTTTTTATTTAATCTATACAACGTTATAAAACGTATTGTATGATGTTTTTACGACATTGGCTCGTATAATGATTTTTAAGGCAAATGCCTATATTATGACTTTCGATAAGGATTAGTATAAAAAAATGACTTTGGCTATTTTATGGCCTATTACAATGATTTGTACGAAATGATTTTTGGTAATAATTTTATACCAAAGTTATGTTGATGGAATTTATTAAACTCTATGAATTCACCCGGCTTTATCGCTGACCTTTTCTTTTAACATGTTTTATCTCAGGTACTTGAAGGTAATTCTCGGGAAGACAACAAGAATTCATGGCCCGCACCTAAATACTTATTTCCATTCCAATGCTTTGTAAAACCTGTATTAAATACAATGACTTGGGACCTATGTAAATTTAATATTTATGAATGGAAATGCTTTTATTATTAAACGACGCGATTTTTATGCGTTGTCTATGATGTGAGTAATGTGCTATCCCGTAACACCAACGAGTCTTCCGCTGTATTGAGTTGTATAAATTTGGGGGTGTTACAGCTTTCGAACACTTCGAAATCTTTAGTCGAAGAATCCAAAATCAACTAGGATGTTCAATTGTCTCTATTAGGACGGATCATGGTAGGGAATTTGATAATGAAGTGAAATTCGGTGCCTTTTGTTAAGCTCATGGTATTACCCATAACTTCTCGGCTCCTCGCACTCCACAATCAAATGGGGTAGTTGAAAGGAAGAATAGTACCATCCAAGAGATGAGTAGGACGATGTTAAATGAGCAATCCTTGGCGCAAAATTTTTGGTGCAATGCCATAGACACATCAACCTATATTCTCAATCGAATTCTTATTCGACCTTTCCTAGGAATGACCCCCTATTAGATTCTTAAAGGTAAGAAGCCCTAATTGGAATACTTTAGGGTGTTTGGAAGCAAGTGCTTCATTCTCAACACCAAAGAATACCTTACTAAGTTCGACCCAAAGTCGTACGAAGGTATCTTTTTAGGTTATTCCCAAACTAGCAAATCCTACATAGTCCTCAATAGAACCTTGGGTGTAATTGAAGAATCACTTAAGGTGACATTTGATGAAACCCCTCCTTCATCTAAGACATCACCTTTGGAAGATTATGACTTGGATGAAATAGACATAGTTAAAGCCAAAGATGTTACAAACATAGGAGTTGAAGACCTTAATGTTGAAAAGGGGGTAAACATTAAGGAGTCAAAGGATCATGCTCTCGACAACGTCATAGGCGAATTAAATCAAAGGACCCTAAGATCTCAAGTCCAAAATCAAAGTAACTTCTTTTGTTTCGTCTCCTTGATTGAACCAAATAATGTTAAAGAATCTTTGATGGATGAGAGTTGGGTCATCGCTATGCAAGAAGAATTGAATCAATTCATTGCTAATACGTTTGTGAACTTGTTCCTCCATCTAGAAGTTCTACCATTATAGGAACTAAATGGGTATATAGGAATAAGTTAGATGAGAATGGTGTCAATTTTTCTCTGGGAAAAAGACATAAGATTTGTTCGCTAGAGCTCATCACTGAAGAATGGTGGCTTGACTTTGTGTCTAGTAACAAGGCTAGACTTGTAGCTCAAGGCTATTATCGACAAGAAGGTATCGATTATGACGAGACATACGCATCCGTAGCAAGATTAGAATCCATTAGAATCCTTTTAGCCTATGCTTAAGCTTCAACAAATGGATGTAAAGAGTGCGTTTCTTAACGGTTTGATTAATGAGGAGGTATATGTGGCTCAACCTCCCGGCTTCATTGATTTTGATAAACCGGATCATGTTTACAAGCATAAGAAAGCTCTTTATGGTATCAAACAAGCACCCAAAGCTTGGTATGATAAACTTAAAGCATTTATTGTAAAACATGAGTATACCATGGGGATGGTAGACAATACGCTCTTCACAAAGATGAAAGGTTCTCACGTCATTATCGTACAAATATACGTTGATGACATTATATTTGGTTCAACTTGTCAATCATTGTGTGATGACTTTGCTAAAAGCATGCATGACGAATTGGAAATGAGTATGATGGGAGAACTTAAATTCTTTTTAGGACTCCATATTAAACAAATGGAAGATGGTATTTTCTTTAATCAATCCAAGTATGTTAAAGAAATGCTAAAGAAATTTAGATTAGAAGAATCTAGACCGATAAAGACCCCTATGGCCTCGGATACTAAACACACCGTAGATGATGATTGTGAGTCGGTACACAACACCAAATATAGAGGTATGATTGGTAGTTTGTTGTACCTAACAGCAAGTCGACCGGATATCATGTTTAGTGTTTGCCTTTATGCTCGCTTCCAAGACGCTCTCAAAACCTCTCACCTTGAAGCGGTTAAACGTATCTTCCGATACATTAAGGTCACTATACATTTAGGATTATGGTATCCTAAAGGGACCGGCATAGAAACCATTGTCTATGCGGACTCAGATCATGCGGGAGACTATGTGGACAGGAAAAGCACTAGTGGAGTTTGTACCTTCATTGGTGGTTGTTTAACTTCTTGGTTCTCCAAGAAACAAACCGCTCTTGCAATATCCACCACGGAAGCCGAGTATGTGAGTGCAGGTAAATCTTGTTGATATGAGTGAAATCTCATATCAATAATACCACAAATCACCCTATAACACAAAGCAAAATACCTAATTTTTATTCATAAAAGCAGTATTATGGGTATGTTTTGTTGTTTGTGCTTGTGTAGGTAAAAAGATACAATTTTGGAGCAAACAAGTGAAATCAAGCCTTATTGATGAAGGAAAGACAAAAGGAGGATGAAAAGTTACAAGCCTTGCAAAGACAAAGGACCTTTCTTGACAACTTTCAAAGATGAGGGACTAAAGTTATAATTATGAGGAAGTCAAGAACAAAAATCAAATTTGGTCAACTCTCAAGTCAACAAAGTCAAAGGATGATTATTGAACAAGTATGTAGTTAGAAGGACTAAAAATGACAAGGAAATGAAGCTTGAAGCTCAAGTTAACAATCTGCCAAGTTAAGGGTTTATAGTCGCCAAAATTAAGCCAAGTTTACTCTTAATCCATGTGTTACTTGTATCAGCCAATAAGAAGCCAAGATTCACTCCACTCGGATTGCCAAACAAGCGCCACCTCACCCTACTAGCAGCTGCCACAATTAATAAACGAATCCCAACAGTGAAACACACTAACATATTTTCAACCAATCAAAAATATCTTTTCAGATAACAATCCGTGTCTCTCTCTTTCCACCAATAACAACAAGACATGTGGCATATTCAAACATGAACAAACCCAGATCAAAGAAGGAGCTAGAGTGTGTTTCAGGCCAAGTGTTATACATGAAAAGTCATCAAAATCATGAGACGAGTATACTCTAAGCACCAAATTAGCCTCAAATTGACTACATCAAAAAGCCCAAAATCAAGTTCTTCAACGGCTACTTTCAATTAGCAGAACAAGGCCATGTGGATGCTTGCTATTCGCTCCAACACGTCACCTACCTCCAACAAACTTCATCCCAGCTTCTATAAATACCCTATTAGTTCTTCATTTCTTGAATGTACTTAGTGTGTGTATTTTTCACACATTTTTTTAAAATTCTCTCAATTTTTAGTTAGCTAGTTAGTTAAACACTACTCTCAAGTGATTGACAACCACTTGAGAGTTAGTTAGATAGTTGTAACAAACTGTAACCACCTTTCCTCCATTAATAAACATTCAAAGTTCATTTCACTCAAATTCTACTTCATAATTCTTCATAATCCTACTATTTTGTTACTGTTGTGATTCTTTTGATCATTCTTGATCGATGGAATGTGTTTCATGCCTTTTGGAAGACAGTAGCTGGTTCAGACGACTTTCAGTTCATTTCATAGCCAAATAAGAAGATTGTAGCAGGGGTATTGAATTTCAGATGATGATGTTGATATAGTGGTTTATGGTGGTAGATTGTAGATGTTCTTGTTGATCATAGTAAGCTCAGTGCTTACTACTCCATCAGAGGTGGCATCAAAGCTAAAAGGAACACTTTTCTTGTTAAAATTCCTCTAAACTGTTCTACCATGCTATATTCCTAGAAATAAGTCTTAACTGCTGAATTGTGATTGTGTTAGTGTTCTTGTGGTGTGATTTTGATAATCTGATAGTTTACAAGTAGTTGGATCAGCTTTGATTCACTTTTAGCTTTATACTTGGCCTTATTCAGTTTTAATATTCATCATTTAGCTAAAATTTGCTCTCTAGTGTTTACTTGTTGGAATTTTGCTACATTAATGTTCATTTAAGTCTAATAACAAATCTTGATAAAAGTATTTTGCTGTCATAAGGTTTTACTCAAAAAGCCTTTGAAAAAGTTCCATATCAGAATTTTAACTAGTGTTTGGTTAAAATTGAATTTAGTGAATCAGTTGTTAAAACATGTTGTTTTGAGATCATTTACACTCATTAGGTGTATACAAGTTCACTTGCAAAGTTTTGTGGTCAAAACTTAAGTCAAACAGGTAACTGATACTCAAAAAGATTGGGTCAGTCTTTACATGTTTTAAACAGTCTAAACAAGGATACTTTGATCCATTGGCATTTCTTTGTTTTTGAATGAAATCGGTTACTTTTTGTTCTCAGTCTTAGCTTATCATATGAACTTTAAGTATTAGTGAGGAAACAATACAGTATCAAGTTTTGAGTTAGAAAATAGCTTATTAATAAGCACTTGAGCATTTGTTAGTTTATGTGATAAAAGTAGGCTGCCATTCTCATTCTAGCATTTCTACTTCATAAAACATCCATTTTTTTCACAAATTTGTTTGTAAACATGTCCTGAATAAGTTTTGAAGAAATCATCTTTTTGAAAAATCTGGTCAAACTTGGTCAACGATAAGCTGTTTTGGCTTATTTCAAATTTCAGCTTATTTTCTTGGTCATTTTCAATTCTAATTGACATTCCAAGCTTCTTGTCACTTGTCTAATCAGTTTCATCAATAAAATCACTTTGTGGATGTCTGGAAAAGTTTTTAACTTATTTTGAGCTTATTGAAATAAGCTAGTTTTTGATTTACTGACTTTTACCTAAAATCCTTTTACAGGCCTAGATTATTTTGGATTCTAAACATATTGCAAAAAACTAGAACGATTTTAGTTGAGTAATAAGCCCATACGAGCTTATTTGTCACTTGTAACCCGTTTTTGGTTATGACTTGTTTTTAATTGCAAAGCAGTCCTTCATTTTTCATAACTTTGCTATTCTACTTTGTAACTTGTACTTTTCTAGGGTTTGCCAAAATTAGTCCCTAATTTTCAGTTTGTTACACTTTTGGTTAGACAGTTTTGGATTTTGTTAGAAAGTTGTTATATTTTGTTAAATTTTTCATTTCTAGTCCCTATACTTTCTGAATTTACATATTTAGTCCTTATATTTTCATTCCTTTACATTTTGAGCAATTTTACACTTGTTCAATAGATACTTTTACTTTGAGCTATCATTTGGTCTTTGCAATTTGTTTTACGGTTATATAGCTATAATATTTTCTACTTTTTACGTGTTTGTTTGAAATAGACATAGATACCAAATAATTTTGTAACACCAAAAACAATTATAAACTTGATATTGGTTGGACTTTCAATTTGTCTTGAGCTTGGAAAAACGAACTTGAATTTGAGCATATATTAAATGGCGCCGTTGCCGGTTCATGACATTACGAGAGACTATTGATTGGCGGTTTCGATTAGATTTTGGGATCCGTTCACCTCGTGAGCGTTCCTTTTACGTATCAAAATAATTGAACCAAAAAAATAAAAAATCCAAAAGGTAATCTTTTCCCTAAAAGATTACACCCAAAAATATATTGTATATATTGGTTTGCATCGTTTTTACGTACATACTATATTTTCTTAAAAAATCAATAAATACAAAAATATGTTTGATATATTATTATATGTAGATACATATACGTAGATACAAACACTCAATACACATACTTCCATAAGTATTGCTTTTGCAATACACCGTGTTCGGGAGCGTTCCGGTCCTTGACACGTGTATCGATCAAATTTAATTAAGGCAAAAATAGATAAATACTCCCAATAGGCAAGAATTCGAAGAATACAAACTACTAAAGTGAATAGATAGGCAACGTGCTATAAAATGTCGTCTAAGGGTTAATAGGTACTTAAGTGTTTCGCGCCACCTAACCCCCCGTTCACTAGTGAGTATTCTAAGAAGGAAAGCTTGATTGCGGGTTTTGCCACCCAAGTATTACTTACATATACTATACTTTCTTATGGATATTACTTATTAAACCTCGGAAAGGATAATCCCTTCTTTTCCAAAGTCGGTCGAAACCTCCTCTCTTACTCCTTGATTTGAGTTGCATGCTCACCAGAGGGCGTGCACAAATACCTTTTGGTGTACAACCCCTTCCTCCCAAAAGGAAGAAAAAGAAAAAGAGCAAAAACAACACCGTCCATCAAGCCGATCCCGAGCATCGTGCTTTGAACAACACACAAGAAGCCATGGTCGCCGTTGACAATAGACCATTGATGGAGATCCTTCAATCAAATGTGGAGGGAAATTTCGATGCCATTGTTATACCCGACATACCCGCAAACACCTTTAAGCTTAAGACCAACATGATTACTATGGTTTCTTCTACACCATTCTTAGGGAGATCCATGGATGATCCACATGATCATATCAATAAGTTTTTGTCCATATGCAATACACTTACTTACAATAGGGTTCCTCCTGATGCCATTAAGTTGATCATATTCCCATTCTCCCTAGAGAGCAATGTTAGGTATTGGCTAGATAGACTTCCACCTAGGAGTATTGAGACTTGGGAGGACTTAAGGAAGAACTTTTTGAATAGGTTCTTTCCTTTATAAAGAACCACGGCTTTGAGAAACATAATTATTGGATTTAAACAAAAGAATGATCAAACTTTTAGTGATGCTTAGGAAGAGTTCAAGGAGCTATTGAGAAAATGCCCCAATCATGGATTCAACCAAGTTCATCAAATAAACACTTTCTACAATGGATTAAGACCACATCATCAAGATTCCCTCAATTCCTCCGCGGGAGGGAACATTCTTTCCAAATCCACACAAGAGGCATGGGAGATTATTGAGACCAAATATATGGTGCAAACAAATAACCAAAGAGATGAGAGGGTCCATGTGGTTCAAGAGGGTGCTACTCCACAAATTGACAAATTTTTATATCAAAAGTTTGATACTATGAATGATATGCTCTTGAAACTTTGTGAAATCACCTTGAACAATTCTTCCAATAATAATGTCAATGCCATTACTACATCATGTGAAACTTGTGGAGGTCCTCATTCTTACCTACAATGTGACAAGGTTCAAAATTATCAAGGTGCATGTTATTCTTATCAAGATGAACATAGAGAGCACTTCAAACCCAACATCAATCCTAACAATCTCTCTTACAATTCAAATAACTACCTTGCTCCACCCAGCTTTCCACCCCAACCACCCACCCAAAATCAAACCAATCCTCCTCAATTGCTTCAAAGAAATCAAGGGCCTAGGCCAAACTACCAAGGAAACAACTATAGAGCACCCAATAAGTTTCAACATCAAGGAAATAACTTTCATGCAAACAATCAAGGATTCAACCAACCACCTCAACCCTTTCATAATCAAGGACATCATCAAGGTTACAATCAAGGATATGGGCAAAATAATACCTTTGAGCTACTTCAAAAGATGAACCAAGAAACCTAAAGAAGAATTCGTGAAAGTGAAAAGAGAACACAAGATCAAATAAGAGCTATGAATGAGGAGACTAACAAGAGGATTATGATGATTCTTAATCAAAGGCCACAAGGGGCTCTACCTTCAGACACACAAACAAATACAAGGTCTAATGTCAATGCAATCACAACAAGGAGTGGAAAGACAACTAATGATCCTTCACCACCTAAACCTACTTTGGTTAAGCCTACTATGGTTCCACCTTGTGATAAGCCTTCAACATCAAACTCAACACCTTCAAGCTCTACAACTTCAACACCTACACCTCCTAATCCTACACCTACTACTCCTTCACCTTCCACACCTCCTAATGAAGAAACCAATAAAGAGAACCCTTCAACAACAATTACTCAACCAACACCAAAACCAAGTCTTCCATACCCATCAAGATTGAGAAAGGAGAAACTTAAAAACAAGGATGATATTCAAGTCTCTAACTTTTTGAGGATGTTCAAACAATTAAACATTAACATATCCTTTGCGAAAGCTCTTGCCTATATGCCAAAGTTTGCTAAAATGTTCAAAGACCTCCTTTAAAACAAGGAAAAGTTAGTGGATTTTCCTAACACATCACTTAATGAGAATTGCTCCGCCGTGTTGCTCAAAACTCTACCTACAAAACTTAAAGATCCGGGGAGATTTTTGATACCTTGTAATTTTCTCGGGGTGGAAAATTGCATGGCACTAGCGGATCTTAGGGCAAGCATCAATCTCATGCCTTTATCGGTTTGGCAAAAACTCTCTTTTCCCGAGCTCACTCCTACTAGGATGACCCTTGAGTTAGCAAACAGTACCATAGCTTATCCGGTAGGCATTGTGGAGGATGTGTTTGTAGGGTTTGATAAATTCACGTTTCCCGTGGATTTTGTAGTGGTTGATTATGATATGGACCCGAGAGCTCCTCTTATTGTTGGTAGACCTTTCTTGAGGACGGGTCGTACTCTTATAGATGTAGCAGAGGGAGAACTAATTATGAGAGTTAAGGATGAGAAAGTGGTGTTTAAGCTAGGGAAAGTTACCAAGAAATCTAAAAGTTGTGAAACAATTAACATAGTGGATGTTCTTGATGAGGTGTGTGATGAACATTTTCATGAAGCTTGTAAGAATGATAGTGAGAACATGCCACATGTAGAGACTGTTGCCTCAATTGATCCCTCCTTAACACCATTTGGAGAGAGTGATTTCCTCTTAGAGGAATTTGAGTCCAACTTCCTTGGTAATGATGATTCTCCCATTAATTGGGACGAATACATTCTAAATATCCAAAAGTTTCTCAATGAGGATCCCATTCTTTCACCTACTCCACAAGAAGTTACCATTGATGATCCATCTATAGTAAAACCTTCCATTGAGAGTCCACCTTTCCTAGAGCTTAAGTATCTTCCATCACACCTTGAATATGCTTTCTTAGAGGGAAAAGACCAATTACCCGTGATCATAGCAAAAGACTTGAAAGATGATGAGAAGGAAAAACTTTTAGAAGTTCTTAAGAAACATAAGAAAGCTATAACATGGAAAATATCTGACATAAGAGGAATTGATCCAAAATTTTTGTACACACAAAATCCTTATGGAAGATGACTACAAACTCGTCATTCAAAGCCAAAGAAGGGTTAACCCAAAAATACATGAGGTCATCAAAAAGGAAGTTATCAAACTCCTTGATGCGTGTATGATTTACTCCATTTCTGACTCTCCATGGGTTAGCCCGGTGCATTGTGTTCCTAAGAAGGGTGGAATCACCGTAGTGCCAAATGAGAACAATGAGCTTGTTCCCACTAGAATTATCACGGGTTGAGAGTTTGTATTGATTATAGGAAGCTCAATGATGCTACTAGGAAAGATCATTTCCCATTACATTTCATGGACCAAATGCTTGAATGCTTAGTGGGAAATGAGTATTATTGCTTTCTAGATGGATTTTCGGGTTATTTCCAAATACCCATTGATCGAAAGGATCAAGAAAAGACCACATTCACTTGTCCCTATGGTACATTTGCTTATAGGAGAATGCCTTTTGGCTTGTGCAATGCACCGTTGACATTCCAAAGGTGTATGATGGCAATCTTTCATGACATGATTGAGCACACTATGGAAGTTTTCATGGATAATTTCTCGGTCTTTGGAGATTCATTCACTTCTTGTCTCTCTCATTTGGAACGTATGCTTAAGAGATGTGAAGAAACACATCTTGTTCTAAATTGGGAGAAGTGCCATTTCATGGTCAAAGAAGTGATAGTTTTGGGACATAAGATATCCAATAAAGGTTTAGAAGTGGATCGAGCTAAAATTGATGTTATTGCCAAATTTCCCCCACCTACCATGATGAAAGGAGTTTGGATTTTTTTGGGTCATGCGGGTTTCTATAGACGTTTTATACAAGACTTTTCTAAAATAGCAAGACCCATGACCCACCTCTTGGAAAAAGAGGCTCCTTTCATATTCACACAAGAGTGTTTAGACTCTTTTGAGATTCTTAAGGAAAAGTTGACTAAGGCTCCCGTTTTGGTTTCTCCAAATTGGGACTTGACTTTTGAGCTCATGTGTGATGCTAGTGATTATGCCGTGGGGGCGTGTTAGGACAAAGAGTTAATATGCATTTTCAACCTATACACTATGCGAGTAAGACAATGACCGGTGCTCAACTTCATTATACCACCAGGGAAAAAGAGTTGCTTAATATAGTTTATGCCTTTGAGAAATTTAGACCCTATCTTGTGCTTTATAAGACCATAGTGTATACGGATCATTCCGCTCTCAAGTACCTCATGACAAAGCAAGATGCTAATCCTAGGCTTTTGAGATGGGTTTTATTGATACAAGAGTTTTTGATACTATGCTTTTGCTATGGGTTCAGATTTAATCTCGTTATCCTCTCGAATTGATCACGATTCAAAGTGGAATAGTTGTTCTTGGTTACTAAAAAGGGGATTGGTTTTCTAATCTACTAAAAGGTTTAAATGCACTAAGATGTAAACTTAAACTAAAGGCAATTAATTTAATAGCAATTAATAAAACTTGAATTAAAATTTAAGTATAACATGAAGAAACAGTAAATAACACTTAACTTTGATACAAAATGCTTGAAAGAAAATTGATTCAGAAGTTCTTCTTGATTCGGAACACTTCCGAATAAACTCCTTGATTCGGAACTTGTTGATCCGGAAGATTTGGTTCGGAACTTCGCTCGGAACTTCGCTCGGAACTTTGCTCGGAACTTCGTTCGGAAGTTTGGTTCAGAACTTCGTTCGGAAGTTTGGTTCGGAACTTCGCTCGGAACTTCGCTCGGAACTTTGCTCGGAACTTCGTTCGGAAGTTTGGTTCGGAACTTCGTTCGGAAGTTTGGTTCGGAACTTCGTTCGGAACTTTGGTTCGGAAGTCTACTCGGAACTTATAAACAGAATACTCATTCGGAACTTTAGAAATGAAACTGATTCGGAACTTTTGAAAACACTTTCATTCGGAACTTTTTATGCTCATTCGGAACCTGGAAAAACTCAAGAACAGTAGGCAACAGAAAAAACAGGGGAACACGATTTTACCAAAAATCATCCAAGTTTTTTAACCAAAACTTAAACAAAACTAATCACTAATCATCTACTAATCATAAATATCAAATCCCATCAATAAAAACATAAAACCCAATAACTTTTGAAGATCAAAATCAACTAAATAAGAACTTTAACTTTAAATCAAAAAGATGAAGATGAACAAGATTAATGGAAGGCTTGTATTAAATGATTAAGGTTTAGACAATCAAAGAAAAAGATTAAAACTACAAGATTTGTAAAAACAAGAATTAAAATCACCAACACCTTAGTGGTGTTGGTTTCTATCCTACAAAACAAGAAGAAGAAAGAAAACTGGGAATGAAAACTTCTCAAAAAGTGTGAAGGGGTGGACTTTATATAGGTCTTCCATTCGGTTGGTGAGTGGGCTTTCTCCCTTTATTCTTGTCTTCTCGTCTTTTCAGAAAAGTTGACGTTTTCGATTCTGATTCGGGATTTGTCGACGATTAAATTCAACTCGTCTTTTAATTTCTTCGTTTAATAGACTTGAGTTCCTTCGACCTATGTAAATCTTCCGTCTTTGGTCCTTTTCTTCGATAAATCTTCAAATAGGCCAAATGACTTCAAATCTTTTACATCTCTTGGACAATAAACTTCGTCTTGAGTCTTTTTCTTCGATAAAACCCGTGCAATCCCATGTTTTCTTCAATATTCATCCGGTTGGCTCTGAAAACACAATAAACACAAAAACCACGCATAATTCCAAACAAATGATATTAAACACGCGTTTTGGTCTCGTTTTATCCAGAATTAAGTGGAAAAAGGATGGGTGTTTACACACCTATCAAATCCCCTACACTTAACCATTGCCATGCCCTCATGCAATGCTTAGTGATAAACCAAATTTTACACTTTTCTCATAATCAATCAACCTTGGCCTTATTAAAATACTACTTAAACAAAAATTAAAGTACTAAAAGAAATTAAAACTTTAAAGGAAACAAAAGGATAGAAAACCATTTTCACTTGAAAATAGCTATATGGAAATAACTTGAAAAGAGATCAAGGACTTACATTAGGGATTCGGTGCTGCGAAGATTTATCATCCTCAAGTTTCACGTTCCCCAAACTAAGCTTAAAAACGAGATTCATTGTTATTATAAGTTAGTAAATCAACACTTACACACATGGCTTAATTATATGCTTAAACTCCTTATTCCTAGGTGTATCTCTTATATTTTATTTTTGTCTTAGTATGATCATGAAGATGCATTTTTGGACTTATTTCGATAGTTTATTTAGGCTGAAAGCAAAGTAGGACGATTTGATCAATAGTTAGCTGAAGGACAAAATCTCTTAAAACTGCTTCTCGGGATATCAAAAAGTTCATATCTTGGCATAACTTGGTTCACGATTTGAGACCTTTCTCGGGCCGATATTTGGCATGTACTTCATACTTCATATCTTCGAGAGACGTTCTTGAGATAATGGTCTTCTCTTCCTTATAGAGTTTCTTCACTTGGAGACTTTTGAGGGGTACTCCAACTTTGTTGACCACGACTTCATGATTATTTCTTCAATCTCTAATTGGGATTTTGAGATACAACGATCCGCCTCCTTTTCGGACTTGGATCTATTTATCCTCATACCTTGTTAGGGTCTTTTCGGATAGACTTCTCCATGATCTTTATGGGAGTTGATTGCTTTTCATCGTGAGTCTTGATCCTTCATATTGATTTCGGGAATAATGCTTTTCACATCACCTTGGATCTTTAGCAATAAGATTGAATCCTCATGCCTTGTTAGGGCCTTTTCGGACTCGCCAATCTTCGCGCCCCGCTTCATAAGTTATGCCTTGGCTACGAACTCTTATCATTACCGAGCAACTTTTAAACGATCTTGGGCTAGAAGCTAAGTAACTTTTCAAATCGTACGACCTTACTTATTGCAGATAAATTATTAGCAAGTGATGGGAGAATAGGCAAATAATTACACCAAGTGAGCTTGTGCAAGAATACCGACTTATAATTGACTCTATCATTTCTCGTCCTCCACAATTTAAAATCTCAAGTAATGAGACTCGTGGATACTTAGCCTAATCAACCAATTAAGGTCTACATGGTTAAGGATACTAGCTAGAATAAACTTGGATAAGTCTATTCGGGTTGAGTCAAAATAATCGCAACGGGCCTAATATGTCAAAGATTTCTAAACTAGCTACACCACTTTTATTAATATTTTTGACTTTATTGCGGGATATATACATACGAAAGCAACGATAAAAATTTAAAAATTACGACTAAATGGCCAAAGTTAATAAAAAATTTGAAAAATGTTGAAAAAGATGATTTTCCGGTTAAATGAAGGCATTTTCATGGAAAAGTCCACTTAAAACTTCGATAGAAGTCCCCCCTACAGTTAAGATAAACATTGTCCTCAATGTTTAAGCATGTGGGAAAAGTCTCCCCTACACTTATGACATTGTGCACGTTGGCTAAATCAAGTTAAGGAAGAGACGACTAACGTGATCAATTTCAAATGTGAGTATGAAGAAAATTGAAGCACGATAGTTGAGAGATAGAACCAGATTTCGGATAACACGGGAGCACAGTTCTTCAAAGGTTCCAAAAGTGCATTCATCCCTGTAATCACATCACCACACAAACACAAAGAACCTATAGAGGCCCCCTACACTTAGGAGGTTAAACGGAAAAGGATAGATACTCGGGCTGCCTCCCGAGGAGCGCTTGTTTTTTATAACCGAGTCACGAGCCTGACTCGACCCAAAATTAGTTCATGGGGAACGTGGTGAGGGATGGAATCATCTCCTGAGAGATGTCCTCACCAAAGTACAACTTCACTCGTTGGCCATTCACCTTAAAATTAGGTCCATTAGGTTGAGCGAGCTCGAGAGTACCATATGGAAAAATTTGGGCAATAGTGAATGGGCCGGACCAACGAGATTTCAGCTTGCCCGAAAAGATTTTCAACCGAGAGTTAAAGAGTAAAACTTTGTCTCCAACTTGGAACTCTCGGTTCTTAATCTTAGAGTCATGAATGAGCTTAGTCTTTTCCTTATAGATCAAAGAATTTTCATAAGCCTCATTACGGAGTTCATTCAGCTCATTGAGTTGGATCTTGCGTAGGTCGCCGGCTTTGTTGATATCGAAATTAGCCCACTTCAAGGCCCAGCAAGCCTTGTGCTCCAACTCAATGGGGAGGTGGCACGCTTTCCCGTACACGAGACGATATGGTGTACAACCAATCGGAGTCTTGTAGGCGGTACGGAAAGCCCACAAAGCATCATCAAGTTTATCGGCCCATGAGGCACGATGCTCTCCCACGGTTCTTTCAAGAATTCGCTTTAATCCTCGGTTGGATATTTCAGCCTGGCCATTAGTTTATGGGTGGTACGCGGTGGAAAGACGATGATTTACACCATACTTAGCCATGACTCTTGCGAATTGGTCATTGCAAAAATGAGTCCCGCTATCACTAATAATGGCACGAGGCATACCGAATCTAGCGAATAGCGATTTCAAAAAGTTACAAACCACCCTTGCGTCATTAGTGGGTAAAGCTTTGGCTTCAACCCACTTAGAAACGTAGTCAACGGCTACAAGGATGTATTTGTTTCCTTTAGAGGAAGGGAATGGCCCCATAAAGTCGATACCCCAAACATCAAAGATTTCACATTCTTGAATGAAATTCTGAGGCATCTCGTCTTTATGTGTGATCTTGCCTTGTTTTTGGCAAGCATCACAATGTTTAACCATCTCGTGAGCATCACGATAAATGGTGGGCCAATAAAATCCCGAGTAAAACACTTTTTTGGCGGTGTAGTTGGGACCAAAGTGACCACCGATGGGTCCTTTGTGGCAAGCGTCAAGGATTTCTAAAGCTGCCGGTCCATCAACACATCGGCGAATAATCAAGTCGGCACATTGTTTGAATAGGTAAGGGTCGTCCCAGAAATAATGTTCAACATCTTTAAAGAACTTTTTCTTTTGTTGGGATGTGAACCCTTCCTTGAGAATTCCACCCGCCAAGTAGTTTGCAATGTCCGCAAACCACGGGGTTTCATCAGAATTCGAATTGATAGACATTAAGGTCTCCAAGGGGAAAGAATCATTGATTTCTTTGTTCGGATGATCCCCTTGGTAAGGATCCTCAAGTCTACTGAGATGATCCGCGGCTAGGTTTTCAGCTCCTTTTTTATCGCGAATTTCGATTTTAAATTCTTGGAGTAGCAAAACCCAGCGAAGAAGTCTTGGTTTGGAATCTTGCTTAGTCAACAAGTACTTCAACGCGGAATGATCGGTGTAAACGATTGTGGTGGAAAGGACAAGATAGGGGCGAAATTTTTCAAACACATAGACAACAGCTAAAAGCTCTTTTTCGGTTGTCGTGTAATGCAATTGAGCCCCCATCATTGTCTTGCTAGCGTAATGGATCGGTTGGAAGTGTTTGTTCACTCTTTGGCCCAAAACCGCTCCAATAGCAAAGTCGCTAGCATCGCACATCAACTCGAAAGGCAACTCCCAATTAGGGGTAACCAAGACCGGTGCCTTAGTTAGCTTATCCTTAAGCAAGTTGAAGGCTTCGATACACTCTTTGGAAAAGATAAAAGGAGTATCTTTTTCCAAGAGGTGGGTCATCGGGCGAGCGATTTGAGAAAAATCTTTGATGAATCGACGGTAGAAGCCCGCATGACCAAGGAAACTTCTCACACCCTTCACGGTTGAAGGTGGAGGCAACTTAGCGATAACATCGACTTTAGCACGGTCCACTTCAAGACCGACTTTGGAGATCTTGTGTCCTAGCACGATGCCCTCTTTTACCATCCCAATTAAGAACAAGGCGAGTGTCTTCACACCGCTTAAGCATACGTTCTAAATTGGCAAGGCAAGCGGAGAATGAATCGCCATAAACCGAGAAATCATCCATGAATACTTCCATAGTGTCTTCCACCATGTCATGGAAGATAGCCATCATACACCTTTGGAACGTCCCAGGAGCATTGCATAAACCAAAAGGCATGCGTTTGTAAGCAAATGTTCCGTAGGGACAAGTGAATGTGGTCTTTTCTTGGTCCTTGGGATCGATGGGAATTTGAAAATACCCGGAGAAACCGCCTAAGAAGCAGTAATAGTCATTACCTGCTAGACGCTCGAGCATTTGATCCATGAAGGGAAGAGGAAAGTGATCTTTTCTCGTGGCATCATTGAGCTTGCGGTAGTCGATACAAACTCTCCACCCAGTAACGAGACGAGTGGGAATCAACTCGTTGTGTTCATTGGGAATAACGGTTATTCCGCCCTTCTTGAGCACACAATGGACATGACTTACCCAAGGCGAAGCCGAAATAGGGTAAATCAAGCCGGCATCTAGAAGTTTGATAACCTCTTGTTTGATGACGTCATGAATGCGAGGATTAACCCTTCTTTGGCTCTGGATTGCGGGTTTAAAGTCATCTTCCATGAGAATCTTGTGAGTATAAAAGTTCGGATCAATTCCGCAGATGTCAGAAATTTTCCAAGCAATTGCCTTCTTATGATCTTTAAGCACGGCGATGAGGCGAGATTTCTCTTCTTCTTTCAGATCCTTAGCAATGATGACGGGCGACTTCTTCTTATCTTCAAGGAACACGTACTCGAGATGGGGCGGCAACTCCTTAAGTTCTAAATCCGGAGGATTTTTGATGGGAGGCGTATTCAAAGTCGGCGCATCGATAGCAATAACTGTGGGAGATGGTGGAGAAATATTGTCTTCTTTAAGAATGTTCTAAATGAGGCGAAGATCTTCATCCCAATCGGTGGGAGAATCGTCATTAGCTAAGTTCACATCTCCCATGGTGGCTTCCAAATCTTTCCAAAGGAAATCACTTTCTCCAAATAGAGATAGTGATGAGTCAATAGAGGAAACAGTCTCAACATTGGGAAGAGAGGTAGGAATACTTTTACAAGCATCTTTGAAGTGTTCTTCACAAGCCTCATCAAGAACGTCAATACAATTAACACTCTCGTATGAATAAGGCTGTTTAGAAAGCTTTCCCATGTTGAAAACGATCTTATCGTCACCCACTCTCATGATAAGCTCACCGGCTTCAACATCGATGAGAGAGCGACCGGTCCTCAGGAATGAACGACCAACAATTAATGGCACACGAGGGTCCATATCGTAGTCAACAACGACGAAATCGGCAGGAAAAGTGAATTTGTCGACTCCTACAAAGACGTCTTCGGCTATCCCCACTGGATAAGCAACCGTACGGTTAGCTAATTCCAAAGTCATTTTGGTGGGGACTAGCTCAGGGAGAGAACACTTAAAGGTATTAAGTTAATACTGGCACCTAGATCGGCTAGGGCCAAGCAATTCTCTACTCCCGGGAAGTTGCAAGGGATTAAGAAACGACCCGGATCACCAAGCTTGGTTGGCAATTTCCTTAAGAGCACTGCAGAGCAATTCTCATTAAGTTCGGTGTTAGCAATATCAAGAAGCTTCTCCTTGTCGCTAAGAAGATCTTTGAACATTTTCGCGTATTTGGGCATGTGAGCGAGAGCCTCAGCGAAGGAGATGTTGAAATTCAATTGTTTAAACATTTTGAGAAAGTTCGAAACTTGAATATCGTCCTTGCTTTTAAGCTTCTCTTTCCTCAACCTTGATGGATAAGGTATATCTGAAGAAGAGGAAGTCTTTGGGATCAAAGGATCACTCACATCCTTAGGTGGAGGAGGGGTAGAAGTAAGAGGTGGAGAAATTGGGGAAGTAGAAGGTTGAGGAATAGGAGCAGGTGACTCGTTTTCCTTAGTCACAATCACCAGTGGAGGTATAGGAAGCTCGGGTTCCTTGGTACCTTTGCCACTGCGAGTGGTGATTGCTTTCATCTCCCCTCTTGGATTCGCAACGGTGTTACTCGGAAGAGTACCCAAAGAAGAGGATTGATTATCTTGGAAGAAACCAGCCATCATGTTCTTTAAGTCATTCGTTTGACTTGCCAAAGTGTTTCTCATGTCAGCTCGAAGATCGTTTCCTTGTTTCACCATGTCTGCTTTCAAGTTGAGCACTTCCCGCTGGAGATTTTCCACAATCACATCATTGGTCCGCATGTAGGTTTCAACATCTTGGTGTAATGCGGTGGGTTGGTTGGGAGGGGGAGCATGGTAAGCGGGTGGTTGATAAGCAGGTTGTTGGTAAACTTGGTTGTTTCTTTGAGGTGGATATGGTTGTTTGTGAGGTGGTATGTATGGTGCACGAGGTTGTTGTTGTTGTTGAGGAGGGCGATTAAGGTTTTGTTGTTGGTTTGGGTTGTTAGGAGGAAAACCGGGTGGGGAAAGAAAGTTGTTAGAGCGGTAGCTAAGCAAGTTGCGGTCTCCTTGAGGACGAGCTTGATAAACGGCCGGAGGATAGGTACCGTATGCTGCATTCACATTCTCAGAAGGATAGTCTTGGGTGGCGGTACAAGTGGTGTAAGAATGAGGACCCCCGTATATTTCACATGGTTGGCTTACAGCATTGACTTGAGCGTTTTTAGCGTTGATGTTGTTGGTGTTGTTAGTGGTGTGGGTAACAAGCGATTCAAGAAGCGCAGTGATTTTGTCATGTCGCTTGTCGTTGTCACTAGTACTAGCACTAGCGGCATTGGTCCGCACACTCTTGGTTTGCACACGAGAATTATTCTCAATGACA
The DNA here is from genome assembly GCA_025667525.1 of Glebionis coronaria. Taxonomy (NCBI): domain Eukaryota; kingdom Viridiplantae; phylum Streptophyta; class Magnoliopsida; order Asterales; family Asteraceae; genus Glebionis; species Glebionis coronaria. The sequence goes on from JANFOE010000064.1 coordinate 523,207, forward strand.
TCCCAAGCAGCATTGGAAGTCTTAGCCAAAAGATTACCCCCCGAGGCACTGTTTAGTGAATCTTGGTCATTCATGCTTAAACCATTATAAAAAGTGTTAATTTGGTGCACTTTGGTAAAACCATGTTGTGGGCATTTTCTTAAAAGATCTTTGAAACGATCCCAAGATTCACTAAAAGACTCATCGTACTTTTGTTCAAAATTGATAATTTCATTCCGCAAAGCGGTAGTACGAGAGGGTGGGAAAAAATAGTTGATAAATTTGGTCTCCAAATCCGTCCACGTAAGAATACTCTGTGGCGGTTCCTTAGCAAGCCAATGTCGGGCTTGTCCCTCTAAAGAAAAGGGAAAAAGTTGCAAACGGATTACCTCTTGTGGAACACCATTGAATTTGACCGTATTCGTGAGTTGCAAGAATCTCTTGATGTGGTCATGAGGATCATCAATGGTACGCCTCAAGAATGGTTGAGCAGAGACCATCTGGATAAAGCCGGATTTGAGCTCAAAGTTGTTGGCTGCAAACGCGGGTATGACAATTGGATCATTGTTGCCATCTACATGGGCTTGCAGAAGTTCAATCATCGGGCGATTGTCTGGTAGAGGCTCATTGTTGAGAGGTGGATTGTTATTGTTGTTGTTATTATTGTTGAGAGGTGGGTTATTGTTGTTGTTTTATACACCGGCCATGTCTAAGTCTTCGAGAGGCTCGGGCTCTTGATAAGACGTTGATCGTGTACGCATGCACCTGCAAAAGAACTAACAAGGCAAAAACAAAGCAAAAATATTTTTGGTTTTTATGTTAATTTTTTTTTAATTTTTAGGATTTTTGAAAATTTTATATTTTTTTTTGTTTTTGAAATTTTTTATGAAAAAGTAACGTTCACGGGGAACGGATCCCAAAATCCAAGTTCTCACAAAAAACTGTTGATCTTAACGAGAAGAGCCGGCAACGGCGCCATTTGATACTATGCTTTTGCTATGGGTTCAGATTTAATCTCGTTATCCTCTCGAATTGATCACGGTTCAAAGTGGAATAGTTGTTCTTGGTTACTAAAAAGGGGATTGGTTTTCTAATCTACTAAAAGGTTTAAATGCACTAAGATGTAAACTTAAACTAAAGGCAATTAATTTAATAGCAATTAATAAAACTTGAATTAAAATTTAAGTATAACATGAAGAAACAGTAAATAACACTTAACTTTGATACGAAATGCTTGAAAGAAAATTGATTCGGAAGTTCTTCTTGATTCGGAACACTTCCGAATGAACTCCTTGATTCGGAACTTGTTGATCCGGAAGATTTGGTTCGGAACTTCGCTCGGAACTTCGCTCGGAACTTTGCTCGGAACTTCGTTCGGAAGTTTGGTTCGGAACTTCGTTCGGAAGTTTGGTTCGGAACTTCGCTCGGAACTTTGCACGGAACTTCGTTCGGAAGTTTGGTTCGGAACTTCGTTCGGAAGTTTGGTTCGGAACTTCGTTCGGAGCTTTGGTTCGGAAGTCTACTCGGAACTTATAAACAGAATACTCATTCGGAACTTTAAAAATGAAACTGATTCGGAACTTTTGAAAACACTTTCATTCGGAACTTTTTATGCTCATTCGGAACCTGGAAAAACTCAAGAACAGTAGGCAACAGAAAAAACAGGGGAACACGATTTTACCAAAAATCATCCAAGTTTTTTAACCAAAACTTAAACAAAACTAATCACTAATCATCTACTAATCATAAATATCAAATCCCATCAATAAAAACATAAAACCCAATAACTTTTGAAGATCAAAATCAACTAAATAAGAACTTTAACTTTAAATAAAAAAGATGAAGATGAACAAGATTAATGGAAGCCTTGTATTAAATGATTAAGGTTTAGACAATCAAAGAAAAAGATTAAAACTACAAGATTTGTAAAAACAATAATTAAAATCACCAACACCTTAGTGGTGTTGGTTTCTATCCTACGAAACAAGAAGAAGAAAGAAAACTGGGAATGAAAACTTCTCAAAAAGTGTGAAGGGGTGGACTTTATATAGGTCTTCCATTCGGTTGGTGAGTGGGCTTTCTCCCTTTCTTCTTGTCTTCTCGTCTTTTCAGAAAAGTTGACGTTTTCGATTCTGATTCGGGATTTGTCGACGATTAAATTCAACTCGTCTTTTAATTTCTTCGTTTAATAGACTTGAGTTCCTTCGACATATGTAAATCTTCCGTCTTTGGTCCTTTTCTTCGATAAATATTCAAATAGGCCAAATGACTTCAAATCTTTTGCATCTCTTGGACAATAAACTTCGTCTTGAGTCTTTTTCTTCGATAAAACCCGTGCAATCCCATGTTTTCTTCAGTATTCATCCGGTTGGCTCTGAAAACACAATAAACACAAAAACCACGCATAATTCCAAACAAATGATATTAAACACGCGTTTTGGTCTCGTTTTAGCCAGAATTAAGTGGAAAAAGGATGGGTGTTTACACACCTATCAGTTTTCCATAGAGATACGTGATAAGAAAGGAGCTGAGAATTTAGCGGCGGATCACTTGAGTAGACTTGAGCATCCTTTTCAAGGTGAATTACCTCATAAGGAAATAAATGAATCCTTTCCATTAGAGGAGCTCATGTCTATCTCTTCACAAGAGGATGCCACCCCTTGGTTTGCGGATATTGCAAATTATCTTGTAGGGGATGTGCTAATAGAGGGTCTCACTTCCTAACAAAAGAAAAAGTTTCTCAAGGAAGCAAAATACTACTTTTGGGATGAGCCTTACCTCTTTAGGCAATGTGCGGACCAAATCATAAGACAGTGTGTAGATGGGCCCGAAGCATTTAAGATCTTAGAATCTTGTCATAATGGACCTACAGGAGGCCATTTTGGGCCCAACTACACAACCAAGAAAGTGTTTGATTCGGGTTACTATTGGACTTCAATATACAAATATGCCCAAGAGATGGTGAAATTTTTTGATGTATGTCAAAGACAAGGAAAGATTAATGAACGAGAAGAGATGCCATAAAATTTCATACAAGAGTGTGAAATTTTTGATGTATGGGGTATAGATTTCATGGGACCTTTTCCATCATCAAAGGGAAATAAGTACATACTCGTAGCCGTGGACTATGTTTCAAAGTGGGTTGAGGCTAAAGCCTTGCCTACTAATGATGCTAGAGTTGTAGTGAAGTTATTGAAGCAATTATTTGCTATATTTGGTGTACCTCAGGCTATTATAAGTGATCGTGGGACTCATTTTTATAATGATCAATTTACAAGAGTCATGAAGAAGTATGGTGTTAACCATAGACTTTCTACCGCGTATCACCCTCAAACCAATGGGCAAACCGAGGTCACAAATCGTGATTTAAAGAGGATTTTAGAGAGAATGGTGGGAGAGCATCAAGCTTCTTGGTCGGATAAGCTTGATGATGCTTTGTGGGATTTTAGGACGGCTTTTAAGACACCAATTGGTTGTACTCCATATATGCTTGTCTATGGAAAAGCATGTCACCTCCCATTCGAGTTAGAGCATAAGGCTTCATGGGCTCTTAAATGGGCTAACTTTGATTTAAACCAAGCCGGTTCACATAGAAATGACCAACTCAATGAGATGGATGAATTGAGAGCCGATGCCTATGAAAATTTTTGCTTTAGAATGAAAAGACTTAGCAATTGCATGATGCTAAAATCAAGAACCGTGAGTTCAAAGTTGGAGAGCTGGTTCTCCTCTTTAACTCAAGGTTGAAACTCTTTGCGGGCAAGCTTAAGTCAAGATGGTCCGGTCCATTTACCATTGCTCAAGTATTTCCATATGAGACTATTGAGTTGTCACAACCAAATGGCCCAAATTTCAAAGTGAATGGTCACCGTGTTAAGCATTACTTTGGGGAGGACATTTCCATGGAAATGGTCCAAGAGATCCCTATTTTCCCCATGAATTAATTCATTGTGGGAAGAGTCTATCTCGAGACTCCATAAATCAAGCTTGAATAACTAGACTTAGAATTTTTAGACTAGAGTGTGGTAGGTTAGAAATAAGGGTATAGAGTTGAGAAGAAGTGTAGGGGGATGCCTCTCTTTTATCTTCATGATTATTTGTAGGGTTTCTCCTCTCATCGCATGCATTGGAGCTTATGGAGGAGGCCCTTGTATCGGGTTCACTTCGTTACTATTGTTATTTTTCATAACAACATTGTGCCTAAAATGAATTCACTATAGTAGACCTTTCCTTAGCTTGGGATAAGCAAAGTTATCAATGTCATAAGTGTAGGGGAGTTTACTCCAATACTCTTAAACATTAAGGACAATGTTTATCTTAAGTTGAAAGTCCCTTAATATGACAATTGTTGATAAACTATAACTCTTGTAACCACGAAACACAATGAAATACTTTTCAAACGCGTAATGCTTTATTAAGTATTATAAACAAAGTATTACAAAGTGCTATGAATACACTCGTTGAATGACAACAAGATATGAACCCTCGAACAAGTAAACTAGATTCGAGTCTCAAGTTTACAAGGGAACCAATGAGACGCTGGTAGACAGCTAGGGGCTCAGCGGTTCCAAGGTGAGAAAGAACTTAGATAAATTATCCAAGCACAAGGGTTGATTTAATTCTTCTTTCTCACTCCTATTTATAGTGTACGAGGTTGCTTCCTTAGTGGGAGTAGTTGAACGTGTCACCTTCTGAATGGAAGAGTACAACGTATTAAATTCATGTCCAAATCGAGACATACCTTTAAACAACTTTAGGTGAACAGTTCTGCCAACTGTTCACCTTTTGTCCCACTAGGTCGTACTAGGCTTTATCTTGAATCTCTTGTTTTGTCCCGCTCAAAACACTTGGTAGATTCTCCCGCCTAGACTATAAAGGATTGGATAAGCTTTGCTTATCCCAGACTTCTAGGGTTCTTAAGTGATCTCTGAGTGTTTTCAACTCAGAGATCCTTGAACACCAGTACATTCCTTCAACATCCCAGCTATCCATAATCGCTGGTGAGTATGACTTCAGATTGTCTTCGACTTCTTTGACGTTGTCTTTGACTTCAATGTTCCTGGTGTGCCAGCTGAGGCTTTGCCTTCCACTGGTCTAGTCTCCGTCGTTGGTCCTCTCAGCGATCAGTAAACACTTTGTCTAATTAAATAAATCTAGACTGGGCCATAGTTAAAACTTTCATCAGCCCAACAATCTCCCTCTATTTGTTTATAAATTAAACTAAGTCAAAAATTATTGTAAGTGAGTACACAACTTCTTCTTACACATAATTTAACAAACATACCTCAGAGTTTTATTAAACATAAAGAACCTAGTCTATTACAAGAACACCCAGAGGTGTAAACAAAACCAAAAAGTAAAAAGGTTCTTCAGCGATCGAGGCCTTGATCATAGATTCTCTAGGCTTCAACTTTGTCACTCCTAGAGTTGATGACTAGCTCAACTTCAAACTCAAAATCCTCAACTGTTTTGAAATTCCTTAGGATGCCCTGTTTGAGTCTGATAAGCTGGATGGTTGATGCCAGATGTAGTTCATTCATCCGTTGAAAGCAATACTCACAATTACCATTCATAAAGACCATACATGTCTCTGGTTCTGAGTATACTTGGCCCCCTACTGGTTTAGTGATCTCTTTGGGCAGAACCAAGTTTCTGTGCATCCCATCAACAACAATGTTTTCAGTGACCAACTTCTCCACCAGAGGCCCCATTTGGGGTTTTCTTTTCCTTTTTCCTTGAGAAGGTTGTTTTTGTGAAAGTTGAGGAGGCAGAGGTACCTTCAGCTTCTTTGCCGTGTCTCTTACCCAATTCAGCTTTGCTTGAATGTTCTTCATCATTTGGGCAGCACCAGGCCCAGTCTTCTTTTGGGCAAGAGCCAACATTTCTAACCATTCAGAGAGGCCCAGATCTCTGAGTTTAAAGTCACTGAAGACTTTGTAGTTGGTTAGTTGGTTCTCTCTGTAAAGGGTCATCACCACTCTTTTGTCTTTGTCAGTGTAACATGCATACTTGGTAATTTGACCAAGTTCAGCTCTTTGGTTTACAAGTCTTTCATATTCTTTTTGAAGGTTGCTCCTTTTAACCTACAGTTCTTTGAGCTTAACCAGTTGAGCTTCCTTTGCAACAGGAGAGAGTTTGTTCAGAGCTTCTTTGCTCTTGAGTTCAGTTGCTCTGATGTTTGCAAGCCTTTGGTGTTCCAAGATTTGAGCCTTTGCCTGCTCTGGGGTGAGTGATGGTTCATCAGCGCTCTTGAATTTGTTCAGGTCAAAGTGTTTGGAGAGCTTGGCTGTAGATCCGCCTTCTTCTTCGAGGGAGTGTAGGGTTATTTCAGGTTGTTCAATGGCAATTCCTTTACCCCTATCCTTTATTGCTTATGTGCTGGGGTTGAAGGATCTGAGAGGTTTTGGTGTAGGAATCCCTGCTGAAGGTGTTGGTTGTTTAAGTGACTGCTACCCCTTAGGTGAAGTAGTGTCTTCTTCTTCTTCAGAGGTGGAGGTTGCTGAATTCTCCCCCTCAGGCATAGCGTCGGTAGTAGTTGTGCCTGATCCAGGCTTGAGGAACTTAACGAATTCTTGATGAACAAATAAGCAGATCTCTTTAAGTTCCTCTTGCAACAGCTCTTGAAGAAGTTTTCTTGAAGGCTCAGACGCTGTTGGAAATACGTTTTACGTATTAAGAAGGATCGGTCACTCCATTAATAGTCCATGTAATAGCTCGTAGTTTAGTTAACTTTCTTTATTTATTAAACAAGAACAAGCCTAGCCTACAACATGTGTAGGCCGGCCCAAATGTAAGCCCAAGCCCATGACAAAGGCTTGGGTATATAAACCCTCTCCTTTGATGGAGAGGGTGGTGTGGTTTCATATTTTACACATAGTTCTTTTTAACTTTCTCTCTCTAGAAGTGTGAAATCCACCATCTTTCTATCTCTTTCTCTCTCTAAAAACATAAGCAAAGATTTACATTTCTTCAAATGGTATCAAGAGCTTGGGATGAAATATAGGTTTGTTTTAGTGTTGCGTATGTTCTTATAAGCATTTCGTGGCTTTTTGAGTTCATATTGCCGAATCATCAAAAAAAAAATTTATGTTTGATCGTGATTTCAAGAAGCATAACGTATTCAGTAGTATTGTAGTGTTTTTGGTGTCTTGATTTTGGTTAAAACATAATCTTTCTTGGATCAAAAGTGCAAAAAGGTATTGTGTTCATCTTTCCGAAATTCAAGCAGAAATCTCCATCAGAAAGTACAAGTGAAAAGTGGGCTTCCATCGCAATAACCATCACCATCAAAAAGGGTTTGGTTCTACATTGAGATACTGAGGATTTCGATATTTATTCCGATCTGAACATTCCGATCGTTCTTTGCGATCTGGGATTCCGACGGATATAAGGAAGTTGTTTAATCGTTACTCTGCCAAAATTTTGTCAGCTATATTCCGATCTGAATCATTCCGATAGGTCATTGCGATCTGAATCATTCCGATAGGTCATTGCGATCTGAATCATTCTGATAGGTCATTGCAATCTGAATCTTTCCGATAGGTCATTCCGATCTGGACATTAAGATAGTGTGACATTCCGATCTGAAATTTTTGGTTTATCGAGAACATATTTTAGGGGATTTTAACATTGTTTCTTGATTTTAACTCACAACAACACAAAAATACTTAACCTTATTTCATTGTTCGATCAACTTTGTAAATCTTAACTTATTGAAATGGAGTACACATCTCTTACGGATAAGTCCATCCTCTCGGGTACGAATAATCGACCACCAATGTTGGTGAAGACTATGTATGAGGAATGGGCTTCCCGAATGGAACTTTATATGTTGAACAAGGAGAATGGACATCTAATTTGGGCATCGGTGCTCAATGGACCATTAGATTATGGTACTGTGACAGAAGGTACGACCACTCGTCCTCGCACAACGGGTGAGTTGACTGGAGATATGAAGATTCAAGATAAATGTGATAAGTATGCTACAAACATCATTCTCCAAGCCCTTCCTCCAGATGTCTACAAACTCGTCAGCAAACATAAAGTTGCAAAAGAGTTATGGGATAGAATTCGTGTTCTAATGCAAGGCACCTCGTTAACTAAACAAGAACGAGAGTGTAAGCTTTATGATACTTTTGATAATTTTGCCTATGTGCCAGGGGAGACTCTCAATGATTACTATCTGAGATTTACCCTATTGTTGAATGAGCTTAATATCTATGGCATGGCAATCCCTACCTTTCAATTGAACACCAAGTATTTGAACACTCTTCCTCCACAATGGAAAAAATACGTGACGGATGTTAAATTGGCTAAGGACTTGCATAACACCAATGTGGATCAACTTCAAGCTTTTCTTCAACAACACAAATGCCATGTGATCGAGGCTCGGTTGTCTACACCTCAAGTTCATGATCCACTTGCAATGTATGCTTCTCAACAAAACATGGCTTATACTTATCAACAACCATCATACTTGCAGCAACCACCACCACACATCTATCAGCAACCACCACAACCATCTTATCAACCACCAATGATGCCACAACAAGAATATCAACAAAGTGTTCATCAACAATCTTTTCAACAGCAACCACCATATCAAACATCACCATCACACGCCAACACTTCTCCAATGGGCTATACTCCTCAGCAAGGATATTTTCCAATAGAAGCACAACCAGCACAAGCTTTCTACTCTAATGAACTTCCACCAATCCAAGCATCGGTCTTTACCCCAAATGATACGCCAGCTGATGTTCTAAACCATCTCACCGCCTACTTGTCAAAACTTGTTGCAACTAGAGGATTTCCACCAACAAACAATCAGCTCCGTACCTCATCAAATCCTCGACAACAAGCCACTGTTCAAGATGGTCAAGTGACAGTGCAACCTATTCAGGGAAGGCAAAATTCATATGGACCTCCTACAAGGACTGGGAACAATCAAGCTGTGAATTCTCAAGCTGGTGGAAATGGGAGTCCTATTGGTCCTAAGAAGGTTGTGACTTGCTACAATTGCCGAGGACAAGGTCTTATGGCTAGGGAATGCACTCAGCCGAAAAGGAGAAGGGATGATGCATGGTTTCGTGAGAAGATGTATTTGGATGATGCTCAGTCTAAGGGGAAGATTTTGGATTCAGAGGAGTTGGCATTTCTTGTAGACCCAGGGGCAGCAGATACTGAAGGCATTGTAGTCGTTTCCACTTCTAATGCAGCTTATCAAGCGGATGATCTTGATGCATACAATTCGGATTGTGATGACATTCACTCTGCCCAAGCTGCTCTCGTTGCTAATCTCTCTCACTACGGTTCTGATGTCATCAGTGAGGTACCAACCACATCTAACAATATTGATGATAACCAACATCAAGTTGGGCATGAAAATGACAACCTCGAACAGCATTTGGGAACTAGTAACACAAATGATGTGGTACCCAATCCTACACATTTGAGTGAACCTCAACCAAATGCTACGACAGGTAAGAATCTTATGCTCAACATGATTTGGTAATGCTGCCTAAACATATTATTGATCAAATGCATATGGCCCTCAGACAATCCGTAGATACCAAATCCAACCTAACGGCTGAGCTTGCGTTGCATAAAGAAAAGATCAAAACTTTTGAAATGGTCCCTCAAGCAGAGAAAATAACATGTTCTGAATTTGACCAATTTCGTTTTGAAAAGATTGAACACTTGAAAGAAATAGAATCATTAAAAGCTAATCTTTCCAATGAATTAAAAGCAAAAGAGTCGGTTGTCAATGATTTTCAGAAACTTAAAATGGATTTCGAAACTCTCGAGTCTAAAAAGGTTGAATCGGAAATTAATGCTACCAAACTTCTTAAATTCAAAGAACAACAGCTTTTAAAACAATACGCTTCCACATAAAAGGTTCATCTTTTAGCTAAATCATTTAAAGAACTCGAACTTAAGCGTCTTCAAGATTTACCACCTAATCCCGGTTATGCAAAACAAGCTCAGGAATATATTCCCAGTCTTTATGATATGACCATAATTGGAAAATCGAAAGAAGCACCTTTTGTTCGTAGTACTGAGGAGACACAATCACTTGGGGATGAAACTCATTCTAAAATGCTTTCAAAATTCCATACAATTGATTATGATCAACATAACAAAGATCAATTTTCGAAAAAGACACGCATTCGTTTACAAAAGGAATTAGCAGAATTGACAGTTCTTGTGCCCCAAAGTTTGTCAAATGAAAACCTTCCTAGTACATCTCCTACACTTGTCAAAACGGATTTAACAAAGTTAATTACACCGGTAAGCAAGGCATCCGTTAACTTAAATGCGGTTCACCAACACTTAGCCGATTTTGACAAGGTCATTTTGGAACGTACGACGGCTTCGGCCATAACGGAAGGTGAATGGAACTTTGAGCACACTAGAGCTGCGTTCCGAAATGACGTTGTTCCGTTTGTAGACGATGTTAAGGCTTGTCTTAGTAATCTTGATCAAGATTTGCTTTTGGAAATAGAAGAATTTAGACGTGTTTTCAATGAAATGGATAATGCTTATGAAAACAGTTTACTTGAAATAGAACGGGTTTCACGCCATAATGATCTGCTTCTGAATCAAGTGATGTCTCATGATATAGTTTCTGTCTGTGTGAATACAAGTGTTGATAATGATTCTATTGTGTATAATGTTGAATCTGTGGATACTGTGGTAGATAGTACTTGTCACAAATCTGACGCTGAATTTTTAAAGCTTCAAGATTCATATTCTTCTCTTTCAAAACGTTTTGATGAGATTCAAACACATTGTGTTTCGCTTGAATGCAAGCAACAATTTATTCAAGAAATCTTTGAAACGTCATTCGAAGGTGTTAATATCGATGATGCAAATTTTGAAAAGAATTTTCGATTGAATTTACAATCAAAACAGCGTCAGCCAAGTGACAAAGTTGCTAACTCTTTGCCGATAGAAATAGAGAAATCTAAGGAGCTTAACTGTGTGAACGTACTTGAGGCCGCTGAGAATTTTACACTTGATTTAGATAATCGAGTTTCCAAGATTTTGTCTAAAGTTGATAACTTAAAACAGAAAAATACACGACTCTTCGATTTAGTAAAGCCCACATGTGCTAATACAACTGCACAGAATCAATCATTGCTTGAACAATTGAATCGAAAGTCGGTGGAAATATCTGATTTGAGGGAACAATTTGTGATAAGAATCTGGTCTTGGCTGAGTTAAAGGAAACACTTCGAACTCTAAAAGGTAAGAATGTTGTGGATAACGCAGCCACTATCTCAGCATCGTCCTCTAGTGCAATCAAAAGGAACCTTATAGCCGTCACACCACTTAATAAGGGCCCTAGGACTAAACCTTCTCAAACATTGGTCAATAAAGAAAAGGCGGAATCAAAACCAGCTTCTAATATTCCCGTGTTGCCTTCTACAGGAGTAAGCACCACTACTAAGGCTCAAAGATCTAAGCTTAAGAGAAACAAGAAGAATGATAGGATCTTGCCCCCATCTAGTAGTCAAGTGAAGAAGAAAGTCGAAGCCCATCCTATGAATGTTATTTCTGTTTTGAATAAAAAGAATCATGTAGCTAAACCTAAAGGCTCTGCGGATGTGCAGCGTTCTAAGCCTACTGTGAATTCTAATTTGAAATGTTGGAATTGCAATGAATGTATGTTTTCTAGTCGTCATGATTCTTGCCTTATTGACCATGTGAATGAGATATATGCCTGGAAAAATGGATTAGAATGGAAACCGACTGGGAAAGTGTTAACCCAAGTTGGCTGGATGTGGCGCCCCACTGGTAGAACTTTCACTATAGTAGGAAATATGTGCCCTTTAACTAGGATCACTCCCACTGAAGTGAAGAAAGTGTGCCCTTTAACTAGGAGTACCAAGGCTACCAAAACACACGCGTGTCCTTTAACTAGGAACACCAACACTACTGTAGGAACAAAGTGCCCTTTAAATAGGTCTACTCCCACTGTAGTGCCCGCGAATAATCCAAAACCTAAGAAAGTTGGAACAGTAAAACCTGTAAGTGCTAAAACTCACATTAGAAAACGCAGGAAATCTAAGGGTCTCAAAAATGTTAGCAATTCTGATAATTCTATATCTGTATCTGCTAACACTCCGGAACCAATAGTTTCCAATGCATTGTCTACTGTTGTTATTGAAAACAGGTGGTCCAAATTGTTCTCTGGTATTTGGACTCTGGTTGCTCCAAGCATATGACCGGAGATCGCTCTCAGCTCAGAAATTTCGTCAGCAAGTTTCTTGGTACGGTTCGATTTGATAATGATCATATTGCAAAGATAATGGGTTACGGTGAATATCATATTGGGAATGTTATAATTTCGAGAGTGTATTATGTGGAAGGTCTCGGTCACAACTTATTTTCTGTGGGACAATTTTGTGATGCAAACATAGAAGTTGCTTTTCGAGAGCATACCTGCTTCATTCGTAATTTGGAAGGGGTTGATTTATTGAAAGGTACTCGAGGGAATAATTTGTATACTTTGTCTCTACAAGACATGATGACCGCTTCTCCCGTATGTCTTCTCTCCAAAGCTTCGAAGACTAAGTCATGGTTATGGCATCGACGGTTATCTCATCTTAACTTTGACGCTATTAATCACTTGGCGAAAAACGAACTTGTTCGTGGTCTTCCTAAACTATCATTTCACAAGGATCATTTGTGTTCCGCGTGTACAATGGGGAAAAGCACTAAGAAATCATACAAACCCAAGACGGAAGACACCAACCAATAGAAACTTTATCTTTTGCATATGGATCTTTGTGGGCCAATTCGTGTTGAAAGTCTTAGTGGCAAAAAGTACATCCTCGTCATTGTCGATGATTACTCTCGGTTTACATGGGTGAAATTTCTTAAAGCAAAAAATGAGGCACCTAAATTCATCATCGGATTTCTCAAGATGATTCAAGTGCGTCTCAACACTACTGTCCGACGCATTCGTACAGATAATGGAACCGAATTTGTGAATCAAATCTTGCGTGATTACTATGAAGAAGTTGACATATCTCATGAAACATAAGTTGCACGCACTCCACAGCAAAACGGTGTCGTTGAAAGGCGAAATCGCACACTTATGGAAGGTGCTCGAACGATGTTAATTTACGCAAAGGCTCCATTGTTTTTATGGGCAGAAGCAGTATCTACAGCAGTGTACACCCAAAATCGGTCACTAATTCGTAAACGCCATGGTAAAACACCTTAAGAGCTTCTCCATGGAAAAGTACCAGATTTATCATATCTTCATGTATTTGGTTCTCTTTGCTATCCAAATAATGATGGTGACAATTTGGGAAAACTTCAACCAAAGGCTGATATTGGTATTTTCATTGGTTACGCACCCGCAAAGAACGCATACCGAATCTACAACCGTAACTCTCGCAAGATCCTCGAAACTATGAATGTTGATTTTGATGAGCTGACAGCAATGGCTTCTGAGCAAAGCAGCTCTGAACCCGCACTTCATGAAACGGGACCCAGTAATATTAGTTCTGGTCTTGTCCCAAACAACCCTACTTCATCATCATTTACACCACCTTCTAGGACTGAATGGGATACGTTGTTTCAACCGTTCTTTGATGAATTCTTTACTCCTCCAAATATTGTTGCTCCAGAACCTGAGGTAATACCTCCGGTAACCGAAGTTGTCGCTCCAGCAACCGTTGCACAATCAGATACGTCTGCACCTACAATTGGTCTAGATATACCATCAACAAGTAATTCTTAACCAACACCTGTTTCAACTACCCATGTCATGCCTATTGATGATGAAGAGGATGATGATGATCACGATTTCGTATTCGCTCAAATGCGTGAACTTCCATTCTTTGGTGTACCTATTCCCAACCCTAATCAAGTCGGGTCGTCCACCTCAGAGGAAGCTCCTTCTACAGTTTACTCCAATCCACGGATTCGTGAACATGACAGCAAGTGGACAAAGGATCATCCTATAGATTCTATTATTGGTGACCCTAATCGTCTGGTATCCACACAAAGTCAGTTACAAGAAAGTGCAATGTTTTGTCACTTTGATGCTTTTCTCACTGAAGTTGAACCTAAGACATGGCAACAAGCTTTTACTCAATCCTGTTGGATAGAAGCTATGTAAGAATAACTTAATGAATTTATACGTCTTGACGTATGGGAACTTGTCCCATGCCCGGATCAAGTGCAGTTACTCACTTTGAAATGGGTTTACAAGGTGAAACTCGATGAGTTAGGCGGAATATTGAAGAACAAAGCTCGACTAGTAGCTCGTGGATACAAGCAATTATTGGGCGTCGACTTTATGGAATCCTTTGCACCTGTTGCCCGTTTGGAAGCTATTCGACTATTCCTCGCTTATGCAGCCCATATGAATATGATCGTCTATCAGATGGATGTGAAGACGGCATTTCTTAATGGTGAACTCAAGGAAGAGGTCTATGTTCAACAACCGGATGGTTTTGTGAATCCTAATTATCCTAATCATGTGTACAAGCTTAAGAAGGCTCTCTATGGGTTGAAGCAAGCTCCTCGCGCATGGTATGATCTTTGGTCACAATTCCTCATTACGCAGGGCTTCGCTAAAGGCAAGGTGGATCCTACGCTGTTCATTCAGAAACGAGGTAAAGATATGATTATGGTACAAATATATGTTGATGATATTATATTTGCAGCCTCGACCCAAACTTTATCCAACGAATTTGGGACACTCATGTCTTCCAAGTTTAAGATGTCAATGATGGGCAAGGTATCATTCTTCTTAGGTCTTCAGATATCTCAGAGTCCCAGAGGCATCTTTATCAATCAATCCAAGTATGCCCTTGAATCACTTAAGAAGTATAAGATGGAATCTTGCGACCCCGTGGATACTCCAATGGTGGAACGAACTAAACTTGATGCATATCCACATGGAGTTGCTGTTGATCCGACACTTTATCATGGAATGATCGGTACTCTTCTGTATATCACAGCTAGCCGACCTGATCTTCAGTTTGCTATATGTATGTGTGCCAGGTATCAAACTAGGCCTACTGAGTTACACTTAGCTACTGTTAAAAGGATCTTTCGATATCTTAAAGAAACCATTAATCGGGGACTTTGGTATTCGAAGGACTCTTCTATTGCACTAATGGAATATGCAGATGCGGATTACGCGGGTTGTCAAGATACACGACGTAGCACGAGTGGAACTTTGCAACTACTAGGAGATCGGCTAATCAGTTGGGCATCGAAAAGGCAGAAAAGCGCTGCAATTTCAAGTACGGAAGCAGAATACATAGCTATGTCCGGTTGCTGTGCTCAAATTCTTTGGATGAGATCGCAATTAACCGACTATGGTCTAGGTTTCAACAAAATTCCGATGTACTGCGACAACAAGAGTGCAATTGCCTTATGCTGCAACAATGTTCAATTCTCCCGGTCAAAGCATATTGACATTCGCTACCACTTCATCAAGGAGCAAGTGGAAAATGGAGTAATCGAGCTTTACTTTGTCCGATCTGAGTATCAATTGGCAGATATTTTCACGAAGGCTTTAGATCGCGCTCGAATTGAATTTTTGGCCGACAAGCTAGGAATGAGAACTTTCTCGCCTGAGACTCTAAAGGAACTGGAAGATGAAGCGAAAGAATAGTGGTGGTAAAAATATTCTCCGTATCCTTGGTGATCATCTGTATATATTGTTTATATTTTAATCCACAAAAACAAAATACAAAAATATAAAACCATATAAAAACCATAAAAATTGAAAAATCTAGAAAAATCCAAAAATATTTTTTACTTCATTTTTCAAAGGCATGTCTTATGGTACGATAATATTTACGGCCTTAGAAATGTTGATTAATATCGACACGACGCCATAAATAGAGTTCGTACAAAAGTTGTAAATATTTCATAAAACATGCCAAAATGGCTTGTAGTTATTTCAGACTGCAACCCGGTTTTCATATTAAAGTCAAGTATTTCTTATGAAAGCTTTGGCTAACAACGGGAATTAATTTTCTCGGGCAAGGTTTACTTTAAAACCTTGTAAGGGATCAAGTTTACTTTATAACTTGGTCTAACACAAATCTATGTACGTTTCAGTGCATTTATTTGTTTAAACAAGAGAAGTCTTGTTTTTATGAAGCTATCATCTCTACAACCATAGCAATTTACAATTGGTATCTACATACTCGACGATGCGACTACTCAAACGACGACTACAGCTCTTTCAATAGAACACGGGTCAACAATTGAGGGGGAGCAATTGTCAAGCATTCAGAATCTTCGATGCCGAAAGTGCCAAGTTCACAAGTTGGTGTCAAGACAACAATACCAATCGTACACGTGGTGTCGAGAGATGACTTCAGCAGTGACGAGGCGACCAACATATGCTACAAGAACCATTTGATCTTATCATATGATGTTCTCATCTATCAGGTCCAACCTTGTCAATTCTTTTCTAATATGGTGAATATGTGATCATGTTACAAATCGGTATCATATCTCATACATTTGATATCGTGAAGATTAAACGGACTTGCATTTTTCTTCCCAAAACCTTTGTTAAAACTTCATTAAATCAATTGATATTAAAAACATCGATTGGGTTAATACTTTTAATATGGGGGAGAAAACGCGATTTAATATGGGATATTATCACAAATGGTTTGACTTAATGTGCTGGCTCATCTCTACATATGCGAAATGTTTTCGAATATCGTGGCATATAATAAGGGCGAGAAAAATGGATTTGCTATATCAAAATGGATTTTCATGGTGACATATACTTACCCAAAACCCATTTATTTCACGACGATGAAGATTGTGGTGACATAAGGATGGTAGGATAGGTTAAGTCCTATGATTCTTCCAGAACCGGAGGAATCTTCCCAAGGACATTCCATAGCTAGAAATAGTAGTCCTTAGGAAAGTTGGAGAAAGATTGTGAACGTAGCTGAATGCCGACCAAGTACTTAAGTTAGCACTGGAACAATCACAACAAGGTGCTAGTTATGACGTATTCGTAAGCATTGAAGGGGTTGAAGAATGAAAAAGAATTGTAAAGATAAAGGGTGTAAAGAAAGAAGCCCTCCTTACAACCTTAGGCAGAAACCGGGTCAATACATATGCTATTGAGATCATTTTAATGATGCTCAATATTGAAGATAGACATCATGGACCCAGTGACGCAATGCACAACCCATCCCAGCTAACTCAGATATCTCTCAAAAGGTATTTGTTTTAATCACACGGAGACAACGCGTTATCTATTGATTTATTCATTCCGAATAAATTGGAATTGAAATGGTGGCACTCCTCTCCAGCCTCCGATCACTAAAATCCAAAATGCATGATCGAGTTTAGAGCCATTTGAGATCATCAAATATCTCATTAGGACACACTTTCATATTTCCTTGCTTCTTCACACACTGTGAAAAGTAAGAAAGATTTTAAGAGTCCTACGCAAAATCTTCATGATCTTGCCTGAACATCCGAGTAATACGAAAGTATTTACAATGAAGATGGAAATCCTTCTTGAGAGAATATCAAAAGAGCTCATGGTAGGTGACTTGTGCGATTCTTTATGAATCAAACTTGTGATAACTGGAAAGAAACAGAGGTTTAATTCTTAAATGAATTTAAACACGTTCCAGGCCTCTACGCAATATCTTAGTGATCTTGCCAGAACACTCAGAGTGATACCTTAGTGTTCACAGTGATGAGTGGAAATTCTTTCTAGTGTTAACCTCAAACAGCACTTGGTAGGTAACTTGCAAGATTCTATACGAATCAAGCTCGTGACAACTGGAAAGCAACGATAGTGCGGTTCTTAATTGAATTTCACTTGTTCCAGGAACATGAATTGACGGCTTCAAATCATGCGGATATTATTATCCAAATGATTCACTCTTTATGTTCGCAGTCAGCTTTGGACGGTCGAATAAAGAGAACGGGTTTACCCGCGAAATCTTGTCAAGGAGGTTCTTAATTGAAACTACCTGCCACAAGTACGATAGTTAATATCGTCCAACGGTCTTCACCGACCGGAGGTAAAATGCTACCGATTTAGAATGAAATGTTCAAAGCCATTTCGTTCGTGTCTACTTATGTTGCGGCATTTGAAGACGGTGGCGTTGCGGAATCCAAGAAGAAGTCTTCCCCGCATGCTTATACTTTATGCACTTAATATCCCATCTAATTCAAGAAAGCCTAAAAGTTAAGTCTTCCGTTGTATCGAACTCTGAAGCTTTCAAGAATTACGAAGGTATAAGTATGTGGGACATGGTGTCACGAAGAGGCGAAGATCACAAGTGATGGATGCACGAGATCAAGGCAAGAGATTAATGCTCAAAGATTGATATCAAAGATCACATCAGCATGTTCACCAGAAAAGAAAAAGAAAAAGAAAGACGAAGACTACGAGCTCAAGACAAGCATAGTATGCTAGGTTTATTTAATTATTGTAACTTGGGTAATGCCCTTGTTTGGAGTGACCTCCCTTAGGGGGAGATTGTTGAAAATACGTTTTACGTATTAAGAAGGATCGGTCACTCCATTAATAGTCCGTGTAATAGCTCGTAGTTTAGTTAACTTTCTTTATTTATTAAACAAGAACAAGCCTAGCCTACAACATGTGTAGGCCGGCCCAAATGTAAGCCCAAGCCCATGACAAAGGCTTGGGTATATAAACCCTCTCCTTTGATGGAGAGGGTGGTGTGGTTTCATATTTTACACATAGTTCTTTTTAACTTTCTCTCTCTAGAAGTGTGAAATCCACCATCTTTCTATCTCTTTCTCTCTCTAAAAACATAAGCAAAGATTTACATTTCTTCAGACGCCTCAGCAATAGCTGCAACATTTGCTTTGACAGCTGATGTGAGGACAGATGGTATGTATTGGTGGAGGCTCTGGTCTAGAACAGCTGGGAGGTGAGCTTGCAAGGCATTTCCCAGTAGTTGCGGAAGTAAGGCAGTCATAGAGGACTCCACAGATGAAGTTAGTGAAGTCTCTAGTGTGGTGGTGAGTTCCTCAGCAGCATGGGTTAGTGTTTGTAATTCAGAGAGGATGACATCATTTGTGACTTTGGGCTTGGTTTTACTGATGTCACCCCTCTTAACCCAGAGAGCCTCAGCAGCGAGTTCCTGAACATCTTTCATTCGAGGAACATGGACAGGCTTGAGTTTTTGTAAATGTTCTAAGTGTTGCTTGGCCCCTAGTTCCATGACATTTGGTAAGGTTGGGAAGGGAACTGGGGTTGGTGTACAGAGCCTGTGGTCCAATAGCGGCTTAGCAGCCAGTTCTTGCACATTGGGCATTGATGGGAAGGAGATGGGTTTCAACTCTGATGTAACTTGGTCATCATCAGCATCCACATCAGCATAATCTGAAATTGTCAAGTCCTCATCAATAATGAAGACCTCATCCTCTGGCATGGAATCAATGTCTGACATGGCATCGAGATCTATGTGGGGGGGGCTTCAGCATTTTCATCACCAGCAATGGAATAGGCATCATCATTCTGATGTTCATCATGAAGATTATGAGCATGTTATGACATTTGTTAGTTACCAATTGTGAAAAAATATGAAGTTATAGATCGCCATTCGCTGCCCCTAGGAAAGCTGGGTGTGATTATCCAGCCCCCCCTGAGGATTTCTCCTTGGGACTCTTTTAAGTGTGAAATAGTTATGTTGAAGGGTCGCCATTCGTTGCCCCTAGGATAGCTGGGTGTGATTATCCAGCTCCCCCATAAGGATTACTCCTTGGGACTCTTTTGAGTTGTGAAAATTATGTGGTGAATGGTCGCCGTTCGCTGCCCCTAGGATAGCTGGGTGTGATTATCTAGCTCCCCCTGAAGGATTTCTCCTTGGGACTCTTTTAGTTGTGAATTCATGGAAGTTAAAGGTCACCATTTATCGCTGCCCCTAGGAAGACTGAGGGTGATTATTCAGTCCCCCCGAAAAGAATAAATTCTTTGGGACTCTTTTAGTTGTGAATTATTTGAAGGTAATGGTCGCCTTTTATCGCTGCCCCTAGGAAGACTGAGGGTGATTATTCAGTACCCCCAAAAGAATAAGTTCTTTCGGACTCTTTTCAAATTAGGGGACCCAGAGAGTGCGTGAAGTGCAGAGACTCTAGGTAGGGACCTATAGCATGCTCAAGTTGGTATGGACAATAGCACAGTCCAGAGGGTGAAGGATCATCGGGGTGTGTTATGAGCACAAATGAATCATATCCTTGTGTTAAGACAGAGTGTACAGATAATCCTAAGAGTTCTAGGTGCTGACACAGACACTCTATGGGTTGAGGTAAACCCTAAGACTTCATCACTCTCTCCTACATAATGTTGAGAGTGATTGTATGTGAACCTCCAAGAGAATAAAATGGAAAACTAATACTTGAGAGATATCAGCGTTGAGAAGGTTCTTAGTCGTCTCTGTTGACTGGGAGACGCTAGACTTGTAACACCCCATTTTGGAAATGGAAATATCATAGCAATTATGGCGTGTCATCAAAGCATACAAGGTAAAATGTCTAAACAACTTGACCATATAAAGGAAAATACCAGAATCAAACATCGGTAGTCCAAAGTAAAGCTCATCACACAAACATAGTATAGTAAAGGAAAAGGACGAAACAATGTCCAAAGCATAAGTATCATAAAGAAAGGAAATGCATAATGTAAAGAAGGCTAGACAGCTTCCAGTCCATATGCACGTACTCTTAATGTCTACGAGCGTCCCTGAGTACCTGCCGTTTTGGGAACATAGAAAAGGAAAACGGATGAGCAATACGCTCAGTGCACGGATGTACAATAAAGCATGAATAGGATAAGCATATAACATAATAACAGCGGAAGAAACTAAGTCCCGAGTAACCTGGTTAAGTCTTAATAAAACTGGTTTTATAGTTTGAAAGTCTTATGTTTATCTTATAAAAACTGTTTGTCATATTTTACCATTTAGCCAATATAGGTCATGAATATCCACCGTGCATGAATAATTGGATGGGTGACCTCATCATGCAAATTAGAGGGGCTGCCTCTAATTTAATATACTGGTTTTATGGGTAGGAGGGATCAGCTCCTTGTGAAGGATGCAAGGCACTCACCACATTCACCATGTAATCCGGAATAAAAACGTGTAACTAGGATGCACCCATACGCCCCACATGATAAATATAAATAAATGGCCAAAAGCTGAAGGGACGCCACGAGCAATCACTCCGCCATGGTGAAGTCATAACATCAGTGCCTCTAATGTTATGGTTATGGTACCTCCATAACTAGGTGAAACTGGTCATGCATGTATATGGCTATAGGTAATCATATTTAAACATAAGCAATCAAACTCATACTTATACTACGGGAAAACAGTTGGCTGCATACGGGGAAATCCTAATAAGGAAAGAATGTCCATACTGAAAGGACGGGAATCCGTACCTTATGTACAGTGAACGAGAACGATGAACTGCGAGAATCCTACTTCCGAAACACTAGTGCTACATAAATACGTACATGAAATAAGTATCTGCTTACTACATACATAGCTGGTTTTATATCATGTCTTAGCTTATTTTATGTGTTCTTACCATTTTACACTGTTTAAAGCCTTAAACTGTGTTAAATCCTATATTCTGTTCATTCTGATTAAGTATTACTGATATTTCATGTGTTATTATACTTACTGTGTAATAATAAGTAACTTTCCAAAAATAGCAGGTTTCCTTAAATAGAAAGTTTCCAAAAATAGAAAGTTTGCAAAAATAGAAAGTTACCAAAAATAGAAAGTTTCCAAAAATAGAAAGTTTCCAAAAATAGAAAGTTTTCAAAAATAGAAAGTTTCCAAAAATAGAAAGTTTCCAAAAATAGATTTACTGCTTAAAATAGATAAGTTTCTAAAAATAGAAAGTTTCCATAAATAGATTAGATGCCTTAATTAAATAAGTTTCCATAAATAGATTAGCTGCCTTAAATAAATAAGTTTCTAAAAATAGCTGGTTTCCATAAATAAAATAGCTGCCTTATTTAATTAAGTTTCTAAAAATAGAAAGTTTCCATAATTAGAAATAAGCTGGTTAAATAAGCTAAGTAAATAAGCCTAAGTTTTTTCAAGATTATTTCCTAAGTCATATGATATATTATATAGTTTAATAATTATTTCATGTAATTTAATTAAACTATAGGTTATAATATTTAATTAAAGTATGACATGTTTTAATTAAATATATTAGATACTTAGGTTAAAATATGTATTATTAAATACTAATAATATAACCTAAGTCATGTTTAATTAATTAATTATATCCATGGTTTTTAAAATAATTAATTAATTATAAGTCTTAATAATATAAATACTTAGGTTAAAATAATTCATGTTTATTAATAATTAGTTAACCTAAGTCATGTTATTAAATTAATTACATCTTATTAATTTAATTCTTAACATAAGTTTATAACATAAACAACTAACATAATCATGATCCGGATCTAAGCTTAAAAACATGCACCGGATATGAACAAACACCGTACCCCGAACCAAATCGGGGTACCCCCTTGCTGCCGTGGGACCCACACGCACCAACCAAGACCAAAAAGGTCTTGGGATGGTCGGCTAAAAACAAACCGAACCCCCCTTGGGGTCGGTTGTACCTGCGGCCCAAAACAAACACCCCTTAGATCCACCCTTTTGATTAATTAATGACCAAAACATGTTAGATCTAGGTTTAATTAATGTGTTTTTATGAAAAAAATCACGTGTTCTTAATTAATAAAAGATTAATTAAAAAGAAAAACAAGTAAAAGGTTTTACCGTATTCGTGGATCAAGAGGGTGAAGAACAAACACGAACAAACACTAATTTAACAAGATCCAAGATCAAAGAAATCACCTTGATGGTGATTGTAGGTGGCGGCACACAAGGAGAAGGAAAAGGGATTTTTTGGTTTTCTTGAAATTCTTCTGTAAAAGAAATTTTAAGTAGTAAAAACTCTTTTTATCCCCCACTCAGTAAAAATGGTAATGGGCTTGGCCCATTACCTTCTTTTGGCCGCGGGTAGGGACTCCCTTGTGGGGGTCCCGTACCTCGTTTCGTGTCTTGTAATTTCGTACACGTTTACGTTTAATTATGTTCGTGTTTTAAAATGTTCTCGTTACGTAAATATCCTACACTTATATATTTAATTACGCTCGTATTAAATATATATACGTAATTAATAATAACTCGTGTTTTAATTACGCTCGTGATCTCGTGATCGTATGTTCGTGATTAATTATTGTTAAATAATTATTACGTGATCGTTCATATAAAATACTTATCGTGTTCTAACACGTACGTAATACATAAACTCCTAATACGTAATCGTAATCATGCTATATTAGGAAATTTTTTAACTAGTACGTACGAACTTAAGGTACTATGCATGGTAAAAGCATGCGGGTTTTACAACTCTCCCCCCCTAAAAAGAATAATTCATCCCCGAATTATAGATAAAGTAAACTGGAAAAGAAGAACATACCCGAATTCAAAATATGAAATGAGGGTAAGAAGCCCGGATAGACTCCTACGTTTCCCAAGTGGCTTCCCGCTCGGTATGGTCCCTCCATAGAATTTTGACGAATGGAATCGTCTTCTTTCTCATGACTCGTTCTTGCCTGTCAAGAACTCGTTCGGGTTCTTCTATAAAAGTGAGATCTTCACGAATCTGTTCCAATGAATACTGAACCATGTGAAGGGGATGATATTGTTACCCTCTGAGTAAGGACACATGAAACACATTGTGCACATGCGAAAGCTGCGGAGGTAACGCCAATCGGTAAGATACTTCACCGACTCGTTCAATGATATCAAACGGTCCGATGAAACGAGGACTGAGCTTCCCTTTAATCCCGCAGCGTCTAACACCACGTGCCGGCGAAACCTTAAGGAAGACGTGATCTCCTACGTTAAAGTGTAAATCCCTATGATGCTTGTCGGCGTAACTCTTTTGACGTGACCGTGCCTCCTGAATCTTCTGCCTAGCTACTGCGATCTTCTCGTTTGTCATTTCTATGATTTCTGGTCCTTCGAGTGTTCGCTCGCCAACCTGATCCCAGCAGATTGGGGCGCGACACTTTCTGCCATACAACATCTCAAATGGAGCACACTTGATGCTCGCGTGCCAGCTGTTGTTGTACGCAAACTCCACCAAACAGATGTATTCGTCCCAATCACCCGTCCATTCCAACGCACATGATCTCAACATATCCTCCAATGTTAGAATGGTTCGCTCCGACTGTCCATCCGTTTGAGGATGAAAAGCCGTGCTAAGCTTAAGTTATGTACCCCAAGATTTCTGCAGACTTTTCCAAAAGCGCGAAGTGAATCGAGGATCTCTGTCTGAGACGATGCTGGATGGTGCACCGTGTAGTCTCATGATCTCTCGTCTGTACGTATCTGCGAGTTTACTTACCGGATCTTCCTTGCGGATCGGTAAGAAATGAGCTGATTTGGTAAGTCGATCAACGATAACCCAAATTGCATCGTGCTTCCTTTTGGTAGGCGGAAGACCGGTAACAAAATCCATGGTGATTTTATCCCACTTCCACTCTGGAATATCTAACAGTTGAAGGAGACCGCCAGATCGCTGATGCTCGATCTTAACCTGCTGGCAGGTAAGACATTTGGAGACGTAAGTGGCCACATCCTGCTTCATTCCACTCCACCAAAAGTACTGCTTGATGTCATGGTACATTTTAGTTGAACCAGGATGTATCGAGAATGGGGAGCTATGAGCTTCTGCTAGCAAAGCTTCCCGGAGTTCTTGGTCGTCAGGAACACAAAGTCTAGTGCCCTGCCATACGATACCGTCTGCATCTACTCTGAATTCTGTCTGCTTCTCCAAATTCTGTACTATCGCCCATATTTCTCCGTCGTCCTTCTGAGCTTCCTTGATCTTAGATAGTAACTCGGGTTCTACTCTAAGATTAGCCCAGTAACCATGCTGTCCACGTACCATGATCTCGATGTCTAGTCGCTCCAAGTCTCTTATGATTTCCTCTTCGATTCTAATGCTGTTGATCATTCCGGACTTTCTGCTAAGGGCATCTGCTACTACATTTGCCTTTCCGGGATGATACTGAAGATTAATGTCATAATCCTTCAACAGCTCTAACCATCTTCTCTGCCTCATGTTCAATTCACGTTGAGTGAAGATATACTTCAAGCTCTTGTGGTCCGTGAAAATGTCACATGATTCTCCATATAAGTAGTGTCTCCATATCTTCAATGCAAACACGACTGCAACAAGTTCCAGATCGTGCGTGGGGTAATTCTCTTCATAAGGCTTAAGCTGCCGTGAAGCATACACGATCACTTTCCCATGTTGCATGAGAACACAGCCAAGTCCCTTCCCCGATGCATCGCTGTAGATTTGAAATCCAGCCGTACCAGATGGTAGAGTAAGAATAGGTGCAGATACTAGCTTCTGCTTCAGGTCTTCAAAGCTCTTCTCTCGATCTTCAGTCCAGACGAATTTCTCCCCTTTCCGCATCAGTTTGGTCAATGGTAGTGCTAAGCGAGAAAAGTTCTCCACGAACCTACGGTAATAGCCAGCTAAGCCTAAGAAACTACGGACTTCCGTCGCTGATGTCGGCCTCGGCCACTTAGTGCTGGCCTCAACCTTCGCTGGATCCATAGTGATTCCTTCTGCTGATACAATGTGACCTAAGAATGCCACCTTGTCTAACCAGAACTCACACTTGGAGAATTTAGCATACAGCTGCTTCTGGCGAAGAATTTGTAGTACTGTACGAAGATGGTCTTCGTGTTCCTCCTTGGACTTAGAGAAAATCAGGATGTCATCAATGAAAACAATGACGAATTTGTCCAGAAATTCATGGAAGATTCTGTTCATCAGATCCATGAACACTGCTGGAGCATTTGTCAGGCCAAATGGCATAACTACAAACTCGTAGTGGCCATAACGAGTACGAAAGGCAGTCTTAGCAATATCCTGCTCCTTGACTCGTAACTGATGATAGCCTGACCTAAGATCGATCTTGGAGAAGTGTTTGGCCCCTTGGAGTTGGTCAAACAGATCGTCAATGCGTGGCAGTGGATACCTATTTCGAATGGTAATCTTATTGAGCTCGCGATAGTCTATGCAAAGACGCATACTGCCGTCCTTCTTCTTAACAAATAAAACCGGTGCGCCCCATGCAGATGCGCTCGGTCGAATGAAACCTTGTTCAAGAAGTTCTTGTAGTTGATCCTTCAGCTCCTTCAGCTCTATGGGAGCCATACGATAAGGAGCCTTGGAGATTGGTTCAGCTCTTGGAACCAGCTCGATACTGAATTCCACTTCTCGTGCAGGTGGTATGCCCGGAAGTTCTGCTGGAAACACGTCTTGGAATTCCGACACTATAGGTTGATCCTGAATCGATGGAGATTCAGCATCCATGTCGTGAACCGTAGCTAGATAACCCTCGCAGCCATGTGACAGTAGTGCATGCGCTTGCAGGGTGGATATGATTTGTACAGACCGTCCGGGTATGAACCCATTATGAATGTACTCTGGTGCATTGATATCACCGAAGATAACCCGATATGAATGGCAGTCTATGGTAGCATGATACTTGGATAGCCAATCCATGCCCAAAATCATGTCGAAGTCATTCATGTCCAGCGGAAGTGTGTCGACAGGTCGAACCTTATCATCAAATTCTATGGGAAGACTCTTGTATACATGGGTGATTAATATAGAGTCCCTCAAAGGCGTGGAAATAGTAAGCCTATTTTCTAGTGGCAAGGGAGGCATCCTAATGTTCTTAGCATAAGCAGTAGAAATAACCGTGTGAGTAGCACCCGTTTTGAAAAGAACACATGCAGCGCGACCATACATATACAAGATTCCAGTGATGGTACCTGTAGACTTGTTGGCCTGGTCTCGAGATGTCGTGTAGACACGCCCGGCAGTAGGAGGCGGCTTGGTATCAGCATGTCCCGATGTACCCTCCATCTCGCCCTTACGGCAATCCTTCATAATATGGCCAGGAAGACCACACTTGAAGCACGCATCGGTATTACGGCGACATGGTCCTGGGTGCCTACGGTGGCAAGTAGAGCAAAGATGATGAGTGTATCCTCCAACAGGTGCTCTGGCTGGCTGAGGACCTGATAAAACATTTTACATGAGACATAATAGTTGGGTACAAAGGACAAAGCGGATAATCGTAAGATTGAATACCAGTGATAGCTGGACGGCTAGGCTGCGAACCTCTCTGGTTCTGGTCCCTATCGTTTCCATGGTTCCTGGTAGAATTTTGCTAGAGTGTCAGAATATGAGTTATAACATAAACATAGGAAATTTCGTAAGTATTAGGACCTGCAGTTGCTGGATTGCCCGGCGTTGTTACGGTAATTGTCATTACCGCCACGCCTATCCGTAGCAGATCGGTCATTAGTCTGACCATTTCCCTTGGGCTGATGAGGCTGCTGCTGAGTAGCCGGCTGAGACCGGTCCCCAGTTTTCTGCCTTGAAGATACATTTAAAGAGATGAATAATTGACATATGAAAGATATACGGATTGATCATCGCTTGAATATGAAGGTTTTACCTCTTGTCGGGTCTTTCAGCTTCCCCGAACTCATCCCTCTCCTGCAGCATCTCCAGTTTCCGTGCTGCATCGGCCACTTGTGCTACAGTATTGAACGTAGCACACACCAGATTATTTGCGACCGATGTGCGAAGAGCCCATCTGAAGTGATGTGCCTGCTCTTCAGGAGTACCTGCTGCCGCACCAAGGAAACCGGCCAAGAGAAGAAAGCGCTGCATAAACTCATTTCTATTCTCCCCAGCCCTCTTACGGATCCCATGGTACTCTCTCTTGAGTTTGTCCTGCTCAGCCTTGGGAAAGAACTGCTCCATCACCCTGTCCTTGAACTGAGCCCAAGTCAAACCAGCAGCCCACTCATCACCACCTTCAGATTGCATCAAAGCTAACCACCAGTTGAGTACATCGCCTTCGAACCGATAGCATGCCAACCTCGCCTTGTATGCGGGGTCACAGCCCATAGCGTTGAAGATCTTCTCAATGTGAGCCAACCAGCTTTCAACATCGCTGGGGCTATCAGTCTTCTCAAAAGCTCGAGGGCGGAGCTTGTTGAATCTCTCCAGCCATACTGCTAATGTCACTGGAGGAGGAGGAGGCGGCTGATTGTGCTGCTGCTGATTGTTGGCAGCTTGAACCTCAGCACGGATGTCATTCCTCAGTTGAGGAAGCAAGGCTTGCATGGCAGCCTGAATTGCAGCATTGAGCTGCTCCTTTTCGCGTGTGAGAACCATTTGACAGTATAACAATAAAACATATGATTAACAGTTCAAAACATAAAATATAAAATATATACATGAAAAAAAGTTTCTACAAAAAATTTCACGAGAAAAAATTTATGCAAGAAAATTTTTGTATGAATACATGATGCAGTTTTATGAAAACTTTGTATGCTCGAGAGTGAACGCCTCTGGTCAGTTCACCCAAAACAAAAGACATAGCGAGGGGAAGCCTATGGGTCAGTCCCAAATCTAAAAGTTTCGATAAAACACATGCGACTAAATAGGACCAGTCCTGTACCAACCATTACTTAGTCAAAAACCCTGTAACAATGACATATATATGTATGCTTAAAAATGATGAATGCATGAAAACAACTGTCAGTTCTAGGAAGACCGTAGTGACTACCCACTAATCACAGGTCATATTTGAGAGCCTACAGGTCAAAGTCTTGGCTCTGATACTATAATTGTAACACCCCATTTTGGAAATGGAAATATCACAGCAATTATGGCGTGTCATCAAAGCATACAAGGTAAAATGTCTAAACATTACTTGACCATATAAAGGAAAATACCGGAATCAAACATCGGTAGTCCAAAAGTAAAGCTCATCACACAAACATAATATAGTAAAGGAAAAGGACGAAACAATGTCCAAAGCATAAGTATCATAAAGAAAGGAAATGCATAATGTAAAGAAGGCTAGACAACTTCCAGTCTATATGCACGTACTCTTAATGTCTACGAGCGTCCTTGAGTACCTGCCGTTTTGGGAACATAGAAAAGGAAAACGGCTGAGCAATACGCTCAGTGCACGGATGTACAATAAAGCATGAATAGGATAAGCATATAACATAATAACAGCGGAAGAAACTAAGTCCCGAGTAACCTGGTTAAGTCTTAATAAAACTGGTTTTATAGTTTGAAAGTCTTATGTTTATCTTATAAAAACTGTTTGTCATATTTTACCATTTAGCCAATATAGGTCATGAATATCCACCGTGCATGAATAATTGGAGGGGTGACCTCATCATGCAAATTAGAGGGGCTGCCTCTAATTTAATATACTGGTTTTATGGGTAGGAGGGATCAGCTCCTTGTGAAGGATGCAAGGCACACACCACATTCACCATGTAATCTTGAATAAAAACGTGTAACTAGGATGCACCCATACGCCCCACATGATAAATATAAATAAATGGTCAAAAGCTGAAGGGACGCCACGAGCAATCACTCCGCCGTGGTGAAGTCATAACATCAGTGCCTCTAATGTTATGGTTATGGTACCTCCATAACTAGGTGAAACTGGTCATGCATGTATATAGCTATAGGTAATCATATTAAACATAAGCAATCAAACTCATACTTATACTACGGGAAAACAGTTGGCTGCATACAGGGAAATCCTAATAAGGAAAGAATGTCATACTGAAAGGACGGGAATCCGTACCTTATGTCCAGTGAACGAGAACGATGAACTGCGAGAATCCTACTTCCGAAACACTACTGCTACATAAATACGTACATGAAATAAGTATCTGCTTACTACATACATAGCTGGTTTTATATCATGTCTTAGCTTATTTTATGTGTTCTTACCATTTTACACTATTTAAAGCCTTAAACTGTGTTAAATCCTATATTCTATTCATTCTGATTAAGTGTTACTGATATTTCATGTGTTATTATACTTACTGTGTAATAATAAGTAACTTTCCAAAAATAGCAGGTTTCCTTAAATAGAAAGTTTCCAAAAATAGAAAGTTTCCAAAAATAGGAAGTTACCAAAAATAGAAAGTTTCCAAAAATAGAAAGTTTCCAAAAATAGAAAGTTTCCAAAAATAGAAAGTTTCCAAAAATAGAAAGTTTCCAAAAATAGATTTACTGCTTAAAATAGATAAGTTTCTAAAAATAGAAAGTTTCCATAAATAGATTAGCTGCCTTAATTAAATAAGTTTCCATAAATAGATTAGCTGCCTTAAATAAATAAGTTTCTAAAAATAGCTGTTTTCCATAAATAAAATAGCTGCCTTATTTAATTAAGTTTCTAAAAATAGAAAGTTTCCATAATTAGAAATAAGCTGGTTAAATAAGCTAAGTAAATAAGCCTAAGTGTTTTCATGATTATTTCCTAAGTCATATGATATATTATATAGTTTAATAATTATTTCATGTAATTTATTTAAACTATAGGTTATAATATTTAATTAAAGTATGACATATTTTAATTAAATATATTAGATACTTAGGTTAAAATATGTATTATTAAATACTAATAATATAACCTAAGTCATGTTTAATTAATTAATTATATCCATGGTTTTTAAAATAATTAATTAATTATAAGTCTTAATAATATAAATACTTAGGTTAAAATAATTCATGTTTATTAATAATTAGTTAACCTAAGTCATGTTATTAAATTAATTATATCTTATTAATTTAATTCTTAACATAAGTTTATAACATAAACAACTAACATAATCATGATCCGGATCTAAGCTTAAAAACATGCACCGGATATGAACAAACACCGTACCCCGAACCAAATCGGGATACCCCCTTGCTGTCGTGGGACCCACACGCACCAACCAAGACCAAAAAGGTCTTGGTGGTGGTCGGCTAAAAACAAACCGAACCCCCCTTGGGGTCGGTTGTACCTGCGGCCCAAAACAAACAACCCTTAGATCCACCCTTTTGATTAATTAATGACAAAAACATGTTAGATCTAGGTTTAATTAATGTGTTTTTATGAAAAACATCACGTGTTCTTAATTAATAAAAGATTAATTAAAAAGAAAAACAAGTAAAAGGTTTTACCGTATTTGTGGATCAAGAGGGTGAAGAACAAACACGAACAAACACTAATTTAACAAGATCCAAGATCAAAGAAATCACCTTGATGGTGATTGTAGGTGGTGGCACACAAGGAGGAGGAAAAGGGATTTTTTGGTTTTCTGGAAATTCTTCTGTAAAAGAAATTTTCAGTAGTAAAAACTCTTTTTATCCTCCACTTAGTAAAATTGGTAATGGGCTTGGCCCATTACCTTCTTTTGGCCGCGGGTAGGGACTCCCTTGTGGGGGTCCCGTACCTCGTTTCGTGTCTTGTAATTTCGTATATGTTTACGTTTAATTATGTTCGTGTTTTAAAATGTTCTCGTTACGTAAATATCCTACACTTATATATTTAATTACGCTCGTATTAAATATATATATATGTAATTAATAATAACTCGTGTTTTAATTACGCTCATGATCTCGTGATCGTATGTTCGTGATTAATTATTGCTAAATAATTATTACGTGATCGTTCATATAAAATACTTATCATGTTCTAACACGTACGTAATACATAAACTCCTAATACGTAATCATAATCATGTTATATTAGGAATGTTTTTAACTAGTACGTACGAACTTAAGGTACTATGCATGGTAAAAGCATGCGGGTTTTACAAGACTCAAGTTGTTTGTCAGTGGTAGGCTCTTCAACCACATCCTCCAGAGAAGGGGATGGGTTCTTCTTAGTCTTCTTGGTCTTGGAAGGATTAACAGAAGGGGTTTCAGAGGAAAGGGGGATGTCTTTCCTCTTCTTCTTCTTTTCCTTGGGCACCTTGGGCTGAGAAGAAGACTGCACAGAGGTCTTTAACAGAGACTTGTCAGTTGCTCTTTCAGCATTCACCTCATTGTGAGGGATGAAGGGCTCTCGATTAGCAACCAGTAGCCCAGCGACCTGCATCATTTGCCTGCTGAGAGGCACTTCGTCTTCCAAGGGAGTCTTTAGTGATGTAGCAGTGATGTGATAAGGAGAGAAGGAGAGAAGTTCATCATTTGTGTAGCCTTCACCCAGCATATCTTCTAAGAGAAGAGAGAGATATCTTGTGTAGCAGATGCTGGCCTGTCTGTTCTTCTTCCCTTTGTTTTCTAGCTTAGCAATGAGGTTAGAGTAAAGTATATGAG
The DNA here is from genome assembly GCA_025667525.1 of Glebionis coronaria. Lineage (NCBI taxonomy): Eukaryota > Viridiplantae > Streptophyta > Magnoliopsida > Asterales > Asteraceae > Glebionis > Glebionis coronaria. Next base: position 555,454 of record JANFOE010000064.1, read on the forward strand.
CGATCCCTATATCTTGCCCCCAAATTAAGCTGTAAGCAATTGCTTGCTGGGCTCCATTAAGTTGATCATGAGACCCCTGGTTTCCACCTAGACATTTCACAATGTATAACATCAGCGTCCTCCAAATTGGTGAAAAGTAGTTCACTTTGATCAGGGATTTGTTCTGGAAACTTTGTGTGGTGAAGGGTTTATCATTGTCGTCATGAGGACGAAGGGTAGCCAGAGCCTTCTTTACCGTGGCGCTGGCAGGCACAGCGGACATGCCTTCATTGACTGGAAGTCCAATGACTTTGGCAAAGGTATGAAGATCAAAAGTGACAGGTTGGGGATGTGTGGAAAGGTTGAAGGTGATGTGTGAAGAGGTTTGATCAACTTCGGCACTATACCAGAACTCCTTCAAATATTGGTGGTAGCATGTGGAAGGTACTCTGGTTATGGCTTCAAAAATGGTGGAGTTTTTGAGGAAGGAGAACAATGGTTGGTAAAGGGAATTGTTGTGTTCCAAGAGAGCTACATAATTATTTAAGGCAATTTTGCCATCGTGTATCCCAAAATCAACGTTCGAGGCGGCCAGGACGGTGAAAGAGGTGTTTGATGATGAAGACGCCATCGTTGAAGTGAGGAAGAAATGAAGGTTTTGGAGAAGATGAATAGTATATGTGTGTTAAAGTAATGAGTAATGTGAGTTTTGAAAAGTGAGTCAAGGGTTTTGATAAAAGGGTTAGCCGTTTCACAATTAAAGCATTTAATGCAAAAAATTACCTTTTAGGAAAAGTGGGACCCCTTGACTCTTCATGTGATATTTCTGTCCCTTGAAAAGTGGGAAAGTTGTTGACAATAAAGGTTAATCATTTGAATTAAATATGGGAATATATTAAGTCCCATTGGAGTGTAACTACCTCGTTACATTCAATTCCCTTTAATGCCCAGAGACAGAGATCAGAGATCATTTATCAGATTTGTTTACCAATATTGAGCATACCCAACTCAGCAACTAACCTAGTAAAACTTGGCTCAGCCAGAGGCTTGGTGAATATATCAGCGAGCTGGTATTTAGTAGGTATAAATGAAGCTCAATATCACCTTTTAAAATATGGTCTCTGATAAAGTGATACCTGATGTCAATATGCTTAGTTCTGGAATGAAGTACCGGATTATTTGAGATGGCTATAGCACTTGTGTTGTCACAGAATATGGGAACCTTTTCATAAATGATCCCATAATCAGCCATCTGACTTTTTATTCAGAGAACTTGAGCACAATAACCAGCGGCCGCTACGTATTCAGCTTCAGCTGATGACATGGCCATAGAGTTTTGTTTCTTGGCGCTCCAGCATACCAACTTTCCTCCAAGGATTTGACAACTCCCAGAGGTGCTCTTTCTATCAAGACAGCACCCAACATAGTTAGAGTCTGAGTAGGCTTTGAGGTCGAAGCCTGATCCATTAGGATACCAGAGACCCAATGTGGGAGATCCTTTTAAGTACCTAAAAATTATTTTGACAGCTACAAGGTGGGATTCCTTGGGGTTAGCTTGGTACCTAGCACAGAGACATGTGGCAAATTGTATGTCTAGTCTGCTTGTTGTGAGGTACATCAGTGACCCAATCATGCCTCTATATAAGGTCTCATTAACAGAGACCCCTGAGTCATCAGCTCCCAAGTTGTTGGGAGGAAGCATGAGGCATTTCACTGATGCACAATCAGATAGATCCTACTTCTTGAGCAAATCCTTAACATATTTTTCTTGACAAATGGAAATTCCTTTTGAATTTTGTTTAATTTGAAAACCCAAGAAAAAAGTTAATTCCCCCATCATGCTCATTTCATATTTTTTGGTCATTAATTTGGCAAACTGTTTGCTCAATGTAATATTGGTTGAACCAAAAATTATATCATCCACATAAATCTGTACTAAAATGACATCACCCTTGGACCTATAAGTGAACAGGGTTTGATTAATGGTACCTCTGACAAATTTATTTTCAAGTAAGAATTTTGATAGGGTTTCATACCAGGCTCTAGGCGCTTGTTTCAGCCCATAGAGTGCTTTGTGAAGTCTGCAGACGTGATCAGGATACTCACTGCTTTCAAACCCTGGGGGTTGATAGACATATACTTCCTCTGCAAGCTTCCCATTGAGGAAAGCACTCTTCACATCCATCTGGTACACAGTAAACCCCATATAAGCTGCAAAGGCTAGGAAGATTCTGATAGCTTCCAATCTGGCTACTGGTGCAAATGTTTCATCATAGTCAATCCCCTCAGATTGATTATATCCCAGCACCACAAGCCTAGCCTTGTTTTTGACAATCATGCCAGCTTCATCCCTCTTGTTTCTGTAGACCCATTTAGTTCCAACCACTTGCTTCCCTGCTGGAGCTTTTACCAGAGTCCACACCTTGTTCCTCTTGATCTGATTCAACTCATCTTGCATGGCAACAACCCACCCTTCATCTAGAAGCACAGCAGCCACATTCTTAGGTTCATCCTCAGAGAGAAAATCAGCGAAAAGGCATTCATTCGCTGAGGCGGTTTCCAGAGATCTTAATTTGCCTTTGGTGGTGACTCCCTCAGAGGGTTCACCAAGAATATTCACTAGAAGAATATCTTGGTTCCTACTCTATTTGGATTGAGGAGAAGGAGTCTTTGTGGGTTCAGGAGTCACAACAGGTTTAATGAATACTGAGGGATCTTCACATATTATTTCTTCATCCATAATCTCTTCATCAAGAGGAGAGATTGGTTCGATGACATCAGCATTCACAGTAGTGGGTGTAGTGATTTGTTCAGCATTTTTAACCTCTGGAGTGATGTCAGAGATTGAATGAGGATCAAATGCATGAACATAAGGGAAGTCCTTGTGACAGCCCTTGGATGATTCCTTGGGATATGAGAAATCATCCTCTGGATATGATTTAACTTCATTGAAGTCAATGTCACATTCTTTTAAGTTGGTGTGGTTGATGACAGCATTTGCCTCATTGAAGGTGACATGGATGGATTCTTCTAGTTCTTGTCTGCGGATGTTGAATACTCTATAAGCTCTGGAGGTGAGAGAGTAACCAACGAAGAATCCATCATCAAACTTTTCATCAAAGTTTCCCAAGTGATCTCCGTAGTTGTAAATGAAAACAGGGCAACCAAAGACATGGAAGTAGCTTACATCAGGGGCTCTCTTCCTATATACTTTATAAGAGGTCTTGCCATGTCTCTTCACAATAATGGATCTATTTTGTGTATCACAAGCTGTATTCACAGCTTCACCCCAAAATTGTTTAGGAAGTCTTGATTCGCTAAGCATAGTTCTAGCAGCCTCTATGAGGGTCCTGTTTCTTCTTTCAGTGACACCATTTTGTTCAGGGGTGCCTGGGTTAGAAAAGTTATGTGATATTCCCTTTTCATCACAAAAGGCTTCCATGGCATGATTCTTGAATTCAGCGCCATTGTCACTTCTGATAGCCTTAACTCTGCAGTCATTGAGATTCTCTATTTCTCTGATGAAGGACATTATTCCTTCAGCAGCATCACTCTTTCTTTTGAGAAAGAATACCCATGTGATCTGGAGAATTCATCTACAATGACTAGTGTATACTTGTTGTGATTAAGGGATTGAGGTTTTACTGGTCCAAATAAGTTCATGTGAAGAGGATGGAGGCACTTATTTATGAAGAATGATTGTTTAGTCTTGAATGAGGCTCTGTGGTGCTTCCCTTTCTCGCATGCTGAGCAGGGTCTGTCTTTGGTGAAGGTCAGAGAGGGAAGCCCAGCTACTAAATCATTCTTGGCAAGTTTGTTAATGTTTTTGAAGTTGAGATGGGAGAGTCTCTTATGCCATAGCCAATTTTCACTATCAGATGCTTTGGCATAGAGACAAGTGTTTGTCCCTTCTGGACAAGATGTCATGTGGATGACGTACACATCCCTTCTCCTGGGTGCAATTAGAACAACATCATCATTTTGATTGAAGATTGTTCCTTAGGTCTTGGTGAACAGAACTTTGAAGCCAGCATCGTAGAGTTGACTAATGCTGGTTAAGTTATGCTTCAGTCCATTGACATTAACGACCCTTGTGAAGGTTATTCCATTACAATCCACTGAGCCATAACCCTTAGTAGCCCCTGAGGAATCATCTCCAAAGACTACTTTAGGACCAGACTCCTTTTTATATCTATGCAGATATTGTTTAACCCCTGTCATGTGTCTTGAGCACCCGCTGTCCAGATACCAAACAGATTTCTTGAGATATTCCTGCACAGATATAACAAAGCCATATTAGTTTCTATGATGAACCCACTTTCCAGTGGGTCCATGTTGTCGCTGACCAGCGACATTGGTCCTTCTCTGGTTTCCTCCCCCTCTTTGGTTGCAGTCCCTGGGTTCATGACGCATGCTTCCACAGATGTCACATCCAGGATAATGCTCGCACTCATCAGAGTGATGGTCGAAGAAGCCACAGTACTTGCTGGGGGGTTAGGTCTGTAACCCTTAGAGTCATCTCTGGGTTTAGGCTCAGCCTTTCTTGAGGGTCGATGAGGAGTTTTTGATCTCGTTTGAGTTCTGGTTCTTTGAACCGCAATGACCTCCTCATGCTCTCTAGATGAGTGTTTAGTGGACTCGCATGTGATGCATTTTGGTTTCTTAGTGCAATCCTCAGATGAGTGATTCTTGAAACCGCAATGCTTGCAAGGTCTGAACAAAGCTCTCCCCTTGGAGCTACTAGAACCTTCACCAAGAGAGTTAACAGATGGACTATTAACTCTGGGGTTGATTTGTTCTTTCAACCCTTTTACCTCTTCCATCAAGGTGAGGAGACGTTGTTTGGTGGGTGAAAGCTCTTTAGGGGGAGGAGTGGGTTTGTTGGAGTCCTTAGTCACAAAAACCTTTTTAATCGCTTTATCAGCGACTTTGAGAATTGAATTGGGGTTTTAGTTGGAGGTTTTGGGCCAAGCAAGGAATCAGATGGGTTAGCACCAGCGAGTCTTGGTGGGGATGGTACCTCTGATTCTTTGTCAGAGTTCTTCTCATCCACAGAGGTGGAAGAAGGAGAAGAGACCTCTGAAGGGACAAATTTGACATTGGGAATAGGGATATGTTTTTTGTATCTACCCTTTCCCCCAATAGCCTGAACCACATCACCAGGTATGGATCCAGCGACTATTTCTTCCACTGTCGATTGAGCCAAATTCCATTTTTCAATGGTTTTTCTAAGTTCAGAATTTTCATCAGACAAAGACTCATTTTCAATGGATAATTTGCTCACTTCATTTTGAAGTTGATTAGCAAGATTCACAAATGGTTTAAGATTTGTTAATTCAGATTGGCAAAGATTTAACTCTGTTTTAAGACTATGAAATTTGTTTAACAGGTTTTTTCTTTGCTCTTCCAAAAAGTGGAGGTCAACCAAGGTATAGTCACTGACATGGTCTCTATCAGGACCTTCAGCCATAGACAGCATTCTTTGTACCTTTTTCATGGTGTTGTCCACCCATTGACCAGATCTTGCTTCACTTTTACCCACATCGGGTTCTTCATCAGAGACGGCCATAAAGGCTCTGACGGTGGTGGTACCTTCATCCTCAGAAGTGAGAGGTTCATCATCCCAGTAGAATGAGGCAGCGATCAGACCTTTTTCAGTCTTTTTAACATCTTTTTTCTTTTCTACATCATCGGCTTTCTGGTTGAGTTTTAGTAGCTCAACTTTCAAGGCTTTGTATTTGACTTTGTAGTCCTTCTTCCCTTCTGAGTCAGAGAGAAAGGTTTGCTTGAAAGGTGAGGTGGAAAACTTCTTCTTGCTGTTGTTGTTGCTGGATGAAGGGAAGCTTGGAGAGGAGGTTTTGTTTGACCAGCAATCCTTCTGATAGTTACCAGTTTTTCCACAAGTGTAGCATGACACCTTGGATTTATCAACCTTTGCAGCTCCAACTCTGCCAGATCTCTTGTAATACCTCTTTTGATCAGCTAAAAGAGCTCTGTCATGGAACTCAGCATGTAATTGATCAAGAAATTCTTGACTACTTCTGGTGTCCTCTTCAATGTCAGAGTCGCTGTCCTGAATGGAATGGTTAGCAACAAGAGATTTTGAACCAGTGATACTGGTTGTAAACCTGTCAGTCTCTGATTTGTAAATGGAGTCAATTAGCCCTTCTTCATAGTTATATCTACCAAACAGTTGGGCTAAAATATCATTCTTTATAGCATTGTTAGCTCTTAAGGTCTGATTTAGGCTAAGCCATTTTCTAGGTAAACTATTGACAAAAGTAGCATTAACCTCAGCCTTAGGTAGAACAACTCCATTGTTTCCCAAATCATTCAACAAAATCTTAAGCCTAGTATAAGTTTGTGCAACAGTTTCTGTTTCCAAAGCTTTAAAAGCATTAAAATTAAGTCTAAGGGCTTGGATTTTGGTTTCTTTTGTTTCCTCTGGACCTTCATACCCTAGAACTAATTCAGTCCACATCTCCTTAGCAGAGTTGCATTTAATGATGGACTTCATAATGTTCTTGGGTAGGCAAGAGACTATAATACTTTTGAGTCTCTTGTCTTGGTTAGCCAGACATCTATCCACTAGAGACCATTTCTTAACATGTTTCTTAATGGGTCTCTCAGGGGTAGAGGAACCGGCCAGTGGTACATAGGGACCATTTTCTAAGATTTCTATCAAGAAGGGTTCTAAGCCATCTAAATATATAAGAAATTCACTTTTCCAACTTGAGAAATCCTCTTCATCGAATGCTGGTACATTGGACACATGTGACCCCCCTCGAACATCAAGTAGTTGGGGAAGGTCATCATCATTATTACCAGTGCTTACAACTGGTGTAGGCATGGTAGTAGATGTGGTGGCCGGTATGGTGGTCGAGGTGGTACCTAAACTGGTTTGACCAAAAGGTGGAGGAGGTATAGTATCAGCCATATTAAGATCTTGATTTTAAAAACAAGAACGGTTTATGAAAAGTTTTATAAATCAAACCGCTCTGATACCAATTGAAAGTCCTTTAATATGACAAATGTTGATAAACTATAACTCTTGTGACCACGAAACACAATGAAATACTTTTCAAACACGTAATGCTTTATTAAGTATTATAAACAAAGTATTACAAAGTGCTATGAATACACTCGTTGAATGACAACAAGATATGAACCCTAGAACAAGTAAACTAGATTCGAGACTCAAGTTTACAAGGGAACCAATGAGACGCTGGTAGACAGCTGGGGGCTCAGCGGTTCCAAGGTGAGAAAGAACTTAGATAAATTATCCAAGCACAAGGGTTGATTTAATTCTTCTTTCTCACTCCTATTTATAGTGTACGAGGTTGCTTCCTTAGTGGGAGTAGTTGATACGTGTCACCTTCTGAATGGAAGAGTACAACGTATTAAATGCATGTCCAAATCGAGACATACCTTTAAACAACTTTAGGTGAACAGTTCTGCCAACTGTTCACCTTTTGTCCCACTAGGTCGTACTAGGCTTTATCTTTAATCTCTTGTTTTGTCCCGCTCAAAACACTTGGTAGATTCTCCCACCTAAACTATAAAGGATTGGATAAGCTTTGCTTATCCCAAACTTCTAGGGTTCTTAAGTGATCTCTGAGTGTTGTCAACTCAGATATCCTTGAACACCAGTACATTCCTTCAACATCCCAGCTATCCATTATCGCTGGTGAGTATGACTTCAGATTGTCTTCGACTTCTCTGATGTTGTCTTTGACTTGAATGTTCCTGGTGTGCCAGCTGAGGCTTTGTCTTCCACTGGTCTAGTCTCTGTCGCTGGTCCTCTCAGTGATCAGTAAACACTTAGTCTAATTAAACAAATCTAGATTGGGCCATAGTTAAAACTTTCATTGGCCCAACATAAGTGTAGGGGGTCTTCTATCGAAGTGACCTTACCTAGAACTTTGCCTTGACTTCATAATAACTTGGAAACTAATTTTTCAAACATTTTTCAAATTTTTGATCTACTTTGGCCACCAAAAATATGCATTCATAATTTTTGCATTAATCATTTTTCATTTGCATAACACATCTGCATTATATATATTCTACTTTCATTTTTCATCAAAAATATATAAAAGGAAAAAATATAATAAAGGATATGGTTTAACAAATTTAGACTTCTTTGACATATTAGGCCCGCCATGGATATTTTGACTCAACCCGAGTTTGCTTATCCAAGCATTCTATAGCTAGTAGCCTTAAGCATGTAGACCTTTATTGGTTTATTAGGCTAAGCATCCACTAGTCTCATTATTTGAGATTTTAAACTATGGAGAACAAGAGATAATAGAGTTTGAAATAAGTGTAAAGGGCTAGATAAACCTCATATTCATTATTGTGGCTTTTATATCCCTTTTCGTAACCTTTACTTTCTTGTCAATGCATGTATATATGTTAATAAATAATCAAGAACGGTTTTAATCGGTTTGTAGTCTCTTATGCATTTTTTACTAATCATTCGTGGTTGGTATAAGTACGTCTTAAGATTCTAAGTTAGAACGTTTTATGTGTACTAGACTTATGTCATGCTTAATACTTAGCGGGTGTTTTTCCTTTTATTCTTTTCAAATTTCTTTGTGAGGATTAAAGAAAAATAAGAGCGGCTTATGAAAAAAATGAGTGGCTAGAAAAAAATAATTAAAAAAAAATAATTATACAAGACTCCCAAGAGGGGCAGTGAAGTGTTAATTAAAGTAGCTATTGAATTCCAATATTACTCTCACAAGGGCTGCGGGGATTTGATAGTTGCTCCAATCCAATATTACCTTGACGGGTTGTGGGATTGAAGATCCAAGGTCTCAAAAGGCGGAGGATATAAATTATTACGTGAGTTTTATTTTTCTTTTCTTAGCGAGTGTGTAGCTACTTATTAATGCATCACATAAGGATCTTACACATAAGGTGAATGACTTATTACTCTTGAGTCGGACTTATATCTATTGTGGGCGGTTTTTCGAGCAATGGATAAGATGGTTACTTAGGATTAAAACCGTGCTTCCTTATTTTGAGATTTTACATTTCTTATATTTCACGCTTTAAATAATGACAAATTTGCCCAAAAGAAATTTGCTCAAATAATAACCGGTCTTAGAGGCATAATAAGTAGGGGTATAAGAGTAACACAATTAATCTATATGAATGAGTTGATGCACTTTTTACTAGTTGAAAACAATGGTCTTGTTTTTAAGCTTGGTATGGGGAAAGTGAAACTTGAGGGTCATAAGTGTTCATGGTACTCAAAGCCCCAATTAAAGTGTTTGATTTCTTTATGAGTTATTTCCATCAAAACCATTTCAAGAAAATCCAAACATATATAAATAGAATTGTTTTCCTTTGCATTGTATAAAATCAAAATCATGCATCATATAGTATACAGTAGTGTAAATGCATTCCATATTGGCCAAGGTGGATTAATTATGAGAAAAGTGTAAATTGGTGCTTTAAAATGTCGCATTGCATGAGGTCATGGCAATGATCAAGTGTAGGGGATTTGATATGAGTGAAATCTCATATCAATAATATCACAAATCACCCTAAAACACAAAGCAAAATACCTAATTTTTATTCATAAAAGCAGTATTATGGGTATGGTTTGTTGTTTGTGCTTGTGTAGGTAAAAAGATACAATTTTGGAGCAAACAAGTGAAATCAAGCCTTATTGATGAAGAAAAGACAAAAGAAGGATGAAAATTGACAAGCCTTGCAAAGACAAAGGACCTTTCTTGACAACTTTCAAAGATGAGGGACTAAAGTTGTAATTATGAGGAAGTTAAGAACAAAGTCAAATTTGATCAACTCTCAAGTCAACAAAGTCAAAGGATGATTATTGAACAAGTATGAAGTTAGAAGGACTAAAAATGACAAGGAAATGAAGCTTGGAGCTCAATTTAACAATTTGCCAAGTTAAGGGGTTAGAGTTGCCAAAATTGAGCCAAGTTTACTCTTAATCCATGTTTTATTTGTATCAGCCAATAAGAAGCCAAGATTCACTCCACTCGGATTGCCAAACAAGCGCCACCTCACCCCACTAGCAGCTGCCACAATTAATAAACGAATCCCAACAGTGCAATGCACTAACATATTTTCAACCAATCAAAAATCACTTTTCGGATAACAATCTGTGTCTCTCTCTTTCCACCAATAACAACAAGACGCGTGGCATATTCAAACATGATCGAACCCAGATCGAAGAAGGAGCTAAAGTGTATTTCAGGCCAAGTGTTATACATGAAAAGTCATCAAAATCATGAGACGAGTACACTCCAAGCACCCAATTAGCCTGAAATTGACTACATCAAAAATCCCCAAATCAAGTTCTTCAACGGCTACTTTAAATTAGCAGAATAGGCCACGTGGAAGCTTGCTATTCGCTCCAACACGTCACCTACCTCGAACAAACTTCATCCCATCTTCTATAAATACCCCATTAGTTCTTCATTTCTTGAATGTACATAGTGTGTGTATTTTTCACACACATTTTAAAATTCTCTCAATTTTCAGTTAGCTAGATAGCTGTAACAAACTGTAACCACCTTTCCTCCATTAACAAACATTCAAAGTTCATTTCACTCAAATTCTACTTCATAATTCTTCATAATCCTACTATTCTGTTACTGTTGTGATTCTTTTGATCATTCTTGATGGAATGTGTTTGATGCCTTTTGGAAGACAGTAGCTGGTTCAGACGAATTTCATTTCATTTCATAGCCAAATAAGAAGATTGTAGCAGGGGTATTGAATTTCAGATGATGATGTTGATATAGTGGTTTATGGTGGTAGATTGTAGATGTTCTTGTTGATCATAGTAAGCTCAACGCTTACTACTCCATCAGAGGTGGCATCAAAGCTAAAAGGAACACTTTTCTTGTTAAAATTCCTCTAAACTATTCTACCATGCTATATTCCTAGAAATAAGTCTTAACTGCTGAATTGTGATTGTGTTAGTGTTCTTGTGGTGTGCTTTTGATAATCTGATAGTTTACAAGTAGTTTGATCAGCTTTGATTCAGTTTTAGCTTTATACTTGGCTTTATTCAGTTTTAATATTCATCATTTAGCTAAAATTTCTCTATAGTGTTTACTTGTTGGAATTTTGCTGCATTAAGGTTCATTTGAGTCTAATAACAAATCTTGATAAAAGTATTTTGCTGTCATAAGGTTTTACTCATAAAGCCTTTGAAAAAGTTCCATATCAGATTTTTTAACTAGTGTTTGGTTAAAATTGAATTTAGTGAATTAGTTGTTAAAACATGTTGTTTTGAGATCATTTACACTCATCAGGTGTATACAAGTTCACTTGCAAAGTTTTGTGGTCAAAACTTAAGTCAAACAGACAATTGACACTCAAAAAGATTGGGTCAGTCTTTACATGTTTTAAACAGTCTTTTTTTTGGTAATGGGTTTCCCCGGTGAATAGATTAACCAAAAAAAACAGTAAAGTACAAATGGAATGTGGATAAATTACCACATTAACCTCAAGCTAAAAAGCTTGATAAACACCTAAATCCAGTGCTTATGACAAGCCTTAAATGTGACAATCCGTCAATTTATGGTTGATATTTTATTCTCAAATATTATTTAAAAACATTATTTTAATGTTATATTATGAACTCACTTATTTTTGGGAAGTAATTTGGGTTTACATCTTGAAGTAGCATCGACTACGTCTAAACCGGAGGATTCTACGTTACGTGCTTACGTTTACATACACCGTTTTGGTGACAGTCCGACACTTCAGGAAATAAATTTATCCGTGAATATAATTTTGGGATTTTAAATTTGTGTTGGTTCATAAACTCACTAAGTTACGGGAAGAGATTAGGACTTACGTGAATAATTTAACGTCCTTTACAACTAAACCGGAAACCTTGGGATTACGTATTTACGTTTTCGAACTCCGTTTTTGATGAGACAATTTTTATTAGATTCGTTTTGTGCCGTTGATTCATAATTCATAAAATTTTTTTCGTAAAACGACCGGAGGGCACGCAAATCGAGGAAACTAGAATCGAGGAGTAACCGTAACTAAATGGGGATGAGACAAGATAAACTTGTCCCACCCCCACACATGAGACGACCACAAGTATACAACACACCACATTTGGTGTCATCGTTATATAAACTAGATGGACACTTGTCCATCTAGCCTTCCAAACCACTTAAACTTAAAACAAGTTACACCAAAACCACTCACTTCATTTGCAACTCATGCAAACCACCATTTTTCTCTCTACACCTCACCATTGCCATCCACTTCAACCATCAAACACCCCTATTTGATCTATTTTAGCCATAAAATCATGTGTTATTCATACACATGATGATGCTCCTTTGAAGCCTTGAAGATTGGAGGTGATTCTAACATCCAATGAGGCGATTTGGTGATGTCCAAGGGCTGATTTCTACAAGAAGTTCACAAATATTGGTGGTCGTCAAAGTTGGTGTTGATCTATCACAAGTTTAGCCATCAAAAATCCAAGCCTTGATCATAACCTACTTAATCTTGGTGGTATAGAGATTGTTCATCCTATCCTCTTGTTAATTTGATTATGTAATATTGTATTTTCTTTATTTATGTATATGTATATGATGATGCATGATGATAAAAATATTATGTGGGGATTTGTTGTTGATAAATATGGTTAAAAAGATGGAAAACCATAGGTAAAAAGGTTAAAATCTTCTTTAATATGATGGCTGTATAAAAACAGTAAGTAACTAAATGCTAAACCGATAAAATGGCATAGTGGAATCTATTTACAGTAAGTATTATGTGTTATACACATGTGAGAGTTGGCCATGCAATGGAATCATAAAAATGAGTGAGATATGATCAAAACAAGATTAGAGTGCAAATCTGCCTACACTGTTTTGGACAAATTTATTAAAATATTTAGAGGTTGATTCATCAATAGATAAGGAATAAAATGAAGCACATATCATGTAGTTTTTGTCATAAAAATTTGAGGTCCAATCTCCTTATAGAACTCTAGATATGGACATTTTAGTGGACTTAAAATTTGGGACTGATTTTGTATATAAATAGTATATGATATAAGAACTCAAAAATTTATATAAAATATACATATATAAAACCCACTAGTTGATAAAAATTATAAATAAAGAGTTACATATATATTGATATTAAAATGGGATACATTATATAAATTACAAGTAAAAATGTTTTTCCAAGTTATAAAACTATATACTTAAGTTTTACGTCTTTTCGGCTAAAACCGAAAGATTAACGTTTTTGGTCAAATAACACTTAGACGGTCGGACCCGTCTAATGTAAACTTTTATAAACTCACATACTGATATATGAACTTATATAACAAGTAAAAACCGATAAAACCCGAGCTTTACAACATGTAAACATTAACGGGCCAAAGTAGCCTTATTGGACTATAAACCCGACTAGTTGGTAAAACACTTATAAACTTACTTATTGGGCTTAACCCATTTGGACCTAACATGTAAAGTATAATACTGATATTAAAAATATAAATTGGGCTAATGAAAAGTATTGGGATTATAATAGGCTTATTGGGCCTAAAACATGTAAATAATTAAAACTAGTAAACTAGTATAAAAGTTACCAATACACAACACTAAAATGAGTAAATGAGAATGTATAAACCCACTTAATCATCATATATATATATAAAATCATCATATGTATACATAATTTTTATTTTTATAAAGTCATTGAACAAGAGTCTAAGACGAGTATTATTTGTGTAGGTTTCCGTGATTGAAGCACGTACCGTACATCCAAATCGTCGATAACCGCCTTCCCACATCAACGTGAGTTCATAGCCTCGCACTCTTTTAAATGTTTTTATGAAATTTTTTATAAACCCGCGAGGGAGATAACATGTTAGTTTTCATAAAATAGGACACCATTTGTCCGGATTGTTTGTTTATTGATTTGGACCCGAATGATTTTATGACCCGATGAATGATTATATGACCAGATGTATAAGATAAAATGGATTATTAAAGTTAGGTTATGTCACTAAAAGTCCCATTAGCATGAATTGTGAACTACCGGGATTTGGTAGACGCTTATGCATATAATAGTACTATTTGGGGACGATCACCTCGCGCCTTGACGGTTGATCCCCGTCGTGCCACATTGATTGGTATGCGAATTTATGTATGAGAAGATTTCCATAGCGTGATTTTTGTGATGACACGCTAATTTAGATGGGCAACTGAGTTTCGGATTAGCTACCCGTTGTTTGTTGTAGTAAGGTAACAATGTCATTCGGCTTATAATAATCCAAATAACGAAATACTGCTATATGCACTGAATTACGATATATTGCCTGACTAGCAATACGGGGTCTTATTATTGATATTTTGTTCGTGTTTTGGTTTACATAACCATATTCATATAATGGTTTTTATTTAACTCTATACAACGTTATAAAACGTATTGTATGATGTTTTTACGACAATGGTTCGTATAATAATTTTGAAGGCAAAAGCCTATATTATGAGTTTTGATAAGGATCTTTATAAAATGACTTTGGCTATTTTATGGCCTTTACAAAGATTTGTACAAAATTATTTTCGGTAATAATTATATACCAATGATATATTAATGGTTTTATTAAACTCTATGAATTCACTCGGCGTTATCGCTGACCTTTTCTTTTAACATGTTTTGTCTCAGGTACTTGAAGGTAATTCTCGGGAAGACGACAAGAATTCATGGCCCGCACTTAAATAACAATTTCCATTCAAATGCTTTATTATTAAACGACGTGATTTTTAAGCGTTGTCTATGATGTGAGTAATGTGCTATCCCGTAACACCAAAGAGTCTTCCGCTGTATTAAATTGTGTATATTTGGGGGTGTTACAGTTTGGTACCAGAGCTCTCGTTATAGAGAACGAAAGATTTTTAAAACCAAGGTTTTGAATAAAACATTTCAAAATCTTTTAACTATAAACATTTTTCTAAAAATGTCTAAAAATCTTTTGACTATAACGGTGCCGAAGAATTCCCGAGTTACCGACAAGGCCAGACTGAAAAGTGTTATTTTAATATATATATAACTTGGATTATATATATATATATATATATATATATATATATATATATATATATATATATATATATATATATATATATATATATATATATATAGAGTAGCGATCCAGTAAGAAGAGAAATAAAAATAAGAAGAATAAGAAGAACTCTGGACCACACATTTTAAATAAGAGTGAGAATTTTAAGGGGAGATGCAGGAGTTTTTGTAGGTGCATCTAAAATGAGTGGTTATGGTTTCTTCTCATCCTTCTCATTTTTGTTAATCTTCTTATTAGATCCTAACACTATATATATATATATATAGGAACGTTATTGTAGTGACTGGTCTTAAACTAAAAACAATAAGAACCATTTTGGATCGTTAGATTAATTATTATGGATGAGATTTGATTTTAATTAATTATTTAAATAATAATGGCATTTTTGTAATAAATTTATAACCATAGTGGTAATTTGCACAACTAATGACTGATTTTGCCTTTGGTTAAGTTTTTGTAACGTCCACCTAATAATTAGTATAACCTTTATGGGAAATGCTAACAACAGCCCTTAGGGCTGTCGATAACAACAACTTTTCAGTGAAATATATTATATTTAAGACATGTTCTGAAACATGCTCCACATTTTTCGCTAATATAACCAATTAGAAATGTGAATTGATTTTGTGTGTGCGAAATTATAGGAAGTTATTATTGATTTTGGATGAATTTGAATGATTTTATTCGGACATTTTACATTGTCATAACATAAAATCTTAAGATCAAGTTGTTAACAACAACCCTAAGGGCTGTCGTTAGCAAAACCCAACATTTATTAGTGCATAGTTTTGGCATGTATTTTTTAGCACACTAAATTTCTTTATACGTACAGATACATATTCGATCTTTTTACACATTTGTAATATCACATTATATATCTTGACACATTATAATATATAATGACAAACACTTGTAATGACACACTAAATTTTATTACACATTTTTAACTGATGAATTAAATCACACCTGAATTTACGATCATTTCTGATAACAACCTATTTTGACTTCTTAAAAGTTTCCATCTTTTTCAATAAAGGAATTAAAAATCATGTGTGTCATAAAAGTATATGTCAAAAGACTTATTGTTACTAAAAATTTCTTGCTATAAAACTAACTATTTCTAAAAACTTGGTTTATTATTAAAAATGTGTCATCAATATATTTGTGTCACTACATCGGTATAACTAAAAAGAATGTGCCGCTATATCACTAAAAAAGCGTCGTTAATATTTGTGTGTAACTACATCTTCAAAATAAAATGTGTCACTACATCTATTTATGTGTCATTAATATTCATGTGTCACTTAAATCTTAAAAAATAATGTGTCACTACGTACTCAAAAAAAATTATGGTGTCAATGAATGTATATAATGTGTCACTACATCTTCAAAAATAATGTGTCACTACATCTTCAAAAAATATATGTTGTCACCGAATGTATATAATGTGTCTCCACATCTTCAAAAAATAACGTGTATAAAAATTTGACATTAACGAGGTGTTTGGGATTCCATTTTCGTTTTCAAAACTCCATTTTGGAAAACTCCATTTTTAAAAACTCCATTTTTGAAAACTCCATTTTTGCAGCTGGACCTCCTAACCAACTTTTACAAAACGCCGTTTTACTCCATTTTTTAAGAACTAAACGTCGTTTTGCCCTTTTTTACCCAAACACCTTTTTCTAGTTTTTCGTTTGAAACTGGGATTCGGAGATTATTTGTGGTGAAACGCAAAAACAAACACCCCCTAAGTAAAAAGTGGATAGGACTACAACCAACAACTGACGCCGACGTAATTCAATGTTAGTTGAAGATACGTGGTTTCCTTTAAGAGTTGAAACATTAAAGTTATAATATAGTGAACCACTATTTTAACAACAGCACTGTAAACTAGTATGAGATCGGGACCATCTCGTCTCGAACCAGTCTTGATTTAGTGCTCCCGATCTTTTCCAGGTTTAAAGGGTTATGTATCGAGATTTTCCGTTTTTTTTCTAAAATTTTCGGATTTGGTACCGGTCCCCTACGAATTAGTGGTCCGAATTTTTTTCACCTTATTTCGTACTCCCGGCCTCATACCGAACGAGATTCGAGTACCGAGAATCGATACGGTTTCGGATACAGTTCGGGTTCAGATTCGAGATTCGGGTCAAAATACTCGTCCCTACTAGAAACCGTTTATTACCAAAAAAACAACACTGTAATCAAAAAGTTGAACAAACAGATTATATACTCATTCTATAATATTTAGAAATAGTTATAATCATTATATCCTCGTTTTATAATATTTTTAAACAATTATATCATTCTATGTAATGATGTAGAGATTGAGCGAGTATTCATCCTTTAATCTATACATTCATTTTTAACCGATTCTATAGAACATGTATCAACCGTGTGACAACAAATTAATACATTAATTGACATCATGATGGATATCCATGATGCATGAAACTACGAACAAATAGCTTTTGATTGGACGCAACTTTAAATCACATTTACACATGATACACAGTAGTATCTTGAGTTTCGAATGCCGACGTGGTCCCCGAGATTAGAGTCTCAATTTCAGGAAAAAGGCTTTGAAGAAGAAAGATGATAAGATAATATATTTTGTCTTGGGGAGAGAGAAGCTAAGATGATAGGTTATGCAAGAAATTAGGAGAACTATGAATACCCATAATACCCTTTTACTTTAATTTATAATTTTATTTTGATTAACTGCATTTATTTTACATATTAAATATGTATGTCATGTGTCAAGTTATTGTTGGTTCTTATTATTTTTATTTTAAAGTCGGTTCTTAGATGAACGCAAATCTATATATATATATATATATATATATATATATATATATATATATATATATATATATATATATATATATATATATATATATATATATGATGTAATTTGATTACATGATTGTTTGATGATTATTTTAATATTTATACGAGGTATTTATACGACGCAGATTGTGACAAGGAACCCTAACTCCCCTAACAAATCAATCGAAGCCATTCCCATAGGAATTCTAGCTATTCTAGATCTAAACCAAGTTGCGGATATTTATGATCCCAACAGAATGGTTGATATTCGTAGAAATGTTGATATTAGTTGATTGTGATATTGAAGAAGAATTGGCGAGATTAAATCTGATATCGATGTCATGACGATCTTTCCTTATAGAGTGGAGTTTGACAAAACGTTACCACCTGGAAAGGTGTCATCTGATTCGTTGTCACCCAATTCTTAAATTTGAAATTGAAAGGGTGAATGTTGCACTTGAGGCTGTCATTGGAACCATTACCCAAAAGCCTCATGCCACTAGTACCTTTCCAAGAAGTATAATTGAATGTGTGAGTCATTTCATACTAGTTACTCATTTGATAACTATTGTTGTAAGAGCTATAGGATTGGAAATTAAGTGTTGTTCATATCGAGCTTTTATTGAACTTTGAAGGTCTAAGAATAAGGTTGAAAGTATTGAAGAATGAAGTAGGATATCACATTGAGTATAAGTTGACTGAAAACTTGAATTAAGTAAAATTTAACTCGTATGGAATATGAGATTGTTAAGAGGAAGTCGTTGAGTCCTGTGATTGAATTATAAGGTTTTAAATGATTGTAGGTTCGTGTTAAGGGTTGTTCTTAGGCCATTGTCTAATGAAGAGGATGCCCAGTGTCCGATAAATAAACTGAAGAAATCTTCTTCTGAATTGGGACCGATGGATCTTTCGGGACATGTGGAACACCTAATGACCCTTGTAGATTAGTATTCATTGTGGTATCTTTTAAAAATAATCCCTAACTTAACTGAGACATCAGTTGGTAGGATGAGTTCTTGGAATTGTATGACATAGTGACACATAATGTGTTACGGTACAGTTTTGACTTGTTTGTGATTAATGAAAAGACTACCTTTGATTGCTAAATCCTACATGTATCGATGTTATCTATCTTTTATTGCTTCATCCTAATGTTCGCATTAGTAAAGGCAACCATTGAACAAGTACTCATCTCGATCTGAGTTACGTTGTGGATTATTCTCTTTGTATTCCTGAGTGCCATCGAGGTCATGAACCTCATGATTATTTGGCTAAAGCTCATTTCCTAGCATATTGTAGTTAGTTCTTGGTGAACGACTCACTCATTGTTTTTATAAGATAAAACAGTATCCCTTGAGAAAAATTGAATTTTCATCACTATAAGGATTATTCAAAGTGAGATTTATAAGAGATTGTTATCGAAATGAAGTTGTTTATAAAACACCTTGGAAAACTTAATTGTTTTCATAACAAAGAAAATCTTTGTAAATTTATTTTTTATTCTTATTTAAGAATTAAGCATAAAAATGTTTTTATTATAAACATGATGATAAAATTTTGACGAACTGAGTATTGCATCGTTAATCTTGAAATTGTATATAGTTGCGCGCCTACATACAATTTGGAAGGGACCATGCAAGGCTGATTAGTAGTCACTATGAAATTGTTAATAAACACTATATTTTCTTTGAAGTTATGAAAAGATTAAAAATTTATAAGATCTGCAAGAAGTGCAAAATAGGGACATATTGTTAGGGACACCTACATATGTGCACGTACTATTTATTCTTCTGAGTCGAATTTACTCCTCTATGGAAATTGTCTTATTAGACAAATTGATATTCCTTTCTTGTCCAATTCTCCCGTGGTGAGATTCTTTGGAGAAGTATCTGATTACCGAGTGTTGATACCCGACTGGATGTATCGACGTTCCTATCATTTCTTTTTATTAGATTTCATTTGAATGACCTGGGTAACGATCCGAGGAGCTTTCGAATGTGTACTCAAATTATGAAAACGTGGGATATATTCATATTCATTAAATGTTTTCGTCTGTATCCGATTTGAAATTCTCCCGCGTAGATTATGCGTTGACCTTACTCTTTTAATGGTAGTTGTGTCTACATATTTTCTTGAATTTGTGAAGGATTATGAGTTATTATTAGTCTTTTGAGAAGTTCACATCTTATCAACGGCAATAAAACTGAAAGCTGGTAGTGCCAGTAGAATGGATTGATTGATTATGACATGACGACTTTGTCTTAATTGATGGGAACTCGAGTAGAATTCCCCTAAATGATAAGATGCTGATTATCAAAAGTGATCTAAATAATTCTTGATGGATGACCATATCCTGCATTTAGACTTAAAATTATACCATGAATGGTTGTGAATTAGTCATAGATATTATAATCTAGAAAGAACCTAATATGAATTTATTAAAAAATGTTTTCGTTATCTGAAACTTTAAGAGGTATTTGTTGGTGAATTACCTAGACTTTTGCCATTAAGGCAAGTTGAAATTGGTATTGATTATATTCCCGGTGCTGCACCTGTGGCTTGCGCACTGTACGTCAGCACCATCTGAATTAAAAGAATTACCATACAACTGAGAGAGTTGTCGGAGAAAGCTTTTATTCTACCAAGCTCGTCGTCATGAAGAGCTATGATGTTATCATTCCTTATGCTTATTGATTACCGTGAACTATGTAAATTGACGATCGAAATCGATATCCATTACCCAAGATGATAGATTTGTTCGATCATTTACAAGGTTCTAGCGTATGTTTTAAAGATTTTATCCACGACATGGTTATCATCAATTTCGCGTCCGCGAAAAGAGATTATCTATTCCAATCACTACATCCAGAACTCGTGATGAACATTATGAGTTTCATGTTATGTTCTTTGGATTGACCAATGCACATGTAGCATTCATAAATTTTGTCAGTCACATGTGTAGGTTGTAATTTGATAAATTTATGCTTGGGATCATTAAGGACCATTTGTTTGTTCTAAGAATAGGAAGGAGTTAATAAATATTTATAGACTGCCCTGAATTGGCCGAGCAATGAAAACATGTACCTTGAGTATTTAACATGTGATTTAAGGCTTAATCCTTTACATTATTTGACCGTGTAATTAATAGATAATGGAATATATATTGACTCTTAAAAAAATTAATTAGAGCCATTTGAGGCTTAGGGTTATACCAAAAAGGAGGTGCAAATATGTTTTAACAAAGGATTTTTAAGGAATCATTCCTTATAACTAAACCATTTAACTAAACTCCTGTTTAGGGGTAAATGTTTGTGTATACCTCAAGACAACCTAAGAGGGATTGAGGAAACCATTTAAACCATGACTTGATATTTGAAACGACAATATTTGCTTGTCAACTAAGAATATTTTGACCAAAGTATAAACAAAGATTTTTCGAACATTTACGGATCTTATTAAGTATTTTCAATAAATCAACCAAAAATCGTGTTAACTAAATTCAAATTTATTTTGAACATTTTTATATAATTGGTCGAACTAAGAAATTTAAAATTTTTACGTTTACGTTTCATAAAATTTAATATTTATTATTTAATTATTAATAATACTTATCGACGCTTTAAAACGTCGGATTGAGCAAAACTGATAAAAATAATAGTTGAGACGAAACTAAAGCTTAGAAAATATGAAGAAAGAATTTTTGAGTGAATTGTGGTCATGATAATTATTTCATCCAGAAAAGTGAAGGTAAATACTGACACATTATATAGAAAGGATAATATAGATAATAAAAGGGGTCCGCGACTAATGTGAACCATTAGAGTTGAGAAGCCGATGGCGTTAAATGTTTTAAAGGCCGCTTGTGGTTGCCTAAATATGGAAGATTTTGAGATTTAGTCATGTTGGAATCTCGTAAATATACGTATTTTATTCATGCCATTTCTGATTTAATGTATTTTTATCTGAAGAAGTTGTACTGATGGCAAATTATGAAGGCAGACATCGCCTCATACATTAGTAAACGTCTAACTATTGCAAAGGTCATCATCTGAATTTGATTCGATTTGGGTCATCGTCGACAAACTAACCAAATCTACTAATATCATTCCAGTTAATGATAAATTCTCGATGAAGAAATTGACTCTTTTGTATTTAAAGGAGTTGTGTAAACATGGTGTGTCTGTATCGATCATCTCTATCAAGATCCTCGCTTCGCATCAAATTTCTAGAGATCTGCTCAGAAGTCATTGAGAACGAATCTTGATGAGAGTACTGTTTACCACCCCAATCAAAGGGACGAGGTAAAGTAATGATACAAAACACTAGAAGTGTTGTTTTATGCTTGAATGATTGACCTTTGGTAATAAACCGTATAATTGTTTTCCTTTGGAGAGATTATCATTGATAATTATCGTATTAGGATCGAGATCGAATCTTGTTAGAATCTAAATATAAGAGCATCGGTAAGCAGGAGTTTGGACGAAGACATCCGACATACACCCATTGTGAGTTGGACATGTCTTTTAGGTTTAAGGTTGCCTATGATGAAAAACCTAACCTTACAAAATACCCGACCTGCGAGACCTGAAATGGTTGTTGAAATTAGGATCTGATTATTGACTGCCGATAGTAGGCAGGAGGTTATGTGAATATGAAATGTAGATCTTGAAGTGCCGGATGGGTAGCGAAGTTATGCCAAAAAAAATTTACTTTGGAAAAAAAAATGAATATATGATCTGAAAGATCATGGGAAATAAGTCCCCGTAGTATGGGACCATAGAGATGATGTAAAAGTTGGTTTGAAAGGCATATAAGCTGGATCTACCCTAGGACTTCAAGGGATGCGTGAATTATGTTTCGTATATCGAACTTGATAAATGTCTATCAAGTGAAAATCTGAATTCTTCTTGATGAAATTTAGATCGGCGAAAAGTTGCATTCATCAAAAACCCGTGAACATCATGGATAGAGAAAGTAAGTCAACATTAAGCCTGATCTTATTCCCCCGTAGTTATGTTTGATGAAACTCGCGTATTGTAATGAATTACACTTGTGAGAAAAGACCGAATGTGGAGGAAATACCCACATGGCTCTAACTCTATAAGAAGCGAGTAGTAAGATAAATTGATCTTTGAGGACAAAGATCCTGTTTAGGGGTAAATGCTGTGATAATCCGTCAATTTATGGTTGATATTTTATTCTCAAATATTATTTAAAAACATTATTTTAATGTTATATTATGAACTCACTTATTTTTGGGAAGTAATTTGGGTTTACATCTTGAAGTAGCATCGACTACGTCTAAACCGGAGGATTCTACGTTACGTGCTTACGTTTACATACACCGTTTTGGTGACAGTCCGACACTTCAGGAAATAAATTTATCCTTGAATATTATTTTGGGATTTTAAATTTGTGTTGGTTCATAAACTCACTAATTTACGGGAAGAGATTAGGACTTACGTGAATAATTTAACGTCCTTTACAACTAAACCGAAAACCTTGGGATTACGTATTTACGTTTTCGAACTCCATTTTTGATGAGACAATTTTTATTAGATTCGTTTTGTGCCGTTGATTCATAATTCATAAAAACTTTTTTCGTAAAACGACCCGAGGGCACGCAAATCGAAGAAACTAGAATCGAGGAGTACCCGTAATTAAAAGGGGATGAGACAAGATAAACTTGTCCCACCCCCACACATGGGACGGCCACAAGGATACAACACACCACATTTGGTGTCATCTTTATATAAACTAGATGGACACTTGTCCATCTAGCCTTCCAAACCACTTAAACTTAAAACAAGTTACACCAAAACCACTCACTTCATTTGCAACTCATGCAAACCACCATTTTTCTCTCTACACCTCACCATTACCGTCCACTTCAACCATCAAACACCCCTATTTGATCTATTTTAGCCATAAAATCATGTGTTATTCATACACATGATGATGCTCCTTGGAAGCCTTGAAGATTGGAGGTGATTCTAACATCCAAAGAGGTGATTTGATGATGTCCAAGGGCTGATTTATATAAGAAGTTTACAAATATTGGTGGTCTTCTAAGTTGGTGTTGATCTATCACAAGTTTAGCCATCAAAAATCCAAGCCTTGATCATAACCTACTTAATCTTGGTGGTATAGAGATTGTTCTTCATATCCTCTTGTTATATTGATTATGTAATCTTGTATTTTCTTTATTTATGTATATGTATATGATGATGAATGATGATAAAAATATTATGTGGGGATTTAGAGTTGATAAATATGGTTAAAAAGATGGAAAACCATAGGTAAAAAGGTTAAAATCTTGCTTAATATGATGGCTGTTTAAAAACAGTAAGTAACCAAATGCTAAACTGATAAAATGGCATAGTGGAATCCATTTACAGTAAGTATTAGGTTTTATACACATGTGAGAGTTGGTCATGCAATGGAATCATAAAAATGAGTGAGATATGATCAAAACAAGATTAGAGTGTAAATCTGCCTACACTGTTTTGGACGAATTTATTAAAATATTTAGAGGTTGATTCATCAGTAGCTATAAAGTAATAAAATGAAGCACATATCATGTAGTTTTTGTCATAAAATTTTGAGGTCCTATCTCCTTATAGAACTCTAGATATGGAAATTTTAGTGGACTTAAAATTTGGGACTGATTTTGTATATAAATAGTATACAATATAAGCACTCAAAAATTTATATAAAATATACATATATAAAACCCACTAGTTGATAAAAATTATAAATAAAGAGTTACATATATATTGATATTAAAATGGGATACATTATATAATTACAAGTAAAAATGTTTTTCCAAGTTATAATACTATATACTTAAGTTTTACGTCTTTTCGGCTAAAACCGAAAAAAACTTAGACGGTCGGACCCGTCTAATGTAAACTTTTATAAACTCACATACTGATATATGAACTTATATAACAAGTAAAAACCGATAAAACTCGATCTTTACAACATGTAAACATTAACGGGACAAAGTAGCCTTATTGGACTATAAACCCGACTAGTTGGTAAAACACTTATAAACTTACTTATTGGGCTTAACCCATTTGGGCCCAACATGTAAAGTATAATACTGATATTAAAAGTATAAATTAGGCTAATAAAAAGTATTGGGCTTATAATAGGCTTATTGGGCCTAAAACATGTAAATAAGTAAAACTAGTAAACTAGTATAAAAGTTACCAATACATAACACTAAAATGAGTAAATGAGAATGTATAAACCCACTTGATCATCATATATATATAAAATCATCATATGTATACATAATTGTTATTTTTATAAAGTCATTGGACAAGAGTCTAAAACGAGTATTATTTGTCTAGGTTTCCGTTATTGAAGCACGTACCGTACTTCCAAATCGCCGATAACCGCCTTCCCACATCAACGTGAGTTCATAGCCTCGCACTCTTTTAAATGTTTTTATGAAATGTTTTATAAACCCGCGAGGGAGATAACATGTTATTTTTCATAAAATAGGACACCATTTGTTCCGATTGTTTGTTTATTGATTTGGACCCGAATGATTGTATGACCCGATGAATGATTATATGACCCGATGTATGAGATAAAATGGATTATTAAAGTTAGGTTATGTCACTAAAAGTCCCATTAGCATGAACTGTGAACTACCGGGATTTGGTAGATGCTTATGCATATAATAGTACTATTTGGGGACGATCACCCCAGTTCGCGCCTTGACGGTTGATCCCTGTCGTACCACATTGATTGGTAAGCAAATTTATGTATGAGAAGATTTCCATAGCGTGATTTTTGTGACGACACGCTAATTTAGATGGGAAAATGGGTTTCAGGTTAGCTACCCGTTGTTTGTTGTAGTAAGGTAACAATGTCATGTGGCTTATAATAATCCAAATAACGAAATACTGCTATATGCACTGAATTACGATATATTGCCTGACTAGCAATACGGGGTCTTATTATTGATACTTTGTTCGTGTTTTGGTTTACATAACCATATTCATATAACGGTTTTTATTTAACTCTATACAACGTTATAAAACGTATTGTATGATGTTTTTACGACAATGGTTCGTATAATGATTTTGAAGGCAAAAGCCTATATTATGATTTTTGATAAGGATCTGTATAAAATGACTTTGGCTATTTTTTGGCCTATTACAAAGATTTGTACAAAATGATTTTCGGTAATAATTATATACCGATAATATATTAATGGTTTTATTAAACTCTATGAATTCACTCGTCGTTATCGCTGACCTTTTCTTTTAACATGTTTTGTCTCAGGTACTTGAAGGTAATTCTCGGGAAGACGACAAGAATTCATGGCCCGCACTTAAATAACAATTTCCATTCAAATGCTTCGTAAAAATTGTATGAAATATTATGACTTGGGACCTATGTAAATTCAATATTTATGAATGGAAATGCTTTATTATTAAACGACGTGATTTTTAAGCGTTGTCTATGATGTGAGTAATATGCTATTCCGTAACACCAATGAATCTTCCGCTGTATTGAATTTTGTATATTTGGGGGTGTTACAATAAACACTTACAAACCACCTAGCACAAAACAAAATGAACCAATCTAACTAACAACTGCCGTGATGGAATTTCCACCTGCATTTGATTTATAGAATAAATTGGTTGTTTCATCATAAACAGTTTCAATATTGTCATCTTCATCATCATGATCCAAAACAGAATAAGTATTTGATTTAGATAGCCTAACACCTGATGATGATGTATCAATAGACTTCAACTTAGGCAAAGAATATTCCTTCTTACTATTCACTCCCTTCTTCGGGTCACTAATTGTAGCTTTAGGAACAAATTTGACATTCAGCTGAACCGATGGACCAGTAAACTTACCACCATTAATAGATTTGGTCATATTCTTCTTTCTCTTTCTTTTGGTCACCGTTTGGAAACCATCATTAGTCTCAACAACAGGAATGGCAACAGAAGTTGATGGACTAGTATTAGCAGTAGGAACTGTAGGAGAAACAATCACCTTATTAGAGCATTTATCAAGAGAGTGACCAAAAATCTTACACTCAACACATCTAGGAGGTCTCCATTCATATTCAATATAGATAGTTTCCTTTGTAAAACGCTCCCCCGAAAGAGAAGGGACGCAAATGGTAACAACATCCACAAAATCGGCCTCAGCATTAACCTCAATTAGGCATCTGGCAAAACTACTCTGACCCCATGACTCCTTACACATCGAACTAGTGTAGGAACCAAGCATCACATGTTTTCCAATGAAAGAAGAAATCAAACTAATTCCATCTTCTTCAAAGACTTGAATAGGCACATCATGTAATTTAACCCAAACAGGAATACGAGCCAGCTCTTCTTTAATCAACCTAGTATTCATCGACCATTTTTTGAGAATGATCGGAGACTTACAAATCAACCACGGGCCCTCTTCTAAAACAACTTCCAAACCAGCAAGTGACTTGAATTTGCAAAAGAAGAAACCCTTATAATTCATCATGATCCGTGTCAACCCATGTTTCACCCAATTGTTTCTAACATAATAATCCACAACCAGGAAAGCCATTCTATTTCCAATAAAGTAACTATATAGACTATGTTCAAGACGATGAATTACCTTCTGAACCACCTTACGAGGAATAGAGACGTTTACTCCTTCAAAAACATCTTCTGGCAACAAGTGACGAAAATTAACATTATCAGCGGGTTGCTCCTTTTCATTTGCACTTGTATTTCCTACAAAGGATTTACACATAATAGGATCATCTTGACTGCGAATAGAAGCAAGCGTATCCATTTTATTAGAAAACTCAAAGGTAATATCCACAATCGACTTTACGTGATCATTACTTGCACCATCCAGTGTAGGACCAATAAGTACATGACCGACCTTCGACAAGTCATTCTTTCTCGCACTTGCACATCCCTCACTAGATGTAGACATAGAGTTAAGCTCTATATGTTGGGCATTTAAAAGGGAATGCAACCTTGCATGAACAATATCAACAACCCCAACACGTTGATCCTGAGTTAACATCGACCATACTTCATATTTCTCACTTTTAAGATCATTAAGAAAATTATCGATGTCTATAGACATGCCAAGTTTAACTACAAAGAACTCACTCACAGCTTGAATAGACTCCGGATTAAATCCCATGATCTCACCAACCGAGTACTTTTTTTTCTCAGTCTTAGCTTATCATATGAACTTTCAGTATTAGTGAGGAAATAATACAGTATCAAGTTTTGAGTTAGAAAATAGCTTATTAATAAGCACTTGAGCATTTGTTAGTTTCTATGATAAAAGTAGGATGCCATTCTCATTCTAGCATTTCTACTTCATAATAGTTCCATTTATTGTTAATTCATGTTCTTTGTGCCCTAAACACCTTGTTAATGGTTGTTGTTCTAATTCCGCTTTGATTATGTTAATCATATGAACAATGATCATTCCTAGTAGCTTTAAAGATCCGGAAATCAAGGTTTCCACAATTGGTATCAGAGCCTCGTGGCTCGTGATGCTAGGACCAACAAGGTGTTCGTGTATAGTGAAAAGAAGAAAAATCCGTCTAGGGTTTTTCTGGACGTTTTTGTGTGCGCAGCAGTATTTAGAAGGTATAACTTTTGATTGAACTGTTGGATCGTCACGAAATTTCTTGTGTGTATTATATACACATATATCTAGACATCCACCGGAGGGATTGTCGAGTTTTATCCCCAGTCAAAAGTTATTAAGCGTAGAAGTTGGCTGTAGAGATGATTTTCAGTTTTCTGTTTTCACATAGAATCATGATTTAGGGTTTCCACAAACCCTAGATCATTCTTATACAGAAAAAGAGACATGTTGTTGTTTGTAAAGACTAATCATGCTAGCTTTGGTGAGTGATTCTTGCAAGCGTGATGAACCCTAGCATGATATTATCCGTTCTCGGCCATTGTGAACTTTGTTATTTTTAGGGTTTTTCACAAACTCTTGCTTCTTGTTACAAGAACTAGAGTTTTATTAAACCCTAGATCATGATTGGTAGCAGCAGGTGGTTAAATTGAAGTCTACGAAGATGTTGTTTCATCTTTTTGTTTTGTATCACGTGAGTTTCTATTAACAAAAGGATGGAATAACTGTGATATCTTTTCCGCCTGTCTTAAGACTCATAAGGATATTGTTGATTTGTATAAAGATGGACAATGGGCTTCAAGTTATACACGTTGTTGTATTCTACTACAGTGTTCACACGAAGAGTTATGATGTCACATGATCAGTATGGGAAAGATACAGAATATGCAGTTCACTTTATTATCAGACGTGGCATCCCTAAAAATCAGGACATGATTTATGTCTTTTATATTTTGGTCAGACGTGATTGTTTGATTGTTGCTGATTTTTGCCAAGACGTGTGAGGTTTGAAAGCAGATGGTGGAGGCTTTCATATTCACGTAACTTCAGGAGGAATGAATGTGACGATTTTGACTTGCTGATTTTCAGGAATTAAAAGACGTGTGATATTTAATGAATCCTACTTTGTAGGAAGTATCTTTTAAATATAGCACTGGTGGTTTGAAGATTTCAACAAGAAAAGATCGTGTCATTTTAAAGACGTGGGCAAAGCAAGAGCTAAGATGTGAATTATCTTAACTTGACGTTTGCATATGTTTGACTTCACGTGGATTTGGACAAAGGACGATATTATTGTATGTGGGTCATCACATGTGCATGGGATGCATGTAAAGAAAAGATTTGATTTATTCACGTAAGGTGATTTGCTGAATTTTATATTGCTTTAGATGCAATACATGATGTACATTATTACTGTGCAAGATATTACCCATGAAAAGTGATCACGTATGGCTACTGTTCAAAGTTTTGGACGTGATAAGTTTTTGTTGAAAATCGAAGTCCTTGAAGTTGTTAGCAGAATGAGACGCTGACAAGAATGAGGCAGACGCTGACGTTTGCAATTTTGACGCTAACGAGAATAAGTTTGACGCTGACAGAAATAGGCGTTGACATGAGTTGTCCGAGAAGTGTTTTGTCCAAACGTTGATAGATGTTGGTGTGACGCTGATAGATGTTGGTGTGACGCTGACAAGGCATGGATGAGACGCTGATGGTCAGGCGCTGACAGGTACAAAGTTGGCGCTGACAGGAATAAGTTAAGCGTTGTTGGGAAGCGCTGACACTTGTTGTCCGATATATACATTTTTCAACGCTGATAAGTGTTGTCCGATATTGGACAACGCAGAGTGTTGATATCTTGGACAGTGAAGGATATTGGACAACAAAAGGAATAGTTGCTATTTGAGAAAATTGGTACGTTTTTAGCACACAAAAAGGAGGAATTTACACACGAAGGTACATAGAATATCCGTTTTATTTAGAATATCATGTTGATATTTATGGCTCGGATATTTTTAAAAGAGATTAATGATTTTAAGGCGAGTTAGCAACGATTCATGAAGTAATTTATTGGAGCATGTAATCGGGATAGCCTTGTGAAAGAGTTATTCGTTGACATCTTTTACATATGAAGATATTGACTTGTCATGAAGAGGTGTTGGCTTAAGGGGAAGAATTTTTATGGTAAGTTGATGTTTGAAGAAGATTTTCGCGAGTTTGTGTTCTATCATATCTTGAAGTCATGCACTTCCAGCCACTGACTTTAAAGATAACTTGTTCGTGCTTATATTGTTGGTGATGAAGACTTGTCATAACACTTGAAGGAGTTACATTATCGTGCTCAGTGTCTCACAAAGGATGAGAATATTGACAAGGGATCGAGGTCTACTTATAATTTGCTATAGGTATAAGTTTTTCATCACGTGGATAGTACAAGACATGGAACACAAGGTTGGGTTATTCTACTTCTACATCAAGAATACTTTATTTATTTTACTTCAAGATCATTACATAGAGCTACATTTGGAGAATCTTCAAGATTGCCTACATTGTTTACTTCCCTGTTGATGTGACAAAAAGGGGAAGACATACATGCTACACTTGAGGGGAAGCAATTTGAAGATCATGTACAACTTACAAGAGATACACATAGAGTTTTGCCGACATCAACTAGGGGAAGATTGTTGGGTCTAAAAGTTGATGTGGCAGAAACTCACAAATGAAGAAAACATGAATATTTTGTCTAAGCGTTGTCAAGAGCAATCCAAGCGTTGACAAGAGCAAACTAAGCGTTGATGGCTCAAGAGTTGTCGTGTGCAATCTAAGCATTGTCACATACAATTCAAGAGTTGATAGAAACGTAGACAAGAAGCTTATGGAAGCTTCTATTTAGATAAACATGCAAGATATATTATGCATAAGTTTATTTAAATAGAAGATTTACTTGTTTATTTGTTATTATCTCTTGTAAACCCTAATCCTTACACTATAAAAGGAACCAAGGGTCTTAGGTTTTATTCATATCTTTCATTCACAATGTAAACCTAAAAGCGTGTGTGCACTAGACGTGGGATTCAATGTATACACGTCTAGTGGTTGTTTATTATTAATATAATGAGCAACCCAATTATTTTAATTCATGTTCTTTGTGTCCAAACACCTTGTTAATGTGTCGTGTTCTAATTCCGCTTTGATTATCTAATCATATGAACATGATGCATTCCTAGTAGCTTAAAAGATCCGGAAACCAAGGTTTCCACAACACACGACAACTCTTGAGCCATCAACGCTTAGTTTGCTCTTGTCAACGCTTGGATTGCTCTTGACAACGCTTAGACAAAATCTTCATGTTTTCTTCATTTGTGAGTTTCTGCCACATCAACTTTTAGACCCAACAATCTTCCCCTAGTTGATGTCGGCAAAACTCTATGTGTATCTCTTGTAAGTTGTACATGATCTTCAAATTGCTTCCCCTCAAGTGTAGCATGTATGTCTTCCCCTTTTTGTCACATCAACTGGGAAGTAAACAATGTAGGCAATCTTGAAGATACTCCAAATGTAGCTCTATGTAATGATCTTGAAGTAAAATAAATAAAGTATTCTTGATGTAGAAGTAGAATAACCCAACCTTGTGTTCCATGTCTTGTACTATCCACGTGATGAAAAACTTATACCTATAGCAAATTATAAGTAGACCTCGATCCCTTGTCAATATTCTCATCCTTTGTGAGACACTGAGCACGATAATGTAACTCCTTCAAGTGTTATGACAAGTCTTCATCACCAACAATATAAGCACGAACAAGTTATCTTTAAAGTCAGTGGCTGGAAGTGCATGACTTTAAGATATGATAGAACACAAACTCGTGAAAATCTTCTTCAAACATCAACTTACCATAAGAATTCTTCCCCTTAAGCCAACACCTCTTCATGACAAGTCAATATCTTCATATGTAAAAGATGTCAACGAATAACTCTTTCACAAGGCTATCCCGATTACATACTCCAATAAATTACTTCATGAATCGTTGCTAACTCGCCTTAAAATCATTAATCTCTTTTAAAAATATCCGAGCTATAAATATCAACATGATATTCTAAATAAAACGGAGATTCCATGTACCTTCGTGTGTAAATTCCTCCTTTTTGTGTGCTAAAAAACGTATCAATTTCCTCAAACAGCAGTCATTCTTTTGTTATCCGAGATCCTCCTTTATCCGATATATTTCCACATGTATTATCACATATCGGACAACACCTATCAACGTTTGGACAAAACACTTCTCGGACAACTAATGTCAACGCCTATTTCTGTCAGCGTCAAACTTATTCTCGTCAGCGTCAAAATTGAAAACGTCAGCGTCTGCCTCATTCTTGTCAGCGTCTCATTCTGCTAACAACTTCAAGGACTTCGATTTTCAATAGCAACTTATCACGTCCAAAACTTTGAACAGTAGCCATACGTGATCACTTTTCATGGGTAATATCTTGCACAGTAATAACATACATCATGTATTGCATCTAAAGCAATATAAAATTCAGCAAAACACCTTACGTGAATAAATAAAATCTTTTCTTTACATGCATCCCATGCACATGTGATGAACCACATACAATAATATCGTCCTTTGTCCAAATCCACGTGAAGTCAAACATATGCAAACGTCAAGTTAAGATAATTCACATCTTAGCTCTTTCTTTGCCCACGTCTTTAAAATGACACGATCTTTTCTTGTTGAAATCTTTAGACCACCAGTGCTATATTTAAAAGATACTTCCTACAAAGTAGGATTCATTAAATATCACACGTCTTTTAATTCCTGAAAATCTGCAAGTCAAAATCGTCACATTCATTCCTCCTGAAGTTACGTGAATATGAAAGCCTCCACCATCTGCTTTCAAACCTCACACGTCTTGGCAAAAATCAGCAACAATCAAACAATCACGTCTGACCAAAATATAAAATACATAAATCATGTCCTGATTTTTAGGGATGCCACGTCTGATAATAAAGTGAACTGCATATTCTGTATCTTTCCCATACTGATCACGTGACATCATAACTCTTCGTGTGAACACTGTAGTAGAATACAACAAAGTGTATAACTTGAAGCCCATTGTCCATCTTTATACGAATCAGCAATATCCTTATGAGTCTTAAGACAGACGGAAAAGATATCACTGATTTTCCATCCTTTTGTTAATAGAAACTCAAAAAGATGAAACAACATCTTCGTAGACTTCAATTTAACCACCTGCTGCTACCAATCATGATCTAGGGTTTAATAAAACTCTAGTTCTTGTAACAAGAAGCAAGAGTTTGTGAAAAACCCTAAAAATAACAAAGCTCACAATGGCCGAGAATGGATAATAACATGCTAGGGTTCATCGCGATTGCAAGAATCACTCACCAAAGCTAGCATGATTTGTCTTTACAAACAGCAACATGTCTCTTTTTCTGTATAAGAATGATCTAGGGTTTGTGGAAACCCTAAATCATGATTCTATGTGAAAACAGAAAACTGAAAATCATCTCTACAGCCAACTTCGACGCTTAATAACTTTTGACTGGGGATAAAACTCAACAATCCCTCTGGTGGATGTCTAGATATATATGTATAGAATACACACAAGAAATTTCGTGACGATCCAACGGTTCAATCAAAAGTTATGACCTTCTGAATACTGCTGCGCACACAAAAACGTCCAGAAAAACCCTAGACTGATTTTTCTTCTTTTCACCATACACGAACACCTTGTTGGTCCTAGCATCACGAGCCACGAGGCTCTGATACCAATTGTGGAAACCTTGGTTTCCTCGAATCTTTTAGCTACTAGGAATGATCATTGTTCATATGATTAACATAATCAAAGCGGAATTAGAACAATAACCATTAACAAGGTGTTTGGACACAAAGAACATGATTTAAAACAATTGGATTGCTAACTATATTAATAATTAACAATCACTAGACGTGTATACATTGAATCCCACGTCTAGTCGACACACGCTTTAGGTTTACATTATGAATGAAAGTTATGAAAAACCTAATAACCCTTGGTTCCTTTTATAGTGTAAGGATTATGGTTTTACAAGAGATAATATCAAATAAACAAGTAAATCTTCTATTTAAATAAACTTATGCAGAATATATCTTGCATGTTTATCTAAATAGAAGCTTCCATAAGCTTCTTTGTCTACGTTTCTAACAATGCTTAGATTGCACACGACAACTCTTGAGCCATCAATGCTTAGTTTGATCTTGTCAATGCTTGGATTGCTCTTGACAACGCTTAGACAAAATCTTCATGTTTTCTTCATTTGTGAGTTTCTGCCACATCAACTTTTAGACCCAACATTGATGAATTTGGAGATCCAGATAATTTCATTGACGAACCAGTTCAGGGAGATGAAGAAGATCAACAATACGAACAACAAGACACGTTCCTTGATGATATTCAACCAGAGACAACAGTTACAGGGAGCATCCATAAGGACAAGAGTGTCACCAAATCCTCGTCTTTGTCAGATCCAGTAGGTAAGTACTTGAACTTTGACTCACTTGAATCTAAAGTTACTAACACTGATCTTTCAACAAACCCGAACATGGTAAATGTCCCTGTAACTATGGCCACTACATCAGTACTCAGCACCATTGTCACAACTCATGTCATACCTACACAATCAACTTCTCATCCAACACCATTGCTAGTATCTCCACCCGTCACCCCAGATTTTATGCAAATCATCGAACAACGCTTGAAGGCTCAAGAGGATAAGACTATTCTAGTTACAGAGCAATTAGAATCTTCAAAGACAGCCTATGAAAAAGAACTCGCTAGTCTTCGTGATGAATTAGCAAGCAAGAAAGATTTTGAAAAAGAAATCGACCAGCTTCGAAAAGAATTAACAAGTCGTCAACAATCTGAAGAGTCAAAAAGATAAAATCTAGAAGCTACAGTGGAAAGGAAGCAAGAATCAATTAAAAGTGTTCGCGCACTCAGAGACAAATACAAAGAGGAGAAAGAAGAACTTGCTCAAGCTAATGCTACATTGATTGAATCAATCAATGAAAAAGTTCAAGAATCTATTGAAACCGTACTTCCTCCTCTGCGAGATGAACTAAAAGACACCGCTGCAAACAAAATGATGATCAAGTCTTCTGACACTCCGCAGTCCGACTTTCTCATAGCTCAAAGACTCACCGATTACGAGATGAAGAAGTTGTTGCATGCTAATATGATTCAAGTCGGGTCCTACAACCGAACGCCAGAACAACAAGCACTTCACAAAGCTTTAAAGACGGCAATGGATCAAGACACCAAGATCTTTGAAAAACATGGCACCGTCGTCCCATACAGCACTCTCGATCAAGAAAAAGACGATGCAGATGAGGATGAGTCAGACAAACCCGATGAATCTTCTGAGAATGACGATGACGATGACGATGACGGTGACGATGAAGATGAAAATGATGATGATGGTGACAATGCTGATAAGGGTAAGCGTAACAATGATGATGATGACAGCATGGACGAACGTATAAATGATGATGATGTCAACAATGATTATGATGGTGACAATGATGATAAGGAAAATAATGACGAAGAGGATGATGACAACAACAAAGATAAGTCGGATGTTGAAGCAGATCAACCTTCAGGAAAAGGTGACAAGTCTCAAAAGGAAAATCCAACATCTTCAACAGCCGAGGAAACTCCAGTATCTGAGTCTCCTCCAACCGGCAGACGCACTAAACACCGTCATGACGCTGATGCTAATCAGATATCGGGTTCACTTCAATCACCTCCAGCTATCACATCTACAACACCACCACAACAACTACCCATCCGTGAACCCGATCAATCTGAAACGTCTAAGTCTACACCAGTAAAGGACACTCAACGTACTCAGACACTTCGAGTAATTTTTCCAAATTGACCTCCAGCATCTGTGCAAAGTCATGATATTCTAGAATCGAGCGAACCGGCATGGGTGGATACAGTTAATGTAGATGAAGATGCACCCGAGCAACCTTGGGTCACAGAAGCTGCTGGCACTTGTCCGTTAACTCGAGAAGATGAACCCGATTTCTCCCAAATACTCAACAATCCCATCAACTTCTCAGCATATCTAATCTACAAGTATGGAACTGATAATGTAACTCTAGCGATGGTAACTCGAGCTTTTCATGATCCCACCATCATTCCTACTTCAACAATCAGTAGAATGGGGGCTGAATACAGTGCGAATGAGCTGTTGAAAGCAATGAACCTTCCTCAAAAAACATGTCGTCACAGGCCTGAGAATGCTCCTCTCCCGATTGCTGATGCTGACAATCAAATCATACGTGATTTCTTTGTCTGCTATGACCTTGAGTATTTAGTAAAAGGCGCCAAAAAGTGTGCGACTTCCTTAACTTTGGTCAAAGCTGCAACTTGGGGGTCAATACCCTGGATTGAAGAAAAAGTTAATCGTATATGGGTAAAGAAATTGATTCCTGAGTATGATCAGTATGCTGAATTGAGTGCTGCACATAGGGGAGAAACCATACAGAAAGCCTACAGCTACGCATGTGGTTTCAAGTCAAAGACCCCAGTAAAATCCGAGTTCAGAATCAAGGCTATTTTAGTTGTAAGAGTTGAACCCAAAGTCGGCTATCATCATGTAACAGAGATCCGATTAAAAAGAGAAGACGACAAATTCTATACCATCACGGAAGGAGACTTCTCGGATCTTCCTCTTGTTGATAATGAAGATATGTTACTGTTGATGACTCAAGACACACTCAAACACCTGAACACTGACGACTACATTGACCTAAATTCAGCTCTACGCATGTATACTCGTCGTATTGTGATCAAGAAAAGAGTTGAAGACTTGCAACTTGGCGTTGAGAGTTATCAGAAGAAGCTACACCTCACGGCTCCATACACAACAGTTCCTGCTATTCATCACGACAAAAGCCCGTACACAAGCACTACAAAACCGGTTCCAAGCACTTTTTACTTGAATGGATCCGGTGAGAAGAAATTCATGAGAATAGCGGAACTCTCCAAGTTTAGTGACGGGACTCTTGAGCAAGTTCGGGACACATTGATTCAGATCAACAGAACCAAGAAGCATCCCCAACTTACCGTCCAGTGGCACAAAGGGTACGAAACAAGTGCTAACTACCAGATAAACAAGATCAATGAGAAGTTGCGGGAAAGACGCTTGATGAGGAGTATTGAACGATTCGTTGGTGGCAGACCATATGGAGCGCACCACAAGCTGACGCAACGATCCATCTAATGGGTCGTACTATCTCAGGTCTATTCCATACTGGTTAAATTTGTGAATATGTAAATTTTGTAAATATTGTGCTTTTGTAGCTTGTTGTAGTGTGAAAGTATGATAATGTTTCAAGAATTTCTCACGAGATTCTAAATCTTTCAAAATCTATCATACTCAAGCACTACAACTAACCCTCATTAACTTGAGGGGGAGCATTAACATGTTCTTTGGCCAACATCTAATTTCATTTTATTACCCAAAGACCGGTTAATCCATTAATATCTAAAATATTGATGGTTAACTTTTTGGAAAGGGGAGAAAATGGGATTAAGGAGACTTAATGATATTTGGATAAACAATGAAAAAGGCTTAAAAGATAAACCAATTTAATATGTGTAATGCACATGTTAAGGGGGAGCGTTTTTGATGATCAAAACACTTAAGGCACAAAAACTTTGATTATAATATCACAAGTGCTTTAAGTGATTTTTCATAGATTTTTCATGGTGACAATACTTATCCAAAACACACTTAATTCACGACGGATGTGGTGACAAAAGGGTGGTAGGTATAGGAATTAGTCCAATGATTCATCATAATCGATGGAATCTTCCCAAGGACAATTCCCTAGATAGAATTAGAAGTCCTAGGAAAGATGGAGAAAGATTGTAAACGTAGCTGAATGCCGACCAAGTACTTAAGCTAGCACTGGAACAATTACAACAAGGTGCTAGTGATGACGTATTGGTAAGCATTGAAGGGGTTGAAGAATGAAAAAGAATTGTAAAGATAAAGGGTGTAAAGAAAGAAGCCCTCCTTACAACCTTAGGCAAAAACCGGGTCAATACATATGCTATTGAGATCATTATTTCAATGATTCTTGATATTGAAGATAGACATCATGGACCCAGTGATGCAATGCACAACCCTTCCCAGCTAACTCAAATATCTCTCAAAAGATATTTGTTTTAATCACACGGAGTTCAACACGTTTTCAATTAGTTTATTCACTCCGAATAGACTGATATTGAATATGTGGCAATCCTCTCCAGCCATCACTCACTAAATCAAAACGCACTATCGATTCTAGAGCCACGAGATCATCAAAAGTCTCATTAGGACACTTTCCATCTATTCCTTGCGTTCTCACACACTGTGAAAAGTAAGAGATCTTTATGAGTCCTACGCAGTATTCTTGTAATATTGCCAGAACATCAGAGTGATACGCAAGTATTACAATGAAGATGGAAATCCTGCTTGAGCCAACATCAAACACACTCATGGTAGGTGACACGTGCGGTTCTTTAAGAACCAATCTTGTGAAAACTGGAAAGAAACAGTAGTTTAATTCTTAATTAAAATTAAACTCGTTCCAGGCCTCTACGCATTATCGTATGATCTTGCCAGAACACTCAGAGTGACACTCTTTAGTGTTCACAGTGACGATTGGAAATCCTTCTAGTGTTAACATCAAACAGCACTTGGTAGGTGGCATGCAAGATTCTTTATGAATCAAGCTCGTGATAACTGGAAAGCAACGATGGTGAAAATCTTAATTGAAATTCACTTGTTCCAGGTTTCATGAATTGACGGCTTCAATCACAAGGATAATTTATCCAAGTGATTCACTCTTTATGTTCGCAGTCAAGCTTAGTGATCGTCGAATAAAGAGAACGGGTTTAACCGCGAAATCCTGTCAGGAAGTTACTTAATTGAAACTATCCGTCACAGGTACGATATATAATATCGTCCAACGATCTTCACCGACCGGAGGTAAAATGCTACCGATATAGAATGAAATGTTCTAAGCCATTTCATTCGTGTCTTATTATGTTGCTGCATTCGAAGACGGTGGCGTTGCGGTGTACCTGTTGAAGACGGTGACGTTGCGGTGTACCTGTTGAAGTCGTCCTCACATATTTATTCCTTCTGCTTCAAATATTTCAGCAAATTCAAGAAAGTCTGACCTAAAAAGTCTTCCGCTGTATCGACTCTGAAACTTTCAAAGAATTCAACAAAAGATAAGTGTGTGGGACATGAAGTCACGAGGAGGCAAGAATCACAAGAAGGCAAAGATCGCACGTGAAGGGTCAAAAGAACAATGCTCTAAAGCCAAAGCCTAAAAGATCAACATCAACATATTCACAACAAAAAGAAAAGATAAAAGAGAAACAAATACGAGCTGAAGAACGAAGACTTAGTATAGTATGCTAGGTTTAGGAATTTGTAATTTGGAGTGACCTCCCTTAGGGGGAGATTGTTGGAAATACGTTTTTAACGTATATGAGAAGTATCGGTCACCCCAACAATATTGTAATACGTTTAGTAACTCGTAGTTAAAGGTTAAGTTACATTAATGTTTAACCCGGCCCATGGGCTTGTCATGGGTTGGAGGCCCAAGTCCATTAAGGACTTGGGTATATAGACCCCTTTCCACCATGGAAAGGGGTGTTGGTTGTTTTACTTATTTCATACATTTATAAAAGTTTCTTTGTTTCTCTCTCTACTCTCTCTAGATTAACAACAACCCTCTTGATTAGTTATAAGACTATCACGATTCTACATTTATTTTATTATGTTTTGGGCTTATATTTAGGGAACCGATGTTTGATTCTGGTTTACCCTATGGTCATGTAATGTTTTAGACATTTATCCTTGTATGCTTTGATGACACGCCATAATTACGCGTGACATTCCATTTATCAAAATGGGGTGTTACAATTATGGTATCAGAGACAACGCTTCGACCTGTAGGCTCTAAAACTCGACCTGTGACTAGTGGGTAGTCACCAAGAGCTTCCTAAGCCAACGTTTGTTGTTCCACGTATTGATGTTTTCAGCGCATTGTTGTTTTAACCATGATGTTTTCAGCACCTTAAGGTTTTAACCTTAATGTTTTTCATTGATATTGTTTTACTAATATGGATGGACAACCGTCGTTCATATTTAGTTATGTGTCATGGTTTCATGCATGACGTTCCTCGTGAACTGTGACTATGTGGACTGAACCTCAGTAGTTCA
The DNA here is from genome assembly GCA_025667525.1 of Glebionis coronaria. NCBI lineage: Eukaryota > Viridiplantae > Streptophyta > Magnoliopsida > Asterales > Asteraceae > Glebionis > Glebionis coronaria. The sequence continues at coordinate 596,094 of JANFOE010000064.1, forward strand.
TAATTAGTCATATAAAAAATTTTCTGATAAGTTCTGACAGATGAGTTTCATTTATTTATGTTTCATGTATCATTGTTGCAGGGATTATGACTAAGTAATGGTTGGTACATGACTGGACCTATTTAGTCGCATGTGCTTTTATCGAAACTTTTAACTTTGGGACCGACCCATAGGCGTCCCCTCGCCATGTCTTTTGTTTTGGGACCGACCCATAGGCGTCCCCTCGCACATATAAAAGTTTTTATAAACTACATCATGCATTCATGCACTGTTTTCATGCATAAAATTTTTCTCATGATTTATTGGTATACAATTTTTTTTCATATCCCCTTATAAGTTATTATGTTTTATGTCAAGTATGTTTTCATGCTACCATGGTTAACTTCATTTTCATGCTGATTATGTTTATACTCCTTCATGATTAATTTCATTCCAAAATGTTTATTTTGATTTCATATTCATGTTAAGTATGTCTTAAGTCTCCTTATGTTGATTATGTTCTCATCATGTCAATCATGCCCTCATGCTAGACATTGAAAGATTCCAGTAAATCCTGCTTTCATGGAAGTCATGGTTGGTTTTCATTGATCATGCTTTCAGGCAAATCATATTGAATGTTGTGTAACCACACTTTAATGTTTCTCTATGCAACCAGAATGAGGTATATATTGGCATTGCCAGGTTATCATGATGGTTTTTCTAACCGTTTAACCGATTATAGTTCCTTTAAAAACATGACAAATGATCGACCCCATACCGATCATTTCATGTGCATTCCACGTGTGCTCCATGTACCGTATTTCATGTGTATTACACGTACCTTAATCCATGTGTATTTCACTCGCAATACTTCACGAGTATTCGCTAGTCGATTCTGAATCATCTCAGGTGTATGTTCACTTGCTGATATTCTACAAGATTGCTGATGCCGCTCATAACTTGGAGATGTTACTAAAGGTTGATGCTGCTGATTTTTGGAGACGCTACGAGATGCGGATGTAGTTCACAACCTGGAGATCCTACAAGACGAAGACAAAGGCGTCAGAGCAAAGCAATTGGACGAGAAGATACTTCACCATCAGACGATTTTCATCAATCATTGTCCCAAATTCTTTGTTACTTGTCACATGTCATTCAGTAGTCGTTTCAGTTATATGAGTGCAAACCAGTACCAGCCGGCCACTCAGCTGAATAGTTACATGAATCACGGTCATGAAAATGACCGTCATGGAACTAACAGACAGGATGATAGTAACCACTACTATGACAACAACTATCCTAGAAATCGCAACCGAGGCTCCGGCCACGGACGTGATCAGACATACAAATGATCAGTAGTCCAACCGATCCGCCAATTCTGGCATAATGACCTAATATTGTGGTTCTATTTGTTTCACTCTTGAGACACATGTCAAGACATCAGTCAAGACACATGTCTCACGTATACTTTCTGAAGACACATGTCAAGACACCAGTCAAGACACATGTCATGCTTACATTTCCTAAGACACGAGTCAAGACACATGACTCACGTCCAATTATGGAACATCTCTAAGAAATTCAGGGTACCCTCCAAAGGGTATATCCATTTTGTTGTGCCATGAATTAATCAAGCCACAAGAATTTCAGTACCATCACCGGTGTATCAGTAAGGCCAGTCATGTTTGCTCGATGACACTTTCATTTCTTGATTTCACATTTCATATATTCATGACCATGAAGGACGCCATTCGTATTCCCCAAGTATATGAAGGTTTTCCTTTAGCCTAATGATGAGATCCAAGCTGCTAACGCATGTCATCGGACAAATGCAAGTTGAATTTTTTCTTAATTATGGACTACGAACAGCACACCATGCTACAATTCATGATTATGTACACTGATGTTCAAGCTCTTGAATACATGCAGCTTGATTTTCCATCAGGAAAATCTGTACAAATTATCTATGCCTACAAGCATGTGCGTTGTTAGTCATGGTCGCTAAAATATTCTAGTTGTCAGTCAAGACGCGACCACTTAAGTCCTTTTACGCATAACCAACGAATTATTCCAAAATCGTCCCTTACAATCCAGAAGAACCTTCAAGGAGAAGGACGGTAACATAAGATTATGTGTCGACTACCGTCGATTTTTAAACAAATCACCATTTACAACCGTTACTCTCCTCCACGTATTGACAAGATCGGAGTCATGATCATGCTGCCAATAGTGACGAGTGAAAGAGCAGGACATTTCCATGACTGCTATTCGTGCACGACTCGGTCACCTCCAGCTATCACATCTACAACACCACCACAACAACTACCCATCCGTGAACCCGATCAATCTGAAACGTCTAAGTCTACACCAGTGAAGGACACTCAACGTACTCAGACACTTCGAGTAATTTTTCCAAATCGACCTCCAGCATCTGTGCAAAGTCATGATATTCCAGAATCGAGCGAACCGGCATGGGTGGATACAGTTAATGTAGATGAAGATGCACCCGAGCAACCTTGGGTCACAGAAGCTGCTGGCACTTGTCCGTTAACTCGAGAAGATGAACCCGATTTCTCCCAAATACTCAACAATCCCATCAACTTCTCAGCATATCTAATCTACAAGTATGGAACTGACAATGTAACTCTAGCGATGGTAACTGGAGCTTTTCATGATCCCACCATCATTCCTACTTCAAGAATCAGTAGAATGGGGGTTGAATACAGTGCGAATGAGCTGTTGAAAGCAATGAACCTTCCTCAAAAAACATGTCGTCACAGGCCTGAGAATGCTCCTCTCCCGATTGCTGATGCTGACAATCAAATCATACGTGATTTCTTTGTCTGCTATGACCTTGAGTATTTAGTAAAAGGCGCCAAAAAGTATGCGACTTCCTTAACTTTGGTCAAAGCTGCAACTTGGGGGTCAATACCCTGGATTGAAGAAAAAGTTAATCGTATATGGGTAAAGAAATTGATTCCTGAGTATGATTAGTATGCTGAATTGAGTGTTGCACATAGGGGAGAAACCATACAGAAAGCCTACAGCTACGCATGTGGTTTCAAGTCAAAGACCCCAGTAAAATCCGAGTTCAGAATCAAGGCTATTTTAGGAGTAAGAGTTGAACCCAAAGTCGGCTATCATCATGTAACAGAGATCCGATTAAAAAGAGAAGACGACAAATTCTATACCATCACGGAAGGAGACTTCTCGGATCTTCCTCTTGTTGATAATGAAGATATGTTACTGTTGATGACTCAAGACACACTCAAACACCTGAACACTGACGACTACATTGACCTGAATTCAGCTCTACGCATGTATACTCGTCGTATTGTGATCAAGAAAAGAGTTGAAGACTTGCAACTTGGCGTTGAGAGTTATCAGAAGAAGCTACACCTCACGGCTCCATACACAACAGTTCCTGCTATTCATCACGACAAAAGCCCGTACACAAGCACTACAAAACCGGTTCCAGGCACTTTTTACTTGAATGGATCCGGTGAGAAGAAATTCATGAGAATAGCGGAACTCTCCAAGTTTAGTGACGGGACTCTTGAGCAAGTTCGGGACACATTGATTCAGATCAACAGAACCAAGAAGCATCCCCAACTTACCGTCCAGTGGCACAAAGGGTACGAAACAAGTGCTAACTACCAGATAAACAAGATCAATGAGAAGTTTCGGGAAAGACGCTTGATGAGGAGTATTGAACGATTCGTTGGTGGCAGACCATATGGATCGCACCACAAGCTGACGCAACGATCCATCTAATGGGTCGTACTATCTCAGGTCTATTCCATACTGGTTAAATTTGTGAATATGTAAATTTTATAAATATTGTGCTTTTGTAGCTTGTTGTAGTGTGAAAGTATGATAATGTTTCAAGAATTTCTCACGAGATTCTAAATCTTTCAAAATCTATCATACTCAAGCACTACAACTAACCCTCATTAACTTGAGGGGGAGCATTAACATGTTCTTTGGCCAACATCTAATTTCATTTTATTACCCAAAGACCGGTTAATCCATTAATATCCAAAATATTGATGGTTAACTTTTTGGAAAGGGGAGAAAATGGGATTAAGGAGACTTAATGATATTTGGATAAACAATGAAAAAGGCTTAAAAGATAAACCAATTTAATATGTGTAATGCACATGTTAAGGGGGAGCGTTTTTGATGATCAAAACACTTAAGGCACAAAAACTTTGATTATAATATCACAAGTGCTTTAAGTGATTTTTCAAGGATTTTTCATGGTGACAATACTTAACCAAAACACACTTAATTCACGACGGATGTGGTGACAAAAGGGTGGTAGGTATAGGTATTAGTCCAATGATTCATCATAATCGATGGAATCTTCCCAAGGACAATTCCCTAGATAGAATTAGAAGTCCTAGGAAAGATGGAGAAAGATTGTAAACGTAGCTGAATGCCAACCAAGTACTTAAGCTAGCACTGGAACAATTACAACAAGGTGCTAGTGATGACGTATTGGTAAGCATTGAAGGGGTTGAAGAATGAAAAAGAATTGTAAAGATAAAGGGTGTAAAGAAAGAAGCCCTCCTTACAACCTTAGGCAAAAACCGGGTCAATACATATGCTATTGAGATCTTTATTTCAATGATTCTCGATATTGAAGATAGACATCATGGACCCAGTGATGCAATGCATAACCCTTCCCAGCTAACTCAAATATCTCTCAAAAGATATTTGTTTTAATCACACAGAGTTCAACACGTTTTCAATTAGTTTATTCACTCCGAATAGACTGATATTGAATATGTGGCAATCCTCTCCAGCCATCGCTCACTAAATCAAAACGCACTATCGAGTCTAGAGCCACGAGATCATCAAAAGTCTCATTAGGACACTTTCCATCTATTCCTTGCGTTCTCACACACTGTGAAAAGTAAGAGATCTTTATGAGTCCTACGCAGTATTCTTGTAATATTGCCAGAACATCAGAGTGATACGCAAGTATTACAATGAAGATGGAAATCCTGCTTGAGCCAACATCAAACAAGCTCATGGTAGGTGACACGTGCGGTTCTTTAAGAACCAATCTTGTGAAAACTGGAAAGAAACAGTAGTTTAATTCTTAATTGAAATTAAACTCGTTCCAGGCCTCTACGCATTATCGTATGATCTTGCCAGAACACTCAGAGTGACACTCTTTAGTGTTCACAGTGACGATTGGAAATCCTTCTAGTGTTAACATCAAACAGCACTTGGTAGGTGACATGCAAGATTCTTTATGAATCAAGCTCGTGATAACTGGAAAGCAACGATGGTGAAAATCTTAATTGAAATTCACTTGTTCCAGGTTTCATGAATTGACGGCTTCAATCACAAGGATAATTTATCCAAGTGATTCACTCTTTATGTTCGCAGTCAAGCTTAGTGATCGTCGAATAAAGAGAACGGGTTTAACCGCGAAATCCTGTCAGGAAGTTACTTAATTGAAACTATCCGTCACAGGTACGATATATAATATCGTCCAACGATCTTCACCGACCGGAGGTAAAATGCTACCGATATAGAATGAAATGTTCTAAGCCATTTCATTCGTGTCTTATTATGTTGCTGCATTCGAAGACGGTGGCGTTGCGGTGTACCTGTTGAAGACGGTGACGTTGCGGTGTACCTGTTGAAGTCGTCCTCACATATTTATTCCTTCTGCTTCAAATATTTCAGCAAATTCAAGAAAGTCTGACCTAAAAAGTCTTCCGCTGTATCGACTCTGAAACTTTCAAAGAATTCAACAAAGGATAAGTGTGTGGGACATGAAGTCACGAGGAGGCAAGAATCACAAGAAGGCAAAGATCGCACGTGAAGGGTCAAAATAACAATGCTCTAAAGCCAAAGCCTAAAAGATCAACATCAACATATTCACAACAAAAAGAAAAGATAAAAGAGAAACAAATACGAGCTGAAGAACGAAGACTTAGTATAGTATGCTAGGTTTAGGACTTTGTAATTTGGAGTGACCTCCCTTAGGGGGAGATTGTTGGAAATACGTTTTTAACGTATATGAGAAGTATCGTTCACCCCAACAATATTGTAATACGTTTAGTAGCTCGTAGTTAAAGGTTAAGTTACATTAATGTTTAACCCGGCCCATGGGCTTGTCATGGGTTGGAGGCCCAAGTCCATTAAGGACTTGGGTATATAAACCCCTTTCCACCATGGAAAGGGGTGTTGGTTGTTTTACTTATTTCATACATTTATAAAAGTTTCTTTGTTTCTCTCTCTACTCTCTCTAGATTAACAACAACCCTCTTGATTAGTTATAAGATTATCACGATTCTACATTTATTTTATTATGTTTTGGGCTTATGTTAAGGGAACCGAGGTTTGATTCCAGTTTACCCTATGGTCATGTAATGTTTTAGACATTTATCCTTGTATGCTTTGATGACACGCCATAATTACGCGTGACATTCCATTTATCAAAATGGGGTGTTACAATTATGGTATCAGAGACAACGCTTCGACCTGTAGGCTCTAAAACTCGACCTGTGACTAGTGGGTAGTCACCAAGAGCTTCCTAAGCCAACGTTTGTTGTTCCACGTATTGATGTTTTCAGCGCATTGTTGTTTTAACCATGATGTTTTCAGCACCTTGAGGTTTTAACCTTAATGTTTTTCATTGATATTGTTTTACTAATATGGATGGACAACCGTCGTTCATATTTAGTTATGTGTCATGGTTTCATGCATGACGTTCCTCGTGAACTGTGACTATGTGGACTGAACCTCAGTAGTTCATAATTAGTCACATAAAATTTTTTCTGATAAGTTTTGACAAATGAGTTTCATTTATTTATGTTTCATGTATCATTGTTGCAGGGATTATGACTAAGTAATGGTTGGTACATGACTGGCCCTATTTAGTCGCATGTGCTTTTATCGAAACTTTTAACTTTGGGACCGACCCATAGGCGTCCCCTCGCCATGTCTTTTGTTTTGGGACCGACCCATAGGCGTCCCCTCGCACATATAAAAGTTTTTATAAACTACATCATGCATTCATGCACTGTTTTCATGCATAAAATTTTTCTCATGATTTATTGGTACACAATTTTTTTTCATATCCCCTCATAAGTTATTATGTTTTATGTCAAGTATGTTTTCATGCTACCATGGTTAACTTCATTTTCATGTTGATTATGTTTATACTCCTTCATGATTAATTTCATTCCAAAATGTTTATGTTGATTTCATATTCATGTTAAGTATGTCTTAAGTCTCCTTATGTTGATTATGTTCTCATCATGTCAATCATGCCCTCATGCTAGACATTGAAAGATTCCAGTAAATCCTGCTTTCATGAAAGTCATGGTTGGTTTTCATTGATCATGCTTTCAGGCAAATCATCTTGAATGTTGTGTAACCACACTTTAATGTTTCTCTATGCAACCAGAATGAGGTATATATTGGCATTGCCAGGTTATCATGATGGTTTTTCTAACCGTTTAACCGATTATAGTTCCTTTAAAAACATGACAAATGATCGACCCCATACCAATCATTTCATGTGCATTCCACGTGTGCTCCTTGTACCGTATTTCATGTGTATTACACGTACCTTAATCCATGTGTATTTCACTCGCAATACTTCACGAGTATTCGCTAGTCGATTCTGAATCATCTTAGGCGTATGTTCACTTGCTGATATTCTACAAGATTGCTGATGCCGCTCATAACTTGGAGATGTTACTAAAGGTTGATGCTGCTGATTTTTGGAGACGCTACGAGATGCGGATGTAGTTCACAACCTGGAGATCCTACAAGACGAAGACAAAGGCGTCAGAGCAAAGCAATTGGACGAGAAGATACTTCACCATCAGACGATTTTCATCAATCATTGTCCCAAATTCTTTGTTACTTGTCACATGTCATTCAGTAGTCGTTTCAGTTATATGAGTGCAAACCCGTACCAGCCGGCCACTCAGCTGAATAGTTACATGAATCACGGTCATGAAAATGACCGTCATGGAACTGACAGACAGGATGATAGTAACCACTACTATGACAACAACTATCCTAGAAATCGCAACCGAGGCTCCGGCCACGGACGTGATCAGACATACAAATGATCAGTAGTCCAACCGATCCGCCAATTCTGGCATAATGACCTAATATTGTGGTTCTCTTTGTTTCACTCTTGAGACACATGTCAAGACATCAGTCAAGACACATGTCTCACGTATACTTTCTGAAGACACATGTCAAGACACCAGTCAAGACACATGTCATGCTTACATTTCCTAAGACACGAGTCAAGACACATGACTCACGTCCAATTATGGAACATCTCTAAGAAATTCAGGGTACCCTCCAAAGGGTATGTCCATTTTGTTGTGCCATGAATTAATCAGGCCACAAGAATTTCAGTACCATCACCGGCGTATCAGTAAGGCCAGTCATGTTTGCTCGATGACACTTTCATTTCTTGATTTCACATTTCATATATTCATGACCATGAAGGACGCCATTCGTATTCCCCAAGTATATGAAGGTTTTCCTTTAGCCTAATGATGAGATCCAAGCTGCTAACGCATGTCATCGGACAAATGCAAGTTGAATTTTTTCTTAATTATGGACTACGAACAGCACACCATGCTACAATTCATGATTATGTACACTGATGTTCAAGCTCTTGAATACATTCAGCTTGATTTTCCATCAGGAAAATCTGTACAAATTATCTATGCCTACAAGCATGTGCGTTGTTAGTCATGGTCGCTAAAATATTCTAGTTGTCAGTCAAGACACGACCACTTAAGTCCTTTTACGCATAACCAACAGATTATTCCAAAATCGTCCCTTACACTCCAGAAGAACCTTCAAGGAGAAGGACGGTAACATAAGATTATGTGTCGACTACCGTCGATTTTTAAACAAATCACCATTTACAACCGTTACTCTCCTCCACGTATTGACAAGATCGGAGTCATGATCATGCTGCCAATAGTGACGAGTGAAAGAGCAGGACATTTCCATGACTGTTATTCGTGCACGACTCGGTCATGCTAGATTTATAATTTTGAATTAGTCTCATCAATGCCCAACAGCATTATAAAAAGGAGTTTCCATGAACTCATAAGCAAATTCATCAGTGTTTTCATTGAGGATAACCTGATTTTTTCTAAGCTTAGAGATGAGCAGGAAGACCATAATTGCACTATGTTGCAAATTCTACGACAGGAGAAATTTCACCTTGGAAATTTTCCAATATCAATTCTGTTTGATTACAGTGACATGTTGAATCATATGGATTCCCACGGTTAATCTTACCATGACTCAACTTTTGCGTAAAGGAGAGAACCCTACACTACATTAGGTGTTCTAGAAAATCCTAGCTAGGCGAAGTCTAGATTCAGAGACTCAGAGTTTCGCAAACTCCTATGTATCAAGTTCTACGAATCAAGATACAGTTACGTTCATATCTAGGTACCTGACATGCCAACAGGTTAAGATAGGAAACCAATAGACTGGGATGTTTTCATCATCTGAAATTGTAAATTGAAATGGGACAAGATCTCCATGGATTTTGGTTACCAGTTTAACACAAACTCAGAAGAATCATGATGCTATCTGGGTTATTGCAAACAGTTTGATCAAGTCTGCAGAATCTTTACATCCGCAAGGATTTCAGAACCAACAGATTGATCGGACATGTTCCAGCCAAGGCTCATCCAATCACTTGGCAATCCTTCAGTTATCAGGTCAGACAAAGATTCGCAATTGTTCTCCTTATTTACTTCACGTCTTCATTCTAATTCCACGACTTGCTTTCACGCTCGCGTTCATGACACTATTCACGTTCATGATGGTATCTTGGCTTACGATTTTATGTTCATTTTTTTCTCATTCTGGGAAGTTTTGCAAGATCTTGAGCGACCAGACCCAAGTTTAGTATAAATCTCTATCCTCAAATAGACGTTTCACATCATATTCCACGTCTCACCTTGTAGCGTTTGGCGTTACCGCCATTATATTCTATGTTCACGATATGTTTCACATGTCATGTTCATTCCACGTTCCTCATATCATGATCAAGATATGTTACACGTATCATGGATCACGATATGTTTACTCATACTACACTCACCATATCTCCACGTATCACATTCAAAATTTTCCACGTATCACGTTCAAAAATTTTCACGTATCACGTTCAAAAATTTTCACGTACTAGGTTTCTTTATGTCTCGCGCATCGTTGCTAATTATCAGTTAAGTTTGAGTGTTTTGCACGATAACGTTTTAGTTTCCCTTACACGTTAATTCTTATTCCCTCGATCAAATTTAGGGGATCTACCTTACGTTGATAACCAAGAACTTCTTCGTAATTCAAGTCAAGGTCAGGAGGACCAAGATTTATCATTTGTGTCAAGATCTGTGAAGGAACCGTTCCAAGAGGGAAGCCACTTGGAAACGGACAAGTTCATCCGGACTTGTTATCCGTTTTTCTCTTATCAATTAGATATGTCCTTTCAATCACGTCACGTTCCATGTCCTTTCAAGACATGTCACATTCCGCGTTCCTTCTGCCAGGTCACCTGCACGTTCATTTATCTTACATACCCTCTCAGTTTGATTCGGGTATGTTTCTCTTTCAGTTACGTTATCTATAATTCGGGGACGAATTATTCTTTTTAGGGGGGAAGAGTTGTAAAACCCGCATGCTTTTACCATGAATAGTACCCTTAAGATCGTACGTACATGATTAGAACTTTCCTTTTATAGCACGTTTACGTTTCACGTACAATAATTATTAGTATTACGTACGTGTTATAACACGATAAGTATTTACTACGTATGAACACATGATAATTATTCCAATGATAATTATAATCACGAGCATACAAACATGAAATCATGAACGTAAATTAATCACGAACTAATATTAAGTATGTATATATATTTATTACGAACACGAATAAATATTAAGTCACGATCGATAACTAATTAAAACACGTAAGTTACGAACACGAGAACACACTAATATTTTAGACACGGAAAACATTCGGGTTACCCCATGTGGGCCCATTACCCACGAAATTAGGAAGAGAAAAAGGGTCACGCCCATGTTTATTTTTACCAAAACAAGAAAAAGGGAAAATATCTTTTCATTATTCAAGATTTTTCACAAAAAGTAAAAACCCTAATTCTTTCTTCCTTCTCCTTTTTGGCCGCCACTTTCAAGAACACCACAAGGGTGATTCGGTTTGATTTTAACCTTGGAATTATTACAAGGATCGTTGTGTGTTCGTCCTTATTTGATCCACGTATTCGGTATAGCTTTTAACCTTTTTCTTTTTTTAGGTTTTGATTTTGATAATCACATGAATCATGATGTTTTAACGGAACTAATTAAAAAAATAATTATTTTAAACATGTTAATGATCATGGGGTAAATCAAACAAGGGTTTTAGGGGTGTTTGTGTTGTAGCCGACGCCTAACCGAGCCCTTAAGGGGTCTCGGCTTGGCTTATTACACACCACCGAGACCATATGGTCTTAGTATGGTGGTGATGATGTCATGGCAGCAGCAAGCAATGGGGAACCCCGACCTTGGTCGGGGTATGGTGATGGTTACGGGTCCGGTTCATGGTTTTTAGTCACGGGTCCTGTTCTTGAATCATTTTTTTTTTCAAGTTTATGATTTTCACTAGTTATATTTAAACTTAAATTAAATTAATAAAAACATGACATGATTAATTTAATGAACATGACTTAGCTTATAAATTTAATTAGTAAATCATAAATTTTAACCTAAGTATTTATATTTAATTAGACTTTATAATTAATTAATTATTTAAAACCATGACTATAATTAGTTAATTAACATGACTTAGGTTATATTATTAATAGTTAATAATACATGTTTTAACCTAAGTATTTTACTTTATTTAATTAAAGTCATGTTATATTTAATTAAATACTTTTAACCTATAGTTATTTAATTCACATGTAATAATTAATAAACTATACTTTATAATCACATGACTTAGGATAATAATTAGAAAACACTTAAGCTTATATAATTAGCTAATTTAACCAGCTTATATCTATTTATGGAAACTTTCTATTTTTAGAAACTTATTTAATTAAGGCAGCTAATCTTTTTATGGAAACTTTCTATTTTTAGAAACTTATCTATTTTAAGCAGTAATTCTTTTTTTGGAAACTTTCTATTTTTGGAAACTTTCTATTTTTGGAAACTTTCTATTTTTTGAAACTTTCTATTTTTGGAAACTTTCTATTTTTGGAAACTTTCTATTTTTGGTAACTAGAAAGTTACTTATTATTACACAACAAGTATAATAATACATGAAATACAAGTAATACTTAATCAGAATAGACATAATATAAGATAAACACAATATAAAGCTTAAAACAGTAAAACATGACATGAACATATAAAGCAAGCTAAGACATGATATAAAACCAGTTACGTACTTAGTAATCAGATACTTATACACGTATGTATTTATGTAGCGTTAGTGATACCGAAGTAGGACTCTCTTCCGTTCGTCTTATTCGTTCACTGGACATAAGGTACGGATTCCCGTCCTTTCAGTATGGACATTCTTTCCTTATTAGGATTCCTCGTATGTAGCCAACTGTTTTCCCATAGTATAAGTTTATATGTTTGATTGCTTATGTTTAATTTAGAATACCTGAAGCCATATACATGCATGACCAGTTTCACCTAGTTATGGAGGTACCATAACCATAACACTAGAGGCACTGGTGTTATGACTTCCGCACGGCAGAGTGATTGCTCGTGGCGTCCCTTCAGCTTTTGGCCATATTATTATATTTATCATGTGGGGCGTGTGGGTGCATCCTAGTTACATGTTTTTCAGAAGAGTACTCAGTGTGAATGTGGTGTGTGCCTTGCATCTTTCACAAGGAGCTGATCCCTCCTACCCAAAACCAGTATATTAAATTAGAGGCAACCCCTCTAATTTTCATGACGAGGTCACCCCTCCAAGTATTCATGCACGTTGATTTTCATGACCTATATTGGCTAATAGTAAAATATGTTAAACAGTTTTTACAAGATAAACATAAGGCTTTTCAAAGTATAAAACCAATTTTACTAAGACTTAACCGTGTTATCCAGGACTTAGTTTCTTCCGCTGTTTCATGCTTATATGCTTATGTTATTCATGCTTTACTTGTATATCCGTGCACTGAGCGTTATGCTCAGCAGTTACTTTCCTTTCCATGTCCCAAAACGGCAGGTACCCAAGGACAGACTCGAGCATTTTGGAGGACATGCATAGGATGGGAGCTGCCATAGACTTCTTCTCCTTTTGCCTCCATATACTTATGCTTGTATAAGTCTTTCATTCATTTCATTTATTTTATTATGTTTTGGGCTTATGTTTGGGGAACTGATGTTTGATTCCGGTTTACCCTATGGTAATGTAATGTTTTAGACATTTATCCTTGTATGCTTTGATGACATGCCATAATTACGTGTGACATTCCATTTATCAAAATGGGGTGTTACATTTCTAGTATCTCCAAGTTTGTCATCATTACATCGATGAATATATGAAAGGCTGTGAACCCCACTTGGTTCTAAAATAGATATCTCTAACCCATATGAAAGCATGCAAACTATTGATGCAAGTGCAGGTACCAAAGTCAACGTTGAACAAAAACAACAAAACGGTCCAATTTATGTATACCGTTCAACTAAAGACACTCTCAGAGTTTGGTTGTTGAAGAAGGAGATATCTAGGAAACAAGTGTCTCAGGGGACTTGCGGTTAAGCTCGTGAATATGGTTCATAGTCAAATAACAGACTATGACCTGATCTTCAAAGAAAGGAAAGTTTATCGCTGATGATAATTTATCCTCACAACGAAAAATTAATTTTTCTCGGGCATGAGCTTATATTAAAAGCATTCGAAGTTTTTAAGCTCATGCAAAGTGACTTACAGTTACATAACAGACTGTAACTCGGACTTCAATTTTAAGAAAGCTTATCTTTAAAGATAACTTATCCTCAACGAGAAATTAATTTTTCTCGGTTATGAGCTTGTATTAAAACATTCCAAGTTTTAAGCTCAGAAAGAAAAGTGTATCTTTTAAATAAGAGAACTTTTCCTCATAACGAGAAATGCACCTTTCTCGGTCATGAGCTTTCCGTTAAAACAATCAAAAGTTATCAAGCTTGTGAAAATGAATTATAAGTAAATGTCAGCTTAGGAATCGTTCTTCAGTTAAAAGGAAGTATATCTGTAGTGATAAGGTATCCTCACAACAGGAATCTTACAACTTCTCGGACTTGAGCTCGTTTAGTAAGACATTCAGAATCTTAAGCTCAAGAAAGTGGTTTTTCGAAACGTTGAACACAATTTTATCAAGAATTTATCAAAATTATTTTGTCTAAATTTTGCAAAATTGTGTGTTCAACAATATTTTGATAAAAAGAGCATGTCTTCTGAATTCGATAATATTTACGATCCTAGAAATACCGTTTAATAATGACACGAGTTTGTAAATAAAGTTCGAGCAAAAGTCTAAATGTTTTAAAACATGCTCAATATGGCTTGCTCTTATTTCAGATAGTAACCCGCTTTTCATATTCAAGTCAAGTAATTCATCGGAAAGCTTTGACTCAACAACAGGAATTAATTTTCTCGGGCATGGTTTACCTTATAACCATGTAAGGGATTGTGTTGACGTAATAACACAATCTAACACGAATATATGTACGCATCAGTTCATTTATTTGTTAAAATGAGAGAAATCTTGTTTTTACGAACATATCATCTCTACGAATCAAAGTTCTTTACATTTGGTATCTACATACTCACCGACACGACTACTCAGTTGACGACTACAAATCTTTAGAGAGAAAATGGTTCAACAATTGAGGGGGAGCAATTGTCTAGTATTCAGATTCTTCGATTCCGATTCTTTGTGAATTGTCATTGTTAACTATTGGTGCCAAAACGAAGTATTCATCTTTCAATTGGTGTCAAGACGTCATAACCAAGTTCACAATTGGTGTCAAGAAAACGATACCAATCGTACATGTGGTGTCGAGGAGGAGATAACTTTAGACATTACGCGGGAGACCAAAATTCGCCAACATGAACCACGTGATTCTATCATATGATGTTCTCATCATTCAGGTCCAACCTCGTAAATTATTAATCTTGTGAATACATTATCATATATGATCTTTGCTCGTGAATATTTTTATTTGCGTATCGAGTACACCCTCATTAATTTGAAGGATAGCTTGTGAAAATCATGGAGATAATTGGATTTGCATTTTTCTTACCAAATTTTCTTAAAAATTCATTAAATCAATTTATATTAAAAACATCGATTGGGTTATTATGTTTAATATGGGGTAGAAAATGTGATTTAATACTGAGATTAATTAATTCAATGGTTTGACTTAATGTGCTGGCTCATCCCAACAAATGCGAAATGTTTTCAAATATCATGGCATATGTTAAAGGGGAGAAATATTGATTTGTATTTCAAAATGTATTTCTTGGTGACATATACTTACCCACAACCCATTTATTTCACGACGGTGACGATTGGAATGATATAAGGATGGTAGGATAGGTTAAGTCCAATGATTCTTCCAAAACCAGAGGGATCTTCCCAAAGACATTCCATAGCTAGAGATAGTAGTCCTTAGGAAAGATGGAGAAAGTTTGTGAACGTAGCTGAATGCTGACCAAGTACTTAAGTTAGCACTGGAACAATCACAACAATGTGCTAGTGATGACGTATTGGTAAGCATTGAAGGGGTTGAAGAATGAAAAAGAATTGTAAAGATAAAGGGTGTAAAGAAATTAGCCCTCCTTACAACTTAGGCAGAAACCGAGTCAACTCATATGTTATTGAAGATAGACATCATGGACTGAGTGATGATTGCACAACCCATCCTAGCTAACTCAGATATCTCTCAAAAGGTACTTGTTTTATCCCAGCTAACTCAGATATATTGAAATGGTGGCACTCCTCTCCAGCCTCTGATCACTAAAAATACAAAAATTTCAATAGAGTCTAGAGCCATTTGAGATCATCAAATATCTCATTAGTACACATTTTCATATATCCTTGCTTCTTCTCACACTGTAAAAAGTAAGAAAGATATTGAGAGTCTGTTGTTCCCTAATTTATTCACTTCACCATGATTGATTAATAGAAAATAGATGAAAAGAGATGGATTTCTAGAGAGAGAAAGTAGTGAGCAAAACTAGAGAGAAGGTGATGATAAACTTGGTGAAATTAGATTAAAGAAAAATGAAATGCCTTGCCACACTCCTAACATGCTAGGAGGGTGCTTATATAGTCCACCCACATGCGGGCTTTCTTAATGGACTATATTGTTTTGGGTCGGGCTTGAATAAATGCTTAGTACCTTGAAAGAGGCCTTTTAAGCTAACCATCAAACCCGTAATGTCACGACTATTTTAACTAACTATTACAATGTTCTAATAAATATTACAAAATAAACCTATGACCGAACATTCTTGTTTGACTCAATATTTTGAGGCTAACAATCTCCCCCAATGTGAGGTCATTCCTCTTCGAGAAGAATATTTGGAGTTCAATGGAGATCATGAATTTCGTCATAAATGAGTCATGAACGTGTAATAGTAGTGTTGTTCCTTCATGATGTGATCTTTGAGCCTTTGTCGTTGTCTTTCGACTTTGTCTTTAAACTTGAGATCTTCAAATTATCCTTGACTTGTCTTTGCCATCTTGCGATCTTGTGTCTTTATCCACATGCTCATACGTTGCACTATCTTGAAAGCTTACTAACAATCTCCTTTGAAGAGAGGTCATTCCTCTACATTAATTGATAAGGAAGATTTTGATCATCAGAGTTGCGGAAGTCTTTAGCTTTCTTGATTACTGAATATGTCTTTGAGCATGAGTATGTGGTTTTGAATCATTGACTTTGCTGAGTACACCGTAACACCACCTTCTCGAGACAAAACATAGACACGGACTGAATGGCTTTGACATTCGTCCTAAATCGATAGCGTTATACCTCCAGTCGGTGAAGAGCGTTACACGATATTGAATATCGTACCTGTGATTAGGTAGATTCATTTAAGAACCTCCTTGATAGGGTTTCGCGGCTGTACTAGCCGTTCTCTTTACTCGACCGTCTCAAAGCAAGACTGCGAATATAAAGAGTGAATCAATTGGATAAATATCCGCTTGATTAAAGTCGTCAATTCAAATTCCTGGAAAAAGTTTGATTTATTAAGAATCTTACCATTGTTGCTTTCCAGTTGACACAAGCTTGATTCATAAGAATCTCACAAGTTACCTACCATAGCGCTGTTTGATGTTGACGCTAGAAGGATTTCCATTCGTCGCTGTGAATATTAATGAATATCACTGATGAGACTGCGATTATACATAGTCTCATCGTCCAAATCGGGCTTAAAACGCGTAAAATATCATCAAAATACCCAAGTATATGCTTGTGTTTGTTCATTGTGTATTTTAGGTACGGATATCGTAAATTCATCAAAAGACTACAAGAATCAAGCAAAAACGAACACGGGAAACGAAGCCGCACAAGCGAACCGGGCCCGAGTGTTGAATTTCCAAAAAAGACACTTGAAGTTTGAATATTGTACAAGAATGGTCCCTCAAGAACTGAAGGCTTGTCATTTTATACCCTTGTAAAACTCAAAAATTGCATTTGGGTCCCTAAAATGTCAAGATATTACAAGATAGTCCTTGGAGAATGGCTAATGTCCATAAATGGTCCTTGGTGAAAGTTTAAAGAATGCTTGTGCCACTTTTGACAACCATGTCAAAGTTTTAACAAAGGATATTGAAGAATTGTTGGTTAAAACTTATATGCCAAAAGATTGCAACATGGGGGACCTTTTCTGCCTTAAATCAAACCTATACCCGATATAAACTCACCCATACCCATACCATACCCGGATGTGACCCGGTTTGAGCCCACACTACAACCCACATCCACCACTACCCAGCCCATAAACCTACTACTACCCAACCAGTCCAAAAATTAACCTGACCACCCATATTAGTAGTTAACCAACGTTTAACTAAGTTTTTTTTTATTACTACTAATATTGGGGGGGGGGGAAATCCCCTGTTCATCATCTCCCCTAATCATCCCCAACATAAACCCTAAACTTGTCCTAATCCCAAATCAAGGGGGTTTTGCCTTATGGTTTCCAGAACACCAATTAATCCTATATCAAACACGACCCCACCCTTTTAACTCCCTCCAGCTCATCACAACTTGCTACCTGCCAAGAATATATCACGGGTTCTATCACCTTTGCTGACAAGAAGACGAAATCAACGAATATGATGCAATGGCTTGGTGCCCACAACAAAACCAACAGCTATGATCATAGATTCCTCTGCTCCAACTAAAAACTCACATGGGTTCTTCTCAAGGACGAATTTCAAAATATTCCAGGCATCCAAGGGCATTTTTGGACTTCAACAAGCATTAGGGTTTAATAGTTTCAAATTCTAGAACCATCTTGTAAACCCTATAAAAAGGGCAGTAACTTTTTTATATTTTCTTTGTTCCAGCCTTTTTGTGTAAACCATTTTTATGGAATATTTAAAGTAATAAAATTGCCTTGCACAAAATTGTTGAGTCCCATTTTACTGTTTTCTTAGTATAATCTTTTAATATATTTGCAAATTTAGTTTAAAACTTATCAAATATTATGTTTGTTCAAAATATTTGGCAAAACATTTTTGAGATCTTCTTGTTTATAGGATACTTGTACAAGGATTTGACAAATCTCTTGTACAAGTTGATTATAAGCAAGAATTAGTTTTCTTGTTTGGATGATTATGTGGTTCAAAGTTGCGACTCAAAGATTTTTTTTTAAAATCTTTATTCATTTTTTTTTTGTGTTAAGAACTTACTGTTCACATAAGCTACCTAATAAGCTGACTGACAACAGCTTATTGGCAACTTATTGAACTTGAATTTTTTTCTTGGTTGGTTTTGTATGTGCAGGATAAACAAGACATTTACTCCTTTCGTTTTTCCTCATTTTTTTTAAAAGATATTCACTCTCTTGGTTCTGTGGTAGAACCTCAGCAAGAGATCTCTACTTGGCTCTTGAAAACAAGCTCATAGCTCCAAAAATTAATCTAAAGTAAAAGGAAGGCATCAGCCAAGGTATGGCTTGAACCCCTTTGAAACTTTTATGAATTCATGAGATTTATGAAATTTGTTAAAATTTTAGGTTTCTTTGTTCTTGGAATGAATTTGTATTTAATTTGTGTTTTCTGGAAGTTATTTACATGTTAGAATATGATTTAATGATTTTCATGTTAGTTTGTTAAAGTCTCCTTTGTAAAGCCTTGTTTCACCAAGTTTAAGAGGGTGTTTGGATTTGTTATTGATGAGTTTGTGGTGACAGCAAGCTCAACCATAGCAATCTGGACATTTTACTTGGGCTTTGTTAATCACTTTGTGAGTTCTGTTTTATATGTTTTAGTGTAACTTGGTGATTGGCCTAATTTCACTTTTTTTTGTTTGTTTTTATGCCTTGAATTTTTGTTTTTAGTTAGTTAATAGGTACTTTCCTAGGTTTGTATGTGTTCATTGTGAGTTTGGTAGGTTTATTTGCATTTCATATTGGCTTATAATCTATCATATTGCAAAACTCATCAACTTGCCATCTTTATCAGCTAGCTAGACCATTTTCTGCATACAATAGGATAGGCTTGAATTGCTTGTATTTTAGGCTTGTAATCTTGTGCAACTGTTAGGATATAGGTTAGAGTTAGGGCTCTATTAGTTGAAATTAGGTTTGTTGGACATTTGGGTTGTTTAGAACAGCAATCTAACTCACTGCCATGCATAAACCACCACCATACCCCATTTTATGTCCAATGACCACAATAGGTGCATAGTAAACTGCCATTTAAGAGTGTGTTTGGATCAAGGGTGTGTGAAGGTCTTGAGTGACAATTAAGACTCAATCTTGCCCCTACACACTTGTTTGTAGTGGTAGTAAGTGTCTCTAGGATTTGGTTCAAGTAGTATAATAGAAGTTTGAGTTTGCTCAATCTCGTGTTCATTTTATGTATAAACAAGCAAGTTCTAGCCTGTGTAGTTCATTGTTAAGGTTAGGTGCTTGTATCTTTGTGTAATGTTAGTCTATAGGTAGGTTTAGGTTTGTAGTAGGTCTGGTTGGTGATCTAAAGTTCATCTTTGGGTCAGGTAGACCATCAAAGGTACCTCGGTGCCCACTAAGTCAAATCTGCAAACCCCCTCTAGTTCATTTGTGAGTCTTGAGTTTTGATTTTTTGGTTACAAGTAGAAGTAGGGTAGTGTTTAGTACTTATATCCTGGAAATTAAGATTTGTAGACATTTTTGGTGGTTTTGATTAGGTTTTATAAGCACACTGTACAAGCTAAGCCCACCAGACCCCCTAATTCATTTTTTTTACTGATTTTTTGCTGATTTCGGGTCTAAATTGATATGATCTGTGTGTGAATTTGGTTTGTTTTTTGTTTTCTTTGACTCCCCACAAGCCCCCGCTTGTGGGGGTGCCGTTTGTGCCCAAAAAACATCACAAAACAAGCAAAAACGAGCCCAAAACAACCCAAAACGAGCCGAAAAAACAATACAACAAGTTTTTTCTTTGTTGTCCGAGAACGCTGCCAATGTTTTACTTTTTCAGTGTTGTCCGATATTGGACAACACAGATGTTGGACAAGCCTGTTGTCTGGTAGGATCTTGGACAACACTGAAGTACTCCACCATGGAGTACTTTGGGGTACTTTCGTTTTTAGCCATTTTTTTAGTTTTTTTTTTAACTTTTTCATTTTTACCTTGTTAATTTAGTTAAAAAAGATTTTTAGAAAAATAATTTATTTTTATCATTATTTTATTAATTTTTAGCATTATTTTAATACAAAAAGTGTTTTTAGCGATTTAAAAATAGAAAAATAGTTTTAAAAGTTTAGGAAAAATACTTTTTTGACTTTAAATAATATAAGTGATTTATTAGTTCAATAAAATAATATTTTGGGCTTTTTCTTAATTATATTTACTTTTAGGGCTTTAATTAGCATTAAAAATTGAATATTTAATTAATAAAAGGTTTTAAAATATATTTATTGGATTTTTATTCTTATTTATATTATTTTAGACTTAGTTTTAATCTTTAAATAATTTTTAGGTTTAATTTTATATTCATCACGTTTTACGTAATTACGTCATCGTTTTACGTCATTACGTCGTAGTGTAATCGTAGTCGTAGCTCGTCTTTACTTTTTCTCTTCTAAACCAAAAACGTCACTAATCCAAACTTTGATTTTATATATTGGCACATTAATCCACACACCTCCTTCGAGAACGAACCCGTATTTATTCGGTTTTACGTTTTTCCTAAAGCGTAAGACTTAATACTTGCCGCTCATACGCGTTTTTCCTAAAACGTGTACGATTTACCTACATCAATTTTTGGCGCCGCTGCCGGGGAGGTGTTTTTAGTGTGCAATTATTAGTATCGTGTTTATGTGAGTAGTGCGTTTTTGCTTTTCAATTTTTGGAAAGCGTATATAACGTACATACTCATTTTTGTTATTTTTCTCTATTATATTATAGTATCCAAATAAATCGTGTTTAGTTTTCCTAAACTAAACACAAATCAATCATTTTACTATATTGTAGATATTCCATTATCGTTTTCGTTTTTCTTGTGAATATATTAATATATTGTACTACGTAGAACAATAAATATACAAGTACTCCAAAAGCGTGAAAACGCAACCTTGATTCGGGATTTCATCACTCGATCATTGTATTCGAATCCAAAGAAAAAGTTTAAAGGCAAAATAGATAAATACTTCCGTGAGGCTTAATTTCAATTAACACAAACAATAAGGTGGGTATAAGGCGGTTGTATTTCACGACCTAAGGGAAAAAGGCTCTTAAGTGCTTAGCGTCGCCTCGTTTCCCCCGCTTGCTTGTGCGTGTTTTGAGAAAGAGGGCTAATCGAGGGTTTGCCGCCCAAAGTATTATCTACGTATCATATATATTTGCTTGTTTTTCAAGATTAAACCCTCTTGAACGTTTTGGTGTTCCACCAACGTTCTAAAGTCATCGAAGGCGTTCACTCCACGTGATCGTTTTCATTCTTTGAGGCTCCTTTTATCGAGAAATCGATTCGAGGAGAGATTTGTAGATTTGAGTCTACGTAATACATTCAAAAATCCAAAAAAAATAAAAAACAATCAAAAATAAAAAATATTCTTCTTACCCCTTATCAGTTAATTCTTTTTCTAACCCTATAGTGTTTAATTCTCGTAACACCATTCTCATTGTGTCATGTCCAACGATGGATATTACTCTTGTCCATATTGTGGAGGTCCGCCCGACGGTAGTAATTGCTTCAATTGCGAGATTTATGGAGGAAGGGAGGGGTATATTTACAACTCTCCTCAAAACGACCATGGTTATGGATTTCAATCCTATGACCAAACTCCACAACCGCCTTCGTCTTATTCGTGTGATTTTTGCTGTTTGGAGCACGACTTCGGATTTTGTTGTACGAATTATAATGACCCCAAACCAAATCCTAATTTCTATGAGCAATCTTCGCAATACCCACCATCATATTCATGTGAGAATTGTGGAAACGCACCTCATTATGGGTATGATTGTCAACCGATGAACCATGATACGTCTTTCGACAACCAATTCTCCGGTTTTGACAAATCACCTCCACAAAATTTTTTCGATGATGATCTCGGTGCAAGTCGCGTCGACAAGGGATTTGAAGAAATTAAATTGCTTTTTCAACAAATTATGGAGAAAAAGGAACTTTCAATCGTCGAAGTGATCGAAGAAAGCATCAAAGATAAGGAAGAGGAGAAACTACGAATCAATAAAGAAATAAACGATATCACGAATGAACTCGGCATTAGGAGATATCGTAAAGAAGAAATAAGTGACGAGCTTAAAAGAGAGTGTGAGATTAGAACCAAACAACTTTTACAAGATTACAATGGTTTAAGCATCGAAATTCTTCATAAGAGAATAGAACTAGAAAGAGAGGAGAATCTAGCTATATGTGATCTCACGCCTCCTATTTATGATGACGACGACGATGGCGACCTTTTTAATCTCAACCCATCTTGTGAAACCATTACTCTCATGCTCCCAACGGAACCCGATGCCTCTCTAAGTATGGGGGAGAAGAATCTTAGCACTAATCCTAGTGTTGAGATCCCTATTCCAATCCAAAGTGAGCCTACGGTTGTCTTCGATGAGGAGTTAAGTGATTTTGCTCTCGATGAATTTTTCCACGAAGATTCTAACGAGGCAAATTACGATAGTGAGTATGATACGATTTCATGTGATGATGTCTCTCCCAATAACACTTCGGGTAGAGAATCATTGACTTTTTCGAACCCGCTTTTCGATGATGATTTTTCCACTAGTGATGACGAGTCACTACTCGATGAGGAAGTTCGTGTCGACGAATTTAAAATCTACTCGAATTCCCTTTTTGAATTTGATGACGAGCTCGTTTTTGGTGACGTAAATCCTCTCTTTGATGAGATGTTCGAGAACATCGAGAGTGAGGATTCTTTGGATTCTAAACTCGATGAGCCGGATTTGCTAGTCACCCTCCCTAAGTCTCATTTGGATGAGCCTTCTCTTTTGACTTGTGATGCCTCCATTCTCAAGGGGTTCACCGATGGACCGCCTCTCGATGAGAATGAGGATTTTAATGAGGCCTTTGCCTTTGAACTGGAAGGAGACTTTGAGACCCCTATTTTTATTGATTCTCTTTCAAATTTGCCTTCGTCTCAAAGTAGTCCTACCCACCCTCTTGGTTCTCATGACTACACGTACTTCGAGTACGTTGTAAGGAGTTTTCTTCCTTACAAAACGTATCCTCCGGCTTTGCCTTTATCATTTCCACCAAAAGTGAGGATACGATCTTTGACCCCGGTATAAAGGCTTTGCCTTTATTATCGGTTGCTTTTTGGGCCTTGTTCATCATGTAAACCCACAAAAAATGACCATACCATGATTATCCCTAAATGATCACATTTATGGGGATTCAAGTCGAGCTTTTGACTCGGTTATCAAAAACAAGGTGCCTCTTGGGGGATTCTCATGCTTATCCTTGTAAATATTATCGTTTTTATAATTAGTTAACGAGGGGACTTGTGCTCTTCCAACCTTTGTTCCGTGGTTGTTTGTGATTGTAATTTATTAGGTTCAACGTCATCACTGAAGCCTCTCGTGTTCGTTTTACTGATCACTCGAGCTTCGATCGTTGCCTTTGGAGATTCCGATATCCGATGATATCCTTATATGATTCTAACGTTTATCTTATTAGCATAATTCATAAACGGCTTTTAGGTTATTCGTTTTACCCTTTCCATGCTCGAGATTAAGCATTCGACTTCGTCTCTAGTATGGGGGTATTTTCACCCCTAGACTCGAAACATTGAGGATAATGTTTAGTTTTAGTATGGGGGGTGAGTAGATACTTCACCTTGCTTACGTCAACACGCAATCCAATATTCATCTTTTTGTTATCGTTTTGTTGCAAATAAGGCCAAAAATGGCCAAATTTTAAAAATTTTCTTGTTTTTCATAAGTGTTTAAGACACGAATGTAGGTTTTCCGATGGTGAGAATAAGAGTAATTTTTGACTCGACCGTGCGTGTTGAGCACTTAGCTTCGATTCCTTAACTTTTTAGGCTAAGTCTCTTAAATGAGGACGAGAAATGATAGAGTTATTTATAAGTCTCGTAATCGTCACGATCTCATGTGTAGTAATTATTAGCTTATTCTCCCCACGCTTTTGTATAATAAATTGTTAGTAAATATTGATTTGGCGGTTTAGTCACTATTGTTGGTTTCTAATTTGTTTTAGTAGCTTCCATGTAATTAAATTGGGAAAACATTAAGGTATCGCCAGCGTCACGGTTTTGAAGTATTGGCACCCGAATAATCGAAAGCTTCACCTAATAATAAGATTTCAAGTGCTCACCTAAATTAAGCAAAAATTTTGAAGCTCACAAGGCCGAAAAATCTATGGCCAAATTGAAAGTGAATCAAGCCTTAATCTTTGAAGCTTTAAAGATCCGAAATTCGCTTTAGCGTGAGGATATACGTCTTTGGCTAATAAAACCACCGATGAGGCGGATAATAAAAGGCAAGGCAAGACCGAAGTCATAATAAAAGCTTCATGGCGAAGTTGAATAAAAGATGGAGGTAAACCATGATAATAAAACCACCGATGATGGCGGATAATAAAAGTCATGGTAATAAGTCTCATGTTCAAAACCGTTATAAAACCGTGTTTATCGATCCTTCTTGTTGACTTAATTTTTTGACATCGTTGTCTATTAGGATGAATTATTAATTTAATGATTTTGGTTACACCGTTAAAACTCTATTTTTAGACTTAATCTCTATTCACGCATAAGTCAATGATGTATCCTCGTGATCATTAAGACAAAATAAAATATAAGAGATACCAAGGAGGAATAAGGGAGTTTAGGTTCATAATTAACACTCATGAGATATGATCGTGTTGCTAACTTATAATAACAATGATCTCGTTACACGCTTAGCATGGAATTGGGTGAAAATCGAGGATGGCGAACTTATCTCTATGAGGCATTCACGTGTTCTTATTCTTTGACCCTAAAAGTCACTTTATTGTGATGAAAACAATACATTATGTCTAAAACACGTGTAGTAGTTTTTTTAAATTTATGTCTTCAATAAATGTCATCATAAAATGAATTTTGGAAGTGCTACGATACTTAATTCTAGCATTGCGTGGGGACACGGCAATGGTTTAGTATGGGGGAGTGATGAGACTAAAATTATACATAGTCTCATCGTCCAAATCGGGCTTAAAACGCATAAAATATCATCAAAATACCCAAGTATATGCTTGTGTTTGTTCATTGTGTATTTTAGGTACGGATATCGTGAATTCATCAAAAGACTACAAGAATCAAGCAAAAACGAACACGGGAAACGAAGCCGCACAAGCGAACCGGGCCCGAGTGTTGAATTTCCAAAAAAAGACCCTTGAAGTTTGAATATTGTATAAGAATGGTCCCTCAAGAACTGAAGGCTTGTCATTTTATACCCTTGTAAAACTCAAAAATTGCATTTGGGTCCCTAAAATGTCAAGATATTACAAGATAGTCCTTGGAGAATGGCTAATTTCCACAAATGGTCCTTGGTGAAAGTTTAAAGAATGCTTGTGCCACTTTTGACAACCATGTCAAAGTTTTAACAAAGAATATTGAAGAATTGTTGGTTAAAACTTATATGCCAAAAGATTGCAACATGGGGGACCTTTTCTGCCTTAAATCAAACCTATACCCGATATAAACTCACCCATACCCATACCATACCCGGATGTGACCCGGTTTGAGCCCACACTACAACCCACATCCACCACTACCCAGCCCATAAACCTACTACTACCCAACCAGTCCAAAAGTTAACCTGACCACCCATATTAGTAGTTAACCAACGTTTAACTAAGTTTTTTTTATTACTACTAATATTGGGGGGAAAATACCTTGTTCATCATCTCCCCTAATCATCCCCAACATAAACCCTAAACTTTTCCTAATCCCAAATCAAGGGGGTTTTGCCCCATGGTTTCCAGAACACCAATTAATCCTATATCAAACACGACCCCACCCTTTTAACTCCCTCCAGCTCATCACAACTTGCTACCTGCCAAGAATATATCACGGGTTCTATCACCTTTGCTGACAAGAAGACGAAATCAACGAATATGATGCAATGGCTTGGTGCCGACAACAAAACCAACAACTATGATCATAGATTCCTCTGCTCCAACTGAAAACTCACATGGGTTCTTCTCAAGGACGAATTTCAAAATATTCCAGGCATCTAAGGGCATTTTTGGACTTCAACAAGCATTAGGGTTTAATAGTTTCAAATTCTAGAACCATCTTGTAAACCCTATAAAAAGGGCAGTAACTTTTTTATATTTTCTTTGTTCCAGCCTTTTTGTGTAAACCATTTTTATGGAATATTTAAAGTAATAAAATTGCCTTGCACAAAATTGTTGAGTCCCATTTTACTGTTTTCTTAGTATAATCTTTTAATATATTTTCAAATTTAGTTTAAAACTTATCAAATATTGTGTTTGTTCAAAATATTTGGCAAAACATTTTTGAGATCTTCTTGTTTATAGGATACTTGTACAAGGATTTGACAAATCTCTTGTACAAGTTGATTATAAGCAAGAATTAGTTTTCTTGTTTGGATGATTATGTGGTTCAAAGTTGCGACTCAAAGATTTTTTTTTTTAAAATCTTTATTCATTTTTTTTGTGTGTTAAGAACTTACTGTTCACATAAGCTACCCAATAAGCTGACTGACAACAGCTTATTGGCAACTTATTGAACTTGAATTTGTTTCTTGGTTGGTTTTGTATGTGCAGGATAAACAAGACATTTACTCCTTTCGGTTTTCCTCATTTTTTTTAAAAAGATATTCACTCTCTTGGTTCTGTGGTAGAACCTCACCAAGAGATCTCTACTTGGCTCTTGAAAACAAGCTCATAGCTCCACAAATTCATCTAAAGTATAAGGAAGGCATCAGCCAAGGTATGGCTTGAACCCCTTTGAAACTTTTATGAATTCATGAGATTTATGAAATTTGTTAAAATTTTAGGTTTCTTTGTTCTTGGAATGAATTTGTATTTAATTTGTGTTTTCTGGAAGTTATTTACATGTTAGAATATGATTTAATGATTTTTATGTTAGTTTGTTAAAGTCTCCTTTGTAAATCCTTGTTTCACCAAGTTTAAGAGGGTGTTTGGATTTGTTATTGATGAGTTTGTGGTGACAGCAAGCTCAACCATAGCAATCTGGACATTTTACTTGGGCTTTGTTAATCACTTTGTGAGTTCTGTTTCATATGTTTTAATGTAACTTAGTGATTGGCCTAATTTCACTTTTTTTTGGTTTATTTTTATGCCTTGAATTTTTGTTTTTAGTTAGTTAATAGGTACTTTCCCAGGTTTGTATGTGTTCATTGTGAGTTTGGTAGGTTTATTTGCATTTCATATTGGCTTATACTCTATCATATTGCAAAACTCATCAACTTGCCATCTTTGTCAGCTAGCTAGACCATTTTCTACATACAATAGGATAGGCTTGAATTGCTTGTGTTTTAGGCTTGTAATCTTGTGCAACTGTTAGGATATAGGTTAGAGTTAGGGCTCTATTAGTTGAAATTAGGTTTGTTGGACATTTGGGTGGTTTAGAACATCAATCTAACTCACTGCCCTGCATAAACCACCACCATACCCCATTTTCTGTCCAATGACCACAATAGGTGCATAGTAAACTGCCATTTAAGAGTGTGTTTGGATCAAGGGTGTGTGAAGGTCTTGAGTGACAATTAAGACTCAATCTTGCCCCTACACACTTGTTTGTAGTGGTAGTAAGTGTCTCTAGGATTTGGTTCAAGTAGTATAATAGAAGTTTGAGTTTGCTCAATCTCGTGTTCATTTTCTGTATAAACAAGCAAGTTCTGGCCTGTGTAGTTCATTGTTAAGGTTAGGTGCTTGTATCTTTGTGTAATGTTAGTCTATAGGTAGGTTTAGGTTTGTAGTAGGTCTGGTTGGTGATCTAAAGTTCATCTTTGGGTCAAGTAGACCATCAAAGGTACCTCGCTGCCCACTAAGTCACATCTGCAAACCCCCTCTAGTTCATTTGTGAGTCTTGAGTTTTGATTTTTTGGTTACAAGTAGAAGTAGGGTAGTGTTTAGTACTTATATCCTGGAAATTAAGATTTGTAGACATTTTTGGTGGTTTTGATTAGGTTTTATAAGCACACTGTACAAGCTAAGCCCACCAGACCCCCTAATTCATTTTTTTTACTGATTTTTTGCTGATTTTGGGTCTAAATTGATATGATCTGTGTGTAAATTTGGTTTGTTTTTTTGTTTTCTTTGACTCCCCACAAGCCCACGCTTGTGGGGGTGCCGTTTGTGCCCAAAAAACATCGCAAAACAAGCAAAAACGAGCCCAAAACAACCCAAAACGAGCCGAAAAAACAATACAACAAGTTTTTTCTTTGTTGTCCAAGAACGCGGCAAATGTTTTACTTTTTTAGTGTTGTCCGATATTGGACAACACAGATGTTGGACAAGCCTGTTGTCTGGTAGGATCTTGGACAACACTGAAGTACTCCACCATGGAGTACTTTGGGGTACTTCCGTTTTTAGCCATTTTTTTAGTTTTTTTTTAACTTTTTCATTTTTACCTTGTTAATTTAGTTAAAAAAGATTTTTAGAAAAATAAAATTTATTTTTATCATTATTTTATTAATTTTTAGCATTATTTTAATACAAAAAGTGTTTTTAGCGATTTAAAAATAGAAAAATAGTTTTAAAAGTTTAGGAAAAATACTTTTTAGTCTTTAAATAATATAAGTGATTTATTAGTTCAATAAAATAATATTTTTGGCTTTTTCTTAATTATATTTAATTTTAGGGCTTTAATTAGCATTAAAAATTGAATATTTAATTAATAAAAGGTTTTAAAATATATTTATTGGATTTTTATTCTTATTTATATTATTTTAGACTTAGTTTTAATATTTAAATAATTTTTAAGTTTAATTTTTAATTTCGTCACGTTTTACGTAATTACGTCATCGTTTTACGTCATTACGTCGTAGTGTAATCGTAGTCGTAGCTCGTCTTTACTTTTTCTCTTCTAAACCAAAAACGTCACTAATCCAAACTTTGATTTTATATATTGGCACATTAATCCACACACCTCCTTCGAGAACGAACCCGCATTTATTCGGTTTTACGTTTTTCCTAAAGCGTAAGACTTAATACTTGCCGCTCATACGCGTTTTTCCTAAACGTGTACGATTTACCTACATCACTCTGAATGTTCTGGCAAGACCATAAAGATATTGCGTAGAAACCTGAAACGAGTTTGAATCAATTCTGAATCAAACCACTATTCCTTTTCAGTTTACACATGTTCAATTCTAAAAGAATCTTACATATGACCTACCGCAGTGCTATTTGATGCTAACACTAGAAGGATTTCCACTCATCATTGTGAATAGTAAGTAGTATCACTCTGAGTGTTCTAGCAATATCGCAAGGATATAGCGTAGGACTCTCTTGATCGTCATCCGTGTGTCCTAACGAGATTTGATTGATCCCTTGGCTCTAGACTCGATTTGTGCAATTTTAGTGGTCGGAGGCTGGAGCAGATGCCACCTATTCAATATCAACTATCTCGGAGTGAGAGTCAATAGAAATCGTGTTGATCTCCGTGAAAATAAAACAAACTACTTTTGAGAGAAGCCTGAGTCAGCTGGGAAGGGTTGTGCATTAAAACATTGGGTCTATGATGCGTTGTCTTCATGATGTGTTGACCCGGTTTCTGCCTAAGTTGTATGAAGGGCTTCTTTCTTTACACCCTTTATCCTTACATTTCATTTTCATTCTTCAACCCCTTCAATGCTTACCAAGACATCATTACTAGCACCTTGTTGTGATTGTTCCATTGCCAGCATCAGTACTTCGTCTGCATTCAGCTACGTTCACATTCTACTCCATCTTTCCTAAGGACTTCTAATAATCTATTGGATTGTCCCTGGGAAGATCCCTCCGGTTCTGCTTGGATCATAGGACTTAAACCTAACCACCCTTTTGACACCAATAACATCGTGAATTAAAGATGTTGTGGGTGTTTAATCATAACCATGAGTGCTTGAGTCTTTAGATCACATTTTAATCATATTTTCTCCCCCTATCTCTAATATATAAAATCGTTTGATATTAGAGATACCAAATTTGATTAAAATATATTATGAAAAATAGTCTTGAAAAACTTTCGGGAGAAAAATGTGTCAAACTTAGCATGAATTTGGAACGCTCCCCCTCAAAAATTGATCCAATGGAATTGTCATGACGAGGATGTGATCCACATTAAACTTTTGAGGATAGGAGTTGTTGAACACACAATTTTTGAAAGATTTTGAATATCATTGAGAAATTCTTGAAAAAATTGTGTTCAAAAACGTTTTTTGAAAAATCAATTCTTTTTGGCGAAAAGGTTTTTCTAAAGCATAAACTTGAGTGCTTAGACTTTGAATGTCTTGACAAATCCAATCAAGTGTAAGAAGATTTCTCTTCTTTTGCTGAGGGTAAGGGCACTAAAGCGTACACTCCCCCGTGAATATAGATCCGGGTTGCAATCTGAAAGTGATTACAAGCCATTGTGTTGAGCTTAAAACGTTGAATGTTTTGTGACAAGCTCAACCCAAGATAGATTGCTCTACCCGTTGTTGGAAAAATTGTCCAATATAGACATCTTCCTTTATTAAAAGTAGAAATGACATGTTTTGAAAAATATATACAACTTTCATTCGAGCTTTATGTACACACCCGTGTCGTTATTGAGCGACATTTCTAGGCACGTTCATATTATCGATACTGAAAGACATATCGAGAAGAATATTTTTTGGATTATCAAAGATTTTCTAATTTTGTATTTTGCTTTTTCATTAATATTTACAGGTAGATGTTTGATAGATGAATCAAGGAGGCTTCTTTGCCAGAATCTCTAGTTCTGCTGGAGTTAAACATCTCATACCAATTTGCCTAACTAGATACGCAAACATCTCTTTTGAAAGAGCTTTTGTAAACAAGTCAGCTAATTGGTAATCAGTTCCAACAAAGTATATTTCAACGATACCCTTTTCAACTTGTTCCTTAATGAAGTGATATCTGACATCAATGTGCTTCGTGCGGGAATGTTGTACCGGATTGCAGGAGATGGCTATGGCGGACTTTGAGTCACAGTACATAGGTACTTTATCAAAGTGGAAGCCATAATCCGTGAGTTGTGTTCTCATCCAAAGAACTTGAGCACAACACGCAGATAAAGACACATACTCCGCTTCGGCTGATGACAGTGACGTGCAATCCTGCTTCTTGGAAGACCATCCCACAAGCTTATTTTGACCTAGAACTTGTGCACCACCAGAAGTACTTTTTCGTGTATCAAGACACCCTGTATGATCAGAATCTGAATAGGCCGTTAGAAAGAAATCGGTTTCCCTCGGATACCAGAGTCCCATGTGAATGGTATTCTTAAGGTACCGAAAGATCCGTTTAACCTCTTTGAGGTGCTTTTCAGTGGGTCGTGCTTGATATCTTACACAATAACACGTAGCATGAGATATATCTGGTTTGCTTACTGTTAAGTACATGAGGGAGCCGATCATGAAATGATATCTCGTTTGATCTATGGCACCTCCCTCCAAATCAGCATCTAGGAATGTGGTTGATAATGGTGTCCCAACGGGGTCACATGAGGTCATACCATGCTTTTTTATTATCTCTTGACTATACTTAGCTTGGTTAATAAAGATACCACTTGGGGATTGGTGAACTTGAATTCCTATAAAGCATTTTAGTTCGCCCGTCATAGACATTTCAAATTTGCTATGCATTACATTTTCAAACCATTTTGAAAGTTTTGGGTTTGTAGACCCGAAAATAATGTCATCAACATAAATCTTCACAAGCAAAATGTCATCCCCATATTTATAAGTGAACAAAGTTAGATCAATGGAACCTTTTGAGAAACCTTTGGATATCAGAAATTTTGAGAGCTCGTCGTACCACGTCCTTGGAGCTTGCTTAAGTCCATAAACTGCTTTGTGGAGATGATACACCTTGTCAGGATAATGAGGATTGACGAATCCTTCCGGCTGTGTAACATAGACTTCTTCCTTCAAAGGACCGTTAAGAAACGTTGTCGTTACGTCCATTCGAGCTACTGGTGCAAATGATTCTTCAAAATCAATACCCTCTTTCTGTCCATACCCTTTAGCCACTAGCCTAGATTTATTCTTGATGATCGTGTTCTCTTCATCCATCTTGTTTTTCCAGATCCATCGAAGATTTAATGGTATTACATCGTTTGGTCTGTCAACAAGTTCCCAGACTTTAAGTCTTTCAAATTGTTGAAGTTCATCCGTCATCGATTCAATCCAAGCGTGATCAGCCATGGCTTCTTTGATATTTGTTGGTTCAGCTGTACTCACGGCGAGTGCGAACATACAAACATCACCATCGGTGTTAAGCTGTCGTCTTGTACGAACGGGCTGTGAAGGGTTTACTATTACTTGAACCAAAGGATGATCTGGAGTCCAATAATGTGTTGAAGGATGTCGTTGATAAAATGTATGCATATTTGACGGATCAAGATGGCGAGTAGAAGACTCTCCAGTTTCGTGTACCGGTGTACCGAATGGGTTGATAAATTCGTCTTCGTCAGATAATGCATTGTTTGCAAGATTTGTGTTCTCTGGAGAAATGACAGTAGTTGTTGATGTTGTAGGAGCGATTGTTGATGTGATATTCTGAGGAGGTAAATCTGCAGCAACCCGTGTTGAAGTAGATGAAGTTTTATCCTTTTGTTGACGATGATCGGTATCATCATTCTTATCATGAGTGACAACGGAAGACTTCGATACAACTTGTTTTCCCCCGTGAAATATTCATCATACATTGGTCCATATAGCATTTCCAACTCTTCAATTGTCGTGTTGACTGTCATATCTGCTCTTGGAACATTTCCTTGAACCAGCGTTGAACTTGACGGTTCATTGTTGTGGTTTTGAGTTCCGAGTACCGTGCGGTTGTGAACGGAAGTCGTTTGTCGTTGTGGATCGGTACTTAAACTGGTTTGTTCAAGTGCCATTTCTTTTAATTCATCAAATCGGATGTGAATAGTCTCGACTATTAATTTCGTTCTCTTGTTGTACACTCTATATCCCTTAGACTGAGTTGCATATCCCACTAGAATACATGCATCACCTTTCTCTTTCATCTTGTCCAGATTTTCACCATCTCGTATAATGTAACAAGTACATCCAAAAACATGAAGGTGTTTGAGTGAAGGTTTTCGATCATGAATTATGTGATATGGTGTCTTTTCGTGTCTTGGGATAATTAAGGATCGGTTTTGTGTGTAGCATGCAGTTGACACGGATTCGGTCCAAAAGTATAGTGGAAGTTTTGAAGGGGATAATAATGTTCGAGCAGCCTCAACTAAAGTACGGTTTCGTCTTTCAACAACGCTGTTTTGTTCGGGTGTTCGAGCAATAGATGTTTCATGTTCAATTCCTTCTGCTTCAAAATAATTTCTCAGAGTTGAATTCAAAAATTTTGTGCCTTTGTCAGTACGAACCACTTTTACTTGAGCTTGAAGACCACGTTTTATCAGTTTAAGGAAGCTTATGAGAACTTCGGGTGTTTCATCCTTGGACCTCAAGAAGTGAGTCCATGTGTACCTTGAGTAATCATCGACAATTACCATAACATATTTATTTCCATTGATACTATTGTCACAAACGTGAATTTTTAATTTAGTTAAATTACATAAAACGCTATGGTTCGGGTTAGACTTGTGTGTCTATTGATGATCCCGATTGTTTACGCGCATTTTGTGTACGAATCTAAATTTTTTTTTTTTTGAATGACGTTCATATCAATTTCTACTTAAATGACTTATGGTTGACTTACGTTACGTGTTAGGATATGACATTTCTTTCTTTATCAACGTAATTTAACTTATTAGTTTGCTACGTTTACGACACAATTAGAAGTGACCCATTTTCTCCTCAAACTAAATTTGTTAAACCATTACTAGTTGAGATTTTCTAAACTAAAATATTCTCATAATACATCTAAAAATTTTCACTACATTTTCAATAAGTAAACCTTACAAAATTTTTATAATAAAAATCATAAATAAACCCTTGGCTACAACACCCATAACCGGCCCCCCCTATACTTTATACTCAAAACCCACGTGTGATGCCCTCTCCCATAAGTTGACTTCCCAAACTAGTACTTCTTGCACAATAAATACTTGTACTGATTGTCTCCCCCATTCTTCCTATACCCAACGAACAACTATACTTTCTCCATGGTTTCTTTGAACTTAAACATGTACCAACATCCTCCATTAAGTAGTCAATATGGAAGACCACATTTTCTCTTCTCTTCCTGCCATTAGCCGAGCCCCAAGAAAACTTTTGTGCTTCCCAATTTGCTTGCCAAAAACCATGGTACTTACCAAGTTACTCCTAGTTGTGAACAAACTATAAGGATTAGAAACCCTAACTAGAAGCAACTACCCTTGGCTCACTCAAACTTCTCTATAAATACCAACCCACATACTCTTTACATAACACACATAAACAAATAAAACCACCCCTTGTGGTTATTTGAAACGTTGCCAAACACAAGAGAGGACTCAGTTTGGTTTTAGCATAAAGTTTGGTTAAGGGTTTTGTGAGATTTGTTTCAGTTTTATGAGCTTTAGTCCTTGTTCTTCAAAATTCGCTCATTTGCTAAGGACTTTTGTAAGCATCTTCTTGCTCTTTCCTTAAATCTTTGTCTTGGTTGATATATATACATGTACTTGCAATAAGAGTCTTGAAAACTTAACGAGTAACAAACACCAACGGGTACCTAGTTACGGGACAAAGGGTTTTGTTTTCCTTTAGGCACACCGTCACCTAAGGACTTAAAATAAGCTAGGTCATATAATCATAGACATTAATAATTGTAGAATACCTGCTACTTGAAAAGCTTCCTTCGAGATTCATGTGTATGATCCTGCACACATTTAATAATGGGACGTATGATTTTGTGTATTCAAATAAACAAGAAAACCATGCACTATGTACAAATGAACCTAATACGTATGTAATATGCGAATATACAAGTAGGAAACAAACTCCAGTTTTCTTTTTAAGTATTATATTTTCACATGAGAGTATTGTGAGTACATCACAAGTGGGTGTTCTACATCACAGAAGGCATCAAAAAGAGTTGGGTACATGTGGGAATGTTAGTACATAGGGTGTGAGTATTAGAACAAATAATGAACAAGAAACATAAGTTGATGTGTCGTTTAAATTAGTGTGTGTGTGATTGTATGTGTGCGTGAACATCAGGAAGCCACACTAGAAACCAAACATGTATTTCCATAAGTGTGTGAGTGTGAGTATATGAAGGTTTTGTACTATCAACCTATAGAGTAAATATATGGATGGTGCGTGTGTGTGTTCCAGGCAGAGGGCGTGTATGCATGTAAACAAGAAACATGAATGAACCTTGACAGCTTATGTGCTACATGTATGATGAATGTGTATCAAGCGTGTGTTAAAGAAACCAAGTAAAACGACCAACTAGAGTAAAACTATGTACATGGTGTGTGTTTGTGTGGTATGCCAAGAAACTAATTACACGTCTTCTGCTAGAAATAAAGTATACATGCTTGTAAGTTTCTAAATACCCATTGTTGGAAATAGATGTAGGGCTTGATAATTATTGATGAATGGATGCATAAGTAGTAGAGTACCACAGAAAACGAACAAACAAAGTAAATGGGCTGGTCATGGGAGTATGCATACGTGCATGGGTAAGAGTAGGAAGAAAACAAAAGTTATTCTCCTTATTTCATAAAAACAAGCTGCTAGTATGAGTTGCTTTACATGATGATAGAAAGTTAATAAGTTAAATGGGTGTACCATCTGCTTGGGTAAGAATAGGAACAGAGACTAGGACCACTTACTATAAACAATGGGAATGTGTGGGAGTGTGCCTGCATCTGTTGGACACAAGCCAAAAATAAATGAAAACCAAGTGGGAACACAAGTATACCAACTAGTGAACTTGTGAGAAATGGGAAAAATGCCTAAGGTAAATATTAAGTATGCATGCTAGTTATTTGGTTATGTCTTTTCGACCCATTGCCCCTACGTCACACCATTATTTGATAGGTCAAACGAGCCTCTTATATAGAACCCAAAATAATATATAAATCCCCACGCGGCCTAGTTTGTGACGATATCTTTGTTCGACTTATGGACCAGTAATAAAAATGGGGTGTACGTTCAAAAAATGATAGATATTTCCTTAGTTAAATAAATTCAACTCGATGATAGTATTTGTCCGAGTAGCCTATTTTGAGATATTTTTCGAGACTCTTAGTGACTTGGTCTAATAATGATATTTACCAATTTTTAATGACCTCGCGACCTAGTTTTCATATTGACCACTCGTTTATTTTTCGGACTATTAATAAGCGAGTCATCGAGCCTCCAAGTTGACCCCGTAACCATATATTATGAACGTGGAAATGTGTAAAACGCTTTTATAAATTAAATGCAAGTACATAATATCAACCAAGTGCCTTATTCATTACTATCTTGCGTAGTTAGCCTAAGTACGAATATTTTACTTAGGTTACGAGTAAAACGTTTGCGCATCGTTTTGCGTGCCTTGATTTCTCGTGCTATCTTTGTGGATCATATTTACTACTTCATCAAGGTGAGTTTCATAGCCCCACTTTTAATTGTTTTAACTATTTTGGGGTGAGAACATTGCTTGTTTTTAACGGATGAACATAAGTGCCTTAAACTGATACGTTTGCCTACATGATGTCTAAGTAGCGATATCCCTAGATGCTTTAGCCCACTATCGTGAACCGTTAATTACTTTGTGTAAGCGCGAATGTTATGGATAGATCTATTGGGATTGACATCCCTATCTAATGTTGGTTGTGTGACCAAATTAGATACACTTACATTTGAGTCGTTACGAATGCTTTGGGATAGGCATTTGCTCGGGCTCTCATTATATCTTGTTGGTTGGTTAACGCTTCGGTGTCACGAGCTTAGACGTAGGAATACAAACGTATACTATTTTGATTATAACCTTGTTTGGTTATATGTCGGTTGCTTGATTAAATCTTATGGTTCATCACACTTACTTAAACTTAAATCTATGAACTCACCAACCTTTGTGTTGACACTTTAGCAATGTTTTTCTCAGGTATCAAGACGGAGGAGTGACGTGGTTATGCATGGGAGATTTTTAATAAAAATGGTCGTGGCTAGTGTATGGATATTTGGATCAATGTTAAAGTCTTTTGAAATAATGTTTTATTATGATCCTATGTAATTCGCTTCCGAACAAGTTTTATGCTTTTAATTAAATTAAAACGGCTTTTAAATAGTCGTTCTTTGTATCTATGTCTTGTGATAGTCATGACCGTCGCACCCCATTGCGTTGCCTTACTCTGATAAATTGGGGGTGTGACAGATTGGTATCAGAGCTGTAGTTATAGAGAACTAGGTTATTTTACAAAATGATTTTTATAAACGTGTGTCAAAAATTTAATTTTGGGAAAAATAATTCTAGACTATAACTAACTCAAAAATCTCCAAGAACCACTTCACTCCGCGTCTTCGATAAAAGTAAGTTGTGACTTAAATTATTCCATGTAATTTGCCATGTTAGT
The DNA here is from genome assembly GCA_025667525.1 of Glebionis coronaria. Classification (NCBI taxonomy): domain Eukaryota; kingdom Viridiplantae; phylum Streptophyta; class Magnoliopsida; order Asterales; family Asteraceae; genus Glebionis; species Glebionis coronaria. Next base: position 634,521 of record JANFOE010000064.1, read on the forward strand.
TTAAAACATGATTGCTACGTGTTATTATCATTAAGTATATTCTACCTTGTTTGAATGATCCTTATGTAAGATGTACTTATAGGAATGTGTATTAAGACGATTTTTATTATATTTTGAAGTAAAAATATCTAGCATCCTTGTTTGGATTGTTGTGCTACTAAAATGGTTTGTGCCATGTTTAATCGAACTAAGATGGTTTGTGCCATGTTTAAATCGAACTAAGATGGTTTGTGCCATGTTTATATGGAGTAAAACATACACATACTTATGCTATTACGTATTTTGTTAAAAACAGTCCACTGGACTACTATGAACTATTTAAACACTTGTGTGTTTCTATGTTACCCTATATCGATATACTCCGAATTAAAAATATACGCCAAAACAGTACTTGAGCGCGCTGATATTTAGCAGTGGTTGATGATAAGTCGTGAGTAAACCCAAAAACCAAGACAATTCATTAAAAATGTTAAGGAATATAACGATACTTAGCAACGTCTCAAGGCTGTTCTTGTTTGATTGGGTTGCGAGACTAAGTTAAGTGCCAGTCGTTATACAACTTAGGATTTCGGATGAGTTTTCTTGTGGATGGGTAAAACTCATGAATTTACATCTTGCATGATTAGTTGATCGTAAAGTTATAACATATTTGATGAGTTATGTGTAGGATTAATCGATGTTAAATTATGTGAGTAATATCTAAAGACGAGTAATTTCACCAAAGATATCAAGAAGTGTAACGACTAATACTTGACTGGACCTCAAGGCTGTTCTTGTTTGATTGGGTTGCGAGGCTTAGTCAAGTTCCAGTTGTAACACAACTTAAGATTTTTAGTGAATTTCCTCGGGGATGGATAAGACTTACATGATTTGACAAGGTGATTACCTCTTTGGCGTTTGACTGGTACGATGCATTAGTACCATTAGTTGTATGGTGTGCGAACACTAAAATAATTAAAGTCTTCGTCTCTATTTTTATACAACATACGACGATAAACACTCTATACAAAGTATTACTCCTGTAATACCCCAGAAAATACTATATCATAAGGAACAGATATAAACTAGTATTACAAAAATATGAAAGGTATTTGGAAATACGCCGACACGTAAGTCGAATGCATATCAAGGAGATATTTATGTAGAAAGAAATTGTACAAAACGAATCTAAAAGAGTTCTAGTCCATTGGTTTACAACTAAGTTGCTATGACGCTAATATAAATTTACAAAGTATGATATAACAACTAAAGAAGAACTCAGTTATATGAGGATTATGCCATGTTTTAAATTAAAGGATTATAGTGTGTCACAAAGCTTGAGAACCCTAGATGTGAATTGTGGTCACTTCTTGGAAATCCTAACAGCTCGTGTCAAACATAAAAGTCTACAAAATGATTATGAACAAACGGCAAATAAAAACAAAATAAATAATTTTTGTGATGAAATTCTTGTGATGGAATTAACTAAGTTGATTGGATTAAACAAATTGAAAATTCTTGGGATAATAACAAATTGACCGAAGAGTCTAAGGTGTAATAAAGCATGATCAAAGCTCTTCGGAAAATTCTGTGATAGAATTGAGTGACTGATGTGGAATATTAAATAATTTATTTTTATGAAGATCAAATGACTCGACATCCGTCGATGTCACCACCAACAAAAATTGGGTTATGTAATCTTACTTTAAAATTTTATATTTAATTGTTTCCAGTTATTTTTAAAAGTTTTCTTTAAATCTTGTGAAGCTTTTACTTAAGAAATTATTTTTACCCTACAATATTTTTATATGTCGGAGAAAATTTATCAAATAAATTTTTTTTAAGAAGGAGTTTTATAAAATATTTTTGGAAAACCAAAAAAAAAAAAAAAAAAAAAAAAAAAAAAAATTACTTTGAAGGAACCGTCACCGAGAACTTTATTAGTAAGAATGTCAGAAATTTTGATAAAATATTTTGGTAAAATCAGTAAAGGCATTACTGATATATAAAAAAAAAAAAAAAAAAAAAAACTCCACGATTGATGATGCAATATTTTGGTATAAAGTATCATTCAATGTTTCAGAAAAATCTGACTTGACGACCAACTTAATATATGAAACACCACGACTAATGTTGAAACATTTTTAGTAAGGACTACCATGTAAAGTTATAGAAAAATCTATTTTTACGAACAACTTGATATGAAAGACGTAAACTATTGATAAACTTGACGAGAACTAGTACAAATAAGTATGTAAATTATTTTGTTGATTGTGAAAGTGAATATGGTAACAAACGAAATGAACTATGGACTACCAATATATAAATTACAACCTCAAAGAGTTAAATTATGATGAAAAGGAGGATGCAACTGTTAGTCCCGAGACGTACGTAGCCTGATCAACTACGTACGATCGTGGTCAAACGCGAGCATGCTCATAGTAGTCATCGTAGAAATGAGATTTATTAGTGATACTAAGGAACTTCTAAATTCAATTTACATGTCAAAGAAAATTTATTTTGTACTATGAACTTCGAACAATTCTATACCATCATTTATGTGAAAACGGCAAGTACACAATACAAGTAAAAATCTATTACGACTATCTTCCTCGCCGCTATGAAGTACAAGAACACGTATAACGCGAAAAATACTAAGAGCACCATTTTTATGACAATTAAACGCAAATAGGTTAGAGTCGGAAAAATCTAAAGCAAATTGTAAATAATAATATGAAGAAGCGAGACGCCATTTGAGTAAAACTTAAATTTAATGGATATCGCAACGATACCATATAATAATTGATGACCAATATAACAATTTGGTTGTAAAAGCAACGAGACGCCCAAATAAGAAAAACCCAAATTTAACGAATACCGAGATCACTCGGACAAAAATTTATTTTCTTAAATTTGAGCGAAACATCGTGCTCATAAAACTAAGAAAGATTTAAACTATTGTACCTACGAAATATGAACTCTCCCGGATCACAAATTAATTTAACTATGCACGACTCTACCGTTTTCACCTCCATGAAAAGGATATAAACGAGGAGGAATGCGAACAAGATTAAGTGATTTACTAGATCATCTAAAAAATGTCACATAGAAGGAAGAGATGTATTAACCATTGTGTGATGGGACGACCATCCACCCTAGGTCTTTGGGAAACCAATTCGAGTAGCCTTTCCGCATAAACTACTTATCCCTACCAAGTAGACGGTCAAGGTGAACGGAATTAATCAAAAAATAGGGAATAACTTTGTATTATGCGATATTATCCTTTGGAGAAATCGAACCAAACACTCAAGATTATTATTAGCAGAATTATAAGCATCTACGTGAAAAAAAAAATGAAAACACGCGACCCTTTAAAGTGGAAGTAATACGCGAGACGACGCGAAAAATTATTATTGAGAAAACTCAGTTAACCAAACCGACGTCGTAAAGAAAATTCAAAAGACAAGAAAATAACTACTATTATAAACATTGAGGAAGATTATAAGATCATTAACAATCGGAAGAATTTCTATTCGTTCTATATATGATTTTTTAGACAATTTAATCTTAGCAAGAAACTAAGGAAAAACGAAGGCGGGGAACACCAAGAAAAGTAGATAAAAGTTTAAGTTACCTCTTGATTTGTTAACAACATCGACGTGCGAGTTTTGAGGACAAAACTCAATTTAACGGATACCGTATGTCACAAACGTGAATTTTTAATTTAGTTAAATTACATAAAACGCTATGGTTCGGGTTAGACTTGTGTGTCTATTGATGATCCCGATTGTTTACGCGCATTTTGTGTACGAATCTAAATTTTTTTTTTTTTGAATGACGTTCATATCAATTTCTACTTAAATGACTTATGGTTGACTTACGTTACGTGTTAGGATATGACATTTCTTTCTTTATCAACGTAATTTAACTTATTAGTTTGCTACGTTTACGACACAATTAGAAGTGACCCATTTTCTCCTCAAACTAAATTTGTTAAACCATTACTAGTTGAGATTTTCTAAACTAAAATATTCTCATAATACATCTAAAAATTTTCACTACATTTTCAATAAGTAAACCTTACAAAATTTTTATAATAAAAATCATAAATAAACCCTTGGCTACAACACCCATAACCGGCCCCCCCTATACTTTATACTCAAAACCCACGTGTGATGCCCTCTCCCATAAGTTGACTTCCCAAACTAGTACTTCTTGCACAATAAATACTTGTACTGATTGTCTCCCCCATTCTTCCTATACCCAACGAACAACTATACTTTCTCCATGGTTTCTTTGAACTTAAACATGTACCAACATCCTCCATTAAGTAGTCAATATGGAAGACCACATTTTCTCTTCTCTTCCTGCCATTAGCCGAGCCCCAAGAAAACTTTTGTGCTTCCCAATTTGCTTGCCAAAAACCATGGTACTTACCAAGTTACTCCTAGTTGTGAACAAACTATAAGGATTAGAAACCCTAACTAGAAGCAACTACCCTTGGCTCACTCAAACTTCTCTATAAATACCAACCCACATACTCTTTACATAACACACATAAACAAATAAAACCACCCCTTGTGGTTATTTGAAACGTTGCCAAACACAAGAGAGGACTCAGTTTGGTTTTAGCATAAAGTTTGGTTAAGGGTTTTGTGAGATTTGTTTCAGTTTTATGAGCTTTAGTCCTTGTTCTTCAAAATTCGCTCATTTGCTAAGGACTTTTGTAAGCATCTTCTTGCTCTTTCCTTAAATCTTTGTCTTGGTTGATATATATACATGTACTTGCAATAAGAGTCTTGAAAACTTAACGAGTAACAAACACCAACGGGTACCTAGTTACGGGACAAAGGGTTTTGTTTTCCTTTAGGCACACCGTCACCTAAGGACTTAAAATAAGCTAGGTCATATAATCATAGACATTAATAATTGTAGAATACCTGCTACTTGAAAAGCTTCCTTCGAGATTCATGTGTATGATCCTGCACACATTTAATAATGGGACGTATGATTTTGTGTATTCAAATAAACAAGAAAACCATGCACTATGTACAAATGAACCTAATACGTATGTAATATGCGAATATACAAGTAGGAAACAAACTCCAGTTTTCTTTTTAAGTATTATATTTTCACATGAGAGTATTGTGAGTACATCACAAGTGGGTGTTCTACATCACAGAAGGCATCAAAAAGAGTTGGGTACATGTGGGAATGTTAGTACATAGGGTGTGAGTATTAGAACAAATAATGAACAAGAAACATAAGTTGATGTGTCGTTTAAATTAGTGTGTGTGTGATTGTATGTGTGCGTGAACATCAGGAAGCCACACTAGAAACCAAACATGTATTTCCATAAGTGTGTGAGTGTGAGTATATGAAGGTTTTGTACTATCAACCTATAGAGTAAATATATGGATGGTGCGTGTGTGTGTTCCAGGCAGAGGGCGTGTATGCATGTAAACAAGAAACATGAATGAACCTTGACAGCTTATGTGCTACATGTATGATGAATGTGTATCAAGCGTGTGTTAAAGAAACCAAGTAAAACGACCAACTAGAGTAAAACTATGTACATGGTGTGTGTTTGTGTGGTATGCCAAGAAACTAATTACACGTCTTCTGCTAGAAATAAAGTATACATGCTTGTAAGTTTCTAAATACCCATTGTTGGAAATAGATGTAGGGCTTGATAATTATTGATGAATGGATGCATAAGTAGTAGAGTACCACAGAAAACGAACAAACAAAGTAAATGGGCTGGTCATGGGAGTATGCATACGTGCATGGGTAAGAGTAGGAAGAAAACAAAAGTTATTCTCCTTATTTCATAAAAACAAGCTGCTAGTATGAGTTGCTTTACATGATGATAGAAAGTTAATAAGTTAAATGGGTGTACCATCTGCTTGGGTAAGAATAGGAACAGAGACTAGGACCACTTACTATAAACAATGGGAATGTGTGGGAGTGTGCCTGCATCTGTTGGACACAAGCCAAAAATAAATGAAAACCAAGTGGGAACACAAGTATACCAACTAGTGAACTTGTGAGAAATGGGAAAAATGCCTAAGGTAAATATTAAGTATGCATGCTAGTTATTTGGTTATGTCTTTTCGACCCATTGCCCCTACGTCACACCATTATTTGATAGGTCAAACGAGCCTCTTATATAGAACCCAAAATAATATATAAATCCCCACGCGGCCTAGTTTGTGACGATATCTTTGTTCGACTTATGGACCAGTAATAAAAATGGGGTGTACGTTCAAAAAATGATAGATATTTCCTTAGTTAAATAAATTCAACTCGATGATAGTATTTGTCCGAGTAGCCTATTTTGAGATATTTTTCGAGACTCTTAGTGACTTGGTCTAATAATGATATTTACCAATTTTTAATGACCTCGCGACCTAGTTTTCATATTGACCACTCGTTTATTTTTCGGACTATTAATAAGCGAGTCATCGAGCCTCCAAGTTGACCCCGTAACCATATATTATGAACGTGGAAATGTGTAAAACGCTTTTATAAATTAAATGCAAGTACATAATATCAACCAAGTGCCTTATTCATTACTATCTTGCGTAGTTAGCCTAAGTACGAATATTTTACTTAGGTTACGAGTAAAACGTTTGCGCATCGTTTTGCGTGCCTTGATTTCTCGTGCTATCTTTGTGGATCATATTTACTACTTCATCAAGGTGAGTTTCATAGCCCCACTTTTAATTGTTTTAACTATTTTGGGGTGAGAACATTGCTTGTTTTTAACGGATGAACATAAGTGCCTTAAACTGATACGTTTGCCTACATGATGTCTAAGTAGCGATATCCCTAGATGCTTTAGCCCACTATCGTGAACCGTTAATTACTTTGTGTAAGCGCGAATGTTATGGATAGATCTATTGGGATTGACATCCCTATCTAATGTTGGTTGTGTGACCAAATTAGATACACTTACATTTGAGTCGTTACGAATGCTTTGGGATAGGCATTTGCTCGGGCTCTCATTATATCTTGTTGGTTGGTTAACGCTTCGGTGTCACGAGCTTAGACGTAGGAATACAAACGTATACTATTTTGATTATAACCTTGTTTGGTTATATGTCGGTTGCTTGATTAAATCTTATGGTTCATCACACTTACTTAAACTTAAATCTATGAACTCACCAACCTTTGTGTTGACACTTTAGCAATGTTTTTCTCAGGTATCAAGACGGAGGAGTGACGTGGTTATGCATGGGAGATTTTTAATAAAAATGGTCGTGGCTAGTGTATGGATATTTGGATCAATGTTAAAGTCTTTTGAAATAATGTTTTATTATGATCCTATGTAATTCGCTTCCGAACAAGTTTTATGCTTTTAATTAAATTAAAACGGCTTTTAAATAGTCGTTCTTTGTATCTATGTCTTGTGATAGTCATGACCGTCGCACCCCATTGCGTTGCCTTACTCTGATAAATTGGGGGTGTGACAACTATGAACACGCATGGGACCACACAAATCTATATGAAGAAGATCTAATCGTCCTTTAGAGCTTGGTGTAGTCTTTGTCTTAAAGCTACTTCGTTTAACTTTACAAAGCTCACAAGAAGAACAAAGATGATCTTTGATGAATTTCAAGCTTGGAAGGCCTCTCACAATATCTTTCTTGGAAAGCAAGTTGATGGTATCAAAATTAAGATGAGATAAACGTTGATGCCATAACCATGCCTGAGTCGTTGAAGCTTTAGCCATGAAGCAAATTGGAGTTGATGAGGTTGTGTCTTGTAGTGAAATTGTGTAAAGATCAGTACCCCGTGTACCGGTAAGTAAGTCATTCCCATCATAATCACGAACAAAACATGTCTTCTTTCTGAAAGCAACCTCCAAATCTGCATCACAGAATTGACCAACTGAGAAAAGATTGTGATTGAGCCCTTCGACGTAGTATACCCTTTTTATCGTTATATTTCCCTGAACCAAATCTCCATATCCTAGGATCGGTGTAAATTGATCATTTCCAAATCGGACCGTTCCCAGGAACTTCTCCACGAAGTTAATTAGAAGCTTGAGATTCCCCGTCATGTGCTTCGTGCATCCGGAGTCCAGTATGAAAAGAATTATTTGTATCACCTGCAAAAGAGTTAGAACACGATGGAGCATTTGCTAAATTGGATACCACAGTAGTTGTGATTGTAGAATCATTAGTGTCCTTAGCAACATATAAAGGCATACTAACACTCGTTGTCACATTTTCTGTCCTAACTTTAGGCATCCATTTATATCCTGAAGGACATTGATTAGCAAACCAACATTTCCAAGACTTGCTTGCAGACTCATATAATTCCGTAATTATGCTTCTAGGGTTCTTAGTGGTGGAGTCTGATGCATTACTTTTCTTAGTGGGGGTTGCACCAGAATGGTTCATTGTGCGTTTGGGTTTACTAGCACCAATAGGCATCGCAACTTGCTTCTTAGTTCTAGTATCAATGCCTTTGACATTATTGATAGCACACATAGAATGATTAGCATTAGCACATTTTCCACATTTGACACAAACAAATTCCATATTCATAGCATTCAAATCATTCAAATCGTCATTACATGCGATTACAAACTTTTTATTCTTAAAAACATTCAAATTCCTAGGGTGTTCTTCTACTTCCCTTGACTCTTGTGTTTCCAAACCTTATCATTCACTTCAGTGCTCTTAAGCTGAGGCCAGCTAATACTAGCAGTGGATACTACTCCTGTAGTAGAAGACACACGAATATGAGTGTTTCTAGAAGTCTGAGGCGAGTGACTAACTTTGTTTGTGAGTTTAGTGGTCATTCTATACATCCCTCGTTTAATCACATTATTGTGCTTAGCGCTTGGTGCTACAATATTCCTTATGGGTTGAGTATGTGGTGACCTTTCCTTTCCATCCATCTTGGGGGAAAACACAGGTCTTGCAAACGAAGAATTGGAGAAAGCAGATGGTTTTCCCAAGATAGAGGATCTATTCACTCTAGAGGCATTTGGTTGTCTAACAACAGGTTGCTTAACACTAGGTTCCATAACTTTCCCACCCATCTTAGCAACGAGTTTCTTCAACTCTACTATAGCTATGTCTTTTTCTTATAACTGAGCTTTCAAATCCGAAATATCAAGACTTTTTTCGTTTAATAATCGACATGACTTAGATAATTTTACTTCTAAAGGTGTATCATTTGAAAAACTGCCAACTTTCTTTTGCAAAGCAAGTTCAAGTGAGTGACAATGTTTTTGAAGATAATCATATCTATGTTGAAGTAACGAAAACTCTTTTGGGTCAATTTTATTTGAAAGCTCAGTTTCAAGACGTTCACATTCTTTAACTTGATAAAGATATTTGCATGCAACATCAGAATATTCATCAATATCAGCACAAGATGTAACATAAGCACACATAATATCTTTTGAGAGACATTCATGTAAGAGTAGATCATAAGCTGTAGAAAACTCGTCTCTTTCAGGTTGATGGTCGTTCACTTCTTGTTCAAGAGATTCCATATATTTCAAATCATCGAACATTTCTTGCTTAATTAATGTTTCAAATTCCAAAATATGTTTTTACGTTCTTTCCGCAAGCGGAATCAAAATACTTTTCACAAGCACAGTTATATCGTGAGGAATTTCTTTGTCTCCTTTCGAAAGTTCACGTTTTTTCCAGTCATCATCAACAACCTTTTTGAAATTTTCAATGTTACTCTTGAGAATACTAAGTGCTTGCTTACTCTTGCTTACAGAATCTTTAAATGGCAAGTACTCAATAAATTTTGAAACATTAGTTTTCTTAGTGGCAAAAGCTTGTCTCCATTTAATTTTTATTTGTTCACATTCGAAAAATATTTGCTCACGAGACTTCTTTGTTTGCGGATTGAAAAGACCATAAAGACTGTTTTCATAAGCATAATTATACGGTTTAACAAATTCTTTATTAACTTTTGGTCTACTCTCTTCTTCCAAATCGTTTGTCTCTTTACTATCGGGCCTAACAACAAGACAATCAAGATCGGTCCATTGGGACTCATCAAGATATAAGTGCTGATTCTCAGATTGAGCTTGCTCAAGGTACTTAGGATTTGAAAAACTAGGTCTATCCTTGAAAAACGAATGAGGTGCCAACATTCTCATTGTTTGAATTGATTGATTTGTTTTGTAAACAATTTTCTTGTAAAAATCAAGTTGAGTTTCAAGTTTCACCATTTTGTCGATGTCATTCGCTTGTTTAGTTTTGAAATCCTTTTCCATCTTTTAAACCACATCTTTCTTTTCATTAACAAGTTTATTTTTATCCTCTTAAAGAAAACCATTTACTTGAGTTAGCTCATTGACTTTAGTGGTAGCAAGATATGTTTTGTGACGTTCAGTACTCAAAGAGGTGTTATAATTATGTTTCTCGTGTTCAAGAAGCTTAAGAGTTTCGTTATATTTCTCTTGAAAATCGTCCTTTTTAACATTAAGTAAACTCCCTTTGTACCCCTCAACCTCATTGGTCTTTTGAAGAAGCTGAGCTCTATAGCTATCAATGGTCTCACTAGATTTAATTAGCGCAGCTTTGCATTCTTCAAAATTTTGAGTGAGCGTAGCGTTTTCCTTCTTTAATTGCTTTTGACTCTTTCTATTTTCTTTGACATCTTTTTGTAAAGAAGCAATTAAGTTAGCAAGCGCAATACGCTCCTCGTCATCATCATACTCATTTGCATGTTGATCATCCTCAGACTCATTATTGCACATGTCTGATGAATCGGGTGTGGTATTGCTATCAACCGTTTCCATCATACATGTGTCATTAATGGCTTTGGGTAGCTCAGAATGCTCATGAATGTTACCAAACACATTATATTCCTCTTCAGTATGTACCTTATCGATTGGTTCAGTGTCAAAGATAGGACCATTGTCATCTTCAGTGACGTTGAGAACTTCTTCAACCTTTACCATGTACGAGTAATGTGCTTCAAGTTCTTGATCGGAGGCTTCATCATCAGTATCATCAAGCATTGCTCCTTCCTCAGCCGACAGTTTATCCCCAGCTTCCATCTTCTTGCAAAGAAGCATCTTTTACTTATGATAGCCAGAGTCCCTAACCCGTTTCGGCTTCCTACATTCCTTTGCCATATGCCCATAACCTTGACAATTAAAGCAATGAATCCCACTTTGCTGAACCACTGGAGTACCAATAATTTCCCTATTCACAACAGCAGTAGCAATCCTCTGAGTATCATACTTAGCATTTTGTCGACCATACCTTGCAGAACCCTCAACATGTGTTGGATTACGTCGATCATACCTAGGAGGACTTTCATCACGTTGACGTGTGTCATACCTTCGAGGAATCTCAACATATTGGTTCCTTGTATTTGATGATGTTCGAAGATTGTTGTTGGTGGGTTTGAATATTTTCTTGTAGGTCTTCATAATGAAAGCAATTTGTTGCTTCATTTCCCTATCCTTCTGAGCTAGTTCTTCATCACTGTCCTCTTCAGATGATGGCTCAGGTGATGGTGATGGTGCTCTTGGTTCTTTGTCACGTGATCGTGTGGGAGCATAATACTTAGATGAAGTGGAGTATCTTGGTGAGGAGGATGTAGTGAAGTACCTTGGTGAGGATGATGTAGTGGAGTATGACATTGGAGCACGAGAACGATGATCTTGAACGTGTTGAGTTGTAGACACCAAGCAAGTGGATTAGCAGCCTTTGCTATCCTTTCAGCACGAAATTCATTCGCCTCATTTTGAAATTGTTTCAAAATGTCAAAGAGCGTGTGATAGTTGACCTCGTCTAACTTACTCTGTTGTTTCACCAAACTTACGAACCGTGTCCACTCAGGTTGAAGTTGTTGTAGAAATTGCACATTGACTAGCATGGTGGAGACTTGCAAATTGTTTCTTGTCACGTCATTCATCATCTTGTAGAACCTTGAGTAATATGAATCAATTGATTCCTCATCCAATGAAGTAAACTTGCCAAAGTTCCAAAACAAGTTAGTTTTGACATCTTGCTTGTTAAGTGATTCTCCTTGTTGCAAGCGTTCAATAGCAAACCACATCTCTTTAGCAGTAGAGCATGCGTCAACTGTTGAGTAAATATCATCCCCAATCCCACTTAGAATCAAATAGATTGCTTCGTTCTCTGCATCAATCCAAGCACGTTTCTCTTTTGAAGTGTTCTCATATGTTTCCTCAATTGTTTGCTCATCGGAACCGGCCGTCGAGTCGGTTGAGTATAGGGTCCTTCTTTGATGCAACGTCGGAGAACATCACCATTGGGTTTTGTGTTAAGATATCGAATGAATCGTGATTGCCATTGTGCATATCTACCAGTCACAAGCATTGGCGGTCTCTCTTTGTTACCCGCTACCATGATGTTGTTGTTTGTCACACGATACTCTTGAGTTGAATCCATATCGAGAAACTTGAAATTGTTCAAGTGAAAAAGATCTTAAGTAGATGTGTTGTGATTGTTGTTGTCGATGAAAAATATGTTAAAATCCCCTAAAAATTGTCTTCACAATAAACCAAAAATTTGAAGGCGAAAAATCACACGAAAAAAGTTTTCACTTTGGTAAAAATTCTTCATTTTCGGAATATTGGTATATATTCGGATAAATGGATCTATTTGGATAAATGTGAAAATTTCGGAAAAATGGTGTTTTTCAGAATAAGTGCTGATTTTCGGATAAATGACCCTTCTTTGGAATAATGGTGGATTTCGGATAAATGAAGTTTTCCGGGAAAATGGATAAATTCGGATAACTAGGTCTTTTTCGGATAAATGTGAAAATGTCGGAAAAAATACCTTCTTCGGAATAATAGCTCTTCTTCGGAATAGATACTTCTTCGGAATATGTGAAATTTTCAGAAAAAGCTGAAATCTTCGGATAACCCACTTTTTCGGAATAAACGCCTATCTTTGGATAAACTCACAATTTTCGGATAAGTACATTTTTTGGAAAAAGTACACTTTTTCGGATAAATCACTTTTTCGGAATATTGGGTTCTTCGGAATAATGGAATTTTCGGAAAAGATGGGATTTTCGGATAAATATGATTTATGGAAAAATAGACAATCTTCGGAATAATCAAACCAGTAACATACCTTTTCGGATAGCTCCCCCTTTTTCGAATAAATCTCTTTTTTCAGAATAATGCAATTCTTTGGATAAACTGAATTTCTTCGGAATAACCACAAATCTTCGGAATAAAAGCTTAACTTATTTTTGGAAAAATGCCAATCTTAGGAATCTCAAAACCCTTTTCCAAAAATTGATTTTCTGAATAACCAAAAACCCCTTTCCGAAGATTGTTTGGCCAAGACGACTTATTGTTTTTCAACCCGTACCTCAAAACCAATCCAAACACCCCAAAAACTTACGATTTTAACCACAAAAACTTAACCAAATCCCTACCAAATCTATGGAAGTGATTTACATTAAGATGTAGAACCCGAAAACACTAAAAAAAAATTAATCCGTGATGATTTTGATGAAAAACCAACCGAATCAAACAATAAACCAAACAACCAATCACAAATCTACCCCATGGCGATTGATACCAAATGTTGTTACCTAATTTATTCACTTCACCATGATTGATTAATAGAAAATAGATGAAAAGAGATGGATTTCTAGAGAGAGAAAGTAGTGAGAGAAAGTAGAGAGAATGTGGTGATAAACTTGGTGAAATTAGATTAAAGAAAAATGAAATGCCTTGCCACACTCCTATCATGCTAGGAGGGTGCTTATATAGTCCACCCACATGCGGACTTTCTTAATGGACTATATTGTTTTGGACCGGGCTTGAATAAATGCTTAGTACCTTGAAAGAGTCCTTTTAAGCTAACCATCAAGTTCGTAATGTCACAAATATTTTAACTAACTATTACAACGTTCTAATAAATATTACAAAATAAACATATGACCGAACATTCTTATTTGACTCAATATTTTGAGGCTAACAGAGTCCTACACAAAATCTTCATGATCTTGCCTGAACATCCGAGTAATATGAAGGTATTTACAATGAAGATGGAAATCCTTCTTGAGCGAACATCAAAAAGCTCATTGTAGGTGATATGTGCAATTTTTTATGAATCAAACTTGTGATAACTGGAAAGCAACATTTGTTTAATTCTTAATTGAATTCAAACTCGTTCCAGGCCTCTACGCATAATCTTAGTGATCTTGCCAGAACATTCAGAGTAATAGGATTTTCTTTTTACAGTGACGAATGGAAATCCTTCTAGTGTTAACATCAAACAGCACTTGGTAGGTAACTTGCAAGATTCTATATGAATCAAGCTCGTGACACCTGGAAAGCAACGATGGTGCGATTCTTAAATGAATCAAGCTTGTTCCAGGCATATGAATTGATGGCTTCAATCATTCGGATAATTTTATTCAAATGATTCACTCTTTACGTTCGCAGTCTACCTTGGAACGGTCGAGTAAAGAGAACAGGTTTACCCGCGAAATCTTGTAAAGGAGGTTCTTAATTGAAATACCTGCCACAAGTACAATAATTTATAGCATCCAACGGTCTTCACCGACCGGAGGTAAAATGATACCGAATTAGAATAAAATGTTCAAAGGCATTTCCTTAGTGTCTACTTATGTTGCTGCATTTGAAGATGGCGGCGTTGCGGTGTCCGAGAAGAAGTCGTCTCCACATGCTTATACTTTCTTCATTGTATTCTTCAGCAAAATTCTAGAAAGTTCAACATCAAGTCTCCCGCTGTATTAAACTCTAAAGCTTTCAAGAATTTATAAAGGTATAAGTGTATGGAACATGAAGTCACAAAGAGGTGAATATCACAAGTGATAAATGCACAAGGTTAAGGCAAGGAAACACGCTCAAGACTAAAGTCAAAGATCACATCAGCATATTCACAAAAAATAGAAAAGACGACTACGAGTTCAAGACAAAGCATAGTATGCTAAGTTTTTTTATTATTGTAACTTGGGTAACCCTTTTTTTTAGTGACTCCCTTACGGGGAGATTGTTGGAAATACGTTTTTACGTATTAAGGAAGGATCGATCACTCCAACAATATATACGTTACATGGGCTAGTAGTCCCATAGATTAACAATATAACCCACAAAGCCCACACAGGGTGGGTTATATATACCTCCTACTAGCATGTAGGAGGGACTATTTCACACATTTATCAATTTAATATTACATTTTCTCTAACCCCTCTCTTATTTTTCTCTCTAATTTTTCATCTAATTCTCTCTCTTTTAATCATTCCATAGTTAGATAATCTAAAGATTATATAATTTTTTATTTCACATTCTTTATTTCTGTTGATTTATTCATAAAATGATATAGAAAATAGATACAATATAGTAATTTAAATATTCTGAGTGAATATATCAAATAGTAGACCACCGTAACGCGCGCGGCTTATTTCTTGTTATTAACAATAAGCAGACACAGATTTTTAATCATCTTTAACATAAGCAAGAAGTTCTTTGTCCTTTGCAAAGATTGCCATATCTTCTTTTTCCAAATGCACTGTCGCTTTGATACTATCTTCAGAAGGAGAATCCATCAAAACAATAAAATTGCCATCAACTGCTGCAGTTTGTATCATTACTTGTAAAGGCTTACCCCAACCGAAATCTATTTGGTAGAATGGTAACCTAGAAATACTCGAAAAGTGATACGATGGACTTTGGTCATTGCCTAACATCAATAGCATGTTTTCCCAGTTCTCGCCCACTTCTTCTACATTTCTTACTCCATGCATCTTCTTTATCTCTTTCCTCATGTTAGTAATCGCATCAGTCAACTTGATCTGATCACCTGAGTTCATCATCTTTGTAATCACTTGTGTAAGTATGTTTCCTGCCGCAAATTCAGGAAGATTTTTACCAAGTTTTTTCCTCATGTTCACCGCTTGAGTCAATATTGCTGGCTTTAAAGAACCTGATTTCGTAGTGGCTGCAGCCTCAACTGCACATTTCAAGATTAGGGAGGTCAATGATTCAGACCGTGTAGGGTTGACTGGAGTTGTACTCAACCCATTAACCTCGTCCTTGAGCTCCTTCAGTTTTGAATGAGGAAACACGAATCTCCTTGTTGCATACTGCTTATAACTTCGAATGTTTCCCTGAAAGTAAATTCTCGAAGCTTACCGTTGCTTAAGGAGTGAGATAAGAAAGTAGGCTTTATCGGTGATCCACCACGTGCAACAGTGGCCCAGTGGTTCATGAAGTGAGCCATCGTGAATCCGTCAGCGACTTTGTGCGATGTTGCCACATCCAATGCAACTCCACCACATGCGAAATGATTCAGCTGGACCTTAACCATATCAGGACTAGTGCTGTTAGTAGTATAACCGAGATCACTAGGAATGAGTGTGTCTAGGGTTTCGTTTTGCTCTTTATTTAGAATGAAGTCATTGAGTTGGTAATCGGTAGAAGCTTCTAAGAACTCAACTCCATGGTCCTTACATTCGATGTAAGGTGCAGATGGTGTTAGGAGCCTACCTGCAAATGGATAATATTGTGCCAAACACTCTGATAATGACTTCTTTAGGATGTTGATATCGCTATTGTTGTAGTTTTTGTAGAAGAAAATTAATGGCACATGACCTCTAGGAGCTAATTGATCAGCCAATGAAAGATTATAAGTTTTGAGATGAGGAGGTGTTCGGGAAGATGGTTTAATAGTTTCTTTTGATATAATGGTGTGAAGTTGTCTAATCCTCCCGAATCTTTGGAGCTTTGCCATGTTCGTGTTCATTATTGATGACAAGATTATAGCTAGCTGGAAACATGTATGCATCTATATATAATGTAGCGGGGGTACCTGATTACGATTTTTGATGTAACATTTTGGTGTATTTAAAGATTGAAGTTGTAAAAAGTTAAATCAAAATAAAATAAATCTTAAAGTAAGAAAAACTAAAAATTAACTAAAATATATCAAAATAGATATTAAATCAAAGAGGATAAAATTTTAGAAAACAAGTGAAATTAGATTATGTAAAAAATAATTAGATAAAAAGATATTTCAACTTTAAAGATAAAAATATATGCATCTATATATATATAATTATATATACACATAAATATGTCTTTGGACATTTAATTTTTAAATGGGGCCAAAATTTATAAAGATTTACCTCACATATTTGTGTTATCTATATAGAGAAATACTACTTTTAATGCGCACGACACTTAAAAATAAAATATAAATTAAGTAATAATTTTATTATTACGACTTGATATAAATTATACATTTTTAAGCATATTTAATCTTTATATGTTTGATTATGTTGTTTTTTATTTTGGTTCTTGTAAATTAATATAAATTCACTTCAAATTTTATAGCTCGAATTTCATACTCATTTTATTTTTGACACTTTTATTGTAAATAGTTATATCTTAGTTAATCAACAAACTATTTACATCAAACCTACATGCACATAATTTGAGCAGATAATATAACGGGTAATACTATTTGAATAAACTTTTTTTGAAGTTAAATATTGTGACAAATTATATTATCGTGATTTCGTAATGTTAAACATTACTTTATAAAATTATAATGAATTTTTAATACTTAAATAGTCACAATACTCATGTACGCACACGTTTTAGGTAATTTTTTCACGATGTGTTAATATCGATTGATATTTGTTATATATTATATTTATAATAATTTACGCCGATAGCATTGCTTAATTTTGTTAAGTGCCAAAATAAAAGACAATAACCTATGTTTTCATTTTGAAACTTATAATAGTTGAATATTTAAAACAATATATATATATATATATATATATATATATATATATATATATATATATATATATATATATATATATATATATATATATATATATATATATATATATATATATAGAATCTGGATCGATTGAGAAGGAAAAAAACCTTCTCAATTGAGAAGGTTTTTCAAAAACCATAGCTTGTTAACTTTGATTCAAGTTTTTAAAGTGTTGATTCATTTTAACATGATAATAATACAAAATGAGTCAAAAAAATTTTGAATCAACATTAAAAAACTCTCGATTTTGCGATATTTGTAAAATATTGAATTTACTACACAAATTTATTGAATCATTTCATAACTCGATATTTACAAAGATTTATGAATAAAACTTATGATTTATAGTTTTGATTCACTATTAAATGATGTTAACTAGTGAATCAATGAAATTTTTTCGAATCAATGGCTCAAACGAAGATTTCTCAAGTTTCTCAAAATAAAAACCTTCTCAATGGAACCGGAGCCTATATATATATATATATATATATATATATATATATATATATATATATATACTAGTTTCTTAACCCGCCCAACGGGCGGGGTCGTTTCGTAAATCTTTTGTAAACGTACGTTTGTGTATCCGTTAGTCTGTTGTCAGTTGACCCGTTTTTGTTAAGAAAAACTAAAAGATAACTAATCTTTAATATATTTAGGCCTTGCCTGGCCCAACAGATGTGTTTTGTCCCATGTGAATCGTTAGTTGTACATATATTGATTAAAACCAAACTGATCAGATTAAACACCCGCTTAAAATCTAGCTATATTAAACCGGTTGACTCAAACCAGACAATAAGGTATATAAAAAAGGTTTTAAAAACAAAATAAGGATTAATATAATAAAATGATAAGGTATATATTTTTTAATAGGCGATTCACGTGTGACATCTACATTAATAGGAAATGAGTCCGCAAGTTCTTGGTATTATGTGATATGTGACGTAAAAAATGGAATTTATTACAAGTAATATGCAAATATATCAAGATGTCTTGACTAAGCACACAAATACAAGTAGTCATCTAAATGGAATTTATGGCACACACATTGTAATTGAGATTCAAAATCTGTGACTGTAATTTGTGTTTTATATATACATGCAAAATGCACTCGCTTTTCAAAGACTATTGTTTGTAGAAAACTATATGTAAGATATAAGGGGATGTTTGGTAGAAAGAATGACAAAAAATAGAATTAAAGCAAAGAATGAAAACGTGAAGAAAGAGAATAAACATGAGAATATGTAACTTGTTTTCCTGTTTGGTTCAAACATAGATTTAGAGGTGGAAATCGGGTCGGGTTAGTCGGATTCAGGTTATTCAGGTTGGGTTGAAGTCGGGTTAAGGCTAAAAATAATTTATTCGAATTCGACTCGATTTCAACTCAGGTTAATCGGGTTTGGGTCTATCTGAGTCGGGTCTAGTCGGATAGGGTGTATTCTGATTCGGGTCAATCCAAATTCGAACAAAATATAAGAAAATAAAACTTTTACTCTTTTTAATAGAAATTGTATTAAATTTAAATTTAAAAAATAAAAACTAAATAAATAATATTTGTATTCGGGTCAATCCGGTTGACCCGAACCCGAATTAGATATAGTGTGTACCTGATGTCCGACTCGATTTTAAATTCGAGTTAATCGGATTGACCCGATTACTCCGAATTGAAATTTGAGCCCGACTAACTTGACTTGAATATGCTCGGGTCGGGTAAAAATATTGACACCCCTACATAGAATTCACACGATGAATGGGCAAGAAAAATCATTCTGATGTTTGATAGAATTTTCATGAGAATGAAAAAATTTAATCACTCTTGTTATTTCCTCAAACAACGAACCATCTCAATAATACAATTATCATATATACCTTTTGCAAGCGTTTGCAATGAATCGATTCGTCATATAACTCGTTATTTTATGCATAAATCCAACCTTGTTAAAATCGGTTATATAAAAATTAACCTTCAAAAAGTATTGTCATTCGCCTAAAACTGAATAATTAAAGTTCGCTACTATTTGATTTCCTGTTTTTTTCTTTGAACACAAAGTGATTAATTTAAGTGGTAATGTTTTTTCTATCTAATTTTTTCTTGAAAAATCAATCAACAAAAATGTTTGGTCAAGATCTAATAACTTGACTCGATCAACAAATCAGTTTAACACTTCGTGATCGGTATTATGAATTCTGAAAAAAAAGAGAGGAAAGAACAGGCGAGGGAAGATATGAATGTCTAAGGGATGATAATTTTTTTGCAATGTCATGAGAATATGACATGGTAGTTGGTATTTTTACCAATGTTCTTGGCTCACCTCACTTGATTCTCGCATAAAATTGATGGAGAATAGACCCTTCTTATTTTTACCATTCCATCCTATTCTTTACTATTTTGTAAAGAATCACAAATTGAGAAAGAGAATTAAATTTCGAGCCTTGTTTCCATTCTTTAATCACATATGACTCCAAATCTTTCATTATGATATTGATTTATAGTATCACATGAGCAAGAGAATTAAATTTCGAGCCTTGTTTCCATTCTTAGTCATACGCTTTGATTGAGACTAAACATGTGTCTTTTTCTACTTTTTGGTATACATATATCTATCTTGAAGAGGTACAACATAAATATGAACAAAATAGTCAAATAATACAAACACACGACATAGATTTTACCCGGCATTTAGTTTCAATGGCGTATATTTCTGCATTTTTCGCATACAAAATAATAGAACGGCTATGGTGTAGTCAAATGGGTTACTTCTGATAGGATAGTATATGCTTTAGACACTGTATTTCCTAGTTACTTTTCTGGCTATTGATACTTAGAAATGAATAACATCAATATTATCTCTCGATATGATACATTGATACCCAACAAACTAACAATAATGCTTAATGCCTAAATAAAACCGATTAATGAATATCATTAATCAGGAATAGTCTCCATACAAGGTGCGCTAGTTTTAATGCATGTTGAAACATTTTTATGTGTTCACTAAAGGAAGAAAAATGAAATAATAAAAGAATGAACAATCAGAGACTTGCATGCTCTCTAACTCAAAAGTAAAATATAGTTGAGAGTTTATCAGAACAGCATGTTGAAAAAATAAGCTGAGGGAAGCATAGCTACCTCAATCTTGAGCTTCATTATTTCCTGCAAATTCCAGTAGTCCATATGATCAGTGACACCAGGTGCACATGAGTTAGAGTCAAAATTTGTAACAAACTTCGCAAATTACATAGGATTCCATTGGCACAGAATTACACAAGATCCATCTAGTAGCATTTTCTCTCTAAGAAGTCACTCACGAACCTGTATTATGACAATCAGTTGGCAATTGTTATTACGAAGCAGAGGATTAATGTAATCATTTAAATAAAATAAAAAATAAAATAAAATAAAAAGAACTACAACCTTTGGACCATATAGGGGTGTTTGGGATGACTTACAGAAACGTCATATTATTTTCGAATGCATCAGTGTGGAGATTTTACCATATTCCTGTGCTTTCATATGTCTGATGAATCTATATACAACTTCTTGAGGATCGTACTTGAAAAACTTTATGCAATCCTGACTTACGCACCGCCAAGAAACCCATACGTGATTTATGCAAATATGTATAAAAGGATACCCCTGCTTTTGGAATAGGTTTGCAAACTCGATTAAGACTGTAAGTCCTTGATGTTTTATTAGTAGTTAAGATAATATAAAGACAAAAGCAGCAGATATAGCGGATATGAAGATCTGAAAGCGTCTTATAAAGGTATGCAAGTATACCTACATCATTAGAAAATACACATTATTATTAGATAATTAAACTACCAACGTGATGCAGGTATAAACGTGATAGTATTGCTACCCATTCGATTATTAAAAATATGATAGCAACTTTGTAAGTGGACATCACTTGGTGTAAAAAAAGGTTCAATGTATGATTAGATTAATACGCTACACCATATGTTGATTAATAGTTGGTCTGCTTCCATGTCCACCACTTCTCTTTGAGAATATCAATGAGATCAGAATCAATTATCTATAACCTTTGTTTGTATATTTTCCTAACTAAAATGCTACTATCAGAAATCTAAATTTAACCTATAGAAAGTACCAAACAGTAACACTTATCTACAGAGATTTTTTCCCAAGGTTATATATCTTATGCATAGGAGCTCCTATTATTTTAAAACCCCGTTGAACCGTATATGAGGTTGAAAATTCTACAATATGAGGTTGAACCGTATAAGAACCAAATGTCTACAATATCATGTATGGAACTGAAATTTCTAATTCATTCTAGATTTGTCACCTCAACTATATTGATAAAACCTATAGGACATTTACACAGGTTGATCCCAAATACACATGTCGCTTGGAATTTTCGTAGCTATGCATCTGATATATATACAGATTATACAAATAAAAAACGTCAATTACATTTGATATAGGTATGTTAAATGCAACCTAAATTAAAGCAAACAAACTTTTTCCAGTTTCAGTTTTTAGAGGATTTTATCAATGCAACTGAAGTTTCATACCTCTTGGATTGCATTCGCCTCACGGCTGGACCATTACACACTCTTGCTGGTGCAACACGTCCTGCACAAGCAGATCCTACTTTTAGGGTTCCTAGTGTTTCTTCCTCTGTCCCAACACTATCAAAACCAAATGCGTATTCTAACCTAATTGTTGGCCAAGGTTCTGCTCCTAATGGATATCCTACTGTATAGAACAAATACCGATAAATATAGAAGAGAGACTCACTGATCATACTGGAAATTAGCGGTCTGATGTGTGAAAAGTAATACATCGCACTTGAGTTTTTACCTGGATAAAGAATGAACAAATTAGACATAATACACAGAAAGTGTACGCGTAGGCTGACTTTACAAAGTGTACGCGTTTGTTCGTCGTAGTGTATACGGTATTACTTAAAAGGTAGTACTCCGTATTAGTCGATCAGAGTAGGCAATATTGATGATATATTTGAATTTTAGAAATCTCTTTCACTTTTTCATTTGCTTTATAATTATATTTTAGTTTTAAGGGTAATGTGTACTTATAAGAAAGATCACTTTACTTACATGTCTTTGATCTGGTGATAATTTTGTTTAATTGCGGGATTTAAAGATCATTGTAGAAGATGTGGGGCCCTGCTCTATGGCAGTTGTGCCCAACAAAGCATCTACTCCCTAGTCATGTACACCAATTTATCTAGGTGTATTTTGCATGCTCAAAACTGTGTGTACGGATACCATAGAGCTGCCCCTGAAAGCCTGTACTTAATCAACCCCATTAAGTAAACACAAAAAACATTCTGCTAGAGGGACAACCGCATTTCATTAATCCCAAGGGGATGCTAAACATGAAACTGTGGTGTGGTAACCTGAGGCATGTATAACGCTGCAGTGATGGAACCAATATAGTTGAAATTATGGTGTGGTTGTTACTGTGGTGTACAAAACACAAAGAATTTGAAAAAGTAGTGAAATTTTAGATTTCAGAACTTACTTTTGGTTATCCTCTACATCAGGAAGATCTTTAGTAATGGCAATGACTAAAAGAAATAATGTAACGAATGTTGTGATGAAAGCCACTGCTAAGTTGTAAAATCAAACACATATCAAATGTACTGTTTGTTCCAATTGGGCTGTAGTGAGTTGATTACAGATCTTGTACAGATCCATAACATTATTGTACAGATCCATAACATTATCGTTGTTGTCTATGTCAATGAGTTAAATAATTGGAAGTTGCAATCTACCGATGGAGAAACAAAGAAACTTATCGATGACATTTGGTTCATGTAAAAAGAACCCATTTAAAAGTCATGAAAATAAACTTGGCTCAAATAGCAAACTTCTATAGCAGCCAAGCCTTTGTCAAATCTTTAGCAAATACTGACATATGGTTAACCTTATGGTCATGGTTGAGAATAAAGATACAACATTTTTTAGCTCGTTAATCCACGTTCCAGATTTTGGTTTAGCTTCAACAGACTGGTTTAACTGCAAATGTAGCCATTTGATCACTTAAATTAGTATTTGAATCTCTAGAGTGATGTGATTAGAAAGTATCTCGTCGACTACCTCTGATGATTGTTGTCACCCCCGTTCCACTAAGTTTAGATAACTTCTTTGCAACTGATTGCAATTAACAATAACCAAAATGCTTAAGACATGGTTCTCATATGAAAATAACGATAGAGTTGATATATGAAACGCACCTCAGTTCCCACCAAAAAATTGTCAAACTCAAAAACTCCCATAGGTCCATTCCAGATGACTTTTTGGTGGTATCCAAGGTGACATTGAATGTCTTGACAGAATCTGGTCTAATATCTAAACCCATTAACCCATCTGGGATAGCAGTTGCCGGTACAATCTGCATAGTCAAAACAATATAAATTACTTGTACTTCAGGTAAACTTCTAACTTGCAAACGTATGCATTCATGTGAGGTGCTGGTGTCGGAATGGGCCCGTCTGGTAGGTTGGATCATGGGTCAAAATTGGTAAAATGAGAAATATGTTGTATGAACTGGGTTCACTCATAGCTTTTTTGTTCATTCCTTAAAAATGATCAATATGTTATGTATAATTAAAAAACTAAGCTATGACATTGCTCATAAGTTTTACTTATTTGGAAAAAGAAGTACTCTTGACAACTATCAAGCCGCTTAACCCGTTTCCGTTTTAGATACTAATATTTTATGCAAAAAGCCCCTTAGAGATGATATAAAAGTGAACACGACTATGTCTATAAGATAATGGGTTGTACTAATAGACAGCTCTAATTAGCACTTATTCCCAACGTTTTTTTCAATGAATAAGAAAGGTGGCATGGATAAAAAGAAAATAGAAACAACCTGGTTGTTTACATCAGGTGCAAACTTGTCTGCACTGACCAAATTGGTTGGTAACAATAGGGAAACTCTTTTATCCTTTGCCCTTAGCAAGGAGTGTGGTTGTAAGTTCAAGCTTGTCTTCCTCTACCAATGAGGATCTAACTAAGAAGCCTTGTGCCTTGTAAAATGTGAAGATCATGCCTCTACCCAAAACCAAAATGTCACACTTTTCCAAAAGTGATTTGATAACTCCAATCTTGGACGGGACCTTTGAACCACCAAAAATAGCCGCAAATGGCCTCTTTTGGTTTGAAACTGCTCCATCGATACAGTCCTATTCATGCATCAGTTACAAACAAATTGTTATACATATATAGTAGCCGTCATGAAGATACTTATGATGTTCACTTATTCTGATTTTCTAACATAGCATATTCAAATATACCAATTATGGAAGCCATACTTTTCGGTTATGGTATCTCATTACCAATTTTCTCTTG